>PYHX02000467.1:109011185-109691044 GCA_004302925.2 Cochliomyia hominivorax | reverse complement strand
TATTAAATTTCTGTAACAATTGTCTCAAGTGAATCTACAGTCTCGAACAAAACTATGGACACAGCAAGCATTTTATGTTTTTTCTTAATTTTTCTGTCATTATAACCAAATTTTAGAAAAAAACTTAAATACTGAATACAACCATAAGTGATTTGACTAATACAAACACAAACATATTTTAAGAGGAATAATTTTTAAATATGACGAACAAAAGTATTGGCTTAACTCAATCCTGCATGTCATTATTTCTGAAATTTTGCAGTCACGAAGAAAGTAAAATATTTTTTTGATACAATCAATCATTATATGCCGGTTCGAATCAGTTAAAGTGACAGAAAGGTCAAATAATGGATCGAAGTCGTTTCACTATTAGAAGCGTATTGAATCGTTTAAAGAATAATCAAGTTTTCCAAGTTCGAACATAACCAACGACCTAAAATTTTAACTCCCCGCGAAAGAAACCAATTTGTCCGAAAAATTAAACACAATTTTAAAATGCATCTATCGAAATTGCTGCTGAAGTCTAACAGGAATATAATTAAAATATTTCCTCTATTACTGTTCGAAAGTGCTGCATGAGGCTTGTTATAATGCTCGAGTGCTAAACGTAAACCATTTATCTCTTCAATAAACCAAGTTAAGCGTTTAGAGAAAAGATCGGCAAAATGCGCGCATGGGCTTTCGTACTCTTCACCTTTCAAACGTACATGCTCTTAGATTTTTGAAATCCACCAATCTGTGTAGAACCGTCATTGAAAAGTGGTGGTGTTGACAGATAATTTTTAAAAATACACTGAAAGAAAAGTTCAGCGAGATAAAAATGTATGATTTTCTAAATGTTAATTTTATTTCAAGCAGCGATTAATGTTATTTTTAAAACAATTGTGTATTTCATCAAATAAACTTATTGTTTTTTGCTTATCACCTTAAATAAGAGATTTTTGTGCCCAAATTTCTAAGTGCTTTAGAGAAAGTAATGAACAGTTCTCGCATATCTGGTAATCTACAATGTGACTCATAACCTATTGCAACTTTACCTCAGTCTCCCAGAACTTCAATCCAATTGAGCAGTGTGAAATAAATGGACTAACAGGTCAAGAATGTTATCATTGTAAGGAGTATTTAAAGGCTGAAAATTGGAAAAAAAAGAAACATAAACTTGCTGTGCCAATATCTTTGCCCGGACTGTATAACTAATGGAATTTAACTTTATAGCTGACACAAGCACAAATAATATTCTAATTCTAAATTGTATTCTTTTTATCTTATCGTTACAGCAAAAAAATAAAAAATAAAACATAAAACAACGACAAACAATTGAAATAAATTTATTGCAATAGAAATCTGCAAAAAAGGACGAAGTAATTTTATTTAAAATTAATAACAGAAGAAGAAAAGAGAAAAATGCTACAGAACATTAAAGCAAAATTAATCAAAACAACAAAATACTCTGCAATACAAACCAAAGGATCTAAAGGATACTCACAAGTGTTGTAATGTCTGATGACCACTACAAGATCCTGTTAACACAAATACAACCAAAGTGTATTTAATTTAGTTAAAGTACAAAACAAACCAAGATAAAATGACAACGAAAATAAAAACAAAATTAAAATCATTAGTTAAAACAGACATTAACACAAAACTAAGCTAGGAAACGTAAAAATTGTAAAAATAAAAAGAACAACAACAACAACATATTAACTATAGAAATTATTTTCGGAAGAAGAAAAAAGAAATGTTAGATCTCAACATTCCAACAACAAATCCATTTACCACTACTCTGACACCTCATGATGAGGCTGGTGAACATAACCAACTATTTTCAACTGAAATATCAAACTCATTACAATTTGACTCGATTCATCGTTGCACGATGCAAAAACTATAGCAATGACAACACAACAACGACTACAGCAGCAGCAGCAACATCACTTAATTGGAATCTATCACAACAACTGCAAGCGACATCTAGTCAGGCGAATACTTCATATGTAACAACCGCTGTAACATCATCAATTACCCATGGAGAATGTAGCAACAAATTTTCATTTACGATTGGTGCAATCAATCGTCATCATATCCTGCCATTAGTCCAGGCAATGCTATTGCAGCAATTGCTCTCTCTACTCTAGTTCACTTAATAGTTGGAATAACTCAATGAATGATACTTCAATGTAAGTAAAATGTTCACTTTTTCTCTGTGTATTTGTTTTTCATCCTTTTTTCCTTTTTGTCTCTGTTAATATGAGAATATGGTTTTTTTTAGTTTGCCCAAATTGTCCTGCAGCTAAATGTCAATAATATAAACAAAAAATGTACTTGGGTTCCAGAGAAGTAAAATTGCAAAAAAAAAAACCAAGAATCAAAATAGGAGAGATCGAAGACCGAATTTTAAATACCAACACTCAATAACTTTTTAGACTAAAGATTAATTCAAGTATGTAGATTATAGTCCTCCCATAGTGAGAGACTAACAATTAATGAACTATAATTGTTCTTTATTCCAATAATACAAATGTTCTGTAGTCGATAATCACACTATAATTCAGATTATAGTTTGCCAAATGCTGGAAATTACGTTTTGACATTCCGAGCATCGTTTGATCCAAATCGTGCCAATAACATGAGTATTAATTCTATAGTCCAAAGTATGACCATTAATTTAACCCAAACTGTAATCACTCTGTAGACAATGCTACGATCATTTTATATAGAAAACACTATCATTTTCTGGTCACGACTATGATCATTTAATAGCCCACGTCATGATTATTCTATAGACCTGACTATAACTTCTTTTCTGTACTGAGTGAAAACATTTTGTAGTCCGAAAATCCAGACCACAATCATTATTAAGTCCAAACAATATCGTTGTACAGTTCATACAATGATTTTTTATAACTATAACCATTGTTACTTAGATGGGATTTTAAACCATTTAAATGGTTAAATCATTACAATATTGTTATAATGCATGTTATAATCATGTAGTAGTTCTTGAGTCTAAATTATGAATAACTCCATCCTTCGGACTATGAATCAATTTTTAGCGCAACATATAGCCGTTCCATAACACAGATTAATCGTTATTATGTCTTTATTATAATCATTATATGATGGTCAATAATCATTCTATAGTTAAATCTAAAATCACCTACAGTCCAGTAATCATTCTATAGGCTGTAATCATTCTACAATCCAAACTATATTCATTCTGAATCTAGATTATTGACACTCGATGGTTCAGACATCAAAAATTCCATAGACTATAAGCGTTCTGTAAAACGGATTATAATCATAACTATGTATATGATTCAGATTTCCAGAAATAGTTTAGAATATAAACGATGTAAACGATATTGAATAACAGACTGAAATCATTCTGTAGTCCATACTTTAAAAATTCCATAGACCATAATCATTAGTCATGCTATAGCACAAACTATAGTCATTTTATAGTGCAGATTATAATCATTCTACAGTCCGCACAATAATCATCCTACAGTCCAAATCATCTTAGAATTTATAAACATCTGAAGATTTCAGAAGACTAAACTAATTTTCTTATTATTTCTTATGATACGAAAAATTTACATACATATTGTAGGGTACAAGAATTAAACTTCAAGAATTTACAATATTTCAGTATTAAATGAAAGGTTGGAATGTTTAGAGCATTTTTTTCTCCATCTTTTTCTATTTAAAACGTTTTGATGTTTTGCTCTATTTCTAATGATTCCAGGGAGATATTGAGAATATTTTTAAGTGCTCTTGTTTAGTTTTAATGTGAATAACTATGGCAATGATATTTGTTTTTGAATATTTATGTATGTTGATGAAATGTATTGAAAGTATGAGTAATAAAACTATAAATATTACTCATACGTTCAATCAGGCATACCTACTGAGGAAGATACTTAAGAGTTGAAATGGAAATAAATTCATAAATTATTTATAGATATTCGCTACCGGTTACCTAGTGATAATCTAGTTTAATCTAGATCAAAAAAAATGTACTATTTTTTTGTTATTTTCACTCTCAGATTGTAAAAGTAACATAATTCATTTCATTTATATGTTTTGCTAATATTCAAAATATTTCCTAAAATAATTTAAACCTTTTTATCTCATCTCTATAAAGGAAAAAGGGATAAATAATATTAGCAACAATTTACTTCTTATTTAAAACCCTCTAAGCGTATGATTAATACTAATACTAAGTTCAACTATGCGTATGATTATTATGTACAGAATTTTTTTTTTTTAATGCAAAAATCTACAAATTAATTAATTTCTTTTTGATTTCAAAAACTTATAAAATTTTCCATTTTAATTTCTCTTTAATACAAACCATAATTATCTTCATTTGTTAAAATGAATTTAATTAATTAATCTCTTAATTAATAACTTCTTTTGGAAAACACATAAATAGAGCTTTAATGTATTTTAAAATACTTCAAAGCGTCAAAATGTTATTAAAAAGAGATAAAATTTTATAAGAAAAAAACATAAATTTCAAAAGCAACAGATGGCGGTTTTTCTGTAAACCATTAAATAAAATCAAGTAGTGGGAAAATGAATGTAATTATTGAATACAAGATTTAGGTAATTTACTTTCAAAGTAATAAAGTTAAAACAAATGTTAGATAAGAAAAAATTACGTTATCGTCTTACCTGATTAATTCAATTTATGTTATTTTCATCTGCAAGTAGAATGAAATAATTTAATATTAGAAAATCATGATTTAAAATGGTATTGAAATAAAAAATTAAAAGTCATTAAAATACTGACCAAAGGACATTTAATAGATCAAAATAGACAACAGTCATTCTGAAGTCCAGACAAGAAAACATTAAATAATACAGACCCAATAGTTCAGACTATAAATATTTTTTGGTCCAGACTGTGGGCATTCTATGGCCCAGACTTCATTATTCCATAGTCAAGACTATATACATATATAGTCTTATTATAGTTAATTAGGATGGACTATATTCATTCAATAATTCAAAAAAGATAACAATTTTATGTTATCTTTTTAAGGGTATTTCCCTTAAATATCTATCTTTTGGGCACATTTTTGGTACTCTCCACTTGCCTTAGCCAGGCAGTTTGAAGGAATTATCTCTCTTGGTATAAATTTTCGATTTTTTACTGGAGTGACAGGATGTCAAATCAAGCCAGGATACATTATGAAGTTCTATGCATGAAAGCAGCATTTTTTAAACCCTCCTTGATTTAAATTTCGATGTTTATAAAGCAAATAATTGACTTCTTCTGTTGCAACTTCATCTTGCCAGCCATACTAAGAAATTTTTGGGAAATATTGGGTCCTAAATATTTCATCAACATTTCTTTGATCATCCGCAACAGTCTGTACACATGTTTCGTCACGCATTATTCAGAAGGAATATTTTTTTTAGAAAACTCGACTTCAATTTTCGTGTCCTATTTTCAAGCAGCGTTCCTGTCACGAACTTGTTGAGTCTTATATGCTTTTTTAACGAGACCATTTCTTCTACCTGAAGCAGATTTTCTATGAAGGTATAAGTTTTTTTGGCACATTGGAAATAGTTTAACAGCAGACCTTTCCATGATTGGTCTATTTCTTGCAAGGCGAAGAAGTTGGGTTTTTGTTGAAAATATTTAATAACTTTAGTACGCATTTTTTCTGGTCACCCATTTTAAGCAGATTAACAATATATTCATTTGTTTGACATTAGACAAATGTGACAAGATAAAAAAATCAAATAATTCCTGCAAATCAAAACGTGTGTTAAACGTTTTTCAATCTCACTCTTTAGCTCAGATCAATCTTTTCCGTACGGGCAGATGAACAGACCATGAATCATCTTTGTATGACTTTAAAACTGACTTTCTACAAAATATGTTTATATATGGGTGCACATTCCTATAAACGCACATAACTTTTTTTAACAAAATTAACAGAAAGAATTTAATGGACAAATAATCTTTTTATGATCTCAACTAAGACTTCATTTAAAATATTGTTAACTCAAAACTTATTTGTATTTCAATTTATTCCGTTTTAACTTAATTTTTAAGTTAAGCGGTCAATTTATAAGAAAATTTCCTCCAATCGCACTTAAGCTTATCAGTCTCTAAAGCACTTTAATTAATGGATGAATGATCCATTGTTAAAGATCAAAACCATGCGGACTACAAGCTGATCAGTCCAACAGAGCTAAGCTTTCATCGTTAAACCATGATTTACACACCTTTGCATATGTATACGTACAGTAGAATCATCTTGCTTAATTATGCAATATTCATCCATAAAATTGCATAAGAGAGGAGCATCTTTCAGAAATTCCTTATTTGTACTATTCATTCATTTAGTTTTGCTGAAAATGTTGCCCAAATCATCACATTAAACCCTTCGAAAATACATTCTGACATCCGAATATCGTTTGATCTCAAATCATGTCGTCAAAATTTAATCTTTTTTCCTTTTTCGTTAGAGAAAATGACCTTTGTCCACTTTTCGAGCGAATTTTAGACGAATGCTGTTTTTTAAGCATTGAATTACACTCTGGGTTCTTCCATTTTATGTTCTCATCTCTTCGTAAAATAAGAGAAACGTGTTTAGAAGGAACAGGAATATTTCTTCTAAACACGTATCTTCTTGTTTTATGTGATTAATTAATGTTTGTTAATTCTGTATTTTCCTTGGACTTGGAGGGTTTCCTAATAATTTCTCTATTGGAACATCCTTAGTCTTATTGAATGGACAGTCAAATTCCTTAGAGCATCATTAAAAGTTATGTGATTTATCGATTAAATAAAAACTCCTCATTTATGTCAATTTTTAAAGAAACAAAATTAATAAAGCAATTTTAACGCCTGCGTTTATAGAAATATTCCACAAAAAAGACTAAAAAGTAAATTTTGTTTACATTAAAAAGTACCGTTATGTTGCCTCTAATTTAAAAGCTTCAACTTTGGATGAGGATATCAAAGATAAAACAAAAATTGAGAAAAAAATAAATGCGTTTGTAGGAATATGCATCAGTGTATAAATAGTTATACAACCATAACATAAAATGCTTTACATGACATTTCATTTACTTGACATGGCTGGCGTTCTCTTTCATACTCTACTTTCTTACTCAATTTTTATTTTTACAATTTTCCACTCTTAAAGAATGGAAAATTACAAAGAAACAGAAAAACATGAAAATAAATTTTCATTTAAAAAAGGAAACAAAATTAAATAGAAGAACATTTTTCTATTAGAGTGTCAACAACATGAGTTATGAGTAAATTACACGATATTTCTTGTGACAAAAGTGATATTTTGCAAAAATTATTTTCAATATGCAAATTCAAACAAAAAGAATTAAATTAATTATTTTAATTGTTTTTTTTTACAAAAAGATTTTCATTACAAATGACATTTAAAAATAAAAGAGACAAATTGGACGTCAACATTAAATTTTCAACATCATTAGCAACGATTTTCATAAAAAATAATACTTTTTGAGGACATTTAAACAGCTTTTAATTTAAGATAAAATTAATATTGAAATCATTATAGTCTAGACCACAACTTATCTACAAAAAAACTTGATTTTAAATTTTAAATATCTTTTTCATTAATTTGAGGAAATCAACTCAATTAATTTACTGACAGTTTGAAGATTTTTATCTTTTTCAGAGTTTTAAAATTTATTGTAATTTATTTCTTAGAATTTGGCTATACCTTCCATCACAGATCCAGACACACAGACAGGCAGACACACATAAATAAATCCCCTAAATATACCAACCACTTGTGACAGAATCGATTTTTTTGGCAATACACTGATGCACATTCCATAAACGTATAAAATTATGAGAAACAAATTTTATGTTTTTATATCCTCCACCACAAGTGGTGAAAACCGTGTCATTCCATGTATAACGCTAAGAACCCATCATGTATATATATATATTCTTGATTCAAACCAAAACGGCAATCGATTTAGCTGTATCCTTCTGTCTGTTCGTCTATCTGTCCATCTGTCGGTTTTGTTGTTGTCTAGAAAATCCAAATTAATTTTTTTCGCATGACCAAAGACTTTCCAATAGCGAAATTGTTCATTAAATTAAAAACTCCGTAATTGGTGCGTAATTTCTTTTAGAAACGACAGAATTATGGTTTCGGAAACCTACCAAGGGAAATACAAAATTAAAAAAAGTCTAAATCTTCCGGTGACTTCCAAAGACGTTGCTCAAATTTTATGAAGAAATGAAAACATGAAATGGAAGAATCTGAAGTGTAAGCCAATGCTCAAAAAAGCTATAATCGTCTAAAATTCTCACAAAAGATATATATAAATGGCCAAAGGAGTGGCGAATATAAATTTCTCTTAGGAAAGAATTTAATTAAGATGATCCTGACTCATGCTTATGGCATTGACAAAAGTATGAGTCATGGTGGTGTTATGGATTTTTTTTGTTCAGACAAAAATGAATTGCCCAATTTATGACAAATTTCTGGAAGATGCCCTTAACCTTTATGGATGAAGGTTGCATATTACAACAAGATAATGATGCACCACATTCACACCAGTGTGTATTATGATTTAACGAACACTACATACCTCTATTGGACTGGCCGGCTTGATCCCGATTTTCTTAAAAAAAAACATGGTATTAATGCCAGACCACATTTCTGAGGTAATGCACTGAGTGAAAAATCTCTTAAATTAAAATAAAATGAAATTAAAATAAAACTTTTTGTCCACTTAATATTATTGTTTCTAGTTCATTAAAAAATTTAAGTGCATTTATAGGAATATGCACCGTTGTATATATGTAACTTTCGAATGTTTAGATGAAATTCAATGATTTTTAGCACAATTACAGCGGAGAATGTAGTTTTTCAACATTAGAAGTTTGAACACCATAGAGGTTCCATGGCCGGATTTATAGGCCTGTTAAATGGAGTAAATTAATGGATCAAACCCAATGAACGAGGGATCGGCTTCTAAACGTAAATAAAAACAAGTAAAAATTAATTTTTTTAATCCAAAACAACAAAATTGTTCACCTTTGATTGGTTGTATGAATTTACATTTAACATAATGATAACAGAAGTGGGTGACACTATAAATTTGTTAGCTTGGATATTACAGGGTTCACATGAGTGGAGTAATAATGGTGAAAAATGAAAAATCAAATATTTTTTTCTCATTCACTTTAACGAGACTTTCAAAACACATGTTATTTTTCATTTATAGTTTTCAAGTTATTTGCATTTAAAAAATTTCATATTCTCAAAATTTCCAAGATCTTGAGTCATTTTTTTTAATAAATATTTAAAAGTGTTACCCTGATATTGTTTACATTTTCTTATCCAAATAGAAAACCAAATTATTTATCAATTAAAGAAATCTTGAGGTTAATATCTCTGTTAAAAACTAAATAAGTTTCAATTTGAAAATTCCAAAAATTACGAATTTTTGTGTTTGGTCAAACAAGAGTCTTCAGTCATTTTCAGCTAAAAATAATTCTTATAAACTGGGTCCAGACTTTTTATAAAATGATTTTGATTTTGACTTTAAAACAAAATGGAGAACTTTAATGTGTTTCTTATGATATAATAATGGCGTCTTCCCGACCAGGGCCCAACATTAAAAACTTTCAATTTTAGTATTTTTCCTGACATTTTTGCATTACAAGGAAATTTGATACTTTAATTGAAAATAATAACATTTACATTTAATGAAAATTTCTGAAAGATATCATCCATAATAAATGTGCTATTAAATGTAGAACAAAAATTCAATAAAAATTTATCTCTCTAAAATTCTTAAAAAGTGGCTGAAATTTAGTTTTAGTCTCAATATTTATATATTTTTATTTTAACATAAATTTCAGGCAAATCCATCCAATCAAAAGTTATAGATTTATTGCCCAAAAATACTATTTTGCCACACTGTGCACATTTATAAGAAGTAAAAAAATAAACGTTTATTTTAACTTAAAAAGTCTTTCACTTATTCCTAAATTACATTCTTTTTTTAATAAATTTAATTTTTACAAAAATTCCTTTTTTCCTTATTTTCAATAAAAAGCATAAATTAACAAAAAAGCCCTTTAAGCAAAATGTGCATATTTTATCTTTGCTGAGATTTACATGACAAAATTTCTCTTTTATTCCTTAATAAAGTTAAAATCACATTCTCGGTCATGTAAATTTATTTTCACATTAATTTTAATTGCTTTATTATCCTTCTTTTCTGAAAAAGGCAAATATTACAAAATATTTTAACTTATTTTTGTTTTCAACAATTATTAAAACAATAACAAAATCCCGACAAAATGCCACAATCAAAAAAGAAAGTGAAAAGAAACTCATTTACAGAAACGTTAAGTGTAAAGTAAACATGTATTAATTGTGTGTAAATTATACACAAAAAAATGGGTAATTAAATCTCACAGTTCTGTACAGTTAAAAGAATAAAAAAGGAATTTAATTTGTGAACAAAAATTTTTTAGTAAGTGTGGACTGGAACTGATATGGGTTAATCAGGTCTTGATGTTGATTTAATAAATTTAAGATTTTAATTAAAAAAAACCGTCATTTCCAGAAAACCGGTTTTAGAGTTATTCGAAAAATGAATTAAAAAAACGTTTTCGAATATGGTTTTATATATAGAAAATCGGTTAACCGACTTTTGTTTGATTAATAAAAATTTACAGAAAAAATTATTATTTAATAGAAATTTGGAGTTTAACCAATATAAAAGATCACGATATGAAGGTGAAATAATGGTTCCATTATAATCAAAATATATTTTTATATTAAAATAATAATTTGCAAAGAAATTCATCAAACAAGTAAGTATGTATAATAGGTCAAGCCCGACCAGCTAATACCCTACACCACATCGTCGATATGGTATTTACGAAAATTATGAACGACCCTTGTATAATTTGATTTGTTAGATTTATGCGTTTTAAAATTATTTATTCTGTGGGTTGTATGGTGGTCACAAGAAATTATGAGCCGACCCTCGTATAATTTTACACATCGATTTTTGCTTATATCTGTCTTAATTTTACCAATTATTATTACAATACCAATGTATATGAGAGATTTTTGCCCTTAAAAGTGATATTTGGAAGGGTTTTGTATGGGACCTATGAGAAATGATACCCCCTCGCATATTTTGGCACATCATTTTAAAGTTACTTGTGCATTTATGACTTTAATGACCTTAAGACTCCATTCCGGCAAGAACATTTGTATGGGAGGTACCTGAAATTTTGGACCAGACATGGCCAATTTTAGTAGGCTTCGTCCTTAGACAAAATAAAAATATGTACCATATTTCATCATGATATTTAAAGAATTGCGACCGGCATACTGTTCAAAACGTTTACATGAACAGTCAATTGGACAGACAGGCGAACGGATGAACGGACATCGTTAAAATGACACAGAAAGTAATTCTGAGTCGAAAGGTATATTTAGAAGAGGGTGTAGCACCATACAGTATACAAACATGATACTGAACATTTTAGTAAAAAACTTAAAAGGCGGTTAAGCGTTTGAAAAGAACCGACATGTCGAATAGTTAGAGAATAAAAATTATTCGAAACCGGCCAGTTTTCTGAAAAACAAAAAACGAGTTAACCGCTTTATTTAGTATTTGGTATCTAAGTAACCGTTAGATCTAGAAGAATTCAAATTTTTAGAAAAAACTTAAGTGAATTTGATGACAAAAATTTATAAAAAACTGGTACTGTAAAATTTGAAAAATAAAATTATTATTTAAACTTTAATTAAGGAGAAGCGTATGATGATAATTATTCGAAATTTCAATTTGATAAACAAATAAAATTGTCCAGGAATCAGAGATTTAAAAAATTCTTAATTTTCCATGTGAAAATGCCCAAAATTCCAATACATATAAAACATGTTAAATATTTTTTTCATTTTTCACTGAAATGATCAGCCTCTTTTTAAAAGGGTCGTCCGGCTGAAAATACTTTTTAGTTTTTTACCTTTCATATGTGTCCTCATAAAAATAGATAATCCTGAGATGAAACCGATTTAAAAGTTAAAAAAAATGTTTAATTTTCATTTTTCAAATTTAACGAATTTCAGGTAGGGCTTGTGGACGTATTTCCGTTAAGATTCTTTAAAAAACGATAAAGAAAGTTTTAAAGTTTAAAACAAAAAAATAGATTTTTTTGTCAAAGTTTCAACTTCAGATAAATACAACTTTGTAACAGATTTTTACAGTTATATGTTTATTATAACAATATTTTTAGAATTTTATGGGAATTCGGATACATATTTCAAAAAAAAAATAAATTAGGAACAATATTAAGCCCACTAACTTAAAAAGACTTAAAATGAGAAAAGTTGTTAAAATTTTATTACGTCTTAACCACACATTTAACTATATTTTAATAGAGCCCCTGGCCAGATAGGAGACTGTACACTTACAAATAAACTCAAAACTCCCTTGGCTCTAATTATGTGAAATTTCATTAAGGTATCTTAACTGGTTCAAAAGTAATAGAATTATTTCCCGAAAAATTAATTTGGACAAATTAAAAGAAAATAAATTTGTAAAAAAAGGTTTTCCTGATGATCAATAGAAAAAGGTATATATTTATCATAAAATAATTGATAGACATCAATCTGATAAGGCTAATTAAAGAGAAGATACAGATTTTATAAATTTGAGACATTTCATATCTTTTACAACGAAAAAGTCATAATAGCGATGTCTGTCTGTCTGTCCGTCCGAATATTTTTGGCCTGATTTTGTAAAAAAACTACCTTCCCGCTAATAAGGCGGAATAAGGTGGATATATACATACTGTAAAAAAATTTTAAGTGGCTCAGATCAGTTAAGGACACAAGTATAAATTAAAAACATTTTAGATCTTTATCGCAAAAGAATAGGTTATAACAATGTCCGTCCATCCGTCCGCATGTTATTTAAGATTTCATGGTCTTTTTCAAACAACATGCGGACGGAGAGACGGACATGTTTTAATCAAATCTTTACTAATAAAGATCTAGAATATAATTTTTTTATAAATTCAATCTGTACTTTAAATTTATCCATATGAAATTTACTGCAAAACAAATTTCTTTAGTCTGCATCTTAACAACTTCAAAGTCATTCAATTCAATTTCCAAAATCGTTAAATTAAAACTCCGAACTGTTGGTATTTTCTCCTTTTTCTCATATTATGAAAAAAAGCAATTAATTAATTTACATAGACTCCGTCGACCAAAACCGTTATATAGTGGAAGTAATATATATTCTTGGCATATTCACTTTTTCCTCCTTTACCACTTTTCTCATATTTTTTTATTATTTAGCTTATTTATAATTAATTCCCTTTTTAAAAAATTTACATTTTACCACAAGAGTCTGATGTTGTCGTAATTAAACGTAATAATTCTCATTACAAAAGTTTCTGTTTTTAATAATGACATTTTGAATTTTTTCCAATTTCCAGTGAATTATGGTTGGATGGTGGGTTTTTATGGTTACATGTGTGTATGTGTGTTGTATTTACCACAGTAAGGGAAATATGCAACATCTGTATGCAGTAAAATTAATTCATTCATTTTTTTTAACAATTTTTAATGTAAAATTTAAAAGAGTGTTAATGGTGCATTATTTACATGACCATATTTATTTGCGAAGGCAGGAAATTGAAACTACGTTTTAATAATTCTCATTGAGTTTAAAAAAAAACTTGGAGAACATTCGCTTTAGAGTTTTATTTGGAAAATGAAATAGAACTTCCCAACCAAAATGTAGGAATACTTATGTTTTCAGTTTAGACTTTATGGATCTTAAGGGATTTGCCCAAGGTTTGGACACCTCTGTTAAGAAAAATATATTCAAAACGATCCAGTTACAGTTTACCTTCATCGGATCTAAAGCTTTTTGTACAAGTCAAATATTACTTCAGACTTTTTTAAATAACTCTATAAACGAACCGTTTGAATTTAAGAGAAATCGGTAGGTGTCAGAACTTGATGATTTTCAATTAACTAAAATGACATTAAATGTCAAACAAAATTGAAGAACTAAAAATTTTGAATTTTTGCTATTTTTTGGAAAAAAATAATTTGAAATAATTTGAAATCTCAATACGATGAACACAAACTTGTCCACGAATCACAGAATCAAAAAAAACTTAGATGACTCCAGATTTGGGTGAAGAGAATTTATCAAAAAATAACATTTTTTTAATCATAAATTGATTAATATTGAATAAGAATCCAATCTCTCCACTGGCCTTAGCTCCGGTAGTTTGAGGGATTTCCCTCTCTTCGTGCTCTTGTTCCACTCAAAGATTTGTTTACCATAGTGATAGGGTACCAAGTCTGGTCAAAAATAAGTGGACACATTATGAAGTCATATGAATGCAAATATTCCTTGATGTAAATTTCGGAATTTATAGAGTCTTTTGCCGCAACTGTATATTGGTTGCCATAACAACAGGTTTTTTGGAAATTTTAACTAGTATTTGGTCCGAAACTTTTCTTCAAGATTCCCTCGAGCATCATTAACATTAAAATGTCGATCGGGAAGTGGCGAAAAATCTGTCAGAACACACGTTTCGTCATTAATTATTTTTTTTTTTAGAAAACTTTTCTTCCTTTTTTGTTTTCTGTTTTTGGTCTCTAAATTTTAAGCAGCGTTAATATCAGGAGCTTTTTTGTATCCTTTAAAATCAGCATTAGTTTTCCCTTTTCGTATCAAATAGACCAAACACAGAACCAGGATGCTTTTCTACCGAATGTGTTGGGAGATCTTTAAAAATGCTTTATTTTTTTTTGGCTTTAGAAAAGTGAAAGATTCCTTTTACCTAAAGGAAACTGTCTCTCATTAAAAAACGACAATTTTAGTAGGTACTCTTTTTTTGGTCTCCCATTTTTAATCAGATTAGCAATATATTCATTGTTTGACATTTAACATTATAACTGACATTTTTTTACTTTTGACTTGATCAAAAGTTCAAATAATATTTTGGATTAAAAGTTTAAATGAAAAACTTTTGTTAGGAATTTTTTTATTTTACCGAATTCTTTCAAAATAATCGATTTTGTATCATAAATTCAATTTTCACGAAATCAACCTTCTCAGGAGGGCCAATTTTAAGAGGCCACCACTAGCACCCTGATTAGCTGGGGACCTCTACTCTTTAAAAACATTTCTTAAATATTTCGGCAGTAATAACTCAAAATTTGGAAATATTTCCAAAAGAATTTGGGAATCTCACTTCAACGTTATTGGAAAATTATTTCCAAAGGCAGTTTCCAAAAATCAAACAATTTTTTCTCATCGTAATGCATTTTTGTATTTATTTCCTAAAAGTTTGTGAAAATCGATTTAAAAATTAAATACAAAATTCCATATTTCAGAAATCATTCGAAATTCCGAAAAAAAATTAAATTTTAATTCGATTTTGTTGTAAAATTTTTTAAATTTCCTAATTAAAAAATATTGACCCAAAAGCTTTTTTGTAATAATAATGCATAATTCTCCTCATTTTTCCTCTAGTTAATAACTTTTATTCGTTATCCTCTTAACACAAAATTTAATTTTTAAGTAGACTTTTTTCATATGAAAACAAAATTTTGCAAATATAATTTTGCATAATTCAACCAACACACACATACCTACATACTCATACACTCTTAAAACAAGTGAGAGTTATAGTCGACCAAGCGCGACTATTTAATACCCTTCACTACATTGTTGGTTATTAGTGAAGTTACCAAAAATTAATGAAAGACCCTCGTGTAAATTTACTTTCTAATTTATGCTTAAGAGTGCAGTTATGTGGGATTTGTGCGAGTTTTTCGGGAGGAATTATACGCGAGTTAGAGGAAATAATAGACCGAACTTTGTTAAATTTCGCAAATCGATTTTAAATTTTGCTTATTCTAAGTTGATCAATTCTAATCATAATAAAAGGGGGCCTGTATGGGACCTATGATAAATAGTGGACCAATCCTCGCATAATTTGACACACTGTTTTTTGAATATCATCCACAGATTTCATAAAGATCGCTTTATATTCAGGAATTTTATGAACTTAAAACCCAATTCTGGCTGAAAAATTAGTATGGGACTAAGTGAAATAATGGACCTACCATCACCAACAACCTCGGGCTAAAAAACATGATACGCGTCCAGTTTTATCAAGAGGTCTCTAAATTGCGACCTCCATTATGTTTACAAGATGGATGGACAAAGCTAAATTGGCTCAGAAAGTGATTCTGAGTCGAATCACATACCTAAAAGCGATGGTAGCAATATTTTTTCTGACTGTTACAAACTTCTTGACAAAACTTTAGTTGTGTAGGGTAAAAACAGTTATTGTAGACAAAAAAATAACAAAATAAACGGAAATTTTGTAAAATAAGCGGTTTTTGCGGTTTCATTTTATAGAAAAAATGGAAAAAAAGCTTAAAAATAGTTTTTCATTTAAACAAAAAAGTAGAAAAGAACAAAAACGATAAAAAAGTGGTCGATTTTTATATGACAACTTTTTTGTTGGCAAAAAAAATTATGCAGGAATTTAATTTACTCTTTTTTTTCATATTTAAAAATAAAACCACATTTAAATCACATTAAAACCTCAATATTCATAAAAAGAAAGGAATAAATACTTTTACAACTTTAAGTTTGTTTTTGTTAAAAATTAACTTTTTTCCTGTTTTTTTTTTTTTCATAATTAATTTTTATTTTCTGGGATACACTTGAGCCCCGACTTGCGTCGTTAATTTTCCTTATATTCTAGACCAATAGAAAAAGCTTTATTTTTATGAAGTCCTTGATCATGTATCCAAATTGAAGGATGGGACTCCATCTTAACCAACAAGTAAGAATGTTATAGTCGGATAAGGCCGACTATGTAATACCCTTCACCATATTGTTGGTTATAAATGACAGCTAAGAAAAATTTATGAATGACCCTCGTATAATATGCTTTTCTTACTTATAATTAAGTACTTTAATATTATGCAAAGATTAATGTAAAATTTATGCGTTTGAAAAGGATTTTCAGAACTAGAAGAAATAATTGACCGACCATCTTATAATTTCGAACATTAATTCCAGATTGAATTTATCTAAATTGGATTGTTATTGCGATATTAACGTTTATGTGAGGTTTATGCCCTATGAGAAGTAATGGACCAACTTTTAGGACTTGAATGACTTTAAAACCGCATTATGGAAAGAAAATTTGTTTGAGAGCTACCTTAAATATTAAACCAAATAAGACCAATTTCAAATGGCTTCGTCCTTGAATAAAAAAAGTATCGCACCAAATTTCATCAAGATATCTCAAAAATGCAATCTGTAGAATGTTCACAACGTTAAAATGCACAGCCCAAGGACAGACAGACGGATGGACATCGTTAAACTGACTGAGAAAGTGACTTTGATTCCTACAGTATACTAAAATGTGGGTGTTACACCATTTTTTCCAAAAGCTCTTTTCTTTCGACTTAAAAAAGTAAAATCTACTTTATTTCACGCGCTCTGAAAATCAAAACGATGCAAATTGAAGCGACACAAACCGGACCAACGGAGCTTGAGATTGCAAGAACAAAAATTTATACAACGCAAGTCGGGGCTCTAGTGTAGTTATGAAATTTAATAAAAAGTAATTTGTTTAATAATTTTGTTTTCATTATGGATTAATTAAAGCGTTTTAAACTTTAAACCTTAAAAATGTTATAAAATCTCATATTGACATATGTTTTTTATAAAGAAACTTAAATGTTCAGTTATTTTTCAAAAAAGAGGAAAATCAAATCGTTTGAGAGACAAAAGTTTTTTATGAAATTTGAAAGAATTTAAAAACTATTTTTAAAACTTTATTTTCAGCTATAAATGAAAAAGGACTGTAAAATATAAAACTCTGGCAAAATGGACAAAAATTCAAAAATTGTTGTTATTTAATTTTAGTTCAACACAAACTTGCACAAATTAATACAATTTTTTAAAAGTTGACAATAATTAAGCTTAATTTTGTAAAAATAACTCTCACATAGTGTGATGTAGGCTATTTTAACTTCAATTTAAAATGATCACAGATTAATCTTATTTTCAACAAAAATGCAATATTTACTGAGATACTGAAATTAATCACAGAGTAAAATTAGTTTTTTGAAATTAAGCTCATTTTTACTAAAAATGCAATATTTCCTGAAATGATTTTAATCTCAAATTTTAATTAATGAGATATAAGCTTTTTTTCTTAAGATATACACCATTTTAGCTTAAAAGATCGATTTTTGATTTGTTTGAATTTTTAGAAAATTGATCACAAATTAAGTTCATTTTGACCAAAAACAAAATTTTAACTTCAAAAATCAATATTCGATAAACTTATTTTGGTAAAAAACGTAATATTTAGAAAAAGTGATCCTAAATTTACTTTATTTTAAACAAATAGACTTTATTTATTAACGTATAGAATTAACTTTAAATTACGATTTTTGAATTTTTGAAGAAAACGTCATGCATTAATCTGATTTAGGTCAAAAACAAGTAAAAATGTTTTAGTCGGCCAAGCTCGACTATGTAGTACCCTACACCACATTGCTGGTTGTAAATGTCTGCTACGAAAAATTTATGAATGACCCTCGTATAATTTTCTCACCTTATTTATGCTTATGTGCTAATTTCCCCATTTCGGGAGGACATTTGTATGGGGCCTATCGTTACCAATTTCAATACGAATCGGGCCAAAATAATAGTACGTGCCAAATTTCATTAGAATATCTTGAAAAGTGAGACTTGTACCCAGCCGGTCACTACATGCTTAAATCGAACGGTACACTTAAAAGTGGTGGTAGGACTATTTTTTTTGCCCGTTACATACCACCACTTATGGTGATGTAGGGAATAAAAAGCAGTTTTAATAGATAAATAAACGATTTTTGCTTTTGAAATTGTTTTTAAATTTTTTTAAAAAGGGATCACAGATTACATTTATTATAGTTGAAGAAGTAATATTTACTAAATTATAACACTTTTTTATTTTTGAAAAAGTGATCACATATTAAGATTATTTTGGAAAAAATAAGAAACACTGTATTCATTGAGATTTATACGATTTTACATGTTCAATTCGAATTTTTGGAAATTTTAACTTTAATTAAGTTTATTTAGTAAAAAAATACTGATAAATAGACGATTTCGAATTTGTATAAAAGTGATCATAGATTAAGCTTATTTTGGCCAAAACAGCAATATCTGCTAAGATATTAATATAATAATTTTCAATTCTTGAATCTTTAGAAAAAGATCCCATAATAAACTTATTTTGGTAAAAAATACGGTAATTCCTAAAAAGAAGACGATTTTTAACAGAAACTGCATTTTATACACGATTTGATTTCTAAAATTAATTTTAAAATTTGAAAGTGATCACAGATTAACCTTTTGCTGTCATATTTATAGATATAGAAAATTTTGTTTTTTGCATTTTAAGACAAGTGATCGTTAATTAAACTCATTTTTTCCAAAAAATATAGTATTTAGGGTTAAAAAGAGGATTTTAACATTAAATTTAGATTTTTTCTTTTTGCTGGAAAAGTGACCACAAATTGAGAAAAGAAAAAGAAGATTCGACCAAAAAATGCAGTATTCAATGAGATCACACGATTATCGAAAAAAGAGCTAAATTTAGATTTTTGAATTTTTGGAAAAGAGATTACACATTATGATTATTATGGTGAAACAACAATAATTACTGGCATATTGAAAATGATTATATAGATTTAGCATATTTTATTAAATAAAGACGAAAAACGGAGTATTTCTCGGAATTTAGGCAACTTTAGTATTATAACAATTTTTAATTATTTTTGTCTTGTTTCCCAAAATTTTAATTTTAGTTACTTTTACTTCATTTCATATATATTTATTCTATTTTATAATAAAGTTGTTAACTTATAAAACATTTCAAATATTTCCATTATTATGTAAATTATTCTATCAACCAAAAAAAAGGATGTAAATATATTTGTCTTTTATGTAACAAAATATTCACTTGAAATATTTCTTTCCAAAATTTTTGTGCATTTTTTATAATTTAGTCTTTTTTCCATTCTTTTCTCTTTTACATTCTTGCAGAGATATTTCATTCATACTGCCCTGGTGGCGCCAAGTCTTATGGAGTATATTATTTGGTGGAATGGTTATTGTGGCGACTGGCGGAAATCTAATTGTTGTTTGGATTGTTATGACAACTAAACGTATGCGTACCGTAACAAATTATTTTATTGGTAAGATGATATTTGAGTTTTTTGTTAATAATTTAAGAAAATGACATTATTTCGTGATTGAATGTTATAGATTTTGTGTGTTTTAATAAATAACGAAAAATAATTCTCAAGCTTTTAATAGAAAACTTTGAGGAGTTTTCTTTCTTTAGTCACAGAATTTGTGAGTTTTAGAGCTTTTGAAAAAGTGCGTACATACACTTTCTCGTCCAACGTAAACGGAGTTAATGTGATAAATGTTTACCCAACAAAACACCATATTTGCTATCAGTAGCACAAAACTTTCACAGCACAGAAAAATTGATAAAAATATCAATTATTTTTGGGGGGAATCGATTAGAGTCCTTTTCAATAAACTTTCAAACAGGAAAATAACAATTAACCTGAAAAGGTCAGAAAGATGTACATAAGTAAGTGATTCCGTTTGTAAATTCGAGAACTTTATTCTAAGACCCCCAAAATGAAAATATAATCTGGATAAGTATGAAAAAAAAGAGTTCTTTTAGCCTTGTTAGCTGTTATGACGGTTGAAATCCAATTTATGGAACCGAACTATACCTAACATACATGACATGTACACTAAACATGAGGCAATTTCCAGAATTATGCAATTAAAGTCAATAAAAATTAGTTCACAAATTGTGGAGATATTAGCAAAAAAAACTGAAAACCCTTTTTTTCTCGCGTTTCTGAGGAACTATGAGAGCTATTTTCACAGTTTGATATCATATTTCTTAGGAAAGGAATTAATTAAGCCATGTTCTTCCATCTGTCCGAACATATGTCGGTTACAATAAGAATAATGGAACCGACCGACTTAACAATACATCGAAAGCCAAACTATAGGAAATGCTTTGAAGAATTAAGCTATTGAGACCCAAAGAAATAAGTTCATAAATGCCAGAGATGTTATTCCAAAACTAAAGGGTCAATAACATTTTTTCGGCTTTTTGAAGATTTTATTAAAGCTAAAGAATTATTTTTTGTCACAATTTTTTATAAAAAACATGAAATGATTCGAAATATAAGTTCCTGAATTATAGGAAAAACGCCAATAATTCAGAAACCAATAGTTTGAACCTCCGATTTTAATGAAGAAAAAATAATTTTAATTATATAATAATGTGTGAGCAGAAGACATGAACTAAAATAGAATATTAGTTACTGAATTAAAGACAAAAACACAATAACAACAAATAAAATAATGCTTTCAAGGTTTTGGCAAACTTACTCCTTTACAAATGGGCCCGAAATATTATTGTTTTATTTTTTTCATTTTAACACGATTAGATCACCAATTTTCAGAGATATTGCCGAAAACTTATTTTAGCAAACGCCAAAAAATTTGCTAATTTTTTTAGGACACGTAGTTTTTCGACGTATTCCAGTTTGGAAAAAAAAGGAATTCAATACATTGAAGATATCGCAAATCGTTTAATTAGTTTGCGAGTTATAGACAAAAATACAAAAATACATAAAATGTCACGGAAATGATTCGAAAGAGTTTAAAATCCTGTAAAGTGAGCGGTCTGGTCGGTAACCCATCTAATTTGGTCAACCCGGGTGGGTTTTTTTGTTGTAAATTCGTCTAAAATTCATTAAAGAATTGAGACAAGAAAATTTATTCTTATATGTACAGATTGTCTCTAACAGTTCCAGAGATATTCAATTCCAACCAACCAACCAAATTTAACCAATTTTCAATCTTGTCCATTTATACTCTTTTGAAGTTAACGGGCTTAGTTTACGACCTAAATTTGTTCAAAATATGTGTCGGTAAAAAAATTATATTAATCTGAAATTTAAACTCTGAAAAAAAATTTTTAGATTTTTTTTTCAAAAATCTGGTAACATTAATGAACTGATAAATCGATTTTTAGTTCTAAACTTTATATGTTTTACTATTTAAAATAGGAAATGGGCATCAACTTCATTTAAGTGAAAAAGTACATTTCTTGAAATATGATTACACATAATGAGAAATTGAGTATTTCCGCATGGAAAAGTAGAAATCTTTTAAATTCCATGACTCTTGGGGAAGTTCCTATATATCATAGCGAAATTTCAAAATGATTAAAGTGAAATATTCATTTCTTAATTATATTATTTTTTTCAAAAAATCAAACTTCGAAATTTTTAAATTTTCATAAATTTTTTACATCAAACAAAAGTCAGTTACTTTTTCTTTAAAAATTATGAAAATTCATGTACTAACGTTTTCACACATACCAAAGACTCGTGTAAGAAACCAACCTAAACTAGAATTTTCTAGTCAATCTGGTCATGGTAACCGACTACGCCGCTAACCGATTAGTTGTTTGTACTCCTCTAAATCAACTCAAAAATACATCATCTCCAACCATGAAAAGTTTCATTAAGATATTTTTAACAGTTCAAAAGTTATGGAATTATTTCCAAAAAAAAAATTCTCTTATGTTTTTTATTCTCATTTTTCTCTTAAAACTAATTTCACCTTTTTTCAAGGTTGATGATACGTATGATTATTTTATTAAGACTTTTCTATTATTAAAATAACTCATACGTCTTGCTGAGTGGATTTTTTTCAAAACATTTCTTTTCAAAACTTTTCCACAAAAGAATTTGAAATTTATAAAATTTTCTTTAGAAAACAATAAACTCATAACAATAAAAAATGATCTATTTTTGGGGGAAAACAAACTTTATAAGTTTATGTTTTTAATGTTTTTCCTCTTGAAAAAAATTACTTTTTTGCCCTGAAAAGAATAAAAAGAGTAGAAGTAGCACCTTTTCATTATTTAAACATAATTGCCTAATTTAGCCCCAAACAATAGTATTGTTTGACGCAACCAAATAATAATACACTGCTAAAAGCATTTTTCTTTAAAAACCTAAGAAGTTTTCATTTTTCAGCATTTTTTCTCTCATAATAAAATATTAGAAAATTCGCACATGAAAGAAAATTGGAGGGGAAATAATTCGTAGCACAGTGTGTCTAAATCGAACTTTTTTGTATATAATTCTATAACTATTGAACCGTTAGAGATATTTTAATGAAATTAAACATAATTTGAGTTAAGGTGTCTTCGAGCTGACTTGAGAAAATGCAGGTCCCTATTCGTTCAGGGGCGTAGTGGGTATTTTCGAAATTGATCACCTCAGTAAGTCAAATTTTAAAACTTGTTTTTTTATAGATTGAGATTTTTGTTGTTTGTTAAGTTTCTGATTTAAGGACAAATCTACATATATTGTACTTAAACTTTAAAAAAATATTGTTATTCAAGTCAATTTAATTAAAATTCAAAAAAAAAAATCCATTAAAAAAAGACTAAAATTCGTTTTTCATAAATTTTTACCATCAAGTGAAATTTTACTTTCTTGCCCTTTAAAGATTGTGAATCTTCAAATTCTTACGTTTTCATAGATATAAAATACTTGTATAAGAAGTTTATAACTTGGCTAAAAATCTAACTTTAACAAGGTTTCCTCCAGACAAATTTAGTTGTTTTCCAGACATTTCTACCACAGGAGTCAACTTTGAAGGTTGACCCAATACGCTGCTAACCGGATAGTGATCTGTACTCTTCAAAGCAATTCCAACATACTTTAGCTCTAAACATATGAAATAGCATTTTAATATCTTTAACGTTTCAAAAGTTACAGAATTATTTCCCTAAAAAACAAATTCGGAAACACTGTGCGCCGTAGTTAGTTTTTTTTTGTAGTGTTTTTCTTTGAAAAGTTTTTCAATAAATTTTAAAATGAATAAACGAAATAATTTTCAAGGAAATTTTAACAATAAATGAAACACCTAATAGAGATAAAATATAAGGAACAAGTTATTTTTAAGGTAATGAGTTTTAAAAATAACTTTAATTTAAAATAAAATAGAATTTTCCCTTAATCGAGTTAAAATGGGCAAAAGCTTTTAAAAGTTATAAAAAAATGATTATTAGTTTTAAACATCATTTATAATAAAAAAAAGTCTACTCCTCCTTCAAATGTTATACCACAGAGGCGTATGATTATCATGTTAAGTGTTAAGATAGCAACACATAAATCATACGCCCCATTTAACTTTAAAATGGCCAATTAACGAATACCAATGAAATTGAATTTAAATAAAAGTTTTTTTTTCTATAAATTAAATTTTCTTTGAAATTTTTTCCTTATTGTTTCATAATATTGGATTCATAAGAATAAAATGTATCTGAATTTATTTAGCTTCTTTTATAAGAACACAACAAAAAGCAGCGTTCCAGAACTTGAAATAGTAGAAACACATGCAACTGACATGAAACCAATATAAATGAATGAAATAAGAAAAAAAGCTATTTTTAGCTTCCTTTTTTAAAGGCATATGACAATAAAGTCTGAAACCAAAAAAAGACATAAAGAAAAAATAAATATCTAAAATAAAGTTATTGTCATTTTATTAGAAAATTCATTATTTATTTAACACGAAATAATGTTATTGAAAAAAAGTTTTACATAAAAAATCACGAATTTATGTGATTAATTTAATATTTTGTCACGTTCTCTAAAAATGCCTCTTCACCGGAATAACAATTTTGGAAAAAAGAAAGTTACTGCAGATCCTCACAAAATACTCTAATTAAAATAATAAATCTCCAATGAAAAAACAAGTAACAATGAAGCCTGACTATGTAATACCGTACACCACAATGTTAGTTATAAATCATAGTTACGATCAATTAATAAACGACTCTCGTATAACTTAATTTTTTGATTTTTTCTTAAGTTTGCAGCACATTATTGTGACACTCACATTTATGTGAATTATGCATTTTAAAATGAATTTCACTGGAGGGTTATATGAGATCTAGAAGAAATTACAGACCAACCCTCGTATAATTTTACACATAGATTTTTGTTTATATTTATTTTAAATTGACCAGTAATTATTACAATAATAAAAAATAAATTTATGTCCTTAAAAGTGATATTTGGATGGGGTTTCGTATGAGACCTATAAAAATAATGTGCCGACCCTCGCATATTTTGGCACATCGTTTTAAAATGTTATAAACTTATTATTTGTACAAAATGTACTCGTTTTATATTAAGCACTTTTATGACCTTAAAACCCCATTCCGGTAGGTACATTTGTATGAGAGGGACCTTTGGCACAATACACCAAATTTCATTTCTCAAAAATTACGACCTGTAAACTGTTTACAACGTTTACATGGACAGCCGAACAGACAGATGACTCAGAAAATGATTCTGATTCGGAGAGTATACTTAAGAGTGTGTATAACCCCAGCCACCTACGGTGGTGTCATTTTAGTCATTTTTCTTAAATAAAACTTTAATAAAGTGATTATTTTTTTTAATTTAACAACAAAACATTTTAATAGATTCAAATCTGTGTATGTGTGTGCTAAATACCTGCAATCAATGATCACATTTAAAGGTTTAAATAAAAATTCGAAAGGTGCCACACGAGCCGCCTTTTAGGAAGACGATAAATAGTTGAGATCCATAAAAATGTGTGAACAATTTAAGATTTAAAAATGTTGGGAAAATAACTACAATTTGTGATATTTATAAAAAATACTTATTTAACAACATCTCCTGTGTTTTTAGCGAAATATCTACTTATTTTTATGAAATATCTGCAATCACAAATTTAAATTATTTTTCCATTATCTACTGATTTATTAGATATATACCGATTTATTAGATATATATGACGTTAATTCAGAAACATAATAATTTACGCTATTTGAACAATTTTAAGTTTATAAAAGAAATTGTAAATCATATTAAATATATATGATTTAAAATTTCTTTTATAAACTTAAAATTGTTCAAATAGCGTAAATTATTATGTTTCTGAATTAACGTCATATTTTGTATTTATAATAAAAAGTAAAGTGTTCTTAATCACAAATTATGCTGGTTTTTCCATTATTTGCCCAATTGTTAGAAATTATATATACTTTCTAAAATATCAATGGTTACAAAAAGAAAGTTAAAGCTAATTTCCCTTAAATAAGCTCTTGAGCAAGAAAATTACTATAATTCGCGATTTTTGTAAAAATTCTTACTTATATATCGTTATATGATTATTCTAAAGGAAAATAACGTTTCATTGTTTACAATATTCGTAGTCACAAATTGAAGTTATTTTTCATAATTTGCTCAATTATTGGAAACTCAATACATTTTAAATACCTTCTAAAAAATAATGATTCAATGATCACAATCTCGTTTATTTAGGGACTATTGTTGAATTTATGTCACTTTTGTTTTTATTGAAAAATAAGATTAATTCCTTTAAAAGGCCTAGAATTTAGAGATAATGTTGTTATTTAATTTATGGTAGAAAAGTCTTTTTTAACCACAATATTTTGAATTTTGAAAGAAGAATATTAAAATTGGATATGAATATTTCATATATTTTCTTTTTCAAAATACTTTGGCGGGAAAATAACGTTAGTCTACGATTTTTTTATAAAAATGCTTATTTACCGAATAATTTTCGATTCCTATTAAAAAACTTAAATTTGTGATCATTAATATATTTTAATCATAAATTAATGCCATATTTACAATTTAACGCCTTTTTGGGCTATGATATATGTTCTGAAAAAATATTAAATTTCAAATATAAACTCAATATAAAACTCAATTTCTTAATTAAAATAACAAATAGCTGATGAAATTCTCCAGATCACAAATTAAGTCACTATTTTCAATTAAACTTTAATTTATTAAATTAATGCTGATTTAAACTATTTCGGTTATTTTTATTTGCATTTATATACCTATTACCGATTTTTACATACGTATGTATGAAGTAGTTGTGATCACAAATTTAGGTTCTTTTTCCATTTAAACATGCAAGTGGTTCATTTCATTCACTTACAATTTAAAAATGAAATTTGATGGTCTCAATATCACTTATTTTGCTATTTTTAAAGATTCAAGAGACTTTGAATTATTTTTGTGATCACAAATTAAGGCTCTGCTTTCTTTTTAACGCTTTCTTAATAAGACTTTAAAGAATTTTAATGTTAAAAAGAGGTTTTAGTCATGAAGTTAATACAGACTTGTTTGAAGTAACAAAAAAATATATAGAATACTTCTGATCACAAATTAAGCTGCTTTTTCCAATGAAACTCTTGGGTATCTATTATTACAGATTTAAGATATTTCGGATATTTTAAATATTTAGATTTCTTTAAATTAAGATTTTGAGAATTTTTAGAAAATATTTGAGTTCACAAATAAAAGCTACTTTTGCATTTAAATATTATTTACGGATTTATGTCTAATTTACTTTCCTTTTTTAAGTTTGAACTGGAAGACTAATTTACTGGAATGAAAATACAGATGTTTAGTTGAAAAATTATTGTGATCACAAATGAAGACTCTTTTTATAAATTTATATACTTTCTTTAATTGTGTTTACAAATAACAACACTTTTTCAATATAGACATACATTTCTGTTATAAAGTTTTTTTTATCCCCTTTTAATGCTTATTATCTGCTTGTCATAATCTTTTTTACTTTCAATTTCTTTATCACATTTTTTTTCATCCATAATGTGTTTGAGTTATCAATAATTCAATATTTTTTTGTAAATACATTTTAGTAAATAATTATTTGTTTGAATTAATATAAAATGATATTTTATTGATTGAATTCAGTTCTATTGAATCAACACAAAATTTATCCAAAATATTATGAAAATATCTTATTTCCCTCCTTTTTTCTATTTCTAGTATTTATTTTCACTTAAGTTAAAAATTGTTGAATAATGATGATGATAATGACAGACAGAATAAAGAAAATGGAATAAAATTAAATATTTATATGAAAATAATAATAATTACAAATAATGAAAATGATGATTTTATGGAATTATATTTACATTAGAGACAAAAATTATATTTACATTATTCTTTGAACATTAAAGGAAATTTTGAGTGAATCTACAAAAATGAAGATTAAATAGAGATTAATAGAAATAAAAATTGTATCTCAAATTTACTTAAATTTAAAAAAAAAATTACCTTCAAGCTAAAGAGTCTAAAATAAGGATAATTTAAGATCAAATCAAAAATATCAATTTATCATATTAACTTGCTGTAGGATGCAAAACTAACTTTCTTAAATTAAAGCTGGTTTTTAGAATATTACATTACTTAATGTTAATCCCCATAAACTAAACTCGTAATATAATGAAGGGAAGGTTCCCCTAGAGAAAGATATTCATAAAAACGAAATCCATTAATAAAGTAACTTTTATGGTAATAGATTTAAATGTGAATATTTAAATAATTTCCCTTTTTATTCTAATATTTCTGTTAAATAAAAAAGCTAAAATGACACTCCTTGTAGTAAAAATAATGATAATAGAAACAATAAACAAATTTAGGTCATAATACCATTTTGCAAAATGTATTATAATTTTCCTTATAAAAAAAGAGGAAAATATTAAAAAAAATTAAGAAAATAATAAAAACTCTTATTAAAATCTTAAAATAATTTCAAATCGAGAAAATAGCGGAAATTTTAGATGAGTTTTAATTTTCTATTTTATGAAAAGAAACGATTTTATATATGAACTTAAGTTTAATTGCGATTTCTAATGAAAAATAACAATAATTGTCACTAAATTTTCCTGATCACAAATTAAAGCAATTTTTGAATTAAAACCTTAATTATGAGGTTATTATAGATTTTAAGTATTTTGAATTTATTGTTTGTTAACATTAACAATTGTTTGTATGAAAAGATTATTATCACTAATTAAAGTCATTTTTTAATTTAGACATTAATTTGAGATTTAGCAAAGAAAAAAGAATGATCATTAATTGGGTTAATTTTTATTATTTATTAATTTATTTAAAATTGACGATTGATATGTTAAATTAAAAATCGAATATCGATTTTTAATTTAACATATTTTTGATCACAAATTATAGTATTTCGCATATTTCATATATTTGAATTTCTTAATTTTTTATTTTATTCTTTGTTTTTAATTATTTTAGAAAAATATCAGTTTATGTATGATAACAAATTAAAGTTATTTTCCCCTCTAAACACATATTTAACAAACGATTTAAAAAAATTACTTAATACTGAATTACAATAAAAATAACAATAGTGGATAAAAAAACTCCTGATCACTAATTCAGTATATTTTTCAATTACGGCCATATTTTTCAAGTTATTACAAATTGAAGATATTTCAGACAAAATGAAATTACTTTTGCCAAAAAAATAAGATTATTAAATACTTCTGATAACAATTTAAGGCATTGTTACTATTTCAGCTCTTTTTTTAACTAAATTAAAAAAATAAGATTAGTGAAATTCTACTGATAACAAATTATGGAACTTTTTCAATTAAAGTCTTTAATCTTATATTTTGAGGTTTATTACTTTTTCATTACTTTCATATTTCTTAAAAAAATATTGTAAAAAGTTACAAAGGAAAAACCGTCTTAAATTACTCTTCATTCAAGGAAATAATATTTCTTCCTAAAAATCTTCAATCATGAAAATAAACTTCATTTGTTTTAAATTGGTACTAGTTTCTTGAAAAAAGCCACCAATCAAAATTAGTGAAATATGTGATCACTTTCATAAAATCATAGAATTGAAATTCCTAAATTAATCCTTTTATCAAAATTGATTTTTCCCTATTTCCTTAAATAAGCTTTTTATTAAAAAATAACATCAGTTTGCGATCACTTTAAAATTAAAGTAATGACTGTCTTTAATTTATTTTTATTAAAATTTAAATTCATACTTTTTCAAACATATTTTATTCTCTCCCTTTTCTTTTTAATTTCCTTGTTAAGACGTTTTTTTCTTTATTATACTTATTTTAAAGGAATCTGTGATTTTTGATGTAAAATCTCTTCTACAAATTGCAATATGTCACATAAACAATTTCCTTTACAAAACATGTTTTTGCTTTTTCTAAACGCATTGTCTGCCAGAAAAACTTTTCTTGTACAATACTTATTTTCAGAAGAAATAAGTAAAAAAGGCGATCAACACCGAATTGATAGTAACCTGTAGGAAGAGCTAAATGACATATTTTCTAGGCCTACTTTTGCATTTTTTCTAATGAACAAATTTAATTTTTAGTGAAAAATTAAATTTTTGGTGAAAACTTGAATTTTTGGTGAAAACTTGAATTTTTAGTGAAAAATTGAATTTTTAGTGAAAAATTGAATTTTTAGTGAAAAATTGAATTTTTGGTGAAAACTTGAATTTTTGGTGAAAAATTGAATTTTTGGTGAAAAATTGCATTTTTGGTGAAAAATTGAATTTTTGGTGAAAAATTGAATTTTTGGTGAAAAATTGAATTTTTGGTGAAAAATTGAATTTTTGGTGAAAAATTGAATTTTTGGTGAAAAATTGAATTTTTGGTGAAAAATTGAATTTTTGGTGAAAACTTGAATTTTTGGTGAAAACTTGAATTTTTAGTGAAAAATTGAATTTTTAGTGAAAACTTGAATCTTTGGTGAAAATTTGAATTTTTGGTGAAAAATTGAATTTTGGTGAAAATTTGAATTTTTGGTGAAAAATTGAATTTTAGTGAAAAATTGAATTTTGGTGAAAAATTGAATTTTTGGTGAAAAATTGAATTTTTGGTGAAAAATTGAATTTTTGGTGAAAAATTGAATTTTTGGTGAAAAATTGAATTTTTGGTGAAAAATTGAATTTTTGGTGAAAAATTGAATTTTTGGTGAAAAATTGAATTTTTGGTGAAAAATTGAATTTTTGGTGAAAACTTGAATTTTTGGTGAAAACTTGAATTTTTAGTGAAAAATTGAATTTTTAGTGAAAACTTGAATCTTTGGTGAAAATTTGAATTTTTGGTGAAAATTTGAATTTTTGGTGAAAATTTGAATTTTTGGTGAAAAATTGAATTTTTAGTGAAAATTTGAATTTTTGGTGAAAAATTGAATTTTTAGTGAAAATTTGAACTTTTGGTGAAAAAATTGATATTTTTAGATTCTAATTCCTGGTGTTATGAACGGAATGATAAACCTTCACTACTTGTTGTGGTAGAAGGAATAAAAAGGCAGAAAAATATACAAAAGGAAAATAAGAAAACTGATATTTCCTCTTTTTAGCAAGAAATGCACTTTTTGGTGAAAGTTTTTTCAATTGTAAATGTGAATAAACCACACATAAGTTTTCAATAAAAAATACAACTATTTATATCACAACTTTTTCTATAGAATTGAAATGAAAAGGAACTCATGTGGTTTCTATTCTAAATATGTATTTATGTGCTTTTCAAAATATTATATTTATTTTCTTGGTCATCAGCAACATCATCGTGATCATATAAAAATGTCATTTTTTATACGATTCAAAATAAAAAAACAACTTTTGCAATATTTCTTTAAAATATTAAATATTTTGTAGTTACAATCAATTTTATTTTTCTTTCTTTTATTGCTACAACAAGACAGAAAGTTTAAAAGCATTTTTTTGTGAAAAAAGCTGTAAATAATGAAGAATTTTTTAAAAGAAAAAACATATAAAAAAGAAGTAAACAAGTAATAGTCGACTAAGTACGATTATGTAAAACTCTATACCACATAAATGGTTGGTCGACCCTCGTTAAATTCGTTCATTAGCTTTTGTTTACATTTATCTTAATTTGATCAAATAACATTAAAATACCAACTCATATGTTAGAGTTAAGACATTCAGTGTGGAAGTTGTAAGGCGAGTTGTATGGGCCCTATGTGAAATAATGGACTGATCCTCGTATTTTTCACAGATCTCTTATGATTATCACAAGACTTATTTGTGAGAAATTTAATTAAAATCGTGTTATATTAAGGACTTTCATGAGCTACTAAATTACTAAATTTTATCGAGAGTTATAGAATTTTTGGATATATTTATGTAAATTTTGAACCGAAAGAGATATTTTAATGAAATTCAAGATGGTTTGAGTTTATTTAGAGTAGCATTGATCCCTATCCGGACATTAACCTTCCAATGTTGGCCACCTTGTATATTTTGAGTTTTTAAAATTCGTCAACATTTGTTTATGGATTGTGAAAAAAGAGGCTATGCCCCTTCCTTCTACGCCAAGTAGTAGCCTGTACTTCTACAAATCAACACGAAATTACTTTAGCTCTTATCATATGAAATTTCATTAAAATATCTCTAACAGTTTAAAAGTTATAGAATTATTTCCACAAAATCAATTTGAATCACTGTTGAGCATTACAAGTGCATATGGACGGACAGACAGAGAGACATTGTTACTCAGTGATTAAGAATTTAACATTATTCTTAAAAGCAATGGCACCTATATGTTTCTGCCCATTACTAACATCTCTATAATCGTATCATTCCCCAACCCCTTACAGTGGTGTAGGGTATAATGATATATTTTTTCAATGAGTAAAATAAAATGAAAATGTTTTCTATAGAAAGTCTTTCTGTTTTTTTTCTAAAAAGGCATAAAATGATATTTAAATAAATAAAGAAAGGAAATATAATATTTCTTTATAAAAATTCAATGAAATGGAAGAATAAGGAGTGAGATCGAAAAATTCTTAACATACATATCAACTTAAAGTTTTAATTTTTTTATCTGATTGAAATTGTTAAAACAATTTACAAACAAAAATATTTTTAAAGTTTTAATCACTGACAATGAAATTTTGAACCCTTTTCAGAAACTCTTCCATTAACGTTTTTCTAGTGCTTTTTGTCACTTTGCTACAACTGGACATTATTTCTATGCACTTGGATTTTCTGTTAACAAGAGCCCAATATCTCTCCTCTGTTCTTAGCTTTGGGCAGCTTGAAGAATTTGCCTTTCATTGTACCAGTCAAGGGCTGATTTGCTATAGTGACAGAATGTCAAGTCAGGCCAAAAGTGGGCTCTCAAAAGAAACCGGCCTATTTTGTAAACACTTCTTCAAGCATATTTGGTATTTATAGATAAATAAGCTTCTTTTACCACAACCACATATTGCTTGCATTACCAAGAACTTTTTGGAAAATTTTGACATGTTTTGGATCCTACACTTTTCTCCAATATTCCCTCAAGCATTAGCATCATTAAATTTTTCACCAGAAAGTTATAAACAATCTGCCCTCAAACAAAAACGTTTTTTTTTAGAAAAATTGACTTCAATTTCCGTGCTCTGTTTTTGGCCTCTAAATTTTTGGCAGCGTTTCTGAGCCTTTAACGTTTGTTTTTTCTAAATTAGCTTTTCGAACAAACCAGGCTGATTTCTTACGTTATAAGAGCGTTTTTGAAAATTCTTTCAATTTTTTGGTTTAAAAAAAACATCATTTGATTTATTCATACTAAATAAATCAGGTTTTCTCTCAACTGACAAGTTCTCTCGGTCCAGTTTAATAACATTGGAAATAGTTTGATGACAACCCATTGAATGCTTGTGCAAATTTTTATAGGCCCAAGTTGGAGTTTCTTCAAAATACTTAATAATTTTAGTAGGTCCTCTTTTCTAGACAACTATTTAAATCAGATTAACAAAATATTCACCTCTTTGACATTAAACATAAACATAATTTACATAATCAATTTTAACTTGGATTCAAAGCTGTTATGAAAAACGTTTGTTAAGAATTTTTCTATCTCACTCCTTATTTTATAGTATTTTTCTTTTCAATTAATTTCACAATTTTAAATTTATAACTAAAATCTTGTTACCTTAGAAAATATTATAACTTCAGATTAAATCCCTCACTACAACTCCTAAAACTCATAACAAATACATTTATGTATAAATATATATTTGTATGTGTAGAGAATCATTTGCTATCTCAACAAGTTCAAATAAATCACTAAAATTCTCGAAAACTTTTTTGAACAAAAATAGAAAAACTTTCTTTCACGTTTACTGCTGAGAAAACAATAAAAAAATTGTTAAATAAAAACAATGGAAAAGTTTATAGTTTAAATACACACACATGTATGTACATTCATATGTCTGTAAATATGTGAAGGCTTAGTAAAATTGTTTTATAAAATATTTAACAATAAACTAAAAATACAAGAGTTAAATTGAACTAAATACTTCAATATTGAGATGAAATAAACACTCTTCTATATGCGAATAATATAGAAACAGATACGCCTAAACACGCACACATACACGTGTCTCAGATACCTGTTAATAATTCAAAATCAACGGAAACCCAAAAAATTTCAAAACAACGAAATATATTTAGAAGGTTTCAATGACAGCAAAAACAATAATAATAAAAACAACATCAGGCAACACCTTATTAACAAGGATCTGCCTCTAAAAATATATAACAACAACAGGATACACATACACACACATATTATAATCATATGAATTCGAGTCAATCTTTATTAGCTACCGCTACATGACTCTCATATTCATACACAATCTCGGCAGCATGATTTTTGTTGCTACTTAAAGCAGAAATATTTGAATGGATTAAGTAAAAATAGCTATAATCTGTGATAACTTTTTAAACCCGACATGACTATACATATGTTTCAAACGAACATAAATAAAATTAAACTCACCCATCGAATTAGAATCACTTTTAGAATTGATTTTAGAATATCCATTCCTCCAGCTGCTTGTTTGTCCACATAACGTTACACAGTGTACCCAAGTCTCATGAAATGACAGCTAAATTTCGATTTGATTTGGAGAAACATGTGTCAAATCTTTGCAAAAATAATCCATTTAAATACACTGTTTCATAATTCACAATCATAATATGTTTATAGGAGAACCACAATATAGTTGTGTCACAGTCATATTATGATTGGAGATTCTAAGATTATTTTTTAATATTCTTTTTATGAAAAATCAAATTATAAGGAAATACATTAAATTATAAGTTAATAAATTTTGCAACCCTGGATCCTATTAGAATCTATAATTCTCACAAATATTGCCAACTTTTGAAGGAATAATTTTTCGCATATACTGTATTTGGATGTGCCTAATACCATTCCACTAGTTATATTATGCAAACATTCATATGAATTGGGAATAATGCAGCAGAAAACTAATTATTTGTTCATCGGCTTAAATACCGATTCCGGAAAAAGGGCCTCTATAAAAGCTATAATGAAGTATGGTTACATATTCTCACCACATATTCAGATAAATATCTGAATTTCGATGTAATTTTTATATATTTAAGACACTATTCTAGGAGGTGGTATTATATATATCACCCGATATCTGTTAAGTTAAATTCATATATAAATGACAGTTCAAAAATAGTTGTACTAAATTTCAATAAATTTGGATTCAAACTGTTTTCGAAAGGAGCCTCATGTAAGAGCTGTATGGACCGTTAGTGTTCAAATAAATGAAATATATTTAAGACACTTAGAAAAAAATGGTGTCGAATTTCCATAGAATTGATCTATATTTCAGAGATTAATTAGCTTGGAACCATATTCCGGGTGGTGGCCATATAGGGGAGCAAGGTCATGGACAGAACATTAAACGGGCAGGACCAGGTGGAGGGGTTTCCTCATACAAATCCAGCTACTTTTTTGTTTAAAAAATTTAGAAAAGAAATTTTTCGGATCTTTGAGGTTGTTTCAGGTATCGGACTATAAATCTATTGCTTACAAATCGATATAGTTGATTTTAAATAGGACAACAGATAATGTAGACAAGTTTCATTAAAATCCGGAAATTATTCCAACAGACAGACGAAAATGAAATGTGCCATTGGTACATATTTTCAATGATTTGATTTGGGGTGTATCAAAATTTTGCATATTTAGGCCCATAACTTTTTTTTGACGATTTTTTATGATTAAATTATCTCTAAATCTAGTTACTATTTGTTTATCTCTCTATGAATTTTTCACTAAGGAACCATATAGCAGGTTCAAAATACAAAACCGCTTAGGACAGCAACAATCAATGTGGTCCAATTTCATTGAATTTAGTCAAATCTAAGACAAGAGGACATAGCTAAGTCGAGAATATGTATATAAACTAAGATGATTCCTTCTTAGTGTTACACACGGAATGACAAACTTATTTACCACAAGTGATGGTGGACCAATTATTTCCTCCACAAGCCCACTGTAATTTAAAATACTCAGCCAGAACTTAATTTCACATAATGAGAACAATTAATGTCATAAATGAAAAATAATGCCAATAATGCTACTTCATACCAGATAATCAATTACTAACTAAGTTATTAATTAAGATTCATATAATAATTTACTAATTTCATTTGTTGTTTTTGTTCTCTATATTAAATTCATTCCTGATGATCATAATAACATTTAATATTTCCACCTTTAACATCATTTTTAAAATTTCATATTCTATTTTATACTTTTTCATTATTCCCCAGTTAATTTATCTATAGCCGATGCGATGGTATCAAGCCTTAATGTTACATTCAATTACATTTATATGTTGGACAATGATTGGCCTTTCGGTGAACTCTATTGCAAAATATCACAATTTATAGCCACACTAAGTATAAGTGCTTCAGTATTTACCCTGATGGCGATATCAATTGATAGGTAAGTGAATTATTATTATTGTTGTTGTTTTGTTTAAAAATGTTACACTCTCACACACAAACACAATTATTCTATACAGTTTGTCACATAAGTCTTTTGCAATCATAAAAAATATGAAAAAATATTAACTTTATGAATGAATTCCAACTAAAACTCCTTAAATTCAGCATTTTTGTAACTTTGTTGTTGTGCCAGTTTACGATGATACAACGCCAAAATGTGGAATTTCTCGGCAAATTTCTTTAATTTTTAAGGAAAAAAGTGTTTCTTATAAAATTAATGTCTTTAAATTTACTAGTGCGCTAATCATTTGATATAAAAAGTGCTTAAAAGCTTAAAAGGCATCATTCAAGGGATCATTTCAACTTTTATAAGGACAAATCCGTTTGAGAAATCGATGATATGTTATCTTACACATATTCCATGCCAAAAACAAGTAAGAATATATAGTCGATCAAGCCCAACTATCTAACACCCTACACCACGTCGTCGATTAAAATGCTAGTTACGAAAAATTTATGAACGACCCCCGTATAATTTCATTTTAATTTGTGAAATGATTTATTTTAAAATTAATTTTTCTGGGGGAATTTTATTGGGACTACAAGAAATTATAAACCGACCCTCGTATAATTTTGCACATCGATTATATTTAACTTAATTTTACAAATTATTATTATAAATATTAACGTTTATGTGAAATTTTTGCCCTTCAAAGTGATAGTTGGAAAGGGGTTTATAATGGACCTATGAGAAATAATGAACTGACCCTCGCATTTTTAGGCATTTCATTTTATAAATATTATAAGACTTTCCTATGCCAAAATTTCGTTTAAATTGCTTTGTATTTAGGCCTTTTATGACATTAAAACCCCATTCCGGGAAGAACATTCGTATGGGAGTTACCTAAAATATGGGATCGAACATGACCAATTAGACTTCGTCCTTAGATGAAAATAATAATATGTACCAAATTTCGTTGCGATTTTTCAAAAATTGCGACCTGTAGACTGTTCAAAACGTTTACATCGACAGCCTGCCAGACGGACATCGTTAAATCGACTCAGAATCATTTTCTGAATCGAAGACTATTGAAATTGGTTTCAATACAAATGTCCTCCTGGAATGAAATTTTAGTCTCATAAAAGTCCTAAAAAAATTTTTTAACGAAATTTGGCAAAAATAAGTACCATGATATTCCAAAACGATGTGCGAAATTATGCGAGGGTCTAATAGACCAACTCTCATAGGTTCCCACATACAATTGCTTTGTTCCAAATATCACTTTGAAGAGTATAAACCACAAATATACTTTGGTATTGCAGTAATAACTGGTAAATTAAAATAATTAATAATAATAAAAATCAATGTGCAAAATTATACGAGGTTCGGTCCATAATTTCATCTTGGGCTTATATAACCCCCCATTTTCAAATTCATTTAAAACTCCTAAATTTTAGATAAATAATAGTTTCTCTATAATATATTGCACAAGATTAAATAAAAAAATAAAATTATACGAGGGTCGATCATTAATTTTTCGTAACTGCTATTTATAACCAACATTATGGTGTTGGGTTTTATATAGACGAGATTGACCGTCTTGAATATTTTTACTTATTTTTTGGGGAAATATTTAAGGTTTCGAAAGATTGGATTCATGTGATCCTCCATTTTTACTTTAAATATTCAGGATTAAAAAATTGACTTTTAACTCGCAACTCGGTTACCTATTTCAACTAACATGTGGATCGTTTTAACCCGAAACTTGTTTAATTTTCGTCGCAGGATAAAATATTGTATAAAATTCTGACTGTGGAATATCACGTAGGATCGTTTTCCTTAACGTATTTGGACTTATAAGAATTAAAAATTTCCGATCCTTTGAAACTTGCCTTTTCAGCACAAGACATTATTTTACCAGGAACACATCCTTTTTCCTTAAAAATTACCCTCCATTGATAAAAGTAAAAGATCGTCTAAAAATTTTCCATTTTCAGTGTTTATTGCTGTTGTTTAAATATGTCCGTCTATTTGGCGTCTAATAGTCGTAATTAGTGAAATGTGTACAGAAAAAAATGGTTAATTAAAGGATTTTCACTTGAAATCCATTAAAGAAGATAACATTTTTCATATTTTCTTTTGATTGCCAAAGATTTATTTGACAAACTGTATTGTATGGGAAGTAGTAAAAGGGATGTTGGATCATGTTTTATCATGATAAAATATAAAAAGGGAATATTTTTTTGTTTCAAAAAAAAGCTTTTATATCAAATATAAAATTTATATATCCTGACTGTTACAAATACACACACACATACATACACAAACATACACATAGATATTTATGCGGTAGTAAATGGAATATTTTTGGTGGGATTTTAATAAATAAAAATTGCCGAAAATAACTTTATGTGTTAAAATTAAATTAAATGTTGCCTTTTGAAGTCATAAGTGGAATGTGAATACAAGCACAAACACATAAGTGATATTTTTAATGGATTAATTTGGTTTATAAACAGAAATAAAGGAAAATGTAAAATGGAATTGGAAAAATAACCATAAGAGTCTTTGAATTATAATATTTATACCCGGAAATAATAAATTTAAATTAAGTCCATTTTAGTATTATATGAGTGTCCGTCCATTAGTCTGTCCTTAAATGGATTTTGATTTAATTTAGATCTTTTCTACTCCTTTAGTTATAATTATGAAATTAAAATCATTTAGATCTTCAAGACTTAAGCTTTTAGAATGTACCTAACAATTCTCAATGGGACAAAATTGTCAAGCCCAACTATGTAATACCCTACACCACAATGTTAGTTTTAAATAGCAGTTGCAAAAAATTAATGCACAACCCTCGTATAAATTTATTCCTTGATTTATTCTTGAACGTGCAGTATATTTTGGTGAAACTAAAATTTATATGAAATTTAGGAGTTTAAAGATGAATTTTTCTGAGGGGTTAAATGGTACCAAGAAGAAATTATGGACCGACCCTCGTATAATTTTGCACATAAGTTTTTGCTTTTATTTATATTAATTTGACAAGTTATAATTGCAATACCAAAATATATGTGAGATTTATGCCCTTCAAAGTGATATTTGGAAGGGATCTTGTATGGGAGCTATGAGAAGTAATGGACCGACCCTCATATAATTTGGCACAATTACATTACATCTATTTTTACCAAATTTCGTTAAAATCGCTCTACATTTAGAACTTTTATGAGCTTAAAATCTCATTTCGGGAGAACATTTGTATGGGAGGTACCCGAGATATTGGACCGAACATGACCAAAATCAAAAGTCTTTGTCCTTGGGCCAAAATAATAATATGTACCAAATTTTGTTGAGACATCTCAGAAACTGCGACCTGCAGAGTTTTCACAACGTTTACATGTAGAACCAGCCGGACAGACAGACGGACGAACACCTTTAAATCGACTCAGAAAATGAATCTGAGTCTAACGGTATACTTAAAAGTGTGTGTAACACAATTTCATTTGTATGTTACAAACATCAGCACAAATTAAATGTATGTACACTGATATTCTTTTAATCCGATTTAGATGTATTTTTGTATGATAAATACTCTCTCAGATATCCGTCTATAACTAGTTTGCTATTGAAGCGATGTAGCAGTTTCAAAACAGAAAACTGTTTAGAACAAACAATCTGGTCAATTTTTGTTGAATTTTTATAATTTTTTTCTGAATTTCAATTAAATTACGACCCAAAAATTCTTGATAGAAATTTCCCTGGATTTGGAAAATGAATTTTCCCAGAAAATCGCGGGAACGTTTTCCTGTGGAGAAAATCTAGACTAAACTTGATGAATGAAATTTAACATATTGATAGCAGAGAAGTGTATCATTATAACTTTGCAAAGTACTATTTTGGAAAAGCCACTACCTGATAGTTGTGAATACATTTAGGCTTCCAAAATTACATGTTCTCCTAAAATTCAGCATTTTAGATTTTAGGTTTTTGGCTAAATTTTTTTTATTTTCGAACAGAGAAGAGATATCGACTTCAATCTTGTTTATTAGATATCGGATCAATAATTTTAGACATATAAAAAATCAACTCAAGACCTTGCAAAAGTATTGAAAATTGAACATTCAAATGCAAATAACTCCAATGTTCCTATCAGGTTCTACAAGATTTTTTGAAAAAGAATGAGAAGCAAAAGTTTAGCATGAACTTAAAAAAATTTAATGTCCGAGGTACACAATATTACACACCTATAACTCCTCTTATGTAGCCGCTTTCGTTTTATTCATTATTTGAAAAAAACTTTATGGGTCATGAATCCACAAAAGTTCTCAATTGGGTTTAAGGCCGGATTGCAACTCGTCCAATCCAACGTTATGAAATTTATCGTTTAATTTAGAAAATTCTTCAGTGTGTCTTTGAAAACATACTGCGTTTATAGAAATATTCCACATGAAATACCATGAACAGTATTTAATCACATGAATAAAGCGTTTGTATCGTTAAGTTGCCTCTTATTAAAAGACTTTGTTGAGAACAGCAAAAATAGAGAAATAATTAAGTGAATTTATAGGAATATGCATCAGTGTATAGTATTATAAAAGTTCATTTTCTAACGAAAATACAATTTCCTGTCATTTTAAAAATATAGAGCTTTTTTTAAAGTATCTTTACAAAAATAACGCAAACATAATTGAAAAAGCTTTAATAGAGCTTTCACTTTTACTAATTTTTAAAAGGAGTAAAAAAGTCTTAAGTGAATATTTGTAGATTAACAATAAAAAAACTGATTCTTATTCTTAAACATCTAAATCGCCATTTATTTTCTATTTAAATCCCAATTAATTTAATTCCTTTAAATCTTCCCTAACACATCCCATACACATCCCTAACACAACCTTTACAGGACCCTTTTAAAATATTAAGAATTTAATTATTTTAAAATGTCTTTTAATCTTTTATTTTATTTATTCTCCAACAACAACAACAACAAAAAGGTATGTGGCCATAATGAAACCCTTAAAGCCACGTATGAGTAAACGTAACAATTTGGCAATAGCTGCTGTCATTTGGATTGTATCGGCCATAATATCATGTCCCATGCTATTATTTTTCACCACAGATGTTATACCCAGCAAGGATGGTCTACGTACAGTATGCTATTCAGAGTGGCCAGATGGTACAACAAATCATTCACATCATGAATACATGTAAGTATTATGAAAATAACCCAGCGAAGAATTTAAAGTAGAAAGCTTTAAGCTTTTAAATAAATAATAAAAAAAGGAAACGTAAAGTATTCTAATTAAGGACTTTCGGTTTAATCCACTTTAAATACTGAACAATCTTTTCATAAAATTATCTCTATTTTTTTTCTTAACTTTATCTGTTTTTATTTGGAGTTTTAATATCCTCTTTTTACCATTTTCCTCCTGTTTTAAACATTTTATGATGATTTCAATTAACGTGTTCCACTACGCAATTTCCTCTTTATAAATTTTCACTTAAAGTAATTTGAAACGATTTGTGTGTTAAAGTTTCTTTTTTTATACCCTACACCACCATAGGTATTATATGGGTAGGTATTATGCGTTTGTGCAAATGTTTGTAACGTACAGTTCTACCACCAATTTTAAATACATCGTTCGACTCAGAATCACTTTCTTAGTCGATGGCCGCCCGTAAGTCCATCCGGCTGCGACCTATCGCAAAGTACAGGTAGCAATTTTAATAAATCTTAATGAATTACACGTACATGTACGTATGATTTGGCCAAGGACGATCCTATTGAAATTGGTTATGATCGGTCCCAATCAAATGTCCCTTCCGGAATGCGATTTTTAGTCCAAAAAAATTCTAAATATTAAACGATTTGAACCAAATTCTGCGAACGTTAGTCTTATTATATTTTAGAACGGGGTGCCGAATTAAACGAGGGCCGGTTTATTATTTTTCACAGGTTCCATACAACCATCCTTTCAAATATCACTATCAAAATTTTAAATCGCACATAAACCTGGAAATTGTAAAAAATAAGATAAATAAACGAGGGTGGGTCCATAAATTTTCTTAATTCCATATAACTCATATACATTTCACATAAATGTTAGTATCATAATTATATATTGCACATAGCATAAATAAATTATACGAGGGTCGTTTATAAATTTTTCGTAGCAGACATATACAGCCAACAATGTGGTTTAGGGTATTACTTAGTCGGGTTTGACCGATTATATTATTTTAACTTGTTTACTTATGACTTCGTTTTGTGTGAAATAAACGGCAAAAAGGAAGGATGATTTAATGTTTCTGGCATAAAAGTAACAAAGCAGAAATATTGATATTAAATGAAAATGTAATAAAAGAAATATAACGAAATTAGCAAACAAAGTGTTTTTAATGACAGGAAATAGGAAATAAAAACGAAGCAATAAAATGTTAAAGTGTTTATAACAGTTATATGTGTATAACAATTAAATTGGCATAATAAAAGTGAAATTCTAGAAATTTGTAAAATAAATTTTTGAAAAAAAAAAATGTTTCAACATTTTGAAATACTAAATTGAGCGGATATCAAAACCTGCATATCCGGTGAGATTTTTTTATATCCTACACCACCTTGTATAATCGGTATAGTACATAAGAAACTACAATATACTTCTAAATATACCAACTGACTCGGACTCATTTTTGAGTGGATTTAATAATGTCCATCACGTTGTAAGTCCTTCCGGTATTAAATTTTAAGCTATTTAAAGTCCTTAATAGAAAAAAGATTTTATTCTAAAAATCAGTAAAAATTTTATTGTAATTCTAAACAAAGTGCCATATAATATTGATATGGATCCATAATTTCTCCATTCAAGGCCCATTTTCAAACATCCCTTTAAAGCATAAACATTTATACTGTTATAATATTATAACATTTATACTGTTATAATATTTTGATCAGTTTATTTTATTATTATTATCATTGCACTAAATTATACGAGGGTCAGTCCATAATTTTCTATAGCTTTTATTTTAAGAGTCCAAAAAACAATCGTTTTTAAACGAAAAATCCCACACATTTGTATCATAACAAAGTCTTGCACAATTTAGCATAAATTACAAAATGAAATTATGCGAGGGGCATTTCCGAAATTTGCCCATACCGACAAGATAGTATAGGGTACAACATAGTCACTCTTACTGTAACATTCCTATCTTTAAACATGATTATATCTTCAAATTTCAATAAAAAACGTTTTTTTACCTCCAGGGGGTGTAAAAAGTACCAGATAATAATTCCAATATGTATGTTATTGGAAATCGGTACAATAACATAAATAAATATTGAATCAGAATATAATTTAGTAGTTTTTGAAACTTAATTATAAAAGAAAACACAAACTTAATTATAAAAAGAATACTTTGTTTAAAAACGATAAATTTTGATTTGGTACTTTTTGTATATTATGGTACTTTTGTAGTAGTTTTCGTGTTTCTACTAAACAACAGGAAATTTAGTGTTCTAAAGCCACATGAATTAAAAGATATGAGAAAATTGCTTAATAATTAGTCTCCCGCCTCATACACCTGTTCTCTGGTACTTTTCGTATTTTATGAGCTGTGAGTCCAAGAACTACACTTTCTCATCTGTTCATTGGTATTTTCCGTATTTTATGAGTTGCAGGCCTAAAATTATATCTATTTGAATATAAATAATTTTTGGTACTATTTAAAAGGTCTAAAAGAAGCTTAACGCAGAAACGCAAACTTTAGAATAAATTGTACCAAGTAATAAAAATCAATAGGAATTTGTGGTACTTTTGAAGTTCAAAAAGTATTATCACCATAAGTCGTGAAGAGAATACTTAATAATTGACACCACAATATTTACATATTCTTGCATCAAATCAAAGTCTGAGCCGATTAAGCTATGTCCTTCTGTCTGTCATTGGCACACTCAAATCCACAAAGATTGACAAAGCGCAAAGAAATTTAGCCTGAGTATTTGTTATTATCCTGATAACTTTCCTATTTAGAAGCACCCAAATCGCTTCAGTTTGTTGAAAGATATAGACTGATATATAAGGCAACGTCTAAGTTTAAGTGAAAATCGTGATAAAATGCTAATTTATCGTAAATTTTCTCTAAATGAAAAATTTATCGTAAATTTTCTCTAAATGGAAAATTTATCGTAAATTTTCTCTAAATGGAAAATTTATCTTAAATTTTCTCTAAATAGAAAATTTATCGTAAATTTTCTCTAAATAGAAAATTTATCGTAAATTTTCTCTAAATAGAAAATTTATCGTAAATTTCTCTAAATAAAATTATCGTAAATTTTCTCTAAATAGAAAATTTATCGTAAATTTTCTCTAAATAGAAAATTTATCGTAAATTTTCTCTAAATAGAAAATTTATCGTAAATTTTCTCTAAATAGAAAATTTATCGTAAATTTTCTCTAAATAGAAAATTTATCGTAAATTTTCTCTAAATAGAAAATTTATCGTAAATTTTCTCTAAATAGAAAATTTATCGTAAATTTTCTCTAAATAGAAAATTTATCGTAAATTTTCTCTAAATAGAAAATTTATCGTAAATTTCTCTAAATAGAAAATTTATCGTAAATTTTCTCTAAATAGAAAATTTATCGTAAATTTTCTCTAAATAGAAAATTTATCGTAAATTTTCTCTAAATAGAAAATTTATCGTAATTTTCTCTAAATAGAAAATTTATCGTAGATTTTCTCTAAATGGAAAATTTATCGTAAATTTTCTCTAAATGGAAAATTTATCGTAAATTTTCTCTAAATGGAAAATTTATCGTAAATTTTCTCTAAATGGAAAATTTATCGTAAATTTTCTCTAAATGGAAAATTTATCGTAAATTTTCTCTAAATGGAAAATTTATCGTAAATTTTCTCTAAATGGAAAATTTATCGTAAATTTTCTCTAAATAGAAAATTTATCGTAAATTTTCTCAAAATAGAAAATTTATCGTAAATTTTCTCTAAATAGAAAATTTATCGTAGATTTTCTCTAAATGGAAAATTTATCGTAAATTTTCTCTAAATGGAAAATTTATCGTAAATTTTCTCTAAATGGAAAATTTATCGTAAATTTTCTCTAAATGGAAAATTTATCGTAAATTTTCTCTAAATGGAAAATTATCGTAAATTTTCTCTAAATGGAAAATTTATCGTAAATTTTCTCTAAATAGAAAATTTATCGTAAATTTTCTCTAAATAGAAAATTTATCGTAAATTTTCTCAAAATAGAAAATTTATCGTAAATTTTCTCAAAATAGAAAATTTATAGTAAATTTCTCTAAATAAAAATTTTTCGTAAATTTTCTCTAAATAAAAAATTTTTCGTAAATTTTCTCTAAATAGAAAATTCATCGTAAATTTTCTCTAAATAGAAAATTCATCGTAAATTTTCTCTAAATAGAAAATTTATCGTAAATTTTCTCTAAATAGAAAATTTATCGTAAATTTTCTTTAAATACAAAATTTATCGTAAATTTTCTCTACATAGAAAATTTATCGTAAATTTTCTCTAAATAGAAAATTTATCGTAAATTTTCTTTAAATACAAAATTTATCGTAAATTTTCTCTACATAGAAAATTTATCGTAAATTTTCTCTAAATAAAAATTTATCGTAAATTTCTTAATAAAATTATCGTAAATTTCTTAAATAGAAAATTTATTTTTAATTTTCTTTAAATATAAAATTTATCGCAAATTGATCGATTATTTTAATTATGTGTAAAATTGACTAAATTTGAATACAAATTAAATCACAATAAAATAATGGAAATTTAATTGAATTTTTTTATTCTCTTCGGAAGCCAAATTTCGGCAGAAAAAATAAAGAGTCTAGAATTTTAAACAAATTATAAATAAGTTCCTTTTTTAAATACAGACAATGGTTTTTTAAATTCCTCTCCATTCAATCATAAAATTAAGTATATTTTTCCATTAATTTCTTATTAAATATTATTTATATAAAACTTACCAAATTTAAGTGATTAAACAAAATTTCCTCGTACTTTTAAATATTTATTTCACCCTGTTGAATTTCTTAGGAAACCATAATCTGCAAATGAATAAATAAATGATTTTTTTTAGTTACTAAGGCCTTTTAAAAAATGTATATAGAAAAAAAACAACTTAAATAAACCAAGTAAGTATGCTATATTCGGTTATGCCGAACTTTTATTATCCTCCAAAATTTCATTTAAATTTGTCGATTTGTAATTGACAACTTTAGGAGATTTTCATTTGAGCTTAGAGGTTGTCCCATATATCGGTCTATATCTTTTGATATACAGAACCAATTTTGCTGATTTTAAATAGGAAGCTTCTTAGGGCTATAGCAATTATTAAGGCCAAATTTCATTAAGGTATTAAGTCCATTATTGTGGATGTGAGAGTGCCAACAACAGACAGACATAACTAAATACACTGACATTTTGATTTGATGCAGAAATATATATACATTATGGGATCTGGGCTGATTTCATTCTTATCGTTACACATGGACTGACAAAATTAATATACGCTCTTCACCACGTGTGGTGATGGAGGGTATAAAATTAGAAAATAACACAATTTAAACAAAAAACCAATTATAAATAAGAAAAAGAAAAAAAGAACTAATTTGCCCTCCAGCTGCGTTTTAGAAGAAAAATTTGTTCAAAATTATTTTTTTTTAAATCGATTTGTTAAGAAAGAAAAATTGTTATTAAAGTAAATTGTTGTTCTGAAATATAATTTATGTTCTTTTCTTAATATACATCAATTTCTTATTGGCAACAATTTCACACGTGTCATAATAAATTTCTTTTCACTTTCTTCTTCTTTTTTTTTTTTTGCCAACCAAATCCACATATTTGAAATTTCCTTTAAAATGTCCTTAAAATTGGTATATGAAATTATTTAAAGCTTTTTTCTTTGTATTACGACTTTTATTATAATTTATTTCTTATTGTTTTTGATTCTTTTTGTTTCTTAGTTACAACATCCTTTTTATGATACTCACATATTTCCTACCAATTATATCCATGAGTGTTACTTATTCCCGTGTTGGTCTGGAATTGTGGGGTTCCAAAGCAATTGGAGAATACACCCCACGTCAAGTGGAAAATGTCAAGAGCAAGAGAAGGGTAAGTAAAAAACGAACGCAAATTTAGGAAGTAACTGTGATAATATTTTTATAAGCAGCGAATTAAATAAAATTGTGTTAAAAAGGCAGCGAATTATATTTCTTTAAGCTTTAGGTTATAATTAGTATTAATTTGAAAGGGAGTAAAAAGCGTACAAAGTTTTAAGAATAGGAGGGGAGTTTTAAATTCTATATTTTCCTGAAATTATATTATTATAGAGCTTTCTGTCATTTTGCTCGAACAGGTTGTCCAAATCCGTTAGAATCTACTATGCTTTTGGACACCTTTTTTTACTCTCCAATTCTATTTTAACAAAAACCCAATATCTCTCTTCTGGCCTTAGCTCCGGGCAGTTTAGAGAATTTGTCTCCCGCAGTACAGGAGACACTACTACTTTCATTTAAAAAACGTTAAAAATAAATATAAATCATTACATAAGATTTTCCCACAGGTTCTACAACAAACATATCTCAAAAGCCCATAATCCCAAATTGCTTTTTTTGTCTAAAATTTATAACGAACTAGCAGATCTGGCAAACTTCGTTTTGCCCAAAAAAATGTTGCTTTGTTTGGGCAATACCCCTCTCCCTGGTCTTATTTGTCCTACGTTTTATCCAGTAAAAAAGTTCCTTGAGAATATGTCGGAAGCAAATTTAAGAATTTTCGCCGTTATAGTTCTTTAGATATTCGATAATCAATATTTGCTTGGTATGGGCAATGCTCCCCTTCCCTGGTCTATAGTCCAAACGAAAGCATAATGACTTTAACGAAGTTAAAACTAAAAAGAAAGCAAATTTGGTTGGACGTTGATTCTGATCTTCTTGAAAAAATAATGAAATTAATTCCAGACCGCATTTTTGAGGTGAACATTCGTTTAATGTCAAACAAATAAATTAATGATTAAGTCCGACGTCAAACTGTTTCCAATGCTTTAAAACAGTATTGGGAGAACTTGTCGTTGGCCTGTTCATGTAAAAAATGTTTTGCATGATTTTTCTAAAACCAAAAACTAAAAAGCATTTTCACGAAAGCTGCAAACACATCCGGTAGAAAAGCAGCCCGATTAGCACAGTGCTCGGACTATTTAGTACAAAAAAAGTTAAAGCTAAGGCAGGATTAAAACGTTGGACAACTAGAGACCAAAAGCAGAACATGGAAACTGAAGTCAAGTTTAAAAAAATATTGCTGCTCTTGGATGTCAAAACTTCAACTTCCTGGTCAAAAATTGTATGTTGCTGATGCTCGAAGGAATGTTAAAGAAACGTTTAGGACCCAGATTTACCAAGAGGCTATTTCCATTCATACGACTTCATAATGTGTCCACATATTTTTGGCCTGACTTGGCTTCCTTTCACTATGGTAAACAAGCCCTTGAGACACAAATTCTCCAAACTTCACGAAGCTGTTATTTCTATTTGCCATCAATTTAAAGTATCAAAAAAGCTCTCATAAAATTTTTAGATCCATATTGCTTGAAACAGCAAGGTCTTGACTCTAAAATAGTGTTACCTTCTCTACGATTTCATAAAAATATTTTATAAATTATGCTTTAAAAGCATCCTCTGCGAAAGTGGACTTAAGAGTTTTTTATTGGTGAGGGAATTATGGAAGGAATCTTTAAGGACATTCCAAAACGATCGGTATACAATTTCTCAAAAATAATCATCTCCAGCACTGAAATTTTTATAAAAGAAATTTAATTTGTGTAAATTTTCACTAAATTATTTTTAAATTTATGTATGAACTTTGACCCCATTTACATTTCTTAGAATAAATAGAAAATAATGGACCCACTATAGGCAATATTTATAGCTATATCTCCATGTCAAAATAATATACATGACTTTGTACGAAAAAATGGAAAAATCCCACAAAAAATGAAACGTAAAAAATTCCCAAAAAATATATTATTTTTTAATTAAATCCATAACTTTTAAAATAAACAAAATGGAGAATTTTCTGAATTTATAGCAAAAAAGTCAAGAAGAAGAAAAAAATGTTTTTAATATTTTTTTTTAATTTCATACTCGCAGGTGGTGAAAATGATGATGGTTGTGGTTTTAATATTTGCCGTTTGTTGGTTACCATTTCACACATATTTTATATTGACTTCATGTTATCCGGCCCTAACGGAAACACCCTTTATCCAAGAAGTATATTTATTCATATATTGGCTGGCAATGAGTAATTCCATGTACAATCCGATTATATACTGTTGGATGAATTCGCGGTAAGTTTAACAAAATTTCACTTTTCATTTCTTATTTCATCTTATTTTTATCGTAGTTAAAACAAGTCAAATGTTATAGTCGGTCAAGTCCGGCTATTTAATACCCTACAAACACATTAATGCTTATATGTGATAGCTACCAAAAAATTATGAACCACCCTCGTATAAAGGTTGGGTATTATTATGAATTTGTTCTGATGTTTCAAAAAATGGTGTTACATGCTGTTCAACTCAGATCACTATCTGAGTCGATGTCCGGACGATGTCCGTCTGTCTTTCTGGTTGTCCGGCTGGTTGTCCATGTAAACGTTGTGAACAGTGCATAGGTCGCAATTTTTAAAATATCGCGACAAAATTTAGTACATATTATTATTATTTTGACCTATTAAAACTGGCCATGTTCGGTCCAATATTTCAGGTACTTCCCATACAAATGCTTTTCCCGGTATGGGGTTTTAAGGTCATAAAAGTTTTAAACTAAATTTAGCACAATTAAGTTTTATAATATTCTACCACGATACAAGCAAATAACGATATAGAAATTATACGAGGGTCGGTTCATAATTTCTTATAGCCCCCAAAAAAATTCATTTAAAAATGTATAAATTTAACAAATATTTAGTGTCACAATAATGTACTACACACTTAAGAATGAATCAGAAAATCAAATTAAACGAGGGTCGTTCATTAATTTTTCGTAATCACTATTATTAAACGATGATGTGGTGTAGGGTATTAGAAAATCGGGCTTGGCCTACATATTCTAACTGGTTTAATTTATGCTTAAGAGTACATCATATTACACTGGTACTAACATCCATGAGCGTTACATGGGAGCTAGAAAAATCATGGATCAACCCTCGTAAAATTTCGCAAATCGATTTTTGTTTTTAGTTATCTTATTTTGCCCAGTTATTATTACGATACCAACGAATATGTGAGATTTACACCCTTCATGGTGGTATTTTGAAGGGAGTTTTATGGTAAAATGAAACGATCCGATCGTTCTAGAATATCATGGGAATAAGTTGTGTCAAATTCTATTAAAATAGCTTTATATACACGACTTTGTGACCTTTAATCCTTATTCCGAAAGGAGAGGAATAGGGGCTAAGCGATATTATAGATCCATCAAATATCATAGGAATAAGTTGTGTCAAATTCTATTAAAATCGCTTTATATACACGACTTTGTGACCTTTAATCCCCATTCCGAAAGGAGAGGAATAGGGGCTAAGCGAAATTATATACCCATCATTACCAATTTTAATAGGCATCGTCCTTGAGTCAAAAAAATGAAACAGGTAAAATTTCATTTCCAGCCAGCCGGCCAAACGGAGGAACGGATAGACATTTTTAAATCGACTCAGAAAGTGATCCTGAGTCTAACGGTATACTTAGAAGTGGTGGTAGCACAATTTTTTCTGTCTGTTACAATTTTTGCACAAACGCTTAATATACCAAACACGTATGATGGTATAGAGTATAAAAACAAGAAGAAGAATAAAAAGGGAAAAGATAAAAAATGAAAAATGATGAAGAAATAATAATAAAAGATATAAAAATGAGAGAAAGAGAGAGAAAGAGGAAACGGTTGTTAAACAGGAAATGTAAATATTTGAAAGATTACTAGAGCATTACGCACAAGTGTAAACTTAAGCTTAAGAATACTTCATCACAATTCACTTCTTCAACCGCGTATGTAAGTGTTTTTGTATATATATTTTAATACAGGAATGAATGTCTGTGTGTGTGAGAGTGGTTTCCGCATTGTATAGTTAACTTTAATAAAGATGTATGACTTATGCTCTTATTTATTAGAGTGTATGTGTTAAGTGTTTGTTTGTATGTAGATTTTTTTTAGTTTTTTTTATAGCTTCTGCCACTTACCGTTTACGTCTTTTACTAAATCACTCATCAATGTAAGCCATTGAGTGATGCGGATTTATAACGTACATGTGGGTGTATTTTAACATAACGAGTGATTGGTTGTCAAAGAACTTAGGTCTTATGTGTTTGACTGTATTTATATAAAATCCACGTAACAACATAAATGACTATACATATTAAGTTAAGAATTACACTGACTAACGAAAGTGAAAATATTAAAATGAAATTTATAAAATTTAGGATTTCTAAGACATTTTTCATCTTCAAAAGTCACTCTTATGTGAAAAATATCGAATAAAAAACTTAATTATTTTTAAAATGTCTCCATATTTGTTCCTCACTGTTTATTGGTTGATACAAAAGCAAAAAAAATATCTTTATTTTCATTTGTGTCATCTGCACACAAGCTGCCGTCAGATTTTTGAGTTAATTTGATATTAAAAATCAAGGAAAATCCATCATTTTACAATCCGTAATAAAATCTAGCGCAATGCTTATAGAAGTACTAACACACACACACACTCACAGACACATACTCATCAAAATATTTAATAACAAAATTTAATATAAATTTGAGATTTTAGTTCTAAGAATAAATTTTAGTTTGAACAGAACGAAAATCTTCATTTGACAAAATTTAACATTTTTTTTGTGAATCAAAAATTTTAATAAAAATTTGTCTAAATTTATCGAAAATAAATTTTCTCTAAATAGAAAATTTATCATAAATGTTCTCTAAATAGAAAATTTATCGTAAATTTGCTCTAAATAGAAAATTTATCGTAAATTTGCTCTAAATAGAAAATTTATCGTAAATTTGCTCTAAATAGAAAATTTATCGTAAATTTTCTCTAAATAGAAAATTTATCTAAATAGAAAATTACTCGTAAATTTCTCTAAATAGAAAATTTCTCGTAAATTTTCTCTAAATAGAAAATTTCTCGTAAATTTTCTCTAAATAGAAAATTTCTCGTAAATTTTCTCTAAATAGAAAATTTCTCGTAAATTTTCTCTAAATAGAAAATTTCTCGTAAATTTTCTCTAAATAGAAAATTTCTCGTAAATTTTCTCTAAATAGAAAATTTCTCGTAAATTTTCTCTAAATAGAAAATTTCTCGTAAATTTTCTCTAAATAGAAAATTTCTCGTAAATTTTCTCTAAATAGAAAATTTCTCGTAAATTTTCTCTAAATAGAAAATTTCTCGTAAATTTTCTCTAAATAGAAATTTCTCTTAAATTTTCTCTAAATAGAAAATTTCTCGTAAATTTTCTCTAAATAGAAAATTTCTCGTAAATTTTCTCTAAATAGAAAATTTCTCGTAAATTTTCTCTAAATAGAAAATTTCTCGTAAATTTTCTCTAAATAGAAAATTTCTCGTAAATTTTCTCTAAATAGAAAATTTCTCGTAAATTTTATCTAAATAGAAAATTTCTTGTAAATTTTATCTAAATAGAAAATTTCTTGTAAATTTTATCTAAATAGAAAATTTATCGTAAATTTTCTCTGAATAGAAAATTTATCGAAAATTTTCTCTAAATAGAAAATTTATCATAAATTTTCTCTAAATAGAAAATTGATCGTAAGTTTTCTCTAAATAGAAATTGATCGTAAATTTTCTCTGAACAAAAAATTTAACGTAAATTTTCTCTGAACAAAAAATTTATCGTAATTTTTTTCTAAGCAAAAAATTTATCGTAAATAGAATTTATCAAACATTTTTTAATGATATATTTTTCCAACAAACCACAACAACTACTTTTGATCGTACGTTTTTCCTGTATTAAATTAATATATGTTTATGTGTGTGTGTTTTTGTATTTAATTTTGCATTAAATTAAAATATGTTTTAAGCATTTACTTTCATTTTAAATTTCATACCTGCAAATTGTGTTGTGTTTCCGCCCACAAACGTATCTCCTTTCTGCTCTTAATGACATAAAATACCAAAGAAATAGTCAAAGAAAAAAATAACTGCAATTTGGTATTAATTTAAATCGACTACAATTACAATCAGGGTTTATGTTCAAATGTGGGAGTTGCATTTCTTATATTCTTATTTAATTTAAATGCCAATGTATGTGTGTGTGTTGTTGTAAATGTTTTTAATGTCCTTAATTCAATACCAGGAGAAAATTCCGTAATTGTGGAAGAAAATTGTAGAAAGAATAAATGATAAGATTTATGTTCATTTTCTGATATGACAACCACAACAACACCATATGGATGGATGAATGGAAGATATGAAGGAATTTGAGACGAGAGTGATATTTTTTCAAAATAATTTTTAAATGAAGCAAAAGTGAATTGATATTTCTTAAAAATAATATGTTATTATATTATGTTTGTAGTAAACATAATTTTTATTTTTTATTGAAAAATCAATTATTTTTCCGCTTTTCTTTCTTTTTAGATTTCGTTTTGGCTTCAAAATGTTTTTTCGATGGTGCCCGTTCATCCATATTGGAGCGGAAAGTTTAAGTCGTCGTGATCAAATGACTTCACGTTATTCCTGTTCGGGTTCACCCGATCACAATCGTATTAAAAGAAATGGTAAATAATTGTAGTGAATACTGATTTAAGAAATATTTATTTAAAACCCGCTTTAATTCTTTTTTATAGATACTCAACGTTCATTTCTTTACACTTGCCCGAGTTCTCCTAAAAGTCGTCGTATCTCACATTGTGGTAAGTTTGTACTTTAATACTTCCATCTCACTATATACTTTCAGACACTCTATAGCAAATTTTAAAAAATTAGACAAGAAACACTTCTCTGAAGACAAAATTTTGCGAAAATTTCTCTTAATTGAAAATTTTGCAGAACATTTTTATAATAAAAAATTTACCGAAAATATTCTTTTAATAAAAAACTTAGCAAAAATGTTCTCTTAATAGAAGACTTAGCAAAAATTTTATATTAAGTGAAAATTTATCAAATTTCTCTTAAAGAAAATTTATCGAAAATTTCTCTTAATAGAAAATTTATCGAAAATTTTCTCTTAATAGAAAATTTATCGAAAATTTTCTCTTAATAGAAAATTTATCGAAAATTTTCTCTTAATAGAAAATTTATCGAAAATTTTCTCTTAATAGAAAATTTATCGAAAATTTTCTCTTAATAGAAAATTTATCGAAAATTTTCTTTAATAGAAAATTTATCGAAAATTTTCTTTAATAGAAAATTTATCGAAAATTTTCTTTAATAGAAAATTTATCGAAAATTTTCTCTTAATAGAAAATTTATCGAAAATTTTCTCTTAATAGAAAATTTATCGAAAATTTTCTCTTAATAGAAAATTTATCGAAAATTTTCTCTTAATAGAAAATTTATCGAAAATTTTCTCTTAATAGAAAATTTATCGAAAATTTTCTCTTAATAGAAAATTTATCGAAAATTTTCTCTTAATAGAAAATTTATCGAAAATTTTCTCTTAATAGAAAATTTATCGAAAATTTTCTCTTAATAGAAAATTTATCGAAAATTTTCTCTTAATAGAAAATTTATCGAAAATTTTCTCTTAATAGAAAATTTATCGAAAATTTTCTCTTAATAGAAAATTTATCGAAAATTTTCACTTAATAGAAAATTTATCGAAAATTTTCACCTTAATAGAAAATTTATCGAAAATTTTACTTAATAGAAAATTTATCGAAAATTTTCTCTTAATAGAAAATTTATCGAAAATTTTCTCATAATAGAAAATTTATCGAAAATTTTCTCTTAATAGAAATTTATCGAAAATTTTCTCTTAATAAAAAATTCATAAAAAAATTTCTTTTAATAAAAATTTTTTCGAAGATTTCTCTTGAGAGAAAAATCAAAAATTTTCTCTTGATACAAAATTTTTCGAAGATTTTCTCTTGAGAGAAGATTTATCGAAAATTTCTCTTTGATATCAAATTTATCGGAAAATGTTTCCCAAAAATTTCTTAAATTTCCTTCAAACAAAAAAATTTATGAGACTTTTCCGGCAAACATTTTCTCATATTTTTTTTTTATTAAAAATGTATTTATCGAAAAAGTCCGCAGAGGGAATTTAATTCAAAATTACTTATAAATAGAAAGAAATCAGAAAAATCTTTCAAATAAAAATAATATAGAGATATTTAAAAGATTATTTACCCTTAAAGAGAATTCCGATATTTATAAAAATGTTATGTTCTTTGTTCCTTTTGAAATAATTAATTAGCAACAAAACTCTTATTGTATCCTTAAAATAATGCGTTAAAATTAACCTCTATTTTAAAGGCGTAATAAAAGATATCAATTATATACAAAAAATTTCTTTGGAATTAAGATATTGTCATTTTGTCAATAAGTATAAAAATAACAAGAAAACGGAATTCTATGAACTTCCGTTTTAACAATAATTTTTGATTTCCGTTTCAATACAGATGTATCATAAAACACCCACATACAGTCGCATAAACACATAAATAAATCGAATCTTAAAATAGATTTTTAATTAATAAATTTCTTTCATTTTTCTTCTTCATCTCTTTTTCCCTCTCTCTTTTCCTTTCCCTTTGACTCTCTTTATATGAATCCTAAAACCAAACTCACACATTCACATATAAATAATTTAGGTATTTTACGTAGTTCAACTATAGCAACACAACGTGATGTTTTACGACATTCAGCTCCTATAACAACTTTAAGAACAGGTTCCAGTCTGGGGGGAGGAGGAGGAGGGAGTTATCATCTTCATAACTCAACATATCATCAACGTTGCAGTTTAAAAACACCTGGTAACTTGAAAAATACACATGAATTGTCGGCTTTAAGTGGCAACGGACAGGGACATCAGTCTTTGTCAAAAGATTTCTTACTTAAATCAAATCAACGATCAAGTGTGAGATGGACAATGCCGGCGGCAACAACAACATCATCATCAACACCACCACCCACATCACTTTCGTTGACCGAAACAACATCATTGGAGACAAGTTCAGCCACATTTAATGGGGTTACAGATAAGAATTATCTAGCAAATCGTGCAGCATTAATGTCTTGACAGGAGCAAAATCAATTTGAACAACAACTACAACATGAAAAAATACTACAACCAAATGAAACCATAAATTATTTACAGCAACATCATTGTACAAACGGAAACGGAAGTTTACTCTATAATACTTTGACAAATGGCAACAGTAACAACATTAAATGTCACAGCAACAATATAGGCAGTAGCAACAGCAACAACAGCAAGAGCAGCAACATGAACAACAATTTAAATTTAATTTTTAATGCAAACACAAACACAAACTCACTTACAAATCGAAATCCAAATACTAAATCGCTTTTATATAACATGACTTGTGGTAGTGGTGGTGGTGGCAGCATCAGTAGTAGTAGTAGTGATTATGTCACAGAGAATTGTAAAGATTTATCTCTATTAAATAATACAAATACAACTACAACGATTGTAGAAAATGTTATTGATGGCAGTGGTGGTGGTAGTGTTAGTATTGGAGGCAATAAATCTTTAACAAGCCATAATAATGATAAAACTTGGCTTTAAATAGATCTTGTGTAAATAATTTATTTTTATATATATTTTTCCTACGATAACTTTAGATTAAGATTTCTTTTTTAACTTAATCACTGTCCTTTTGCAGATTCAAAAAAGTTTAAATATGTGTTTAACACTGATTTGACTTTAAGTGAAACGTTTATATAAAGGGACATTTTGTATTTAAAAGAATTTTTAAACTGGATATCAAAAAGAGGAGATTTAACAAGTAAGAATACAGAAGGCGGTTGTGTCGAATTTTAAATACCCTTATTCGCTATGTTAAGCAAACCTTTGCGAGCGTTGAGAAAGGCTTCATATAAAAACTAAGGTGAAACACGAAATTGGTCCATATTTTGTTCATATATAATAAGTTTTCATATTCAAGCCCTTTAAGAACTTAAAATGGTTTCCGGGTAGGGGCCTTGTATAGCATGAGCAGCATATATTCAAACCAGTTACAAAAGTTTTGAGCCGAATTTTAATAGAATTTTTCTATATTTACGACTTTTATAAGATTAAAACCAGATTTCGGGATGGGAGCTAATTCAAATAATGGCCCTAACCCAACCTATTTCCTTCGGGTTATTTTTTACATCAAAATGAAAAAAATCAAAATAAACTTAAGAGAATTATATTCAAATTTGCAACCAAGATATCACACTGATTCTGGGGTCTATCAAAATTTTAGATATTTTAGCCTATAATTTTTAATTTTTAATTTACCAAAACTAATTTTTTACTAATCTAAATAAATGTCTCCTCGGAATGGGAGTTCATGCTCAAATATCACGCAAGTAAGAAAATATTTCAATAAAATTTGCTAAAACTAAGTTTTTATTCATCTGAATCTACATGCCAAACTTGAAGAAAAAATCGGTCAAAAATCTCAAGCAAATCCCTTACGGGTCGATTTCTGAAAATGGTTTTTACTTTAAAGCGATAAAGTATGGAGACTTAAAAAAAATTATAGTAATTTGATAATATTTCATATATTAATCAGGACACTGCTTATCAAATTTTGCAAAGATCGGTCCATTATTTCTCATACTTCCGAAAATCATCACAAATGCTATAATTCTCTCATCATGAGCATCATGAAAATATTTTTAGAAAGTATGTTTTATATATTCACATATAATGAAATCAAATTCAACGAGGGTCAGTGCATAACTAATCTTGACTGCACTATGGTTAAGGCTATTTATAGACAGTTTTAACCGACTTTAACACTCTTACTTGTTGTGATTAGCGGTTATGATTCTTATAGGATTAATTACGGACCGAGTTTTATGAAAATTGTTTCCTTACGGATAACGATTCAGTTATAGTTATAGACTAAAATCTAATGAAAGCTCGAAATAAGAGAAAAATTCAACCTAAGTATATCAGTCACAAATAAGACTTTCAACTAAATCTTTCAAATGCGACTAATCTGGACTAAAACATCGATAGGGATTCCAAATATCCACTTAATATGAAATTCCCCTTTATTCTGTCTCCAAAAACATCAATTTAAACACACATTTCAACATTTAAACTAAAAAAGCGAAAACACGGAAATAAAGTGCAATTTCTATCTTTCGCCAGTCAAGGACATTTGCGAAAAATCTTATTTTTTTTTCTTTTGAAAACTTCAATTTCTCTTTTTCTTTTTGGTTTATTTTCCATTTAACATTTAAGTGAAAATATCCTTGTCACTGTAGATATTCATACATAAACTATATTTTTAAGGTTTCAAGGTGTAAGTAAATATAAATGTAAATATGTGTGAGTAAATATGACTTGTATATTTATAGAAATTTGAAAGAAAAAACTGTATTTAATGTAATATTTTGTAATGAATGTTTTTCATAATTTTATTTAAATGTTACTTTTAGTATTAAGAATAAATTTTAGTTGAATTCAAAGAATTATGAAAAAAATCAGAAAAATACAGAAAAACACAAAAAAGAGAACTTAAAGTTCCTGGAATAAAATTATAAAAATAATAAAACTGTAAATATTGAAGAGAGAATGTGTACCTCTATTAGTTAATAATTAAAATAGAATTAAAAACTAGTGAGAATGCTTTAATCGGCTATGCCGAATCTTCAATACCCTCCATCACAAATGTGTGTGAAGTAGATACATTATGTTTCGTATATACACACTCACACTTGCACTCACAGACGTATACAATTTATAAAAGTTTTTCTTAATTATAACACGAAACATTTAATGAGTCATAAAATGAGTTATATTTTTAACTATAACTCCTTTTTTACTCAACCGATTTTAATCATTTTTAGGATAATAATGAAGTAAATATTGCCTCAGATATCGATCTATATCTTTTAATACACTAAAGCAATTTTGCTAGGTTTAAATAGGAAATTTCTCAAGACTATAACAAATACTCAGGCTAAATTTCATTGAGCTCAGTCCATTACTATGGATGTGCCAACAATAGACAGACAGATAGACGGACATAATTAAATCGACTTAGATTTTAATTTGATACAAGAAAATATATGTATTATGAGTTCTGAGATGTTTAGTTCTTAGCGTTACTCATAGAATGACAAAGTTAATATACCCTCTTCACCATTTGTGGTGGTGGAAATTATTTAAAGGACAATTATTTAACACAATCATATCGTTTGCTTTTAAAAAAATCTAGACTACTTTTAGGCATATCTTTATTATGCCTTAATCAATTGCTATAATTTTTTGCTAAACACAGTGGTTTCAAACGGTTTTTTAAAAATAATTGCACATCATCAGAACATTTAATAAGTTTATAGCTGAAATGTTTTGGAGTTAATTACGATAACTGTCCTTTCTAGTTTTTCATACTAAAATACCCAAATTCTAATCCAGAACCACAAGGGTTTTACAATTTTTTCTTTTTTACTTTGAAATTCTGTCGTTACGAAAGCTCATAGTGTGTCCATATTGTTTTTTTTTTCTTAATTTGGAACTTATTCGTGATGCAAGGAATTACAAAAATTTATATTTTTAAATGTGGAAATACCAAAAATCTCAACCCGCATTAATCACTTTTGAAAATTTGACTTTTTCTAACTGAAATGATCAGCTGTTCATTATAAGGGCCGTCCGACAGAAAATACTTTTTGGATACTTACCATACATATGGAGTTACATATAAAGGATAATTTATAGTTGACTTTAGCATTAAGATTTGAGAACTTAACAAAAAAATATATGATTCTTTTCAAAATTTATTAATTTTGTATAGGGCGTGTGGGCAGTTCTTTGTCCCAAACCTATACAAATGCCTCTATACGGATTTCTGTTAAGATTTTTTTAGAAAATCATAAAAATTGTAAAGTTCGGATAAAAAAAGGATCTAACTTTTTGGAGAAAAATATAAAAGGGGTTTTTAAAACTTCTAACTTTAGATAAAACATATGCCAATCGATAAAATATATACCGGATTTTATAAGGAAACTGACACATATTAGAAAAATGCAGGAGCCTTATTGGGTACGCAAACTTAAATAAATAAAAAAACAAGAATTAAAATTGGTTTAAAAATTTATTTGGCCTAGAATATCTCTGAAACTATAAGAGATAATCTATAATTTTAAACTTATTTTGTAGGGATTTATAAGAACTGTCTCATCTAAGGACTTTCTACATAAAGTCCTTGGTCTCATAATATAAACGAATTTTTGGCGAATTTTCAATAAACCAACATAAACGTTATGTTCAACTTTGGAATGCCGTTCACTAAGACCCTGACCTGTTGAAGTGACGTAATCCCTTATTATATTTCACAAACACTTCAGCTACAACTGTGTACAATTTCATTAAGATATTTCCAATAGTTCAAAACTTACAGAATTATTTCCATAAAATCATTTTGAAACCACTGTGTAACGTTAAAAAACAGACTTTTGCCTTTTTTAAGGAAACTAATTCGTTATTCTCCAAATACAATAAATATTCAATGTACAGTAAAGTAGATTTAAATAGAATTCTTTAAATATTATTAAACTCAGTAAATTTTAAAACAAAAATTCATGCAAATTTATTAAGTAAATAAAATCTCCTAAAAGTAGGCTGCAGTAAATTAAATAATTGTCATTTAAACAAAAAAGTGAAATTTCTAATCTCAATAATATAAAATATTAAAAATAATTGCTTTAAAAAATAAAATAAATAAAATAAAATAAAATAAATGTACATTAAATAATATTAAAATTCCTTTAGAAATTAAATGAAAAAAACTAAAATTAAATTATATTTCAAACAAAAAAGGGGGAAAAACACACTAATTAAATAACTAGTGTGTTTTTTAAGTAAATGTGTGATAAATTATTAAAAATTATTAAATAAAATTAAATAACTTTTTAACTCAACTTTTTTCTAGAAACTAACTACACTTTTTGCTTAATAACAAAGCCTAAATGTATGCCACGTTTTTTGTCATGGTTTTTTTAAGTGAATAATTTAATTTATAATATTAAGTAAACAAGTATTTATTAAGTTCTTTATTTTTAAGGCTAAATTAAGTTTAAATGTTTTTTATTTTATTTAGAAAATAAAATTTTTGATTTTCTATAAAATATGAAAATCAAAGAAATAAATTAAAGAAAAACGAAAGTGATTTTATTTATATTCACTTAAGACTTTGAGATTCCAATTTTATTCTTATTATAAATTTAAATATAAATCAAAAATAAATAAATTATATAAATAAATAAAAAATATATTTAAAGTGTTAAAAAGACAATTTTTTGATTTTCAAAAATTTTGAACAAAAAGGTGAGTTTTTAAAAATTTAACAAATTAAAGTGTTAAATTCGTACCGCCGATTTTTTAACACCCTTCACCTTTATAAAGTCAATATAGACTTTCTAGAGCATTTAATATGCATGCAAAATTTTATTCAGATCACGAGTAATTTTCGCTCTCATTGAAACAATACAATAAAATAAAAGAATAATTAATAAATCGGCTATATATAGACCGATTTTGAAAATTTGAAAAAACCTAAATTCGGGAAGAAAATGAGCTATTTTTTTGCATCAAAATTAGGTCCATATATCCTACAGAAGTTTCAAAATATCGTAAAATGTGTTTTTGCCTATATCTCATTTTATGTCTGCAGAGCATAAATCCAATTTTCTTGAATTTCATTAGCAAGAATCTCAAAGCATTTCCAATCGTTTGATGTATATATAATATATATGTCAACTATAGGTCGGTTTCATAAACTTTTTTAACAATAGACACACGGACGGACTGACGGACACATCTTAAACAATTTCTTTTTTCATACGTCGCAATTGTGGAAATTACAAATCGAATGACAAACTTATATATACCCTTCTGACCTAGTGAGGTGAAGGGCATAGAAAATACTTTTGACTTTAATGATCGTGGATTTAATATGAAAACGTAAAAATGATTGTCTTCAATCCAGACATAATTTGATTTTGCTGCTGAATATGATCAGAAGACATAGTATTACTCGACAAAGAATGTTTTAATAGCCAAATCTACGATGGACTGAATACCCACAATGGCTGTATTAGGGGAGATCAGAAGCAGCGTTACCGTTCAGATTTCTCGAAAACTCACACAAAAAAGGGGGTTTTTTTAAAATAAAGTCGCATCTAAAAAAGGTGATTTGCGGAACAAAAGTCGCTGTTTTTTATAGTCTTAAATTATGAATTTGAATGTTGAAATTATCTTGAATATTAACCAACAATAAGGTTTTCTTTAATTTATCACTATTTTGATTTCCATTATGATTTTGTAGAAGTAGCGCTTATGAAGCTTTTTGACTCATTCATTCGTATCGTTCTTTATTTAATTTTTTTTTCATCCATAATTCACATAAAATTTTTTGAAATGTCCTTTTAAAGCCAAACGGAATGGAAATTCGTGAAGTTTTATGCCGAAAATCCAAATTATAAAAAAGGGGACAAATAGGGGGAAATTTGAAAAAGTACAAAAAATTTCACAAGCAGTTGAAAAAGTCATGATTTGCGACTAAAGTCGCACCAACGGTAACACTGATCAGAAGTTTATTTTGTGTGGTTTTTCAAATTTCAATAGGCTGAAACTCGCCAAATAAAGAGGAGACTGATAAACGCAATTAGCGGAAGGCACAATGCGCAGTGGAACATCAGTAATATGTAAAAATTATTGAGGAAACTAACCAATAATGATCACATGACATCTCAATCTACTCTCAGAAATATGATGACAAATCTGACACCAGCGTAAAGCAACTGAAAATGAACCACTTCAGTCGCATGCTAATGGAGTATGATTGCATAGATGAATTTTACATCACAATTCACAGGTTCACATTTAAGTTTAAAATTTCTATTTACAATAGACAAGTGCGGACCGCAGCTCATTATACTAAACTGCGCCATCTATATTTTTTGCAGCATGTTTTTAAAACTTTTGTGTTAGATTTTTAAAGGGAAAAGGCACCCTTTCATTTGCTGCCAATTACTTCTCCAAGGAAAAGTTTTACTGGAGAAAATGTAGGATGGAAAGAATCAAGGTAGACTCCATACAATGAAAATATTAATTATCGATTATCTGTAAAATGCGAGTGTTAGAACAGAATTTCAGCCAATGTGTATGTTTTTCACACAAGAGTTCGGTATCTTCGAAAATGTTGGAAAATAAAGAATTGCAATTTTTTTAGAAAAAGTTCCTGAAATATCATTTAATGTCAAAAATTTATAATGAACTTTAAATTTCGAAATTTTGTCGTTTTTTTAATGAAAGAAATATATTTATTTCAAATTTCAATTTGATGTTCTCTTTTATTACGAAAACACCCAAAATACCAATCCAAATATAATGTATACTTTTAGGGTGTTTAGCTTACATATGTAGCTGTATATATTAGGAATAATTGAAAGACGATTCCAGCTTTGAGATTTGAGAACTTAAACTCAAAATTATTATTACTATTTTTTTAAAAGACCAACTTTGGATAGAACTTATGGGCAGGTCTTAGCCCCAATCTCAAATGGATTTCATTTACACTCTTTCTTATTAAAATTTCTTTGAAAAACATTAAAAAATTATTAAGTCCGGAACAAAAAAAATGATTTGTCAGTGAATACACGTTGCCACCTTTTTTGTGAATACTCACAAGAAATTAATTTATTTCAAAATTTCGACCTTAGATTAATATTAATTAACGGATTCATATATATAGTCCTTGTGTCAATATTGTTTAGAATTTATGGGGCTGTGGCACATATTTTTTAAGGAACCTTTATTAAGGCCGTTATCTTAAAAATACTTTAAAAAAAGTGCCTTTTTTAGTATTTTTCAAATAATGGCCTAAATGTAGGTCCCATTTTTTAAATTTGCCAACAATTTACTTCGACTTGAATATCTCCTAAACTAGCTGAGATATATATAAGTGAATTTGGGATATTATAGGGATTTTGTCACAATTCATAAATGAATATTTGAGAAATTTTTAAAAAATCTACTTACACGAGTTGGCCACTTTTTGAGAGTCTCCCACGAAGCCTCTGACCAGATGGGGACCGGTACTTTTCTAAATCAATTAGAAAACACCACAGCTCTAATCATATGAAATTTCATTAAGGTCTATTAGTTAAAGAATTATTTCCCAAAAAAATCAAATTGGACACACTGTGAGTTGATGTATAGCAAAAGAAACCTTTATCCCATGGAGTTTCTAATTTAACAAATCAAAATTATTTGAAAATTTTATCAACTAAATTAGCAAATATACATAATTTAATCCTTTTCTCGCTCTTTTCTTTCAATAAAGTCCTTTTTTCAATATTCAATTTAATAAACAAAATAAAAGTCCTTCTCGGAATTAAATCAAAGTTTTTATAAGAATCTCTTTGTGTTTGTCTTTAAATCAAATTCATTTGAATTATTATATTTATCTTGTTTTCCCCTTTTGAGTAAATTTCCTTAAGAAACAAAACAAACAAAACGAAAGACAAGTAAAAAATCCCTCATCGCACAAATTTATTATTTCTATAAACTTATAAAAATATTTGCAAATATTGTTATTTATTCTCCAGTGAGTTGAATGTCCTCCTCTATCTTCATACAATAAAGCTTTTGTCATGAACTTTTCTATTAAAGCCTTTGAGTCAATATTCAATTGTATTTAGTTTTTTTTTTATTTTTTTCCTTTATAGAATTAAATCCCCAAACAATGAAAATAAGGGAAAAAGGAAGAAAATACAAGTATGTGGCATTGATTTTATTCTTATTCTCCATTTTTTTTTTTTCGAAAAAAGGATAAAAAATATATAAACTTCCGTTTTGGATTTTTTAAAAACTGTATAAATTAACTTGAGAACAAGTGAGAATGGCATATCAAGCTATGCCGAATCTTCAGTACCCTTCATCACAAATGTGTTTGAAGTAAAAATATTATGTTTCGTACATATACACCTACACTCACAGACGTATATAATACTTAATTTTCTTAAATATAACATGGAACACTTTATAAGTCATAAAAATTTTTCTGAACCGATTTTGATAAAATATAACTTAATATTCTGGTAAAATTTTATTCTAATTAATCGATTTATAATTGATAATTTTACGAAATTTTTTTTTCTTGAACTTGCTTCAGATATCGGTCTATATATTTTAATATATTGAACCAATTTTGCTGGTTTTAAATAGGAAACTTCTCAGGACTATAACAAACACTTGGGCCACATTTCGTTGAGCTCAGACAATTATTGTAAGTGTGAGCATCTCAGCCACAGACAGACGGACATATCTAAATCCTATCAGATTTTTATTTGATACAACAATTTATATACACAATGAGGTCTGAGATGATTCCATTTTAGCATTACACACACAATGACAAAATATCCTCTTCACCACTTCTGATGGTGGAGGGTATGAAAATGGACTTAAAAAAAACTGTAACAATATTTGTTATTATAATAAATATAACATTGTTAAGGGAACAATAGCTTTATCGCGTTTTAATAAAATAAAAAAAATTTCCGTTCTATTGATAAAAAAAATATTCGAATAAAAGTGATAAATAGGAAGAGCTTATATTTGAGGAAAAAAATAATATAAAAATATGCAAATATTTACTTTTCTTAATCTGCTAAACAACCTTGAAAATCTATTTGCACCCTTTTTGCCACTCTACAGGCGTATGAGTATTTTCTGTAAAGTATTCACAAATAAATATTAATCATACGCTGTGTATTGTCATTATCAAGCTGTAAGCAATAATAAAGATTTATTGGCAAAAGTTGTTTAACCAAAAAAAAATATTGTCATTACATAACGATGGGATTTTATTCCAATCAACAAGTTTTTTTCAAGGATCAAATTCTTGTTAAAGAAAATATGCAAATTGTTGGCAGGAAAAGAAAAGTTTGTTGAAAATAAGATTTATTATATTACAACAAAATTTCAGGACTTTTTTCATTTACTAAACATTTCGGGAGATAAAAGATTTTATGGAATAAAATAAGTTCAGATTAAATCGTTTAAGATCGCCTTATTAATGCCTTACAAATTGACACAGACATCAAAAATTACGTACCAACTCACAGTGGTCCCGGAACAATTTTTTGGAAAAAAATCCTGTAACTTTATCGATTGATTATTTTTTAACGAAATTTCACATGGATATTTTTAAGGTGTTTTCCAATTGATTTGAAGAAGATCATGGTGTTGGGAAAGTTGGTCACCACTCTTAAATTTTGACTCATTTTAGGATGTTTTTAAGCTCTATTTGGGTCCAAAAAATCTAAAATATTTCCAGGATCCTCTACTCTTTAAAATCAACTATTTTAATCCAGATTATAAACTTTTTTTTCATATTCGAAAAGAATTTATACTATAAAGACATGTTAAGGAAGTTCGATAGATTTAGGAGAAACACTTTCACGTTAGCCCTATCGAAGTTTGGCTTTTGCCCAAATGTATCTGAAATTTTTTGAGGAGGAAAAAAATGTCGAAAGTAAAGATGTCAAAAATGTGCCTTGATTATACATCCATTGTAATGGGCCAAAACTCTTATAACGTCACTTATTATTATGTTTAAATTCAAACAAGTGGATATATTGATAATCTGACTAAAATGAGTGACCAGAAAAAGTGCACACTAAAACTACTAAATATTTTCAAAACGGTCAAACCGTTGAACTGTTTCCAATTTTATTAACAGAGAGAACTTCTCCGTTCATAAAAAACCTGGTTCATATAGAAGAAATATTTCACACAATGTTTCTAAACAACTAAAACGCAATTTCAAAGAGCTCTTACGCATCCAGTAGGAAAGCAGCTCGGTTAGCTCAGTGCTCGGACAATTTGGTACGAAAAGTTAAAGCAAGTCAGGTTTAAAAATATACAAGGCTTAAAAAGTTCCCGACAGTTACGCTTTAAAGGCTAAAAACTGAGCACTGAAATTGAAGTAAAAATATATCAAAAAGTTCTTTTTATACCAATCAATATGCAGTTGCTAAGAAGCCAATCATTTGTTACAACGGGCTCTACAAATACCGAAATTTACCTCAAGGAATGTTATGTCATAAGAATTCATTAAGTGTCCACTAACTTTTTTGCCTGACTTGGCATCCAGTCACTATGGCACACAAGCCCTTAAGTTATAAAAAATAAGGTATTTGTACCCAGAAAATCCTCCAAACTTCCCAGAGCTTAGACCAGTGAAACGATATTGGGCTCTTGTGAAAAAAGATCTGAAGAGCACAAAAAGTTCCCAATTTCTAATTAATGATTATATTATGGTGCAAATATTTATGTAGGATTTGTGCGTTTTAAATGACATTTTCTGGAGAAAAGAGCTAGAGGATATTATGGACCAAGCCTCGTAAAATTGCCCCCATCGATTATTGCTTATATTTATTCTAATTTAATCATTTCTTATCAATAATACCAATGTATATGTGAAATTAAAGTTCTCTTAATTTATATTTTGTAATTTATATTTTAAGGGTGTTGTATCGATCGATCCTCGTATAATTTGCCACATCGTTTTAGAATATCAAAAAACATATTTTTGCAATATTGCAGGACTTTTAATGACCTTAAAAACGATTTGCATGAGGACTAAGTGAAGTAATAGATCCACCATCATCAGTTTCAATATCCATTGTCCATAGAGAAAAATAATGACACGTACCAGGTTTCATCAAGATAAAATTGCGTCCCCACAAAGTTTACATACAGCAACCAGGACGGACATTGTTAAATCGCTTTAGAAAGTAATTTTGAGCCGAAATTATAATTTAAAGTGTTTGTCTCCAATTACATTTATTATTATTGATTAAATGCGTTTATAGGAATATGCATCATATACACTAAAAACTTACTCAAGATCTTGCAAAATTTTGAAGGTTTAAATGCAAATAAATATCAGTTTTTTAAGCTTTAGGATCCAAAATACCAAGCTTATTTCTTTCAAATCCATACATCCGATCGATAGTAACACATTTATTTCCAAAAAATTTATATTCTGTCCCACTGTGCAGGCGAATGATATCTTCTTATTCATTTAGCATTTTAACATTTATTTTACTTATTTTCCCTAATTTGAAATGTTCCAACTTTAAATTGTTCTCAAAATTTATGAATCCCCAATTAAAGTTTTATTCCACAATTTATTTCCCTTAATTTTTTGGGTTGAAAAAAACTTTCTCTAAAATTTTATTTTCTGCTTCATTTTTCAAACTTACAGATTTATAACAATTTTAATTTTTATGAAAAATATTACAAATTATATAAAATAGTTTTCCTTATTTAATTTAACCTTTAAACTTTTTTATTTTCTATCGCTTTTTTGGAAATAAAATTTTCTAAATCTGCTGCATAATGCAATTTGGAATTTGAATTATTTTGTTGTGAAATAAACTTAAGTCATTTAATAGTTTTCATCCTTTTATACCCTACACCACCACAAGTGGTGAAGAGGGTATATTAATTTTATCATTCCATGTGTAACGCTAAGAAGGAATTATATCAGACCCCATAATGTATATACATTCTTGAATTATATCAAGATCTGAGTCTATTAAGCTATGTCCATCTGTCTGTTGTTGGCACGCTCACATCAAAAATAATTGACAGAGGTCAATAAAATTTGACCCGAGTATTTGTTATAGTCCTGAAAAGTTTCCTATTTAAAATCAGCCAAATTGGTTCAGTATATCAAAAGATATAAAATGATATCTGAGACAACCTCTAAGTTACAGCGAAAAGATTTCGTAAAAATGCCAATTAGAAATCGATAATTTAGAATAAAATTTTGTCATAATATCAAGTTTTATAAACTTCATTATCATTCCAAAAAATTATCAAAATCGGTTCAATAGAAAAAGCTAAAAAAAAATAAAGCTGATTTTATGACGGATTAAGTGTTTCATGTTATAATTAAGGAAAAACGTTTATTTATTGTATACGTCTGTGAGTGTATGTGTGATTGTGTATGTACGATACATAACGTATTAAAATCACACACATTTGTGGTGAAGGGTATTGAAGATTCGGCATAGCTGAATATATCATTCTTATTTCTTCATTCTTCTTTCTGCATTGACATGGTTGAATTCCTTTCTTCATTGTCTGTGTTGAGTGTTTGTTTGTGTTTGTATGTATGTGTGTGTATGTGTGTGTGTGTATGTGTGTGTGTATGTGTGTGTGCGTGTGTGTGTATGTGTGTGTGTATGTATGCATGTGTGTGAGCGTATGCGTGAGTGTTTACAATGAATAACATTTCAAGTAAATAAAAGTTAGTTTTTGTGTTTGTTAAATTATTGTTGAGCTTCAATTGCCATGAAAACTATTGTTCAATCGAGCAAAAAAGGTAGAAAATATTTTATTAGAGTTAAGAAACTTATAGGTTAAAAACGACTTTATAATACTCTGTAGTTGGCTAAGTTCCTCGTAGATCTCGATTTTATGATTTGTGCTTGTATAAAATCTGCTTTATTAAAATATTTTCGGAACTGGAGTTCATATAAGAGGTATATTGGCCGATCATCGCACATTATGGGTAGAGTGTTTTCTGGTTATATTGATTATATAGAACATAATCAATATCTTCACAATACTAACTTTTGAGACTTATATACTTTTCATAAGTGGATCTGTATGAGAGCATCTGCAATTTCGGACCGATCTACTTAATTTGGACTAATAAAAACTTAGTTGTGCTATATTTAATTAAAATATATTCATATTCTGAGGATAAAATATCATTCCGGGAGGACATATGTATAGGGGCTACATAAAATATTGGAATGAATATGACCAATTTCAATAGGCTTCGTCCTTGTACCAAATTTAATCAAGTCTAACGGTATACGTATACACCATTTTTTCTGTTTTTACAAACATCAACAAAAAGTCATAATACCTCAACCAATAAGTGGTGTAGGGTATACATGTTTAAATATTTGACGTATCAGACGATCAGTAATGCATTCGAAAATTTTGATTTTTAAATCCTGGAGAATTTTTCATAAATGATGGAGTTATTTTAAAAAACGGAAGAACGTTCCGTTTTCATCTTCTATTTTTTTCAAATTTGGATTTATGAGCTCATGACATAAAATGAATAGGAAAACTCTTGAGTTATAGGCAAATTTAAAAATAACAGGCAGATAGACAGAAGGTCATAGTTAAATCGACTTAGATTATGATTTGTTGAAGGAATATATACATTGTGGTGATACAGGGTATAAAAAGGAAGCGATAAAGGAACAGATAATAATCAGCAATAATTTTTCATCAGTTTTTTTTTTTTTTTTTTTTTTTGAATCGCACGTATTACTCCATGGGCGGAGTTATACGGTAGCAAAGTACCACTCGTGCCAAATTCTTGTTTCTTATTCAATTCGAGATTTTTTGGCATTTAAAAAAATCTTTAGTTCACCTCTTGACCTTACTTACAACCACTTGTTTCGTAGAAGTTCTTTGGCACGGAGTTCAAATGCTATCAGAATGATAAGAAAAAATATTTTCTAACGATGGAAAATATTTTGAATAATGTTGGGAAAACTTATTAGATTATCTTTAAGAATAATTTGCATAAAAACTGATTATTTCTTCCAGCAGGACAATGACTCTAAGCACATGGAAATTGGATCTTATATAACACCCTTTCACCACTTGGATAGACGGATTCGGGAACACCACATTATTTCCAAAAATATGCTTAAAGTGAAATAAATAGAGGAGCAATTCCAATTGTTTTCTTAATATGGAGAGCTTTTAACCATTATTAATGATAGATGACGGTGACTTTTGTTCATGTGTGTATTTAAAAAATCTGACTTGATATGATAAACTGAAGTTTCGGCACAATTTTAAATCAATTTATTTAAAAGCTTCAAATAAACATTGACAATTTCTTATTTAATATATTTTATAAAAAAATTATATCATTTTCTCCTTAATTGAAATTTAAAAAAAAAACCTTAATATTGACATCTTATTAGAGAAAAACTCGAATAAATAATTTATAAATGTTTTCAGCTGAACCGAATTATTTTCTTCAACAATTAAATTGAACATTTCAATTAATTTCTTTTTTTCCCAAATACACATTTCAATAAGAATTCAACATAATTAATGTATTATTTTACAAAAATGGAAAAAATAACTGAAATACGTGTGCACAGCTGTGCACCAGGGCTGTCAGATGTGGCGATTTCTCGCCAAACGTGGCGATTTTTATAAACTTTGGCAACCCAAATTTCCAATCTATAATTTCTATAATTTTTAAACCATTAAAAATATCTTAATTCCAGATGGTTAGAACTGTGGTGTTAATGGACTTGAACTTTGGAAAAAAAAACGAATTTAAATTTTTTCCAAAAAGTGTCATCAAAAAACATTTTTGGGGTTGTGAACTGTACAAATTTTTTTATTGAAAATAAAGTTGGATGAACTTCGAGCAAAGATCTACAGACAAGACCTATTTTTGGTGGAAAAAAATTTAAATTATGATTTTGGAAATTTTCGCAAGGAAAAGTGAATTTTTTATTATCACATTCATGTACAAGTTTATAACAACAGATCAGATAAATATCGTCTTCAGTTTCAATTAATTAAAGTTCAAATATTAAGTTTATTAAAAAAAAAAAAACCAAAGTTCCAAATTTTTAGTTAAAATTGCGAGCTTGTGTAAGAATTTTATACCATGACTGAAAATCCCATCTAAGCTAGGCTTGCTCTAGTTAAATTAAGTCATTTTCCATGCAGGTTTTTGGACCGACTAAAATGTTTTTTATACCCTCCACCACCACAAGCTTTGAAGAGGGTACACTAACTTTGTCATTTCGTGTGTTACGCTAAGAAGGAATTATCTCAGGCCTCATAATGTATATATATTTTTGCTACAAATCAAAATCTGTGTCGATTCTGCTATGTCCGTCTGTCTATCCGTCTGTATGTCTGTCCGGCTGTCTGTCTGTTGTTGGCACGCTCACATCCATAGTAAATGACAGAGCTCAATGAAATTTGGCCTGAGAATTTTTCATGGTCCTAAGAAGTTTCCTTCTTAAAAATCGATTTAGTATATCCAAAGATATAGACCGATATATGAGGCAACCTCTAAGTTACAGTGAAGAGTTTTTGCAAAACTTTCAATTAGAAATCGAAAAATTAAAATAAGATTTTGGCATAATATAAAGTTATATATATAAAATCGGTTCAGTAAAAAAAGAGTTATAGCCAAAAATATAACTCATTAAGTGTTCCTGTCTTATATTATTTAAGAAAAACTGATATATATTATGTAGGTATGTGAGTATGTATGTAGGAAACATAATGAATTTACTTCACACGCATTTGTGGTGGAGGGCAGATTAGGCATAGCCGAATAAAGCATTCTGACTTGTTTATTGTTGTAGACTATTATTATATTTAAATCGAAATAAATGATTTCGGCGACATTTTTGAAAAAAAATATTTTTGGCGAATTTTGGCGATTTAAAATTACATTTGTGACAAAAGAAGTAAAAGAAAATCTGACAACCCTGCCGTGCACTTGAATTCTAAACTAAAATCTATTAAAGAAATTTGAAGGGGAAATAAAGCTAAAATTTAAAATTAATTTAAATTTATTTAGAAAAAAATAAAATAATTATTTTAAATTATGATTTAAATTATTTACCCCCATTTTTTTCTAAAAATAATACCCTGATCATTATACGCTTTAACATAAGTTTTCCCTAAAGCCAACTTCCCCTAAATTGTTATCTATTTATTATTCCAAACATTAAATGCAAAAAAGTAGAGAAAGAAAAATATTGGAATTAAAAAGGAAACCGTAACTACAAAACATAATAATGATAATGACAATAATGATAATGATAATAATGATAATGATAATAATGATAATAATGATAATAATGTAAAGAAAGGAATGTGCATTTTACTGAGGAATTTTACAAATAAAAAACATTTATTTTTCTAGCAATTTTTAAATGTCAATAGTAACAAATAACAACTACAATAACAATAACACACTGTTGCATATTCCTATAAACGCACATAACTTTTCTTTAAAGAATAAGAAAAAAATTAAACAATAATAAAAATTTAATGGGCAAATAATATGTTTATGCCCTCCACCACCACAAGTGGTGAAGATGGTATATTAAATTTGTTATGCCATGTGTAACGCTAAGAGGGAACTATTTCAGATTCCATTAGGTACATATATATTCTTGAATCAAATTAAGAACTGAGTCGATTTAGCTAGTTCCGTCTGCCGGTAGTTAGCATCCCCTCAACCACAACAATTAAAAATATTATAGTCGGTCAGGCCCGTATATTATTATGTTAATAACATTTATGTAAAATGTATGCTTTTTCAAGGAATTCGAGCCTCGTATAATAACATACAGCGGTTTTGGCTTAAATTTATTTTAATTTAACTAAATATTTTTGCAATACCCACGTATATGTGCGTTTAATGCGATTCAAGGTGAAAATTTCAAAGGTGGTTGTATGGGACCTATGAAAAATAATAGTAAATCCACGTATAATTTGGTGGTGGAAGTAATTCGGCATAGTCGAATTTAGCATTCTTACTTGTTAATTTTTTTCAAACTTAAAATTTAGAGTTTTACTGTCATTTTTAATGGTATTTTCCTATAAACGCACTTAAGTTTATCAGTCTCTGTAGCATTATTAATTATAGATGAATAACATTGATTCCACTTATATTTCGGGAAGATCGCTTTAGTTTTTTTGTATGTTAATTAATTACGGCATTTCCCAAGTCCATTGGGTTTAAGCCAGCCAGTCTGACAGTGGTATGCAGTGTATCTGCTTTAAAACATTATCTTGCTGGTGTGAGCAATTTTCATCTATTTATTTATCCATGAAAAAGAAAAGAGCATTTTCTAGCAATTATTTCTTAATTGTTATTCATTTTTGTTGGAACAAAACTAATTTCAGAATTGCCAACTTCAGAAAATGCTGCCCAAAATACGTTCTAACATCCGTACATCGTTTGATCCCAAATCGTGCCAATAACATGAGTAGAAGTCAGGAGCGTCTAAATTGAATTTTAACGTCAGAAAATAATACCTTTTGCCACTCTTTTGGCCATTTAATGTATTTTTTATGAACTTTAGGTGATTTTCTTTAAGCTGTTTTGATGATTAACTTTTTAAGAACTCACAGGGTGATTTAGTTTGTTCTTCTTGTTACATAAGAATAATCAGTCTTTTTGTTAAATTTGTATTTCCATTGAAAGTTTCCATATATGAAAAATTAATTTCGTTTATAGAAATATTCCACATAAAATAACACCAAGAACATTTGATCGCTTGAATAAGGCAAACAACAAGTCTAAAAAGTACTGTTAAGTTGTCTCTCATTAAAAAAGTTCAAAATAACTTGTCGTTGAGAACAAAAACGTTAAAACAGAAACAGAGACTAATGAATGCATTTATAGAAATATGCATTAGTGTATAGTTAAGTAGAAATAGCTTAAACGCACCATAAATAATAGCAGCAAAATAAAAATAGCAAAACAGTAAAGAAGAAGGAGTATGAAATAAGAAGTAGAAGAAGTATTTCAATTTGAAATGCCTGCAGGTGCAAATAAATTGTTTAATTGAATTTTTCTCTAAATAACACGTACAACAAAACCAACAACACCAACACACATACACACACACAAAATAATAATTGAGGGTATAAGTAAATGCAACTTTCACAAACATTTAAAATGTAATTGAAATAGTGGGGAAAATAAGTATTCACACAGGAAATGTGCAATAATCAATGAAGTGAATTATGTCCTGAATTGTAGAGAAATGGAAAATGTTAGCGAAAATGTAACATAAAAAAAGAAATTCAAATGAAAATTGTGAAAAGGGAAATCTTTGGAAATATTGTGGAAAGAGTTGAACAAATTTTGTGTCACACTATAAGTTATATTTCACATGAAACCAAATTAGTGAAATAAAAATATTACGAACTTAATACTCTCTGCTTTCATAAATTTTAATGAGCGTTTTTAAATCGAACAAAACGCTAAATGTGTAATAGAACAAGTAACAGATATAGACGTTCAAATCCGACTATTTAAATCCCTACATTACATTGTTGGTAATAAATTGTAGCTACCAAAAATTAAGTTTTAGAGGGTCTTCATGCCCTCGTAAAATTTCGCACATCGATTTTTGCTTCTATTTATTGTTATTCCAAAGTGATATTTGGAAGAATGGATATATGGCACCTATGAAAATAATGGTCCGATCTTCGTATAATTTGGCACATCATTTCAGAATGTTATTAGACTTATGCGTATCAAATTTCATTAGAATCCGCTTTATCTATTTAAGACATTTATGACCTTATTTAAATAGGCATCGTCCTTGATCGCAAAGTAGTGACACATGTCAAGTTTCATGAAAATATCTTTAAAATTGCGACCTGCATTTTGTTCACAAGGTTAACATGGACAGCCAGCCAGACGGACTGACAACATTGTTTTAACGACTCAGAAAATGATTCTGAGTCCAAAGGTAAATTTAAAAGTTACAAACTTAAGCACAAATGCATATTACCCAACCACTTAGGATGGTGTAGGTAGTGAAAAGTTCTTTCAAAGATTTTTTCATCAATATCCATGTAAAGACTGATCCAACCAATGACATGAAAACGAATATAGATTCATTGTTCCCTGTGCACACTGCGCAGTGGGGCAGAATCGAATTTTCTTTTTTTGATCGGCTGAAATTTAATATATTGATATATTGATAATATTGATAGTTTGGATCCCCCTGGGACTCTACTTTGTTTATAAGTTTTTAGTAAAAGCCATTACTGAATGATTAAACACAAAACTGGGGTTTTCCAAACTTAATTTCATTTTTAGATTTTAAAATTTCAGTTTTCAGAACTTATAGGTTAAAATCTTAAGTTTTATTAAATCGTGGTCACATTAGAGGTCTAGACCCGACTTATATTAGTGGAGATCTTCAATACAACATTTAAACTAAAATATTCTGTATAATGAAGTCCTTCAGAAATATATAAATTTTATATTTGTTTTCGTAATTTCGCCGCACCTATTACTCCCACGTAGCCCCAATAGAGTCCTAAGTTCTATTTTTCGATCGGTTAGAAAGTTATTTCCAAAAAAATCTATTTCGCTCCGCTATTCACTGTCTTAAGAACGAAATTCAATTTATTGACATAAAAACTTTTTCATAAAATTTTTAGAAAAAAAATTTGAATTTTAGAAAAAATACATTTTTAGGAAAATTTTATGTTTTATTTAATTTTTATTGAAAATGTGAATTTATATAGAAAATTTAGAATTTTTGGTCAAAATTTGAATTTTTGTAAAAAATTTAAAATTTTATTAAAAATTTTGATTTTTTACAAAAATTTAAATTTTTAATGGAAAAATTAAATTTTTTGTTAAAAATTTAAATTTTTATTTAAAATGTGAATACTTATAAAAAATAAATTTTTTGTCAAAATTTTAATTTCTAAACAAAAAATTTGAATTTCTATTTTTTGTAAAAATTAAAATTTTTAAAGAAAAATTTACAATTTTATTAAAAATGTTAATTTTTATGAAAATTTTAATTTTTAGCGAAAATTCAAATGCTTAGTGAAACTTTCAAATTTAAATGAAAGTGAAAATTTTTAGACAAATTAAAATTTTTATAAAAAATTCGAATTTTTAGTAAAATATTGAATTTTTAGTAAAAATTTTAATCTTTCACAAAAATTTTAAAATGTTTTGAAAATTTGTATTTTCAACGAAAATTTTATTTGTTTAGTAAAATTTAAATTTTTAGTGAAAATTCAAATTTGGCTGGTTAAAGCAGAAATAAATCCAATTAAAGTTAACCGATCAACATATAATCACTTTCTGGGTTGATTTAACGTTGCCAGTCAGTCCTACCGTATGTTAATGTAAAGTTGTGAACGTTCTATTGGCCGAGATATCTGAACAATTAATAAATAAATATTTTGGGCCGAGTTCAAAGACTAATGCTCACTAAAGCTCCCATAAAATGTTTACTCGGAATTAGTTTTGAAGTTAAAAAAGAAAAGAAATTATATAATTTAATTACATTTGGAAAAAAGAAATAAATTTGGAACAAATAAATTTTGTATAGTCCAAATCCACACGCTTAATTTCACGAAGATCGGACCCACAGACCCACTTTCGAAAATCACTTTATAGTACTGAAAAACTGTTAGTATTGATATTTTGTATATTTGAGATTTACATAATACAGTATTAAATTTTGCAAGGATCCGTCCACAATTCCCTATAGTCCACCTATAACCCCCTATTCTGAAATTCACCTCAAATGACATAAATTTTTCAAATTTGTAAGTATTTTTTTTTTTTCAAACGAGTTTTTTTTATTAACACAAGATCGATTACATAATACCTCCTATATGTAGGGCATTATACAGTCGGTCTTAGCTTAAAAGATTATGTTTTTTATTATTTTATTTTTAAAACTCCAGTAACAACTCCAAACCAAATTCGTCTTAGATTCAATTCACCACTGTAAGTAATTATTTTCAATAACCACAATATAACCTTTAACCGCAAAATACCCAATTACAAAAACACATACACTCGTAGAGACATATGTGCATTCACACACAAATATTAACATAACGGTTTTCTGTGTTAAAGATCGAATTTATTTATGCATGTTGAAAAAGAAAAGTGAAATTTCAACTTAATAGAATGCAACGTTATTATGTTCAACGAAAAGGAAACGGAAATACACACACTCACACACATACGCAAACATTTATATATATATAAGTATAATAAATAAAGAGTGTAATATTAAACTCATACATATGAAAAGTGAGTGAATTTTTCAAACTAAAAGTTTTATGTTGTTGCTGTTGTTATTAAACTAACAACAAACCCACTAACAAATACACATAAATAAAAAGTAAAATTTCCTTTGAAATAAAATAGCACATATATTTTTTAAGTGGGCATGTGTGAGTTATAACGCTAAATAGTTCACTAGGGCTTTGGTAACCCTTAGTAGAATTTAATGTATATAGAAAAGTACTTTGGTGAAGATGGTATATTGACTTTGTCATTCCGTGTGTAATGCTAAGAATGAATAATTATAATATCAAATCAAAATCTGACTCGATTTAGCCGTCTGTCTGTGCGTCTATCTGTCTGCTGTTGATACGCTCACAACGCCCATTATTGACCGAGCTCAATAAAATTTGGTATTTGTTATAGTCCCGAGAAGTTTCATATTTAAAATCAGCTAAATCGGTTTAGTATATTAAAATATATAGACCGATATTTGAGACAATTTAAAATCGAGAAATTAAAATAATATTTTGTCATAATATAAAGTTATATGTACCTTTTTATCATTTCAAAAATTATCAAAATCTGTTCAGTTTAAAAAAGCTGTAACCAAAATTATTACTAATTTTACAGACACGTTAAGTGTTCCTGTGTTATATTATTCAAGAATGTGAATGTGTATGCACGGAACATAACCTTTCACTTACACGCATTTGTGGTGGAGGGTATTGAATATTCGACATATTCGAATATACCATTCTTGCTTATATATACTTATACCCCACAACACCATAGGTGGTGGAGGTATTATGCGTTTGTGCAGATGTTTATAACGGGCACCGTTCGTTAAGTATACCGTACGACTCAGAATCACTTTCTGAGTCGATTAAAGCATGCTTGTTTGCAAAGTACAGGTCGCAGTTTTTAAGATATATTTGAAATTTCGCACGAAAATTATCATGGCCCAATCACGATGCCTACTGAAAATGATCGGTTCATTATTTCATATAGGCCCCATACAAATGCCCCTCCGCAATGGGGCTTTAAGTCCATAAAATTTCTAAATATAAAACGATGCAAAATTAAGTCTTATTATATCTATAGCGATGTGCCAAATTGTAAGAGGTTTGATCTATTATTTCTCATAGGTCCCATTCAACCATCTTTTATTATATCTATATCGGTGTGCCAAATTGTAAGAGGGTCGGTCTATTACTTCTCATAGGTCCCATACAACTATCTTTTATTATATCTATAGCGATGTGCCAAATTGTAAGAGGGTCGGTCTATTATTTCTCATAGGTCTCATTCAACTATCTTTTATTGTATCTATAGCGATGTGCGAAATTGTAAGAGGGTCGGTCTATTATTTCTCATAGGTCCCATACAACCATCTTTTATTATATCTATAGCGATGTGCCAAATTGTAAGAGGGTCGGTCTATTATTTCTCATAGGTCTCATTCAACTATCTTTTATTGTATCTATAGCGATGTGCGAAATTGTAAGAGGGTCGGTCTATTGTTTTTCATAGGTCCCATACAACCATCTTTTATTATATCTATAGCGATGTGCCAAATTGTAAGAGGGTCGGTCTATTACTTCTCATAGGTCCCATACAACTATCTTTTATTATATCTATAGCGATGCGCCAAATTGTAAGAGGGTCGGTCTATTACTTCTCATAGGTCCCATACAACCATCTTTCCAAATATCATCTTGAAACTCATAAATCACGCATATACGTGATAATTGTAAACGTTTTAAGTCAAATTAAGATAAATATAAGCCAAAACCACTGTTCTAAATTATACGAGGTCAGTCCATAATTTTTAGCAACAATTTACAGAAAACTTCCTTTTATATTGGTATCATAATAATATATTACACACAAAGGCACAATTTGGAAAAGCAAATTATACGAGGGTCGTACACAAAATTTTCGTAGCAGTCATTTAACACCAACAATGTGGTGTAGGATATAACATAGTTGGGCTTTACCGACTATAACATTTTTATTTGTTCATTCTACCATTCAACTTTCTTGTCCTTGTTTTTGTTATTGTTGTTGTTGATAATGTTGTTGTTGTTGTTTAAACGAAATTTGACATGGACATTATTGATATATTTTTTCAATTGACTTGGAGAAGGACATGTTTCTAGTTGGTCTTGGCGTCGAGAAAAGGTTCTTCAAACTTGGTCAGCTTGGTTTAAAAAATCAAAAAAAAATTATTTATGATTTGTTTAAAAAACATACTGCCCTTATAATTCTCTACATATGGTCACATCTGAGATTATATTCGAAGTCTCGGAGAAGATGGTAATCTTCTATATGTTCTTATTTGTTTGTTTGTTGATTTGTTTGGGATTTATAGTCAGCTAAACTACTGGACCGATTTTGTTGAAATTATCACAGAATGATTCCCATATACCCGAAAGTAACAAAGGCTAAACAAATTTCGATAGGACCTGGGGAAGAGGTACCCTCGATACGAAGCAAATATTGAATCTAAAGAAAAATAAATATAACAGGGAAGATTTTTTTAAATTTGGTCCCATCCAACTTTTCAGTGAATTATTTTACAAGACAAAGTTTGGGGCGGATAGAACCAGGGGGAGAGGCAGCCTACATAGATCATCGAATATCTAAAGAACAATAACGGCCAGAATTTTCAAATTTGATCCCAACCACTTCAATCAATGAACTATTTTACTAGACAAAATGAAGGACGGATAGGATCAGGGGGGAGAGGTAACCACCATACAAGAAATATGTTGATGATTGAATATCTAAAAAAACACTACACCGAGAGTTTTCAAATCTGTTCCCAATAAATTTTTCAAATAATTGTTTTACTGGACAAAATGAAGGGCGGATAGGATTATGGGGTGAGGTGTCCTCCATACAAAAAAAATGTTGATTATCAAATATCTAAAGAACTATAATAGCAAAAGTTCTCAAATTCGTTCCCAAACACTTATCTCAAGAATTTGTTTAACTTATCAAAATATAGGACGGGTAAGATCAAGGGAAAGGTACTCCCATCCAAAGCAAATATTAATTAACGAATATCTAAAGAATTGCAAAAGCGGGAATATTTATATTGATTCTAATTATTTTCCCAAAGATCTTTTTTATTGACTAAAATGTAGGACGAATAGGACCAGGGGGAGAAATTTCATCATGCAAAGCAAATAATGATTATCAAGTATTTAAAGAACTATAATAGCGAGAGTTCTCAAATTCGGTCCCAATCACTTTCGCAAGGAACTATTTTAGTGTACAAAATGTAGTACCGATAGGACCAGGGGGAGGGATACCCCTCATACAAAGGAAATCATGATTAATGACTATAACGTCGAAATTTCTAAAATATGGTTGCCAACAGTTTTACTGGACAAAATAAAGGACGGTTAAGATCAGGGGAATAGGTAACTCCCATGCCATGCAAATACTAAATAAAATTTTAGAACGAATAGGACCAGGGGCATTTGGCAAAATAACCATAGCATACAATTTTTTTAATACACGTTGTGATTTGTGAAATTTCTTTTGAGATCTTGGACTGAGGAGAATGTTTGAGCAGCAAAGCGCAACGGGAAAAAGCTAGTACTTAATAATTTTAGATGTGAGCATGCCAACAACAGACAGATAGAGGGATATAGCTTAATTCACTCAGATTTAATATACCCCCTTCACCACTTGTGGTGGTGGGTATAAAAACAAAAATTTTTCAAAACATCCGATATCTCGTAAATTTAAAACAGGGTTTCAAAAAGAGTCACGAAGGATATTTAAATTGTTTGTAATTTCAGATCATTATTGAGAACAAAAAAGTTCCACTTACCTTTAAAAATATTAATATCGTCATTATATATTTGGATTCTTGAAAATCATCAACGATTTCTGTAAACATAGTTAAATGAAAATAAGTATCATTTTTTAAAGTATTTTAAAATAAATTAATTAAACCATTTTTTGCCAAATATTTTTGCAAAAGTTTTGAAAATTTTAAAATCTTTCATTTGTAATAATTAAAAATTTTGTTAGAAAATAAGTTTAATTAATTGATTTTATTTCCTTCGCTCATAAAAGTTACCTTTTTTGCAAACAAAATTTATATTGAGAACAAAATTTAATTTTCACTAATTAACATTTAAACTAAAAAGGGAAGAAAAGAAAAGGATATAAAAATTTAAATTTTTAGTTATAAGTTTATCAAAAAAATATATGATTTAAATCGGTTAAATAAAGAAAATGTTTCAAAATGAAATATATTAATTTATATACATTTAATAATGATTCTACTGTTAATTATAATTTAAATTACAGTCTTTTTTTAAGATTTTGCTTAATTTTTCTAAATTTTATCGTTCTAAATATTTTTTTCGACTACAAAATAATACCGAAAATATGTTAAAATAAAATTATGAATAATACCACAACACTAATTTTAAGGAATTTAAGGATTAACTCATTGGAAAGTTCTAGTTTTATATAGAAAATATATATAAAAACAAATCAAATTATAAACTTACTTAATTTTTGAGTTTAATATCTTGAAATAACGCATAATATGTTCGCCTAAATGTTCACTTATATAAAATGACCAATCCAAAGTCTGTTGGCGTCTATAGCCGCCAGTTGTAAGAGTGCTTCCAGTTTGCAATAAATCATAAAGAGAATCGGATGTCATTTTTACAGAGGAGGTATGTAGAAAATTCATAATACGCTCATTGGTATAACTGAAGTCCTGGAGGGAAAAAAAGGAATTAATAAAAAGTTTAATTTTTGCTCAATGGTGCATATTCCTATAAACGCACATAACTTTTACTTTTTAATTTTTAAAATATTAAAGATGAAAATATTTAGCGGGCAAAAAATATGTCAATTTTAATGACATTCTCCTATAAACGCACTTAAATTTATCAGTCTCAATGGCATTATTTATCCTTATTAAGTGATCCTTTGTTCTGGTTTACCTCAAAATGTGGTCTAGCATTGATTCTACTATCAATCTTGCTCTCGAACTTGATCTATTTTTAGTTTTAATTCTATTAAAATCATTGTGATTTTGGGCACTAAGGAGTGAGATCGAAAAATTCTTAACACACGTTTTTCCTTTAAACGTTTAGCCCAAGTTTTTTTGGTCAAGCTACCTTTGTCATCTCATTAACAATGTCAATTATTGTTAATCTGATTAAAATGAGTGAGTGACCGGAAAATAGTACGTTCTAAAATCATTAAATATTTAGATCAAAAACAACTTGGTTCTACAAAAAGTTGGCCAAGTTCAAAGGTCTGCCATTAAAGTGGAAACAATGTTATGAAATAGTACCGGGTAAAATTGTCCGTTGATAGAAAAACTGGTGCAGATAGAAGGAATGGTCCACATAATATTTTTTAAGCCAAAAAATATAAAGTATTTTCAAAAAAGCATCCCCGTTAGCGCTCCGACAATGTCGTGCTAAAAGTTAAAGCTACGCAGGTTTAAAAACAAACTCGGCTCAAAATGTTACTGGCGGGAAAGCTTTTAAAAACTTGGATGCCAAAAATAGACCACGGAAATTTAAGTCAAATTTTCTAAACTGGAGTTGGCATCCTGTCACTATGGTAAACAAGCCCTTGAGTAATGCAAGAACATTAATATGGTATTTGTACCCAAAAGATAGGCAAAACCTTTAAACTGACGTAAGTAAAGGCCAATGGGGAGATATTAAACAAAAATTTAAGATCACAAAAAAGGTGTCGAAAAGTGCGGTAGATTTTATATGGAGATGTACTACTACGGTTTCCGAAAAATGTTCAAAAGTTCATCACTGGTGAGTAAAACTATAAAAATATTAATTTTTTGTAAATAGTTACAATAATTTCAGTAAAATTAAAAATTAAAACTTGAAGTTTAAAGGTTTCGTTTTTATGAATTTATACGTATGTTAAGAATAATTTAATCATACTTCTTATTTGAAAAAATTTCTCCATTGAGTTAAATTCCGGACTTTAACAAAGGTGTATTGTTTAATATATATTCCATTATAAATTATGTTAATAGCATTTTGTTGGAACAAAACAAAATTACGGTTTGCCATCTGCCGAAAGTTCTCTTAGGCATCTTTAAACGTTATGAAATATATGGATTATATTAAGAAATTTTCAAGTCTGCGTATTTAAAAATGTTCTACATAAAGTAGCACTAAGAACATTTGATAGAAAATAATATTGTTTACAAAAAGGAATCCATTTATAGGAATATGCATCAGTGTATAATGATTTTCAAGCTGATTATTTTTATAACACTTAAGATTTTTAGTTTGCAAGGGCATTGCAAAATTACAATATTTTTTTACAACTTACCTCTTCTATATCTTCTCTTTCATGTTTCAAATGCACATAATATAATGTTTTATCCTGATTATCCGCTGTTATTTCCACTTTATCCACCGGTAACGCAAATTGCAATTTATCCCATTCGGCCTCAGTTATAGCAAAAACGGCAGATGTTAGAAAAACATATCCAGTCTTTAAATGATCCTCTACCGATAACGTGATTTCATGATAAAATAATATTTGATCTGAAGATAATTCTACGGGCAGTAATTTCCAAATACGGTAGCCAGAAGGTTCTATAGCTAAATTGCGACAAGTAGAGGGACAACGTTGTTTGGGCATGGCATTAAAGCCCACGGTTTGTAACATACCTTGACCGGCTAAAGCTAATAATTCAGCAGCACCACTAATAGGTTTTGTAAAGGCCCCCACTAAACCTTTGCTTAAACCGGTAAACACTTCGACCGGTGAACGGGCTTCGAGGGTATGATGAGCTATGCCACCAACAGCACCCAAAATACTTATACCCAAGCCAGTCATACCTTGTGAGAAACCTTCAGTGAATCCTTGTGGCCTAGAACGTCTTAGGGCTTCAGTGCGTTCTATATGTTCTTCATCTAAGGTTAAACGATCTAAATTTCTAGCCACTGAGGCAGCTAATTTCGTTACTGAATTCACTGTTCCAGCAGTGACATTTCTTAGCAATGAGGCTGAACCCTGGGTTACACCCACTATAAAACCCCAAGGACCACGGAATAAACCTTGTACTGGTAATGAAACAAAATCTTTTAGACCAGTAGTAACAGAACGAGCCAAACCGCTAGGACTACCCAATATTTCCAGAGAGCCCACTACCCAACCAGCACCGAAAATAGCACCCGATAAATAATGCATACCCAGAGATTGACCAAACTTTAATGGTATAGTCAGCAAATGAGAACGTTCATAGGATGAGAAAGATAAAGGAGAATGATCCAAAGCTATATAAAGACGCACTGAGGTATGAACCGATAATAATACACTCATGGCTTCTATGCTAAATGAACGTAGTTGTAAAGGTTCTGCCGCATATATTGCTTGAGTTTCTACATCTCTGGGTATATGGATTTGATTTTCAATTAATATTTTACGTTCATATTCCAATTTAGGTTTGTAGGCACAATTTGAAGCCTCACATTCCACGAGAGCATCTAAGAAATCTGTTATATAAGCATCCTCTATGTAGGCTCTCACCGGACTTAATTTACAATTTAAAGAATTTACTTTGAATTCATCTTCAAATAGTTTCAGTTTAAACTCTATCATGATATTGCGCTCTTTCAAAATTTTATAATATGTATCCAAATAATAAGGTTCGGGTACACATTCCTGTTTCTCATACAATTCTTCTGCACATAATATCACAGGAAAATCATATTTTCCTGTTGAAAATAATTGATTGTCTATTTGTAAATTGGGTATCACAATATTCATGTTACGTTCATCTTCGTTATCTTCATAGGATATAAGGAGATCATCTGCATAGATGGCAACCACTTCTCGTTTCATATATTGACAGGTTGTATTGTCAGTGTGTAAACTTAAATTTATTTCTTTAACAAAGAAACGGATTTTTAGATTCTGACGCAAATTATCACAATTATTACGGAAATGAAGACAAATTTGATTATTGATTATTTGTTGGGGAGTTTCTTGTTTGATTCTTTCACTCGTTGGCGGGTGTGTAGAGGGAGTTTGTTCGATGGGAGTTTGAGAATGGCTGGAAAGAATTTTTATGGGTTCTGTGGTTGAGAGACGTGAACGTAAATCTTTAACAGAAAACTCCATTTGCTAAAAGAAAGTAGCAATTAAAGTTAAATTATATTTAACAAAAATCAAGAAAGTGAAATAGTCGCTAAAGACCTGACTATATAATACCCTACACAATAAATAGTTAATATCAGTGATCAGAAAAAATATCGAACTAAAATTTGTAAATAATATCAACAAAGCCTAACTTGGCCTATCAAAATGTTTCCAAAATTAATAAACAATACTGTGATAAAAAAAAACTGGTTTTGGATTAATAAATGGTTCAAATGATGTTTCTTGGGCCAAAAATAGAAAGCATTTTCAAAAGTGCTCCCCATCCAGTCCGGTTAAAGTTCCTGTCAAGAACCCTGTTAAAAGTTTAGAGTCCAAAATGACAGAAGGTTCAATAAAAACGTTAATGGAAGGATTTCCGAAAAAGCTTTAAAATTTCGTCACTATTTATTAAAACTATAAAAATATGTATGTTAAACTCCTTATGTACCAAAGCACAACAGTCGGTCGGACGGACGGATGGATCGTTAAATCGAAAAGAAAGTCTGAGTCTACCAAACTAAAGTAGTGTAGGGTATAATGATTAAACCACTCAAAAGGCAATGCTACTTACCTGCGATATATAATAAATACTAAGTCTGATTACACGATGTTTATCACAGATTACAACCTTAACGTCACCATGACCAGGTATATGTAAGAATTTTTTCCACGATTTATCTAAACGTATAGGTTTTGACCATTTAATTGATTTCTTGGTACATAAATCTATAAATAATACAAAAAAATTAAAATAAAAAATATTTATGTCTTTTTTAAAAGTGAAACTCAATATTTACCATCAAATAAGGCCAAAGTTATATTGCATAAGGTGGGCTCCACATCAGGGAAATGACTATACCATTCAGGTGGAGTATAAAATGATTTACTTTGTTTTGGTATCACATGATGCCATTCCAAATGTTTGCCCTCATATTCCGAGATAATAGAAGATACTTTACTATTTTCTCCCGCATTCGTTTGTCCAATTATAAAAGGACAATCGGTTTGATTGTTAATCAATAGAGCCGGTGCAATATCCTCAAATATGGTCAGATAATACACATGTTCATGTTCTATCAGTGAAACCATTAAAGCCAACGATTCTTTGCCATTTTGTATACTAAAACATTTACGATTAAATGGTAAAGTTAAGGGTATGGGAATGGAAATATCCGTATTGTCACAATATTTAATAACCACAAAATAAATAAAAGCTGAATCCACCGAACGTTGAGCACTTTGAGCATTAATATCATAGAATTGACTTAAGGATATGCCAATACTGTTTTGTTTATAGGGAGTTGCTTTTAATGAGATTTTACTCATACAGTTATCTAAATGTTCGACATTTTTTCGCGTTATACTCTCCTTATGGTCCATGGCAAATGGTAGTACACATAAACGATTTTTAGTATGATTTACTACTGCATATTTGGGATATAATTTAAATATTTTACGATTATTCTCTATTTTAAACATTAAAATAAATTTAACAACTTCATTTGCTCTTAAGACAACAATATCAGTGTAGTCTCCCTCATTGACGGTATAAAAATGTTTACTTTGTGTTACTATAGCATTTTGTAAATATATGGGCAAAGATTGTAACCAATTTGAACCGTTTCGTATGCCTATACTAAAGCCTTGCGAAATATTAAATAACATTTCCAAACCATTTGCATCCACCATAACATCTCGTGGTTGTATGCCCAATTCACTTACGCGTATTTGTAGACCCGTGGCATTTATAAACATACCCCAAGGGGCCACTTCTAAATTAAGAGTACACGAAAATTCTCTTGTTACTCGGGTATTGTAAATGACATCTATTTCGTGTTTTGATTCTGAAATTCTTTTCACCCGCAATTCTTCTTCATCATTTAAAGGCCAATTCCTTAACACTGGTTTGGCCAAAGTACTTAAGGCATATTCAATACTCCATTTATTTTCATCATACCAAAAGAATTTTTGCCAATCTAAAGATTTCAATTTTAGAGTATAACTTTTAGAGGAGGCTGTACCTAAGGGACAATTATATTTGAAATCTATTTGGTGTTCAGTCAAATGTGTGGCGGGTACATCTAGTATATGTTTTGCTCCTTGGCCTGGTAAATGTATTTCTGCTTCTTTTCCCGATATCTCTTTGGCCTTTATGGGACAGCTTAACATGGAAGATATTTCAAATATGGGCCAAATGGTAATGAGTATTTTCTGTGGGTGAAAGTTATCCGCAGCTACATCAGGTATATCTTCACGTAAAACTCTTATCCAAAAACTAATGAATTCTTCACTATTAATGGGTACCTTAACCAACCAGGGTAACTTTTTATTTGTCCTCAAAGGTATATCACCCGTTCGTGCTCTTATGTTATTATCAGCCAATTTAAGTCTCATGGTTATATTCGAATTCTGTTCAACACTATGATAAAAGGAATTACGTCCCTGTTTTTCTATAATATATTCCAAAGATTTATAAGCCACTTCATCACCTTTGGCCTCTTGACGAAATTCCAAACGTAAATTATGTGAAACCATGGAGACCAATTCAATTTGTCCCTTAATCAATATAAATATTTGGGAACTTGACAGTTTACGTGATTTTATGGTTATAACCTTATTACCAATACGTAAAAATTGTTCCATAGACTGATTTTCAAATTTAAATGGAATATGTAAAGACAATGAAGTATCCACAGTATTTGTCTCTTCATCGGACATATAAAATGTTAATTCCTGATTGTGATAATCACTACGGAATGAATATAAATAACATTCTTTGGGATTTAAAGGTATACGTTCATGAGTACCAGTTTGTCCAAAAGCCAATGAAGACATAGTACGATTTATCACTATACATTTGGGTATTAAGGCGTGACGTATACGTCTCTCATCCAAATCTAAACACTCTGACCAATGATTTTTCGATGCCAATAGAGTGTGTATTATAGCAGGTCCAATATTAAAATGTAAACGATCAAACACTAAATTGGCATGAATGGATTTTTTTCTGTTATCTATTTCCAAATACGATTGTATAGTGGTTTCATCCATTAGGGGTATCATATTAAGAAACCCATAATCCAAACAATTGAGTCGCGTATTAAGAGCCAAATTTAGATTGAATTTTTCTTTATCATAAAATGTTGAATGAAATTTAATATTTTGCATAATAAATACCAGAAACGCTTGTGATATGGAAGTAGTTTTAGCCAAACGGAATTTCTTTAGTAGAACTGGTAAATCTGCATTCTCATCGGGTTGATTAAGTAATTTTACTTTGAACAAATTGCAGCTTAGGAGTAATTGCATTTTTGGCACACTATTCGATTGAAAAGTGGTATCAACACGCATACAGCCGACTAATACTTTAGGATGTAACATAAAATCAGCATCTTGTCGTCCTTTACCCAATACTTCTTCTATATTCATACTGACAATCGAATGTAATTCTTCATCCTCTTCACTGGTATCGAAGCATTCACCATTTACGGAGACTAAAGATTGTAAAATAACTACTCGCCATATAGTGGCACAAACTTCACGTTCGGGAAGTTTAATATCTTTTGAATTCGTTTCGGAAAGCCAAAAATCACAATAATGCAAAAAACATTCATGAACTTCACTAAAATATTCCATGCGGCATTTAATGTGTATGGGATTTTCCACCTAGAAAAATATGGAAAAATGGAAATGATCTGTTTTGTAAAAGTAGTTCTTAATTAAAGACGACCGTATAGCTTTTCATCTGAATTATTTTCACAAATACAAATCATAACGTATTTGAGTAAATATCAAAAAATTTTATGTTTTTCGGTTACAATGTCCTGTAATTCTTCTCCTAATCGTTTAACCTACTCAGAGTCAAAACAATGGAAGAATCGCACGACAGACCCATCAAATCGTCTAATTGCTTTGTAGGTAGCTGTTAGCTATCAATTTATTTTAGCACTAATTGATCATACAGTCCCTCCGTACTGATTCAGGTGGCCCGTGAAATGATATAAAAGTCATAACCCACAACTACTACGAAATAAGTTATTGTTTAACAGCAGGATGGTGTAGTGGTCTGTGCCTTATAAACAGCGTCCGATTAGAGTGAAAAAGTAAGTCTCTACAATTTACTTTAAAATGAGTTTAAACTGCAAATTTTTCCTCAAATAAACTAGAATTTTCTTTTAGTATCTCCAACGGATCGAAAGAATTATTTTGAAATAAATATAAAAAATAACTTACCGCCATGGGCACGGGATAAATATGAATTTTACACATTTTTCTAGGTTGAGGATAACGCCAACAGATTATGCCATAATCCTTTTTAATAATTTGTATTTGATAGGGCAAAGGTAATACACTATCCGACATAAGTTCCACAAATTGAAAAGCTCCCGCTCTAAATATATTTTAAAATTATCAATAAAAGTTATAATACTTTGTATTAGTGTCGCTTTTACCTTAAATCATCTTGATAGAATTCTTCCCTCTTAAAACTTTTATTATTCTGGATGAAAGAACTAATACGAGGACATTTTAAAGCCTTTAATCTTTTGCCCTTAGTAACTGCATTTTGGACATTGCTGTGCAAATGTAAACGCTGAAAACGTAGTAGTTCTTCTCTCACATAACTAAGTATCGTTTGGAAATCATGTACAGCTTGTCGTAATTGTAAAATAACATAAATACCCAAATCCGCTTGTATAACATTAAATTTCACTATAGCATTTATAAGAGGCAAACGATTCCAGGGTTCACTAACAAAATCCATTGATCCTTTCAAAGCTACAGGATGTATAAATACTTTTTTACTTGTTCTCAAATAAACTGCTCCCAAAGAATATTTAGCAGAACATTTCTCTGGTCGTGTAAGATATTTGAGATTAATTTTTAAATCACTTAAAACCAATTTACACTCATATTCCTGATGATCGGTTAGTTTGATGGCAATATTGTTGCATTTCAAATTTAAACGATCAGCATTTAGTGTATGACTTTTCATTAACATTATTTTAGATTTACGACATACAGGAGCTTCAGGAGGTAGGTTAACACATGTGTTATTGTGAAAGGAATTATAAATAGTCATTAGATTTTTACATATTTCTGCTATATTACGTTCACTTATGGTTATCACTAAGGGTTTATCTAATTCTATATCAATTTCACGCATTTTTAATTTGGTTAAATGTGCTTTATAGGTGAACAAAGAAGGAGGAATACCCGTTGATGTCAATTCTCCTGGCATGGTATCAATTATGTTTTCGGGAAATAGATTTGTAGCCATTTTAAGTGGCACTCTTTCCATGGCGGGCAGGTAAACATTTAAATTAAATATACTAAAATTTATAACGGAATCATAAATATTTTGGGCGATCATAAAGCTGGGCTGTGATATGGTCAATGATATTAAAGGTTTTTCCATTTCAATGCCCTCAAATAACATTTCGGTGTCGGTTTCCAAGCATTTCGAATCGAAAATTTTAAAAAGAAATACTCCTGCTACAAATGATACAGTTTTTGGTAGAGATCTGTTTTGAGCTTGTGGATTTTCATTCACTTTTCCCAATATGGAGGTTGACATATTACTTTTGGCAGAATATAAAATGTCTTTTGTTGTAATTGAACGTTTCGAAGATTGTGATAAAACACCAGAATCTGTTTTATTGGCCGGTGGTTCTGAATCTTCATCGATAGACTCAAATTGGGTTTGTGAGCCCAAACGACTAAAACGTCTTAATTCCGTGTGCATAATTGCTGTTTTTGCTAAACTATTCAGAGATTTTATTGAACGTGGAGCAAAACTAGAACTTGAAGAATTCAAAGGTGTTAGGAATAGAGAAGTATCCGATTGCGTTTTTGCATTAGCAGAAATTGATGAAGTTTTCATTGTACACATGTTATTTAGAGTTCTGAAAAGCAATAATTTCAATTTGGGATGTAAATCGAAATCATATTTGTTTTACTTACTCTGATATTTTTTGCAATCTCCTTAAATGACAACTAAACATATTCAATTGATCCGTACTGATGGTGGCCAAAAAATCAGTAGCACAATTCAATTCAATTGCCTGACCACAGATTAATATATTGTTGTAAACAATATTAGGGGCATAAGTTGCTATTAAAGTGAAATTTTTAAAAATTTCATTTAATTTCAATGATTGTTTACGTTCGGGATTATTCCATTCCACTGCCGGATTAGTGTGTACATTTTGTGCTTTATTGCGCATATGTGTTAAAATTTCCAACCAATTACCCGAAGCGGCTGATAATTTCTTCAAAGTCAATTCATATTGTCTATCCTCAACTATAGAGCCGGGTATACTTAATATGCCCATACTGGCCGCTTTACCATAAACATCTGGTCTCAAGGGTTTACGTTGTAAAGGATTTTGTAAATTTGGTGTTACATTTATACTATCTATCTTACATATCAATACTGTACACTGTTTCTTCAGATTGTCTAATGGAAAATAACAAGTTATGCCTTTACTCTCAAAATGCACTAAAGGTAATTCTGAAGCTATAATTATATTTTCTTTATCCTGTTGAGAATCAAAATTTTGCGAATTTTTCTCGAGTAATCCACATAAAGGTTCCATAAATTCTTGTACACGATCTAGATCAACTATAATTTCCATAGCCTGCATTACAATTAATACTTCACTAATATTACGTCCCACTTCTCCTTTACGCTTCACTCCTATGCGCTTATAAAAGTCTTTTAAACTCACTTTGGTGAGTATAATATTCAGGAAAGGGTGTTCATTGGTTTCCGCTATCATACGCATGCGCAAATATTCTTGCTGCAACCAATCATATTTCTCAGATTTCTGATAATAACTAAGATTAAAATTTCCAATTTTACTAGTATATTTAGTGAAATCTTGTCCTTGATCGACAGTGGAAAGAAAATCTTCAAATTCCAAAACAAGTTTACTTCTTTGTGAGCGCTCTGCAGAACTTTCAACTTCAGCCACAACTTTTGCTATTGTCCATTGGCAGAAAAGAGATATTTTGTTGAGAAGAGATTTTTCTGGAGAGAAAACAGTATAGAAATGTTTCAGTTAAAATTTAGTTAAAAAAAAATTCGAATCTGCGAAAATTACAAATTTTAATGTAAAGAGTGAGATCGATAAATTATTAACATACATACATATATATATACATACATACATATATATATATATATATATATACATACATACATACATACATACATACATACATATATTTATAGTTTTAATCATTAGTGATGAAATTTTGAACCTTTTCTTTTCATTAACAATTTTATAGTTGGGCTCTTCAATTCTCTTTAATAAGAGCACTATATCCATCCACTGACCTTAGCTCCAGACAGTTTGTAGGATTTGACTCTCTTGGTACAAATACCACAATGTTGTTCCTATAACACTCAAGAGCAAAGTAACATGATACCAAATTAGACCAAAAATAATTGGAAATTTTTGTAAACATTCCTTGATGTATATTTTAGTATTTATAGAACCCGTTATAACAAATGATTGGCGTGTCGTTTAATGCAACTGCATATTAATTGCCATACAAAGAACTTTTAAGAAAATTTAAACTTCTTTCGGGTCCTAAACTTTTCTTCAACATTCAATCGAACATAAAATATTTAACCAAAAGTTTTGGTCTCTAATTTTAGCAGCATTCCTGTCAGGAACTTTTTGAGCTTTGTATGTATTTAAACTGCACTAGGTTTAACTTTTCGTACTAAATACTTCGAGCACTGATCTAACCAGGCTGTTATTCTTCCGTGTGTGTTGGGAGTATTTTGAAAATCCTTTAATTTTTTTGGTTTATAAACATCATGTGAAACATTCTAAACTCCATTTCCTATCAACGGACAAGTTCTTCAAATTTTCAATTTTTTTTATAAAATTTTCAAATTTTTTATAAAATTTTCAATTTTATATAAAATTTTCAAATTTTTTATAAAATTTTCAAATTTTTTATAAAATTTTCAAATTTTTTATAAAATTTTCAAATTTTTTATAAAATTTTCAAATTTTTTATAAAATTTTCAAATTTTTTATAAAATTTTCAAATTTTTTATAAAATTTTCAAATTTTTATAAAATTTTCAAATTTTAGTAAAATTTTCAATTCTTTTTTTTTTTTTTGTAAAATTTTAAATTTTAGCAAAATTTTCAAATTTTTAGTAAAATTCTCAATTTTTTATAAAATTTCAAATATTTTGTAAAATTTTAGTAAAATTTTAAAATTTAAGTAAAATTTTGAAATTTTAAAATTTTAGTGAAATTTTCAAATTTTAATAAAATTTTCAAATTTTTTATAAAATTTTAAATTTTTTATAAAATTTCTTATTTCATTAAAAATTGTCACTTACTCTCATTAATTGGCAACGCTGACACATCCGAATTTGTATCCAAATCCATGAATTCTTTTATATGTTGATTCTCCTCAGAAGATGTTAAAATCATTAAAGGTGTATGCGATTTTTTATTACGATCTTTACGTTTGTTTGATATGGATGTCGTGGAAGTTGAGGCTGGAATTACTTGCGACATTTCTATAACACTCATCAAATGGGTCAAATGTAATTGTAGCAGTTTCACGCTATTACCATAGAGATGTATTGAAGATGAATCTAAATGAAGATTTAAACAAATAATTTCTTCAAATTTTTCATTTGCTGCCGCATTTTCCATAGCAGGTTTTGAACGTACACTAGGTTTTGGTGAGGGTGGTGGCGAACAATCACTACCCGAAAATATTTCTTTTAAAGAATTTGAAGATACAGAAGATTTATCTGTCAGTTTAACAGGACGTTCTGTAAGATTTTTGCTCTTTTGTTTGGGTTTAGGAGAATTTGTGCGTGACTGTGATTTGAAATTATAATCCAGATCTGTATTCATGGTAATGGCTTGTTTACGTTTTGTTGTAGCCACCGTTAGAGTAGTTTGCCAAGGTTTCAATACTGGCATTATATTATCGGCTTCATAGGTATTTATGTTCATATCTTGCAATTGTATGGTCCAATTGAAAGTGGTTTTTTGGGTTAAAGGAGGATTTACTTTTAAACGTAAACTAGATCTTGTTATATATTCAGCAAATGTGGATTTTAGCACAATTTTGGGTAATTTCAAACGGGTAAATATTTTCTTAACGGAATCATCATTTTCATTTGTTATACATTTATTTGTTATATCCAATTTACTTTGTGCTACATCAATGTAAATGATAATTGTATTGAATAATTTGAAATATTTTCTAATTTTATCTTCATCACTTTCTCGGGGTGTTTCATCGGGTAAATCGATTACAATGGGATCGGTTATTGTTAATTCAATGCGTTCATCTTTTTCTGAACTAAAGTGTATAGTTTCTTCTGGTTGTGATATTTTTCTTAAAGAACTAGAGTTACGTGAAGATTTACGTCCAAATATTTGAGGCATTGTATTGTTGGCTTGATAAACTATGGAAGTAGAATGAGCTGAACTGGTCGGTACTGGAGGATTTTGTAGATTTTGTGTTTGCATTTCAAACTCAGTGGAAAATTCTTTAAAAAGAAAGAAAAGAACATAATTTAATTAATTGAAAACAAACAAATTAAGAGCTAGAGGAGATAGAAACTCATGATCTTCCAAACCAGTCCAAAAATATTTTAGAAATAACTGTCCAAAATTTCACTTAAATATGTTTAACGGTTATAACGATATGAGACATACTATGAAAAGATTCCCATTTTATCATTCCAAGCTTTGGCCCATTACAGATTTTATTTAGTGGGCAGCAAATATATATATAAAAAAGTATTTTACTTTATGCCCTCGGATTTGTTTTACATGCATTTAAGGAGTGAGACCCAAAAATTCTTAACACACGTTATATTTGTGAAACATGTCAGAAAAATATTCTTAATCTGATTATAAATAAAATTTTGGAGATTTTTCAAAAATTTTGTAGCCGAGAAGATCATATTTTGAAATCTTATAAATTTTTTCAAAGTCTTTGGAAATATTTACAGATCGTTAAAGTGATTTTGAGTCATTCATTGATAAAGTAGATTATAATTATTATTCAAATTAAAATAAGACTCACCCGTTGCCAGTTTACTTTCCTCCTGTGTAACAAATGAGAGGAAATCCAATAGATTTTTATCTGCAATTATATGAAATTTTCCATCCACAAACCAATGGCCATTTCTATACGTTCTTTTGTTTCCTTTTTTGTAGTTTTCATTTGCTGTTCTTCAATGCCTAAATTGGGATATTGTAATTGTAGTTCCAACCATTTGTTTTGATTATTATGAATTCTAGCTTGAGTATTTAAGACATTATATCGTCGTAACTGAGATGTCTTTCTACCAATAACCACATCTGAGTGTAAACCTAATAATGTTAAATTCCATATACCAAATGTATGATAATATCGTTGTTTTACCAGTAATTTCGATAACACTGAGTTAAGAGACATTGTATCAGCCATTACCTGGGTATGATTTAATACTTCTACCAATCTAATAACTATTTGAGGCTCATAACTTAATGCTGTAGTAAATAATTGTAGTCCAGCCATTAACTCTCTCTTAGTAAATTCCAATTTGATAATGTCACATTGTAGATCGAATTTCTTTACAGGAACTTCATCATTTTTCCAATAATGGGATTGCAAAAGTTTACCATACGACAATTGTAATTTGGGTATAGTTAATAATCTGATTAGATTATCGGTAGAGGGTGATATCAAGCCCATGGAAAAATCTTTAATATGTAAATCATAATTATCATAACAATTATTTAATAACTCTTGAGGTTTGTCCGGCAATTGGCAAGTGGTATGAACTAATTTATCAGGATTTAAAGGTGTAGACAGAGTTCCATCCACCCTATCAAAATACAACAACATATAGGGCAAGGAGTTCTTAATAGTTGTTGGCAATTTTCTATGAATTCGCAAATTGCTTTCAGGTTCAGTTTTAGCATAAACTTCCACACGCATACGTTTTAATTCAATTTTATATTTACATAAAGGAACACCTTGCATAAGGGCATCATAATCTTCTACCAAGGGTGGATGTAGTTTAGGAGATCCTTCTGCCAAATGAGCACGTGGTCTTGTACCTGTCTGAGCCCTGAATTCCTCTTGTTCGCCTTGTTCTCCCCCAACCATTCCAGTCGTGTGATCTTGTGTTATTAGCGATTTTTGTGCTGCTCCAGTAGTTGAAATATTTGTTTCTGCTTTCTCTACATTTGATGAATATGTTGTTGAATCGTATGTGTCAATAATTGTTTTAATAACATTTTTAACCTGTAGAAATGTTTGATTGTAGCGAAATGTAATTCCAGCCGATAAAACACGATATTGTTGATGTAAATCGGATAATTTGCCTTCCACAGTTGCATTTGTAGAATTTGATGTGGTTGCTCCATCATCTTGATTATCTGCATGACTTGAGCGATAGGTTATAACATCGAAAGCAAATATGGGACTTCTATAGAGTAAATATTCATCTGTAATGCGTGTGACATAGTCATCATAATTGGTAACACCCCAACCTTTATCGGCAATCATGCATTGATCATCAAATAGCGACTTGTCAATGAAAGAACGAATGTTGGTGAACTGAAGGGCAGAGATAGAGAAAATAAATTGATTTAAAATAAAAGTAAGTAAAACAACTAAAACTTAAATGTTAATTTTCGTAATATTCCAGAAAGTGATCGTTGAGTTATAAACGTTTTTAAAATTAATCATTAATTTTTTGAATTTTTCGATAAGTGAACTTTGTCTAAAAAGTTGTAATTTACTGGTTATATTTTTTGATTGCGAGTTATTTGGGAAGAAGAAAACAAGACAAATTTAGGAAAAATCTCTCCTAAATGGAGAAGAGTTAGCGTTTCAAACCGTTATTTCTATATTGGATTTACACTTCTGTGGTGAGACCTTAAACAACACAATTCATGCGTATCTTTCCACAATTCACAGGCTTCTCCTTTTAGAGAAGTTTAGTATGGAAATGTCTGTGATAGGCGTAGACTGGGTGAATTAGGACTGGGAAGGAATATAGACTACTAATTATATCATGGAGGAATTCCGAACTACTTTTAGGGGAATTTGTCGCATTTTACTTCTTTGATATTTGAACTTTGAATCTACCTAACTCCTCTCTTTTCCACGAAAGAAGTGATTACAATGAATACGAGAGATGGGTGTAGCGTTGTACACTCATCCTTCCCTACCTACCGTTTTGTTTAAAAATGTATTTTTTGAAACTAATTCAAGGAGAAACTTTTGTTTTGTGAAAAATGATCGGAATATCAATTGCTTACAAGATTCCACACTTACCGGTGCTGTATCGATTAAAGCATAACTGTTCATTTGATCCTCAGTACGATAGCTACCTAAAGGTTCTACATAAAAACTAGATATTCCCATTTTAGTATTCGACCATTCCAACTCTTTTGACATTACACGCTCCCAATACAAACCGCCAATGGTGAAACGTACAATAGGCAAATAACGTATACGTTTAATGCCACCCATTATGGTATCATTTATAAATTCCGAATTCTTTAAAGTTAAATTTAATTCCTCTACATAAATGCCAATATCCTTAGTGTGACCCAAAGGTTCATCTGTATGGGAGTCATCTTTTTCATCATCCACAAGATTAAAACTTGGCAGTAGATTCCAAGCCCATGATAAATAAGTTCCACCACTATTTCCCATATTGGCAGCTGCATCTGAAGAACCATAATCGTCTGGAGTTGTACTGGTGGAATCTGGAGTTTTTGATTTTTCGGGAACCATTTGTGTAATGAACTTGATAAGACGCATAAGTAAAGGAATTTGCATGGTGGAAATATTTAAATCGAGATTTTGTGTAAATACTCCAATACGTGTGGTGCTGCTGCTTAACATAGTTTGACAATTATATTTACGCAAAACCCGACATTCCAAAGTGCAGCTAAAACAATTGAATATTTTTTTAATTTCTTTCTTTTCTATGTATTATGTTTTCATCTTACCGATACATTACTGGCTCTTGACAAACATCAATTTGACCGGCGTCATTACGTTTATCCAAACATATTGTTAAATCGGAAATATTTATTAATTTTCTCATCAAAACCTTATTGGGATTAACATCAACCATGGCTAAGTGCCATTGCTCATTAGCAGGTCCATAGCTAAGATGCTGAACATTCATGGACACCACAATATCCTCTTCAATGTATTTCAAAATAATATTCTGACATTGAACATTGATGTTATTAAGAATTTTTGTGGCCAAACTGGAACCCATTGATGATGTATCCTCACGTTCGCTGCTTTTGCTACCACTATTACCACCCTCAATCGCAGACTGATGCTGTGGTGAACTGCTGCCGGTAGGAGATTTTGTACCACTTTCATCTTCACGATTTGATTTTAATACAAATTCAATGGTATTAATGGATATGCGTATGGGTTCTGAGGTAATTTTAGTCCATGGCACTGAGATGACTAATTCGTGTATGTGACCCGATAAGAATTGAAAGGGCAAATCTAATTCTTGCTGTAAAACATCTAAACGTAAATCCAAGTTATGGAATGTTACCTCTCCCTCCCACAAAGACACTTGAAAATCTTGTGGTCGTATATTTTTTACATATTTTGTTAAATAGTTTAAAATCAAGGGAGTAATGTATGATTCGATTTTAAACATGTTTATTGCCTTCTATAAGCACTTTTTAATTTTGTTTACTTTTTGCATAAATTTATAACATTTTTATCGAAAAATATTGTTTACTTTCAAAGAATTTATGATTAAGCTTTTTGTAATAGTTTTTAAATATTTTTTTTTTAATTTTTATAAATTCTTTCAGAATTCTAAACTTCACACGTCAATGAAAAAATTTTCTTTTTTACAGCTGTTTAACAGCTGTCAAATAGAGATGCCAAGTCTATTAAAACAATGTAAACAAATTAAAGCCGGTTCGAAATAGTAATGCCAGATGAATAACATACAATGTAAACAAACTCCAGCTGATCAGAATTGATGCTACCATATGGAGTAAATGTGATAAGAAAATCGCTGTAGACAAAACTACATAGGCACTTTTTGTGGTAAAAATAAAAAATATACTTATGAGTAATATGTGAAAGCCTTTCAAATAATATAAAATAAATATCTTTCTGAGAGGAATGCTGCTTAAAATTTAGAGGACAAAAACAAAGTACGGAAATTGAAGCCAAGTTAAAAAATAATAGATGATGAAGGGTATATTTTTATACGTTATTGGTGCTCGGGGAATGTTGAAGAAAAGTTTAACTCCCAAAAGCAATTAAAATTTCTCAAAAGGTTCTAAGCAATGCAATATAAAGTTGCGGCAAAGAAACATCAAGGAAATTTATAAAGAAGGCTGGATTCATAGGACTTCATTATGTGACCACTTATTTTTCGCCTTACTTGACATGCAGTCATTATGGTAAGCAAGTCCTTGAGTAGTACAAGAACAATATTGTAATATTTGTACCAACAAAGCCAAATCCGCCGAACTAAGTCCAATGAAAATATATTGGGCCCTTTTAAAAAATTGAAGAATTAATATAACTGGAGAGATTGTTGCCATACCTTTCATATGAAAGAGAATCTTTACAGTGAAGTTTCCAGTTCCTATGTCCCCAAAACTATGGATGAACAAAGAAAATGTAACTTTGTTTTATAACATTCTAACAAAATATGTGAGTTCAATAGTTTGGAGAAATAGATTTGATATGAGCCAATGTTAAACAGCGGATGATTTGCATGGTTCAATTATATTTTGAAAAAAAAAATTGTTTTGTTCACACCACATTTTTTATGCGTGTCAAACTCTTTTTAGATTTTTTACAATTTGCCAATTTTATAAATTATTTTTAACTAAATATGCCTTTATCACCACAAAAAAATGAAGACTTTGGTAATTATACTTTAATTAAAAAAATATTCATAAAACTAAAATGAGTTTATGTTGTAGATGTCGTTAAATATTTTCTTAAATTGTTGGAAGATGACAAGGATCTTTCATCGGGTATAGCGGCTATTAAAACTCTGCTCATGATATTAGAAAAGAAACAATGTAAGAGAAAATTGTATGATGTTTGAGAAAGCCTATTGATATTACCATCTGTATTTTTCCAGTTGGTACTATTCATATTTTACAAAACACTATGCAGGAAGCAGTGGCTGCCATGCGTAATACAGATCTTTCCATTGCCTCAGTTGTATCAGGTGGTGAATTATTTTGTCGTTTCATTACGTTAAGTTTGGATGACCGCGGCATGGAAGAATGTCGTGAAATTATGTTAAATCGTGGCAAAATATTTTTAACCAAATTATTAAATTCTCGCAATGTTATTGCTCAACAAGCACAAAAGTTTATTACCGATGGCTGTCGAGTTCTTACGCATTCCAGATCTCGTGTGGTGTTGAAAACTTTGTTAACAGCTGCCAAAGCAAATAAACAGTTTCATGTGTTTGTGACACAAGGAGGACCAGATAACTCAGGGTAAGAAAGGACAGCAATTTCTTAATCTAAAAGTATATAACTACACCATTAAGTATATCAATCTACTCTCAATTGCTTTCTGAGTCGAATTAACATTGCTGATCCGTCTGTCTAAATATTTTTTAAATATCTAACTTAAATTTGTCATGTATAATGCAATGAGAATACATTTAGAAGTGATTAGTTTTTACCTAAACTTGGTGTCGTAACAGCAGGTTAATTAATATTTATGATAAAAAATTGATCTGAAGCATAAATCATAAATATGTAATAAGAATTGTAGGATTGACTTGGTAGTAAATAAAATGTAGTGTATCATGTGGTCCTTGATCATATTTGAGACAAATAGGTGATGATCATATTACCGATTTTAGTTATATTAAAACTACTATTGAAGACCTCAGCAGTCGTCAATGTTTGCGATGAGAGTTGGGCGGCATCCAAGTACGATATTTGTACGATAACAGAAGAATTTTTTACATACCTGTGTATACTCTGTTCATATTTTCGAAGATTTTAGGATGTTTCACCCGATAGCATCCCACGACAGCCACTAAAACGAAAAAAACAGGTATGTTTGGCTCCCCCAAAAGCTGGTTGGTTGGTAAAAGTTTACCTTGTTCATGCCCGAAATTTCTGCCTGTAAAATACTGCAATCGTCCCTTCGCCACAAATTTCTAAACGAGTTAAATATCCGTAGTATCGAGGCAATAGTGTATTACATAATCGGCCTTGACCGTCTATAACTTTTTTTATTGTTTTAATCGTTTTCATTTCTTCAATATTTTTTAGAGAACAAATGATAGCAGAATTGGAACGGGCTGGTATCGATTGTACTATGATCTTAGATTCTGCCACCGGTTATGTTATGGAATCTGTCGATTTTGTTATGGTAGGCGCAGAGGCTGTAGTTGAAAGCGGTGGCATTATTAATCGTATTGGTAGTTTTACCATGGGTTTATGTGCCAGAGAAATGAAAAAGCCTTTCTATGTCTTATCAGAAAGTTTTAAATTTACCCGTTTATATCCTTTAAATCAAAGAGATTTGCCCAATGAATATAAGGTATTTAATAAATATTATTTTTATAATAATATTTATTATTTATTAAAACTTTTTGTATATATTTTTAGTATTCACGAAAACATTTAAGTGATGTGTCTAAAGTTCATCCCTTGGTAGATTACACACCTCCAGCATATATTACTTTGTTATTTACAGATTTAGGTATTTTAACACCATCCGCTGTCAGTGATGAATTAATAAAGCTTTATATGTAAATTCAAGATTTTTTCTGGCTCAATTTATGGAAATAAATATATGTACATAAAAATTATCGTAAAAACAAATCTAAACTATATATTTGTTTTTCTTTGTTTATATACGTGTGTGTATAGTACAGTTACAGTGGAAGATTTAATGAAAAGTTAGTAAGACTGTATTTCATTATAAGGAAATCCATTAAAATGTAGAAAAAAATATAACAAATAACTTTTACCAAGAATTGCCATTTTCATCATCGTTCTCGTCATCAGCATCATCACTGGAGTCAGTGGTGTATTCATCATAATTGTAGTCTTCATCATCGTCATCATTATCATCGATATAGTCATTATTATCCAAACGATTGAATTCGGCAGCCGCCTTAAATCAAACAAAATGAAAATTACATTAAATTAGTTCAAAAACAAATATCCCAAGTACCTACCACTTGTCCTGATTGTATATTAATTTCTATTTGTAAGCGTATATCCATAATAAGAAAAGCGGTTGTTACCAATACTGGTATCGTTAAGCGACTCTTCCAGGCTAAATTTGTTAGAAACATAAAAACTTCACCAAATGCAGAATTCATTATTAACAATTGTTCGTGTAATGAATCCTAAAAAAACTAAATTTTTAACGACTAGCTGGTAAATTTTCTTCAATTTCTTTGTTAGTGGCTTCTGCTTCTGCCTCTAAACGTTGTTCTTCCAATTGGTCGTATTTTACAATATGTACAGTCTCCCCAACGGTTACCGGTTGTACAGGTTGGATTTGCCGATATAAATTATGTACAGCTGAATCAGTATTATTAATATTTGTTTCTAGCTCCAATAATAAATCATTATTAAAACTGGAATTATTTTCCAGCATAGAGCGCAGACAATCGTTGCGCTTTTCCGATAAAGCTTCCACGAGTTTTGAACTCTTCTTTAGTTTTTCAAGTTTGCGTTCTGTCAATTAGAAATTTTTAGAAGAAAAAATAAAGAAATTAAGGAAAATTATAAAAATTTCATTTATACTTTATTTGTGTGTATTTTTATACACTACACCTATAAAAGTGGATGGGTGTTATGCATTTGTGCAGATGTTTGAAACGCCCAGAAAAACTAGAGTACCATCTATTGACTACGATCAATTCATTATTTCATATAAACTCCATATTATTGTCCTCCAGGAATAGAGGTTTTTAAGACATATTTAAAACAATTTTAATGAAGTTGTTGGGTATTTTAAAACGAAGTGCTTAATTTTAGTACCTTTGTAAAGCATGTCACATGATGTTTTAAAGCCAAAAAATATAAAGCTTTATCAAAAGAGTTTCCAACACATCCTGTAGAAAAGCAGCCCGGTTAGTTTAGTGCTCAAAAGTTTCTGACAGAGACGATGCAAAACATTTAGAAGCTAAGTAAATATCGCGGACCTTGTAGGGAATTTTTGGGCAAAAATAATCTTTTTAGGTTATGTATGACAAAATGGCAGAAAAGTTCTTGCTATGAAAACAGAAAAGTCAATCATTTGTTACAACGGGCTCTATATATACCAAAATTTACATTAACGATTGTTAACAAAAAGGCTGCTTCTCTTTATAAAACTTTATGAAATATTCACTCATTTTCGACCTGACATGGCATCCTGTCATGGTAAACAAGCACTTGAGCGATACCAGAGCAATAATATGAAATTTGTTCCAAGAGACAAATCATCAAAACTGCAGGGATCTAAGACCAGTGGAGAGATATTGCACATTTGTTAAAAGAGATTTGAAGGTAACAAAATGGTGTCTAAAAGCATGGTAGAATGTAAACGGAGATGGCAACCTGTTAGAGCAAAGTTACAAAGAAAGTACAAACCATAATGAAAAGGTTTCCGAAAATGATTCAAAATTTCATCACTAGTGTAACTACTTTTTTCGTAAATTGTTATAATAATTACAAACAAATAAAAAATAGTGATTTTGTTTTTTAACATATATAAGATAATAATGCATTGAATTCTTAAGCATAAAGCTGTGAACGACTTTCGCAAATACCATTTGTTACCAACAATATTGATGTAGAGTATTTCAGAGCGGATTTAATCGACTAAAATTTTCTTGCTTGCTTTAAAAATTATACGCGATATTGGAATAACTTTTTCCCTAGCTTCCCTCCACCCCATTCATTTAACAAGTAAATTAGAGGCGTAATAACTTACCTAAACCTTTTAAATATGTTTCGGAATCGGGCAGAGGTTGATGTTCAACGTCAATAACTTCTTTTTGATTATTTTCGGAACTATCTACAGCCAATGTATTGGAATTATTATCTTGTATGAAACTATCCTCAAACCCCAAAGTTTGGGAATCGTTTCCTAAACTGCAACTTGTATGTTGTGAATAATTTTCTGAGTGCTCGTTTTTTGAATTTTCCTGTGTTAAATTTTCGTTCGTGCCTTGGACCGACCAGGGATCCGTCATGGTTTAGGAAGTGTAAAACAAAAGCAATATTTATAGATTTTTTTAAGTAAATAAATAGTAAAGTTGTTTATAGTGATTGGAGAATCAATTCCGATTATTTTTAAAACCGATTTTCTATTGGAAAAAAACGATTATTATGTGGTCGATTCTACACTGGCAAATTTATGTTTACATTGATTCTAAGAGGTTTATTAAATGAAAACTCATTAATGTTTCAATATTTTATTTATTTTCTGTAATAAATCATCCTTACTCCCATAAGATTGAAATTTTTATATGAATTGTAATGACCCTATATCGCTATATTTCTACCAAACATATATTGCTTTCATGCATTTATAACGAAACGAATAAAACGAGAATTTGTTTATTAAAATTTCAGCATTCTTTATCTTAAAAATTTCGGAGGGCATATGGAAAATTTTAATTTGTTTTATTTTTTGTATAAAAAATAAAATGTTTGTAAAAAATAAAGTTTTTTGTAACATATGGGCAACCTTATCGATATGTTATTTTTTCTGTTAACCATTCATCGTGAATGTAGGGAATAATCAAGAAGTTGTTGATAAAATAAAAACATTTGAAGACTTTTTTAGTTATTTTTTTCGTTTTTTCTGTTTAATTCCTTAACTGATTATTGGGTTAGTAACTACGAGTAATGGTTACGAAAATGGTACAAGATAATAACGCATTAGGAGATTTTAAAATACGTTCAATGAATTGTGATTTAAATCCTTTGACAAGGGCTGATGGTTCAGCTTTATTTGCTCAAGGAGGCACATGTGTTTTGGCCTCAACGTTGGGACCAGTTGAAGTTAAATTACAAAATTTAAATATTGAAAAAGCTTATGTGGAATGCATATATCGTCCCAAAGCCGGTTTGCCGACTATACGTGACAAAATGCGTGAAGCTGTTATTAAAGATACATGTGAGGCCGCCTTATTGACTGCCTTACATCCTAGGACAATGATTTCGGTTCAACTTCAGGAATTAGATGATAGAGGAGGTGTAAGTTAATAGAAAGTAATAATTATAAATTCACTTTTAATTTTACCTCGTTATTTATAATTCTAGTTGGATGCTTGCGCTATAAATGCTGCATGTATGGCTCTTGTTATTGGTGGAGTACCCATGAAATTTACAGTTGCCGCTGTCCATTGCATAATAGACAAAGGTGGTGAATTAATTTTAGATCCAGATCAATATCAAACAAAAGATAATCGTGCCAGCTTCACATTTGTTTTCGATTCTTTAGAACGGGACCTAGTGACGGTACACAGTACTGGCTGCTTTAAAATGGCTCAATTTAATGATGCTTATCTCATGTGTCGAGCAGCTAGTGGTTTGATTTTTGAATTTTATCGGAAAATCATGACTAAATTTCATACTAAAACACGTTTGGAAGTTGAGGAACCAAAACCAAAAGATAATGAAGAAAGTATGGAAGAATAAAACAACAAAACTTTTAAATTATAACATTATTATTTTTATTACTTATTATAACTGCGCATAAAAATCTGTTAAATTTGTTATATACAATGGTTGTCCTTTTAAAACTTGAGAGTTTGTCTCTTCGATGTGAGCGACAACAAAATCTCCCTGTTTTATTTCTCTTGTATTATGTTCATTTTTAACACAATTTATCGGCAAACTCTTAATAGGTACAATTACTTTAATATTGGCATCATTACGACCAAATACGTAATCATCAGAACGTTTACTTTTGCCCTCAATTAATATCAATTCTTGACGACCTTCATATTTTTTGTGTAATTCTGTAGCTCCCTGTCTGAAAGCTTTAACCATTTTTTGCAACCTTTCAGTTTTTATGTTCGTGGGAACGTCATCTTTATAACGCCGATGGGCAGTGGTCTTTTCTCTCATACTATAGGCAAATAGAAAAGCGACATTATAACGTACTTGTTCTATAAGCGTAACAGTATCTTGAAATTCCTCTTCGGTTTCGCCACAAAAGCCGCAAATGAAATCACTAGACAGACCTACATCGGGTAAGTAAGAACGTATAGTATCCACTAATTGTAAATATGCCTCTCTTGTGTAACCACGACGCATACGTTCCAACACATTATTGTTACCAGACTGGGCGGGTAAATGTAAATTTTTGCATACATTGGGATGATCTCTAATTACCCTTAAAACATCTTCTGAAAAATCTTTGGGATGTGGTGAAGTAAAGCGTATACGTATATCAGGTACAGCTTCAGCAATTTCTTGCAACAATATAGAGAATGGTAGACCTCCTTTTTTGGGTTTGTAAACTGTTTTAAAACCAGGGACAGTTGAAACATTAGCTTCTACTTCTTTGGAGAAATCTCTATAACTATTAACATTTTGTCCTAATAAAGTCACTTCTTTTACACCATTGTCTCTTAAATGTAAAATTTCTTGCTTTATAGATTCTATATCACGAGAACGTTCTCTGCCTCGGGTAAAAGGTACTATGCAATAAGTACACATATTATCACAGCCACGCATTATGGATACAAAAGCTGTGGGAGAGTCTGTGTTAAGTCTTACGGGCATAACATCACCATAGGTTTCATCCAAACTTAAAATTACATTTATGGCAGATTGTTGATAATGGCGGGAAATGGCCAACAGTCTAGGCAAGTCTTTGTAACTATCTGGTCCAGCTACTACATCCACACATTTTTCTTTTTCCAATAATTTTTGTTTTAAACGTTCTGCCATACAACCCAATACTGTTATTTGTAAAGGTCCTTTTTTGTCAGATCTTTTCTCTTTCATGGCTTTTAAATGATTTAAACGATTCCATATTTTAGTTTCTGCTCCTTCTCTAACGGCACAAGTTACAATCATTATAACATCAGCCTCCTTGATATCCTCGCTTTTGTATAACCATTTGATTTTAATATAGACCAAACTACCTCTGTATCATTGGTATTCATTTGACAGCCATAGATTTCAAAGTAAACCTTGCGACCCTGGCCCTGATAGCTTTCCAATGCCAAGTAAGGTATTAATTCTTCTTGTTGGGGCGAAACATTTTGTATAGCAGAAGTTAATTTGGGTTTAACATTGAAAAACTCTTGCAATCCCGGACCGGCTGAAACACGTTCTAAAAATGTTTCTCTGTTAGAGATTTTCGAATTCGTTGAATGTTTACGATAATTTGTCAAGCAACGTATGATATTATTTTGTTGCTTACATAAATTATAAAGCCTTTGTAATTTCATTTTTATTTAAGTTTCATAAAATTTTCACAAATTATACAATAATATAATTTTTACTATAAAGCTACATTTGACGTGCTATCAATTTAAAGTGAATATTTTCATATAAAATGTAAACATAGTTCAAGTAATGTAAACAAAACAAATAATGACAGAGAACATTCGTACTTAAAATGTAACAATTTTTGTTATCAATAACAATATAACGAAAAATTGTACTATATTGATTGATATTCAAACATTTAATATTCTTATATGAAAAATAAAAAAGGAATATAAACAAAGTTTGATATAGTCAGCTGTTTTTATTCTTTCATCTCAAACTTGACACAAACAGAATAGCAGTGTTGCCAAACTTTCATGAATATTAAATACACTAAAAAATATAATCGATTTTTTTTTGCTAAAAAGTGTTTTACATATGTAAACATTGAATAAATTTTACTTTTTCGACTTTTATTTAAATAACATTCTTCTGTAGTGCTTAGTTAAATTTTATACACTGATTTGAAATTTCTTATTTAAGCGTTTTTTGTGTTTTACAATTTGACAACATTACCGTGCATTGATTTTATTTTAACAACAATATTTTTGGTATTTGGTGCAGAGAAAATGAAAATTGACAGTTTCGAATATTAATTTTAATTCAATAGACTTTAGAAACTAAGAAATTTCTTGCATCAAATTTAAAACTAAACAAATAGTTAATTAATTAGTAATTAGAAATACAAAAATAGAATTATTGAAAATGTTAAGAATACGTCGGCGTTTTGCCTTAATGCTCTGCGCCGTTTTCGTGGCAATTTTCTTAGCGGTATATTTCCTTATCAATTATGCGGCACCGGCTGAAGATAAAAAACCCAATTTCATGAATCTCGATGGAATAGAATCTCTAAAACAAAAAATGGACATGCCCAGCATGGGTGAATCGAATAAATTGGATAATTATGTGGGTGAAAAGCCGCAAAGGCAATCGGAACAAGTATTTAAAAGACCAATTGGCCCATTGGAACAAACAAAAGACGATTTAGGGGATAAACTTAAGATTGAAGAAAATATGATCAGTGACAATAAGGATGAAACATGTGATTTTGATCCACAACAAGTGCCACAACCTAATATACAGGTATGTAGTGGTTATCAACATCCGAAACGTTGTTGACCTTTTTTATCAGTATTTATAATTAAATGAGAATATTATTAAGGGTACTTATGTCGATTCATAAATACCCTGTGGGAATATCATTTTTGAAATAATTCTTCTTGAATGGAACATTTTCCTATAAATTCTGTCCTACTCTATGGATCAATGAATAATCAAAATGTTAAGCACGGGACTATTGAGTCGAATCTATGAAAGCTCATGTCAAAAGAAAAGCCACAAAGCAGGCTAATCGCATCTGCCCTGGTTCTTGGCCATTAAACCGATTCCAATGATGAAATTGGAATCAGTTCTTATCTAAGGGTGTTCTGTATGTTGAGATGCAATATACAACAGGAGACACAGAGATCGAGAACAGCAGGTAGGATTCTGTGGAGTAGGGAACATGGATTAGGTCACGCAAGATTCTTGATGTTGGGAAGAACTGTAGACAATGAACATAATAAAAAACCGAATAAAGACTTGATAATAGTTTTAAAAATAAATCGAAAAAGTTATAAAATGATCTTTTTTCATATCCCTTATTTTTCAGATGCTGGACATGTATGGAAAAATGAAATTTGACAATCCAGATGGTGGGGTCTGGAAACAAGGTTGGGATATTAAATACGATCCTTTGCAATACAATCAACATCATAAACTTAAAGTATTTGTGGTGCCACATTCTCACAATGATCCGGGATGGATTAAAACCTTTGATGATTATTATAATCATGATACAAAACACATTTTGTCGAATGCTTTAAGACATTTAAGGGAAAATCCTGATATGAAATTTATTTGGGCAGAAATTTCTTATTTTGCTAAATTCTATGAAGATTTGGGTGATTCCAATAAGCAAGACATAAAAAAGTAAATTTGCTTCACCTTAAAAAAAAAACGAAAAAATATTCTATTACTAATATTTGTTCTTACAGATTAGTGACAAATGGTCAGCTGGAATTTGTTACTGGTGGTTGGGTTATGCCAGATGAAGCCAATTCTCATTGGCATAATGTTGTTTTGCAGTTAACAGAAGGTCAACATTGGCTAAAGAAATATCTTAATATTACTCCCACATCCTCTTGGGCAATTGATCCATTTGGTCATAGTGCTACAATGCCTTATATATTAAAGAAATCTGGCTTTACAAATTCTCTTATACAAAGAACCCATTACTCGGTAAAAAAGGAATTGGCTTTAAAGCGCAACTTGGAATTTTACTGGAGACAATTATGGGGTGAGTTATTTATTACACTATTTTGTACCCTACACCAATATCGGTAGTTGGAGAAATATGTATTTGTGTTAATGTTAGTAAAAATAGAAAATGTCAATGTCATGTATCATGTTCAATGTTCAAAGGCTTCTCATGCTCAGACATTTGTCCATCTGTGTATGTGAGTCTCCTTAAAATGTTTTGAACAAGTACGTTTTATACAAAAACATATCAAGAAATGCCGTCTTCAAGATGTAGGATTGCAAACTGTCTTTACCGACTTTTTGTTTCATAATAAAAATGTTTGTAAATGTTATTTTGTTAAAGATGATACGGGCAGCACGGACTTATTTACTCATATGATGCCTTTTTACTCCTACGATATTCCACATTCCTGTGGTCCAGACCCGAAAATATGCTGTCAGTTTGATTTTAAGAGGGTACCCAATTTTGGTTTATCCTGTCCGTGGAGAGTGCCACCACAAACTATTAATGATAATAATGTGGCTCAAAGGTATACATGTTTTTAGTTAAAATGAGTTTAATTCTTAATATTTTATTAATTTTATTTTATTCAGGGCTGAACTGATTATAGATCAATGGAAGAAAAAAGCTGAACTTTATCGCACCAATGTTGTGCTCTTTCCTTTGGGTGATGATTTTCGCTATAGTCAAAGTACCGAATGGGAGGTACAACGTGTTAATTATGAAAACCTATTCAATCATATCAATTCTGAACCGAAATATTTTGTTGAAGCGAAGTTTGGCACCCTACAGGAATATTTTGATGCTGTTCATCAGGAACAAAAGGAGAAAAATCGTGATTTTCCCCACATTAAGTGGCGATTTCTTTACATATGCCGATCGTAATGATAACTACTGGAGTGGTTATTATACATCACGTCCCTATCATAAACGTATGGATCGTGTTTTAATGCATTATATAAGATCAGCAGAAATTTTAAGTTCTTGGCATAATTGGGATGCTTCCACTAAATTTGAAGAAATGTTACAGGAAGCCCGCAGACAATTGTCACTATTTCAACATCATGATGGTATAACGGGTACAGCTAAGACTCATGTGGTAGAGGATTATTATAGACGTATGATGGATGCCATTAAGTCGTGTAGATTTGTTATGCAACAAGCGGTTTATAGATTATTAACGAAACCTTCGGTAACAATAGATTAGACTTTTGGAAGAAATTGTTATATTTTATTGTTAAATTAATAATTGATTATTTTTAGATTTATAATGCCGACAATAATTTTAATTATTTCTTTACGGATGATTCCCGTTGGCCGGGTCCAGATGATAGTCGCACTACAATTATATTGGGTGAAGAACTGCCACAAAAACATTTGGTATTCCATAATGCGTTACCACAATGGCGTGAGGAAATTGTTGATTTTTATGTAGCTTCACCTTTTGTAAGTGTTATGGATTTTAATAACAATCCTGTGGATATACAAATTAGTCCTGTGTGGACTTGGCATAAAGATACTTTCACCAATACCATAGCGCCACAAGCTTCTACCACAAAATATAGATTAATATTTAAGGCTAAAGTACCACCTCTGGGTCTATCAACATATGTTGTTAGAGTTGAAACTCCTGAAACGATTAAACCAAAGTGAGTATTATGAATGAAAGATATATTTCCATTTAATAATATTTGTAAAGAGAAAATGATTTTATTTTTTATTTTTGCTTTATTTTAATTCTCTTTAAGTTATATAACTTTCGCTTCAAACTTAATATTAACCGTTAAACCCATAACCACCCAATTGGGTGATTATCCCAAAGAAGTGAAATTTGGTGAACATCGAGAAATTTCCCTAAAAGTTGGTTCTGGTCCCAATGTAGCCTTCAGTGCTGACGGTATGATGAAATCTATACAAATCAAAGAATCAGAACCTCATACTCCTGTAAGAGTACAATTTTTCAAATACGGTGTACGCCGCAAGGGAGAACATTCCGGTGCTTACCTTTTCCTGCCAAATGGTTTTGCAAATCTCATTGTTAATCATCAACAACCTACTGTATTAGTTACCAAAGGTCCTTTAGAATCCTCCATTAGTGTAGGTCTAACATTTGGTGTTCATCATACAATATTACGTGATGGCGAGGCTCCTGAAATACGTAATAACATTGATATAGCTGATATGGATGATACTGAAATTGTTATGCGTTTCCAAACACGCATTCACAATGGTGAAACTTTCTATACAGATCTTAATAGTTTGCAAATGATTAAGAGACAACGTTTTGCTAAGATACCTTTGCAAGGAAATTATTATCCTATACCTTCGGCTATTTATATAGAAGATGATAGTTTGCGTTTGACAGTAGTTTCTGCACAACCTTTGGGAGGTTCATCATTGGCCGATGGTGAAGTGGAAATTATGCAAGATCGTCGTTTGACACATGATGATGAACGCGGTCTGGGTCAAGGGGTGTTAGATAATCAACCAGTTTTACACATATTCCGTGTATTATTGGAAAGAGTTGATAATTGTGAAAAATTAGCAGAAAATCATCCAGCCGGCATACTTACTTTGCCGGCATATCGTAATTTGAAATCGATTTTAGATCCTATAGATAAATTTATATTTACCGAAAATGATTGGTTGGGTGTTTTGCCAGAATTTGGTTCAACTCATACAGCGTTGGGCGAAGATATGGAAATTGTTGTTATACGTAATTTACCACCCACAAATGTTATACCAGCCGTTGCCAGAGATCGTAAAGCACATTTACAACAAAATACTGGTCTCATTGTACATCGAACTAATCTAATGCAATGCTCGGGTCTACAAGCTCAAAATACGGGCGAGGTATGCTATTAAAACAAAAAAAACTAATTCGATAGTGATTTTTTTTGGTAAATTTCAAATTTCTTTTATTTCAGTTAAATTTACATCATTTATTGCAATGGGGTTCTCATAATGTTTCAGCGGTTTATAAAACAAACTTAACATTCCTAAAACGTTTGGCCACACAAAAAGTTGATGAAGATATAACATTGTGTCCCATGGATACATTGGCATTTATTATACAAAGACGCAGTTGATTTCTTAATTAATAAGCTAATTAATTTATTATCTTCTCGTTTCTCATATTTTCTATTTTCTCTTTTATTTTAACTAATATTGACTGACTTACAGTGTCTGGAAAGTATATTTATTTCAAACCAAAAATATTTTATTTTATTTTTTTATTTTAAATCTTTAACGATTTTATTATTTTATTTAGAATATTTTAATGTTCTTTATTTCTCATATTTAGTTTTTTAGTAAAAATTCTTGTCTCGATTTTATATTCTATTTCTGTTTTATGTGTTTTCAATTTGTATTCTAATGATTTTCTAACACAATTTTATTTAATAATTGAGGCACGTAATAATATGACTGTTTGTTTAAAGTAAAGTAAACTATTTAATATTAATAATACAACAAATATTTATGTATGAGTGATATATTAATTCTGCAAAAAAATCTATGTATATCTATGGCTTAAGAACTTTTTCAAAAAGTTTAGTTTTCGATTTTGTAAAACTTTAAGAAAACTTTTTAAAAAAATTCTTTCACTTTTACAAAATCTGATTTTAATTTTATTAAATCAAAATTTCTAGAATTTATTTTAAAATTATTTTACTAGTTTTTAAGAACTTTTTTCTTCGATAAAATTTAATACAAATTAATTTGTACTTAAATCATTTTGTCCCAGTCTCACTTGTTTTCAAGTTAAAAAAAAATCAAGATAACTTTTTGAAAAAGTCCTACGATCATTGATCAATTAATTTAAGTAAATTTAAGTGAATTTAAAAAAATATATATGTAAATTGAATAATTTTAAATTATTATTTAATATTATGCAATGATATTAAAAATGTTTATTGGTGACATTTTTAGCAACATATAATTTAAAATTATTAAATAAATATACATAATAATTAATAATTTATTTTTTCTTTAACTAAAATTTTAAATTAAATATTAAGAAACAGACAAGATCATTTTAAAACAAGTAAGGACTGAGAACAATAGCTTAATACAAGTTTTTCATTAAAAGGAAATGAATTTCTTGGTAATCTAATTGAAATGAGTGACCAGAAAAAGTACCCACTAAAATTATAAAATATTTTTAAAACCCAACTGCTGACAAAAGTTGTCCAAACATTCAATGATCTACCGTCAAAATGTTCCGTATGTTTGTAGACAGCATCGTGAGATCTTCTTCGCGATAATGTTTCTAAAGCCAAAAAATAGAAAGAATTTTCAAAAAAACTCCTAACACATCCGGTAGGAAAGCATCCCGGTTAGTTTAGTATTTGAACAATTTGGTACGAAAGGTTAAAGCCAATGTAGGTTTAAAAACATACAAGGCTCAAGGTCGCTAAAGAATTTAGAGACCAAAAACAGAGTACTGATGACGAAACGTATGTTCTGGTAGATTTTTCACAACTTCCTGGTGAAAAATTTTATGTTGCTGATGCTCGAGTGAACCAAAAGCAGTAAAAATTTCCCAAAAAGTTCTTGGTATGCAGTTGCAAAAAAGCCAATCATTTGCTCTATAATCAAGGAATGTTAAAAAACGGCTGCTTCCATTCATTAGTCTCCATAATGTGTACAGTAATTTGTGCCCTGACTTGATGTCCGGTAACTACATTAAACAAGCCCTTGAATGGTACAAGAATGAGATATTTGTTCTAAGAGAGGCAGATCCTCCAAACTGCCTAGAGCTAAGACCAATGGAGAGATATTGGGCTCTTGTTAAAAGATAATTGAAGAGCACGAAAAAGGTGTCCAAAAGTGTGGTAAATTTTAAATGGAGATGGACTACCTGTTCGAGCAAAGTGACAGGAAAGTGACTATAAAAATCTTAATGGAAGGGTTTCCGAAAAAGGTTCAAAATTAAAAATTGTAAATTGTTATAATAATTTCAATCAAATAAAAAATAAAAATTTAAATACAGTCGTTTGGATTTTTAAAGATTATTCGATCTATGTTCTTCTCGGTCAAGATTAAGGTTATGATTATCTGATTATTCTGAAGGTTTTACTTGTTTTAAACTTATATAACTTTTATGTCAATTCAAAATAATAAAACTTCATTCTGGAGGGACTTTTTCTGGAGACAATTTTCAATAGGTTTTCAAGGTTATGTTCTTTGCCCAATTTGTTGACTGTGCCAAAATTTTTTTATCTATTTTTTTGGACCTGAATTTTGTTTGCGAAATAATTCAGTAACTAAATGAAATTTCACATATTTAGAGTTTGAGGTGTTCATTTACAGAATCTCATCTTTTTTAATACATTTTGAAAATTTGAATTTTGATAATTTTTGAAAAGGTATCAAGACATCGAGGAATTATATAAACGGTATTTTTAACCCATATGGACACAAGGCAATATTTATAATCTTTACCATGACTTTTTTCACAAAAGTATCATTATCTCAAAAAGTCATTTGGTACCCCAATCATATCTTTAACCACTTATTACCAAAGACATTTTGAAATTTAATTCAATACAAATCGGTTTTCTGGATAATAAATTCAAATGTAGTGAAAATATTCATTTAGCGAAGCCGGCTCTTTATTATCATAGAGGGAAAGGTCCTTCAGTTCGGCCAAAGGTCTGTCGGTAATTATATAACGTCTTTTATAAATTTTTGAACAGCCCTCTCCAAGACCTTTCACATGATACCCATATTATTAATATATATTAATTATACTAAGAGAAAAATGTATCTGCTAGTCGAAGCTTTGGAACTTGAAAATTATTAGAGAGCGAAAAAATTTAATTTTTACCACAAATAGTACTTATGTTTAAAAGAAAAAATATAATTTGTTCCATTGAAGATACTTAATTATTTAGCATTAACAATTGTTTGCTGGGATTTCATTTTTAACAGAAAAAAGAAAACGGGAATTATTTTTGAATTGAAATTTGATTAAATCGAAAAAGAAGCTTTTTCCAATTAGAAGAAGAACAAGTGCAACACATTGAAGTTGCCACATTTTAAATTTCTTAAAAAACGCTAAAAACGGTTAAAAGCTCCGTGACAGCGCCACAGCAAATAACACTCAATATAATACAGAGATGGCAAATATTAAATTTCAAGAAATAATCTAAAATTAAAAAAGAGTAAGAATGCTATACCCTCCATCATAAATTGATGTGAAGTAAATATGTTATGTTTCGTACATAAACTTACAAACGTATACATTATACAAAGCGTTTTGCTTAAATATAACACGGGAATACTTAACGAGACATAAAATTACTGATTTTGATTATGTTACTTAATATCATGGAAAACATTCACTCGAATTTTTTGACTTATAATTGACAGTTTTAATAAAGTTCTTTGCTTGAACTTAGATGTTGCCTCAGGTAGCGGTCTATATATTTTAATATACTAAACCGTATGGTTAAAAAATAATAATAAACTTCTCAGTACTATAACAAATACTTAAGCAAAATTTCATTAAAGCTCTGTCAGTTTTCGAGGATGTGAGCGTGTCAACAGACAGCTAAAACGACACAGATTTTGATGTCTGAAATGATTCCTTTTCATAAATTCCAAAATTTTTAAATTAATATCAAACGTCAACTTTTGAGAATATTTAATTCGCTTTAAAATATTTCATTCATTTAACATATGTTAACATTTACTAATTCCATTAACTTTTCCATCGCTGACGAAGAATAAATAAATAAAATGTTAAAACCACTTCATTCAGTTGTTTTCATTTAATTGTGCTCTCGTGCTACATTTTGTGAGTGAATTGTTTTTTAAAAAAAATTCTTAATAAAAAAATGTTTTAAAGTTTAATTAATTCAAGAAAAATTAAGAATTTTTAAATAAAATAAAAATTAAAATCAGGTAAGAAAAGTGTTGTGAGTGTTTAAGTTAAATTATAAACAAATTAAATTAACTACAAAGTAAGAGATTAATTAAATAATAAAACCATTTTAATACATTCTAAACAAATACGGGTCTTTTAGAAAAAAAAAACTACAACTTATGGATTTTTTCCAACAATTCGCATAAAAAGAAAACAAGAGAGCGCAAAAATATACAGAGAACAAGAAAATAAATTAAATGAGAAATAAAAATTCTTATTTGTTGCAAGTGATGCCACATTAAAAAAGAAAAAAAGTGTTAATGCGATTAAGCTAAAATGAATAAAAATTCCAATTAGAAAAAATTAAATTGAATATTAGTGAATTTTCTTTATTCAAATATTGAAATTGTGAAATTAAATCCGTGAAATGGAAGAAAAAAATCTTTAACGCAACAAAAAAATTCTGGATTACACAGTGATCCCAAATCGTTTTTTAAATAATTCTATAGCTTTGGAACTATTAAATATTTTTGGCAAAATTTTACATGGACATTATTGGGGTATTTTTTCCAATTGATTTAAACTAGTGATTCTGGGGGTGAGAAAATGGATCTCCAATGTTATTCAACTTGGAAGCCATCATTTTCTATCAAATCGCCAACATTTGTTATTACTGACTCTCTACGAAAAAATACGTTTTTATGTTTTCTTTTACACTTAAAAAAATGTAAAATTTTGACAAATTTTTGGAATTTTTTTTAGACTTTTGTATGTCAGCTGACTAGTTTTTTTTTAAACTTGGCCAGGTCGATTTGTTCCAGAAATATTTTATAGATTCTCTATAGACGTCAAATGTGGATTCACTATAAAATTATTTTTTATTTTAAATAGTATTGAAGTGTTTGGTCAAGGCTATAAAATGACCTAAAACTTCTCTTCCATAGCTTTCCAAACAGTTTTTAATCTTGTAATGCTGTCATTATGGAAGTTTGTAACCGGTTCCCTTTGAGATCATAATAGAAATAGTAAAAGGCCTCGAAGAGATTTTTCCAATGATATATGAAAGGTGCCATATATTTAACCCATACGCAGATAACCCATCCCCTTAACCCATTAAATTCAAGGACAAGGACAAAAATAAGTGGACATTAAAGCAGCTCTTATGTAAACATTCCTTGATTTACAGAGTCTGTTGTAATAAATGAATGGCTTCTTTTTCGCAACTGCATATTGCTTGGCATATCAAGAGCTTTTTGGATTTGGATGAATTATGTCTGCTTTTGGGTCCTAAACTTCTTTTCACATTTCTTCGGGAATCAGCAATATAAGATTTTTGACCAGAAAATTGCGAAAAATATGCCAGAAAATACTTTTCGTTATCAATTATATTATTAGAAAACTTGTCATTATGTGGACCTTCTACCTCAATCAGGTTATCTATCAAATGACAAGTTTTTCCGGTGCTATTTATTAACATTAGAAACAGTTTGACGGCAGACCTTTGAAGGCATCGCCAAATTTTTGTACGACCAAGTTGGAGTTTGTTGAAAATATTTAATAATGTTAGTAGACACTTTTTCTGGTCACCCATTTTCATCAGATTAACAATATTTTCACTTGTTTGACACTAAACATAATAACTAAAATGTTTTATTGAGGTAACTCGATTAAAATCACATAACTGTAGTAATTTCATGTGAAAATAGGTAACGCTAAAAGAAAAATTTTATTTAAGGATAATGGGAAATGTGTCCCCATTTTAATAAAAATAAATCTAACCATGTGGCAACACTTCAAAAGAGTGCAATTCGTAAGATAAAGTTATTATTTTTTCCAATTTTAAGCTCTCCTGTTTTAAAGAGAGTAAACGATTTTCCGTTTTATATTATGAACTGTTTTGGAATGTGGTCATAGCACAATTGAAATAAAAAAAAGAAGAGGAAAAAATCCAAATCTGTGCTACTATGCCTTTTTGCGTTTTTTTTTCTTCTTAATGCCTGCCAGCCAGCCTGTCCGTGTTTGCCTTTGTATGCGTTAGAGAAATATCGATGGAATCACTTTCGAGCCATTACTTGAAGCGATTCGTTCGTTCGTATTAAATGTTTACAATTCATTAAAAAAAATCTAAATCAAAATAACAACAACAACAAAAAACTAGTTAAATTTGTTCATTCATTCTATTAAGAAAACGTTACGAATGACAGCAAAAAAGTACCATCTCGCTTAAAACGGTGGTGTTTCCTTGAAAATAAATTTAAAGTGAGAAAAATTAATGAAAAATTATGCAAATAATAAATAAATTGATTTAATTAAAAGAAAAAAAATAGAATTGGATGAAAAATTAATCAATCATAAATAAATTTGATCAAAATAAATTTATTAAAAAAAAGAAAATAAAAAACATCTTGAGCTTTTTTCTTATTTGTTTAGAAGAAGATAGATTTGTGTGTGTGTGTGTGCGTGAATTAGTATGTATTAGTGTTCATTTTTTTATTTGTGTGTTAAAAATTATATTTGAAGAAAATAATAAAAACAATGACAATAATTCACCGTGGGAGAGAAATACAACAAATATCGATAATTTTTATTTAGAAAAACATTTTTGATAAATTTTCTATTTATAGAAAAATATCGATAAATTTCAATTTATAGGAAAATTTCGATAAATTTTCTATTTATAGGAAAATATCGATAAATTTCAATTTATATGAAAATTTCGATAAATTTTCTATTTATAGGAAAATATCGATAAATTTTAATTTATAGGAAATTTTCAATAAATTTTCTCTTTAAAGGGAAATATTAGATAAATTTTTTCCTTTTAGGAAATGTTCGATAAATATATTTAGAAGATGTTTGATATTGTTCACCATTAATTTTAGATAAATTTTCTTTATAGAAAAATATTTGATAAATTGTCTTTTTGTTCGTAGAAAAATGTTTGATTAATTTTCTTCTTCTAATTTTTTTATTTGCAGAAAATTTCGATAAAATAATTACAAAAAAAAAAAAAAATAATTATTATTATTATTTAGCGAAATTTTCGATAAATTTTTATTTATAAAAAATTTCGATAAATTTTTATTTATAGAAAATTTTCGATAAATTTTTTATTTATAGAAAATTTTCGTATATTTCTTATTTAGAGGAAATTTTCCATAAATTTTTTGTTTATAAAAATTTGTCGATAAATTTTTTATTTATAAAAAATTTTCGATAAATTTTTTATTTATAGAAAATTTTTGATAAATTTTTTATTTATAAAAATTTGTCGATAAATTTGCTATTTAAAGGAAAATTTCGATAAGTTTGTTTCAATTTAATTTTGTTGAGAAATTATGTTAAATAGAAAAAAATAGGGGTTAATAATATGCAGAAATTTAGCAATCTGCCCCACTGTGCAAAACCAATAAATAAATCTAACAGCAACATAACGATTTTTTTATTCATTTCAATGCCAAATATCTTTATGACAAGACCAAAATAGTTGAAAGAATATTGAAAAAAAAAAAAACAATTAGTTTTTATTGTTGTTTTAGGAATTTTATAAATTGATTTTTTTAAGGTTTCGCCTTTTCGCAAAATGTTGAGATTTTAAATTTTAACAAATTGAGAGCAGGTTACATAAAAAACATAAGATTTATTTAAAACATAATAAACAAAACAAAATCATTATTTGTTTAACAAATTGTGTTAATTATTGCAAAATTCAAAAATTAAAGAAAAAAATTTGTTGCATCAACAACAAAAAAGGAAACTAAAAGTGTTAAAAAATAAAAATCATAATGTTCCGTAAAGAACAGCAGCAGTAAAAGAATAGAAAAACAAAGAACATAAAAAAGTGTTAATTAATTTTCATTATTTAAAACATAAAATTTAATTTGTTTAAATAAATAAAATACAAAAAAAAAACTACTTTAACAATCGTGCATCAGAATTTTTTTGTAATTCTTGAAAAGTGGATACAACAACGAAGAAGAAGCACAAATTGAAGAAGAAGAAAAATAATACATAAAATTATAACAAAACGACGTCATACAAAAGTGTGTCAAAGCAGCACAAATATTTTGTATTACAACAAGCAATAACAACAACAATAACTTAAATTGCTTTTTAAAATCCAAGAGAGTTATTTCGAAAATAATTGAGAGAGCATCCCAGATAAGGAGAGAGAGAGAGCGAGCAGTGTAATTTTTATAAATTCAATATTTACAAAATAAAAACCACTGACTTATATACAAATTCTATTCTATATAAAACATTTAATACAACAACAATAACAACTACTTTACACAAGCAGCAACAATATAATAACAATAAGATATATTCTTACATTCATGTAAAATAATTATTTTTGTACCCACAAAGCAGAGATGGAAAATTAAAAAAAAAAATTAAGATTTTTTTCAAAAAATAATTTTCAATAAAAATCTCCAATAAATTTTCTTTTTAGAGAAAATTTTCAATAATATATTTAAAAAATTTCGATAAATTTTCCTTTTATAGAAAATTTTTCGATAATTTTTTTTATTTTAAGAAGAATTTCTTATAAAAATTTTCGATTAATTCTTTTTTATAAAATTTCGATAAATTCCTTTTTGTTAAACAATTTTCGACAAATTTTTTTATTGAAAATTTCGAAAAAATTTTATTTGTGGAAGATAAATTTTTTAATATAATTTTCGATAAATTTCGGAATTAGAAAAGAGATAAAGCGGCATAGTAATTTTTATAAATTCTATTTATAAAAAATTTATACAAATTCTCTTATAAAATTTAATCAATAAATTCTACTTTACAATAAGAAAATTTTCGATAATTTTCATTTTAAAATAAATTTTTCGATAAATTCATTTTTTCAAAATAATTTTCAATAAAAATCTCCAATAAATTTTCTTTTTAGAGAAAATTTTCAATAAATATCGTTTAAAAAATTTCGATAAATTTTCCTTTTATAGAAAATTTTTCGATAATTTTTTTATATTTTAAGAAGAATTTCTATAAAATTTTCGATTAATTCTCTTTTTATGGAAAATTTCGATAAATTCCTCATTTGTGAAACAATTTTCGACAAATTGTCTATTTATTGAAAATTTTCGAAAAATTCTCTATTTGTGGAAAAATTTCGATAAATTCTCGGTTAATATAAAATTTCGATAAATTTTCGGTTTATAGAAAATTTTCGATAAATTCTCGGTTCATAGAAAATTTTCGATAAATTCTCGGTTTATAAAAAATTTTCGATAAATTCTCGGTTTATAGAAAATTTTCAATAAATTCTCGGTTTATAGAAAATTTTCGATAACTTTCTGTTTATAGAAAATTTTCGATAAATTCTCGGTTTATAGAAAATTTTCAATAAATTCTCGGTTTATAGAAAATTTTCGATAAATTCTCTGTTTATAGAAAATTTTCGATAAATTCTCGGTTTATAGAAAATTTTCGATAAATTCTCGGTTTATAGAAAATTTTCGATAAATTCTCGGTTTATAGAAAATTTTCGATAAATTCTCGGTTTATAGAAAATTTTCGATAAATTCTCGGTTTATAGAAAATTTTCGATAAATTCTCGGTTTATAGAAAATTTTCGATAAATTCTCGGTTTATAGAAAATTTTCGTTAAATTCTCTGTATATCGAAAACTTTCGGTAAATTCTCTGTATATCGAAAACTTTCGGTAAATTCTCTGTTTATAGAAAATTTTCGATAAATTCTCGGTTTATAGAAAAATTTCGATAAATTCTCTGATTATAGAAAATTTTCGATAAATTTTCTGTTTATAGAAAATTTTCGATAAAGTCTCGGTTTATAGAAAAATTTCGATAAATTCTCGGTTTATAGAAAAATTTCGATTAATTCTCGGTTTATAGAAAATTTTCAATAAATTCTCTGATTACAGAAAATTGTCAATAAATTCTCTTATTATAGAAAATTTTTGATAAATTCACTGTTTATAGAAAATTTTCGATAAATTCTCGGTTTATAGAAAAATTTCGATAAATTCTCGGTTTATAGAAAAATTTCGATAAATTCTCGGTTTATAGAAAATTTTCGATAAATTCTCGGTTTATAGAAAATTTTCAATAAATTCTCGGTTTATAGAAAATTTTCGATAAATTCTCGGTTTATAGAAAATTGTCGATAAATTCTCGGTTTATAGAAAATTTTCAATAAATTCTCGGTTTATAGAAAATTTTCGATAAATTCTCTGTTTATAGAAAATTTTCGATAAATTCTCTGTTTATAGAAAATTGTCGATAAATTCTCTGTATATAGAAAATTTTCGATAAATTCTCTGTTTATGGAAAATTTTCGATAAATTCTCTATTTATGTTATGTAATATATTCGAAAATCCTTATTTGTGGAAAATACAAATTTTCCATATAAATAAACTCTTCGATAAATTTCCATTTAGAGAACATTTTCGATAAATTTTCTATTTAGAGAAATATGTCGATAAGTTTTCTATTTAGAGATAGTTTTCGAAAAACTAATTAAAAATTAGATATACTAATAAAAATTGTTGTCCTTTTTAAATCCACAATTTTCCAGCCCTGTTTTGTCACACACATTCATTCGTTTTTCCCTCATCTGTATGTATGAGAATGTTGTTCTATATTCCAACTTCCATCTGATTAGTGCGGGGGCTAATATCTATAAGATACATTTTCATAATTTTAAAATTGTTCACAAATATTTTTATCACATATTCGGTAATCTGCTCTCATATTCTCTCTCCCTCTTCTTTTAGCTCAACCACTTTGTTTACTCTCATTTATCATTGTTTCATTTCCGCTTGTTTCTTATTCTTACATCAACGCAGTAGAGCTTTTTCTCTCACATGTTTATTGTTGTTTATATTTTTGAGATTTTTTTCTTTTTGATTTTATTTCCTATGACACGAGTTATTTAACATTTTCTTTTGATGGACTTTTCTTAAATTATTAAATATTGTATTCCCTGTTTCTAAACCCTCTATTAAAAGAGGGTATACTCATTTCGTTATTTCGTCTTTTTATTATAAAATTCTTATTATGTTTTTTTATTTCAATTCATTTTCCGGAGATGATGAATAATAAATGAGATTTTGTTTGTTTTGCATAAAAATGTTTGTTAAAATAAGTTCTGCGGAAGGATGAATTATAATTAGAGAAATTTTCGATAAATTTTCTATTTGAGAATATTTTCGATGAATTTCTATTTGGAGAAATTTCTATTTAGAGAAAATTTCCTATAAATTTTCTATTTAGAAAAATTTCCTATAAATTTTCTATTTAGAGAAAATTTCCTATAAATTTTCTATTTAGAGAAAATTTCCTATAAATTTTCTATTTAAAGAAAATTTCCTATAAATTTTTTATTTAGAAAAAATTTCCTATAAATTTTCTATTTAGAGGAAATTTTTGACAGATTTTCTATTTATAGAATTTTTCGATAAATTTTCTTTAAAGAGAAACTTTTCGATCAATTTTTTTTATAGAGAAAATTTTCGACATTTTTTTTTATAAAGAGACTTTGCGATATGTTTTCTTTATAGAGAAACTTTTCGATATATTTTCTTTATAGAGAAAATTTTCGATAAATTTTCTTTATAGAGAAAATTTTCGATAAATTTTCTTTATAGAGAAAATTTTCGATAAATTTCTTTATAGAGAAAATTTTTGATAAATTTTCTTTATTGTGAAACTTTTTCGATTTCAAGTTTTCTGTTTAGAGAACATTTTGGATAAATTTTCTATGATGAAACTTTCGATAAATATTCTTTTAAGAGAACATATTCGGTAAATTTACTATTTTTAGAAAATTTTCAATAATTTTCAATAAATTTTCGATAAGTTTTTTACTTAAAGAAAATGTTTGATAAATTTTCTATTTAAATTTCGTTAGAAAAAATATTCCATTAATTTTCTATTTACAGAAAATTTTCGATAATTATTTTACTAAGAGAAAATTTTCGATAAAATTTTATTTGTAGAAATTTTTTGATAAACTTTTAATTTGGAAAAAAATTCTAAAAGTTTTATATTAAGAGACAAATTTCGATAAATTCTATGGATTCTCATTTTGTAAAAAATCGATAACGTTTTATTTGGTAAAAAAATGTCGACAACTTTTCATTGTTAAAATTTTTATCGATAAGTTTTCTTTTTTAAAAAAATTTTCGATAACAGTTCGTTTTGAAGAAATGATATGTCTTCTTTTTGAAGAGAATTTATGACGGTAACTTCTTATTTCAATAGACTTTCGATAATTTTTTTTTTATAAAAAAATCGATAAATTTTCTTTTTAGAAAAAATTCCAATAAATTTACTTCTTAGTACAAAAATTTCGATGAATTTTTACATTAAGGAAAACTTTCGATAAATTTTTTTACAAAAAGTTTCAGTAAAATTTTCAATAAATTTTTCCTAAAAAAATTTGTAAAATTTATTGTAAAAAAAATATTTTCTGCTCCGTAATAATAAAATATGCATACAAAATTTTCCCATCCCTGAGAGTATAAAAATTAAAACGGCAACATGATTCTGTTGTCATGAACATAAGAAAATGACTACTTCCGCTCTTATTTCATTAGTTGTAGTTGTTTTATTCGTTACGATTATTATGACACAAAAGGAACTAAAAGATTTTCTTTCCTGTTTTTTCACAGCATATGAAACTCTCTACTTACACACTTACTCACACATACACACTTACTTATAGACGTATGAATAAATAAAATGAAATAGCAAAACACAATAGAAATAACGATAAAAATAAAAGATAATAATAAAAGCTTTTCTTATGTATTTACAACAAAAATGATAATACACACAAACATAAATACACAAGAAAAATTCTATGTACAAAAAGTATATTAAACGGGTCGGGAAAAACCTACTGCCCTAATAAATGAAAAACACACAGACACAAAAGCATTCTTTACATTTCTACACTCAAATAAAATACATTCTCACTCTCTCTCTCTCTCTCTCTCTTTCTCTTCAAAATTTACGTGATTTTGTTAAATAGAATTTTACTTAAAAGTGAATACAAATATACAAACGTTACTAATACTTAGACATTATGCACATGCATGCATACCTTTTCCATTTCTACTTTTCTAATAAAAATAAAAAATGAGATTTTAAATCATAAAGAGAGTTATTACAAAAGAGGATTTTTCTGTGAGTAAATTATAATTAATAATTAATAAATCGCCATTGTTTTGTTAGTTAATAACAACTAAATTTATTTAATAAATTTGTTAAATCTGGTTTTTGTTGTTGTCAATTTTGCCGTAAAACAGCTCTTATGTTCTGTTTAAGGAAATGCAACTGCTGGAATTCAAATACGTGGGTGCAAACTTCACATTGAGAGAGGATTTTTGTTATGAAAAAAGTTAAAGCTTTTTTGTAGGATTTTGATAATATTTTTTCTTTATCGGATGAAGGGGATTTGTATATGAATTTGAAGAGATTTCAATATGAATTTTGGGATTGATTTTTATTAAGGGACATTTTGTTACATTTCCTTTATTGACATATTTTTGCCAATAAGTTTTTTTTTATTATTGAAATTTCCTTTAATCAGGAAATTTCTTTTAATTAATATGAACATTTTGGTAAATTTTTTTTATTTAGAAAATATTTTTATCAAATTTCCTTTGTTGAAGAAAATTTTGGTTAAATTTCCTTTCTTTAATAAATTTTTATTTTTCTTTATAAAGAATTTTATTTTTATAAAGGAAATTTCGGTCAAATTTCCTTTTGTTTAGGAAATTTCCTTTACTCCCTTTATTAAGGAAGTTTTGATAAAATTTCTTTTAGCAAACAAAAAAAATGTTAAATTTTTTCTTTCTAAGATAATATTTTTGGGAAATTTTAGTTACATTTGCGAAATTCTTGATAAATTTCCTTTTAGGGAAATTTTTGATAAATTTCCATTTTAGGGAAATTTTTGATATATTCCCTTTGTATGGAAATGTTTATTAAATTTCCCTTACGAAAGAAATATTGGTATAATTTTTCTTATATTAAAAAAATTCTAGTCAAATTTCATTTAAGGAAATTTTGCACAAATTGCCTTCATCTAGGAAATTTTCTTAAAATTTTTTTTATTAGGGAAATTTTTGACAAATATACTTTTAGATCTAATGAACGAAATTTTCGACAAATTTCCTTTATTAACGAAATATTCGACAAATATCCTTTAATTAAGGAAATTTTCAAAAAATGTATTTTATTAAGGAAATTTTCGACAAAATTCCTTCATTAAGGAAATTTTCAAAAAATGTATTTTATTAAGGAAATTTTCGCCAAATTTTTCATTAAGAAAATTTTCAACAAATTTCTTTTATTAAGTTACATTTGCAAAATTCTTGATAAATTTCCTTTTTAGGGAAATTTTTGATAAATTTCCATTTTAGGGAAATTTTTGACAGATTCCCTTTGTATGGAAATGTTTATTAAATTTCCCTTACGAAAGAAATATTGGTATAATTTTTCTTATATTAAAAAAATTCTAGTCAAATTTCCTTTAAGGAAATTTTGCACAAATTGCCTTCATCTAGGAAATTTTCTTAAAATTTTTTTATTAGGGAAATTTTTGACAAATATACTTTAAGATCTAATGAACGAAATTTTCGACAAATTTCCTTTATTAACGTAATATTCGACAAATATCCTTTAATTAAGGAAATTTTCAAAAAATTTATTTTATTAAGGAAATTTTCGCCAAGTTTTTTCATTAAGGAAATTTTCAACAAATTTCTTTTATTAAGTTACATTTGCGAAATTCTTGATAAATTTCCTTTTTAGGGAAATTTTTGATAAATTTCCATTTTAGGGAAATTTTTGACAGATTCCCTTTGTATGGAAATGTTTATTAAATTTCCCTTACGAAAGAAATATTGGTATAATTTTTCTTATATTAAAAAAATTCTAGTCAAATTTCCTTTAAGGAAATTTTGCACAAATTGCCTTCATCTAGGAAATTTTCTTAAAATTTTTTTTATTAGGGAAATTTTTGACAAATATACTTTAAGATCTAATGAACGAAATTTTCGACAAATTTCCTTTATTAACGTAATATTCGACAAATATCCTTTAATTAAGGAAATTTTCAAAAAATTTATTTTATTAAGGAAATTTTCGACAAAATTCCTTCAATAAGGAAATTTTCAAAAAATGTATTTTATTAAAGAAATTTTCGTCAAATTTTTTCATTAAGGAAATTTTCAACAAATTTCCTTCATTAAGGAAATTTTCAACAAATTTCTTTTATTAAGGAAATTTTCAACAAATTTCTTTTATTAAGGAAATTTTCAACAAATTTCCTTCATTAAGGAAATTTTCAACAAATTTCCTTCATTAAAGAAATTTTCAACAAATTTCCTTCGTTAATGTCCTTTATTAAGAAAATTTTCGACAATATTCCTTTGTTAAAGCAATTTTTGACAGATTTCCCTTATTATATAAATTTTCGACAAATTTCCTTCATTGTGGAAATTTTAGACGAATTTCCTTTATTAAGAAAATTTTTGTTAAATTTGTATTAAGAAAATTTTTGACAGTTTTCATTTATTAAGAAAATTTTTTAATAATTTATTTTTTATTAGAAAATTCGTATTAAATTTTTTATAGAAAAATTTTTCCTGAATAAAAAATTAAAAAATTTTTCTTTAATAAAAAATTAAAATTCATTTGAAAATTCTTTAAAAAAAATCGCTTTTGGCAACTCTTTTTTAATTTTGTAAAGCTTTTTGAGCAAAAGAAAGTTTTGTTTGGTTCAGAGCGTGAAAAGTTTAGCTGAAACATTGTTTATTATTTATATTGTTACGCTTCTTCTTGTTCTTCTTCTACTTCTTGTGGCACCTTGAGCCAATACAAAGTCCAAAATGGAAATTGAACCATGATGATATGAAATAATTTGCAGAGAAAAAACTCTTTTTTATATTTTAGAACGATTAAGTTCATACTAAACTTTGGCACTGAACGGTTGTCGTCGTTGTGGTCATTTCACATTCTCTACAAGTTTTCTATACAGAACAAAATACGTTTTATGAAATAAAAATAAGAATCTTAAAAGTATAGAGAGAAAGAAAAAGTAAAAGAAATAAAAATCAAAGTAAAGCAATAAAAAAGTTCAGAAAACAAATAAAATATTGAGGAGGAAATAAGGAAATAATAATTTTTTAAGTGAAATTGAAGGAAATTTTAGTGAAAAAATAATAAAAATAAAATTTAAATAAAAAAAAGTATTTTAATCATTAATTATTTTTAATTTCTTCCTTTTTTAACAGATTAAAATTAAAAGCATTTGCAAAAACAACAACAACAGCAACGAATTAATTTTCTAAAAAAATACATTTAAACGGAAATAAAACAATTTCATCATTTAAAATACAACAACAATAAAAAATTTAAAATAAATCTTTTTTTAAATTACAAAAAAAAGGAACGAAAATAACAACAACAACTAAAAAATTGCAAAGTGTTTTTTAGACAAGTGTATGTATATTTGTTAGTATAACTGTGTATGTGTGTGAAATAGTGTCATAAAAAAAGTTTGCATGTGTACAAGTTTATCATCAACTCAACTCAATGAAAACAAAAACAAAACAAGACAGAGATATAACAATTTAAACAACAACAAACTAATTTAAACTTACAACAGCAGCAGCAATAATAATAAAAAACAACAATAACAACAAAAAATAATAAAAAAACTATATAAACAAAAACACAACAACTGCTGCTACTGACTGATGCATCGTCATCATCATCATTTCTTTAAAAAGTAGCTAAAACAACAACAACGAAGGCTTTTATATTCAAAAGCAATAATAACAACAGAAAAACAAAAAAAAAACACCAAAAAAATCAAAAACAAAAAAGTTCTCTAGCCAAAAAAACACAGTTAAATTTACTCTCTTTTCTCTTCTCAATAAAAAAACTCAGTTATATTTTTCCAAAAACAAAAACAACTAAAAGTTTTATTGCAGCTCCAACAAGAAAACAACAATCAGAAACACCAACAGAGAAAAAATCTTCATTAAAAAATATTATTTTTTTTTAATTAACGATTATCAAATAATAAACAAAAAGAATCCAAAAATTATAATTGTTTTAATAAAACATCCAAAAAACAAACAAACAACAACAAGAAAACAAACAAATAAATAAAAAAATAAAAAAAAAATTACACAATTAAAAAAAATAACAACAGCAAAAACAACAACAATTTTATGCTAATTTTAACAAAAGGTGAATATGAAAACTTAAAATTTTAATTAATATTTTTTTAATGTTAATTACAACTATTTTAAGGTAATTTTAGTAGTAACAACTTAATTGTACCCTACCACATTCTAATAAATAGTAATTAACTCTTAATCACTAACTGAATCGATTTAATAATGTCCCGTCCTTCTGTCTGTCCAACTGGCTGGTTTGCAGTGTGTCCAAATCGTTTATTAGGAATAATTCTGAAACTTTTGAACCATTTACGATATCTTAATAAAATTTCACAGGTGTACAGGTCAGATATTTTCCGATTTCATTTGGTGATGCACAGACGTTTATCTGCTTAGCGACGCAGTCAGTGACCCTCCAATGTTGGCTACCTTGGGTATGCAGATTTATTTTTTTTTGATTCGCCGAAATTTATTTAGGAATTAAAACAAAAGATATTTTGTATATAGACAGACTCTGTAAATCTATATAAAAATATGCTATAAACGTAATTTCAGTTTCAAAGCTATTCAAGTCGAAGTAAATTTTTATCCCTTTTAACTCTTGACTATAGTTTTTCCACGGAAAATGTTTCCCGAGAATTTAATTTTTCTAAATCTCTGGAACTTTCTATCGGGAATTAATTTAAGTGAAAAAGGTGTGCAGTTCCAGAATCACATATTTTAAAACCTACTATATCGCTCCAAAAGCAAACTAGTTATGGACTGATTATATATCAAAACTCACCTAAACCAGATTAATAGAATATTTGAGAAAGCTTTTCTGAGTTTTTTCACATACATTTATTTTAATACAAGAGTATACTTACTGTCGTTAGTATATTCTTTTTATTTATCGTATATCGGTCCATGGTTATAAGTCCCACATTAAACCCCATCTCGAAATAGGGGGTTAAGCTTTAGTGTGGAATAATTTTAGGGAATATCGGCTCTTATCGGACTCAAACGCATTTATTTTTCTCTATTTTCCAGTAAAGAATTTAAGCTGACAAAACTTTAAAATCAATTATCAATAAACATTCTCCTTTAGCTCTCATATGAGAACATAAATTCAGAATAGCAGCTTCAAATTAGGGTAACTACGTTTAAAATAAAAAAAATCGGAAAGATTCAATAGACTCGATTATAGGATTTTTACTTGTTTACTTATTAAAACATGAGTTTTATTGAATTTATTCCCGGAATTCCCGGCAATGACAAATATTTTTCTAAAATTCTCGGGAACTGAAAACCCCGGAGAATGAGGAACTCAATTCTTGACTTTATTTAGTCTTTTCACGTTAGCATTTCAATTCGTCTAACTTGATTTTTCGGAAATAATTCTATAACTTTTAAATCGTTAGAGTTATTTCAATGAAATTTTACACGGTTAGAGGTGAGGTGTTCATCTGGAGGAGCATAAACCCCATCTGCTCAGGGTATTGGTAACCCCCTAGTATGTGATATTTAGGTCTTTGATCATAATTTTCTATAGTCCCTCATTAAACCCAAACTTACGAAGGCCTCATGAAATTTTACATGGTGTAGGGTATTGTATAGTCGGTCTTAATCGACTATTACACTCTTACTTATTTATTACTTAATTCATGTATCTAAGTGTATATTTTGAATTTGTACATTTTGTTTTGAAATTTTGAAAGTCTTGTATTTTGAAATTTGATTTCAAAAATTGTTTTTGAAAAAATATTTAGTAAAATTAACTACAAATAGAACTTTCCGATGAGGATGTTGTCCTTACAAAATATAGGATATTTTCCAATTACCACTTTTTAATGTGACTCATCAAAAAATATTTTCAATTTTGAAAATTTTATTTTTTTAAATCTCTCAACGCAGCTGTAAATAGTTATTTGGAAATTCTTTACTTATATATTTTTTCGATTCTTTAGAGCATCAGAAATTATATATCAAGAGATAAGTGATTTACAAAACACTTTTACTAATTGAATTTATAAATATCGCTCCATAAATTTTACACTCAGAGAAATTTAGAATAATTTTTTTTTTGAAAAATATTAAGAAAATATTTTTAGCTGATCAAGGAAAGAACTAACAAGTATATATATATATATTTGATTCGATATTTTAATAAATATTAATGTTATAAAATTGATATTGAAGAAATTTCTTAAATTATTTATAATTATGAACTTACATAACTGTAATAATAGATTAAATACGTTCTATATCAAAAAACAGTAAGAGATTATATATCATTCAATCGATATTGGTATTTGAAGTTTATCATGGAAATACTACCACACTTTTGGACAATTTTCAGTTAAAAAAGCCTAATATTTCTCCTAATATTTCTTTCTTAGTCCTGGGAAGTTTGGAGGATTAGCCTCTATAGGTACAAATTCTACATTATTATTCTTGTACCACTCAAGAGCTTGTTTACCATAATGACGGGATGCCAAGTCAGACCAAAAATAATTGGACACTTTTCGAAGTAGTTTAAATAGAAGTAGCCAATTTTGCAAACATTACTTCATGTAAATTTCGGTATTTATAGAGCCCGTTGTAGCAAATAAAGGCCTTCTTTTGTCGCTACTGCATATTGCTTGTCATATCAAGAATTTTTAGCGAAATTTTGTAAAAAAATCTCTTCAATATTCCCTCGAGCATCAGCAACAAACAATTTTTTGGCCAGGAAAGTTAGGAAAAAGTCTGCCAGAACATACGTTTCGTCATCCATTACGCAGTAAGAATATTTTTTTTAAAGAAAACTTGACTTCAATTTCGTTGCTGTGTTTTTGACCTCTAAATTATTAGCAGCGTTTCTCTCTGGATCTTCTCGAGTTTTATATGTTTTTAAACTTACATTAGTTGCAACATTTCGTACTAAATAATTGGAGAACTGAACTAGCCGGGGGTGCTTTCCTACCGGATGTGTTGGAAGCTCCTTTGAAAATGCTTTCTACTTTCTTCGCTTTAGAAACATTATGTGGACCATTCCTTTTACTTGAGTCAGGCTTTTTTAACGGACAAGTTCTCTTGATACTGTTTAATAACATTAAAAACAGTTTGACGGTAGACCCAAACTGGTCCTACTTTTTGAAGGACCAAGTTGGGTTTTGTTGAAAAGCACTTTTTTCTAGTTACTAATTTTTATCAGATTCATTTGTTCATTTGCAAGAAGATCAAATAATTCTTGATTTCAAAGTTTTAATGAAAAACACTCGTTAACAGTTTTTTCGATCTCACCCCTTATCAAAAATTTTTATTTGTCGCCCAAAAATAATTATTTTATTTATCTTACAAGATTTCAAAAAAATTTCCCGCAACAAATGCAAACCTCTTTTAAATCATTATAATTGTCAATCACAATTATTGTTTGATTATTATTCATTATAGATTTGTGTCATTATTATTGTTTATTGGGTTATTTAGAAATTATATGTATATTTACACATACATATTTATATATAATATAAATACTAATTTCCATATAAATAATTTGTATATAATTTATTATACATATAAAAATGTACTAATTTTATTATTATTTACTGAGCACGTTGCACATACACACTTCTATGTGTATGTTTGTATATGTATACATATATGGACAGTTAAGTCCATAAGTGCAACAGTCCAGTACAGTCGTTAAAAAGAAATTAATCTTTATTTCAAAAATAATATTTAGAAGTTGTTGTTTTTATAAAAATTAAAGATATAAGAGTTTATGGCTTTAAGTTATGATATGGAAGTCATTTTGACTTCTTCTTAAATTTCAAAACGAAGAATACAAGTAATAAATTCATCAAAGAAATATTTTTTATTTAAAACTTTAAATAATATAAAATAGATTTAAATATCATATAAGTTAGTGAATACTTAACATTGCAGTCATTTTGACTGCTTCTCAATTTTTATATGCCAATAATAGAGAAGTTCTGTAAGAGTGGCATATACCTACAAGACAGGTCAATACATCGATACAGTTAATAATACACCAGTACTTTCGGGTATTTGATCTATGGCTTAGATTTTATACTCCAAAATATATTCGGTTGTTTGAATACCTGTAAAAGAAGTTGAGTGTAATTTTCAGGATACAATATATTTGTCCAATATCCCAAACGGGATAAGATTTTTGTATTATTCGAACTTTTTCACATACAGCATATATTTTTCTAACGCATATTCGAAGATCCTTTCTAACATCAATCGAATTATTGTGATATTGATGTATAATCTCCGCCTCCTAACCATTCTGATCAGCGCCTTCTTAAGTAGGCGGTATATTGATGAAATTTTTTTTGTCTGCACTTCTCCACTGCGTATCACTTAGCGAATGTGTTTACAGTAAAGCAGCTTAATTAATGCTCTTCTAACCATTTTGTATGTAATAAATAAGGACACCTTATTCATACTCCAAGTGTTTCGAGGACCTTATTCCTACTTCGCAATTTGTGCATTATTGCAGTGCCTAGAGCTGAAAACTAAATAGCTTTTCGAATGCAACTCTAAAAATTGTCGGACCTGAACTCCAATAAACACGATGAATAATCTTGTATTTATCTTCATTGACCAGGTGGTAAAGAGGTTTCAAGTTACATGGTTTGAAGAAACTGTGAATTCTGCATCGTGACCGCATAGTCATCATCTTTGTGGCCGTCACCGAAGTTGTACAGTTGTTCTCATAAGTTATTGCTTAAAATCCAGATGGAGTTGCTGAAAGTTTCGAAAGGTTTGACAGGCCACATAGACAGGGATTCCTCAGAAGGATTATGATCTTAACGTCCTTTTATTTCGGGTTCTATAAGTCTCAAAAAGTGCTAGAAAGTACATACTATTCATTACGTTGTTGCATCGTTTGACAGGACGAAAGCAAGGGCGTTGGTGTTCTCTGCAAATTCCTGTGGGTGAATAATTGTGATGGGTCAGTGACTGAAAGTCAAGCACACTTCTTTAGGCCTTATCTTCCTCGAGAGAATGCTGTTGTAATAGTTCAACTGTATCTGGTTGTTCTCTCTCTTGGAAAAAACTTCCGATTACAGCTGTAATCTTTGGCCCAGTGTGACTCGAATCGTTCCGGAACGGAGATCCAATTGTCGTGGGAATAATCGCGGCTATCTTAAGGGTTGATTATTTTGGTATTTGCAAACTCAGTATCATCCTTTCACTTCAGGAGAAGTCTCAAAATGGAGAAAATACCAAAGAATATATGCAATACATACCGTTCAGGTTTCATTCGACAGGACGACAGCACGTACTTGCTTCCAATGACACGCCGTATAAATTGAAATGTGATTGATTTGTGCCTCTTACACGAAGTGATTATAGGCTCCTATGTTAGAATCCTTTCCATTCCGTTGCATAAACGCAACCATACGAAAATCGTAAAATTATAAAATTTGATACAAAAAATGTCACATTTAATATGAAACTTTTACAAGTTCGTTTCCACTAAAAGCTCATTTGCATATAACTTTCTCAATTGAATTGAACCCAAGAGAATTAGAAATTAAAGTCAAGGTGAAAAGAAAATTGCATTTTTGCAATAGTAAACGAATGACAAAGTAATTAACAAATTAATACAACTAAATGCTATTAAAAGAGTGCAAAGCAATAAAAGAGGAAAATTCAATTATGTTTTGTTTTCGGGAGATTATTACAAAAATAACTGTAAAATGGATTTTGGATTTTAATTCCTTCAATTCTCTGTTAAATAAAATGGAAACGATAAAAAGAATAAAAATAATAATAGAAAAACTGCATAACAATAGTTAAACTATCAATCGAACTAACAATTATTCATTTGCCGTTGTCATCGTCATCGTTATCGTTATCGTCGTCGTAGTCTTCATCATTCTCTCATTCTTGCATGCATTCATTTCATCATTCAATCAATTCGTATGACATTTATACAACTGGTCATGCATTTAAACACTTGACAAATACATTTAAAATATTTCTCTATAACTGACCGCTTTTGGCTGTTTATTCCTACGTCTATCTGTCCGTCCGTTCATTCGTCCGTCCGTCCGAACGTTTATAATATTTCTTTACTTGACTACAATTTTTTTCACCATTTAATCCAGCTGCTTCAATCATTTTGTGAAAAGTCACAAACTAAATAAAAAAAAAAGAATAGAAAAAATATATAGAAGAAAAGTCGGTCAAAATCGTGTAAAAACAAACGAGCAATTCAAGTCAGTCAGTCACTCACTCAGTCATAACAGCACCATGCTGATGATGATGACGCTAACAATGATGGTTGGTTTGGCATTGGATGGTGGTGGTGGAGGCTATGAATAATGTTGTGCTTGTTGTTGTTGTTAATGATAATGATGTTTGTTGTTATTAGCTAATTTTTATATAACATTTTGTTCAGTTCAGCATAATAGTGGGAGATATGGGAATTTCTATTGTTTCAAGTGAGTGGGTGCCCAAGAGAGAATTAGAAATTGGGGGCTTGATTTTATGAACTTTAAATATTGCAGGTTTCTAGTTTTATTTCTTCCTCTTTTTGTTGCTGCTCATTAAGCTTTGTTTTTACAAAATTAGGATAATGAGCAAATTAACATTGTTATTATTGGGGGGAACTTAATTGATGACATAAAAAGGGCGAAATAGAAAGAAATTGGTGAAGAGATGTTTTTTAAAAAATTTCGAAAGTTTCATTTCAGACATAAATTAAAATAATATTCCTTTGGATTTATGGGATATCGTATATAGAAATAAAGCTTTAATGTCATTAGGATACTTCCACTTGAATTCACTACTTTTTCCCACCTTTCTGGTTTCATATGGTTTTCTATCCTTAAAATCTGCTACAGTGTGGAAGTTTAAACTGTACTTTTTTCATTCTCTATATGTAGAGCGGTTCCAAGAGGAGGCAAGATTTTGAATATAAGACGATTGAATCAAAATCCATTGAATGTGGTCTAGCGTTACAAGGATGGAAGTTTGTGTTTCTGTGTCTTCTCTAATGACACGGAAGTTTTACCGTTAAAGCTTTCTTGAAATCAGTTGCCTTCAGTACAGGTCGTCAAAACCGATTTCAACAGTCTATAAAACATCCTTATGACACTACTAAATACAGAACCTTATTGCCGGTTGCAGTGCTAATTTCGCAAGTATTCCTCATTTGAGGTTCGAGTATAATGCTTCCAATTTGTCATCTTAAATTTTTCGTCTGCCAAAATTTTTTCATATGTAGAAATCGCCGCTTTTAAATCACGCAAACCATCATCCAATTCTTTTTTAAGTTGGCGCATGTTGACCTTTAAAGATTCTTCACATTCTCCTTCCTGGACTATGTTCTATGTTATTTTTTGTCTTTTTTCAGAGCCGTAATACGATCGTCAAGAAACCTCACGAGCCAAGGAAATCTGTATTTTAAGTATTTTTGCTCTGGACCTTCATAAACCGTTTGCTTTTAAGCTTCCGTAAAGGAAGAATACTAATTTTCTCTATTTAAAAGGTTAGAAAAAATTCAAGGAGTAAATACAAGAGATTCTATTCTCGATTCTTCTGAGGAAGACGTAAGGTCTAACTCCAGGAAGACCAGGCAAAATAAAAATGTTTTTACAATGCACGTGACATAACTCCTTTAAAACAGAGGTGCCCGGCCACACTATTCTACATTAGTCATTTGTGTGAGTGTTTGTGTGAGAGCTCAGCAGTCGTGATTCAGCAAATCTGTATTATAGGCATATGTACTCTAAAATAAAGCGCTTACAGACAATTTAAGTAGTATTCCACATTAAGCCTTCTATTCTCATTCTAGAAAAGAGCAAAACGAATTCATTCTGTTCTCGTTTCTTAAGAAAGAGCGAGAAGAAGGGTTTATTACCAATGAAAATGGAGGAATTTTGTGAATACAATTGATAGTTTTGTGTCTCCGAAAAAGAATGCTTTAATAAGTATTTTGATACTGTATTAACCTTCATTTCTCTAAAGTAGTTAAGAGAGTTTGGATGAGGTTACTTACAATTTAATTCTGCTGATTGTTACCTTTTCTTGGGTAAAATTAAATTTTCTTCCAATTTCATTTATCCCAGTCCTTTCTTTTGCAACCATTTAGCCGCTCTTAATCATATCCATTTGACAGCTAAACGAGCAAAAATTATTTGCAGGTCTGTCACTCTGGCATTTAGTCATTTATTTGTTTGGATGATTTTGTTATTGAGTCAATCAGTCAGTAAGTCAAAGCAATTTATTCATTCATTGATTTAAAACAAAAGAAATAACAACAAAAAAATAAAAATAAAATCCCTAAATGGCGTGTTTAAATTAAAATAGTCATCGTATGTAAAATGTTTATTATTATTTTGTTGTTATTTTTTTTTTTGTTTGTTTGTTGGTCTTAAATGTTTTTGCGGATTTTATTATGCGATTGTTGTAGTTGTTGTTGCTGTAACTAGTAAACTTGCGGATTGTCTTAGTTTTTATTTTTATTTTTAATTTTCATTATGTTGTTGTTGTTGGTGTTGGTTTTTTTTTTAAAGTGAATGCCAAAATAGCTCAGATACATAATAATAAAAAAGTTTTCAAAGGCCAAGACTGCAAACATTGCAATTTTTTAATTAAAAAAAATATGAAAAATTACAATCGAAAAAAAGAAACAACAACAAAAAAAATATGTTTTTCATTGTCTCTTATTACGCCCCAACCGAAAACTATGGGTTTTGTTTAAATATTTTATTTTTAATTTTTTTCTTTGTTTTTGTTTTCATATTTTTGAAAACCCAGTTGTATCATCATGATGAACTACAGACCAACCAAAAAAAAAAGCATGAATATAGTCTTCACAAAAACAACAAAATCAACAAGATTTTCTTTTCAGGCTTTTCATATCTATCCAACCGTCAGTCAGTCAGTCTGTCTATGTTCATATATCTGGCTCTTTAGTCTCTATAGGTTTCTGTTGTTTGCCGTATTACAGTGTGTCCAAATCAATGTTTTTTTTTTTTTTGGAAATAATTCTGCAACTTAGGAACCGTTAGAGTTATCATAATGAAATTTCACACGTTAAGAGTTAAGGTGTTTTTAAGTTGATTTGGAAGATTTGAAGAGTCTAAGGTGTTGGGGATGTAGTCGGTGATTCTCCAAATTTAGCCACTTTGGGTGTGTGTTTTTTTTTTTTTTTTTTTGAAATTCGCAAAAATTTCACTTGTGAATTCAGACAAAAGAATTTTTGCCTCTGGAAAAATCTTGTAATTCTCCATAAAAATAGTTTATTATAGTTTCTGAGATATTTTCAGTTTTCAATATATTTTCAAGCTTTAAAATTTTCAGTCTGTTTATGTTGTCGGGTCACAATGTTTTTAAATTGATTTTTGGAAAAAATTCTGTAACTTTTGAACTGATAGAGTTAAATGAATGAAATTTAACATATGTAGAGCTGAGGTATTTTCAAGTTCATTTGGTAGAGTACAGATTCTTATTTTATAAAAGACGTGCTCGTTAACTCTCAAAAGTTGGCCACATCGAAATTAATTTTTGACCTATTTTTATCCTTGATTTTTGTTTGTCTGTTTTTTTTTTAACTTAACAACAGTAATATGGATCCTCATTTCTTTAATTTGTATCAGATTTTTTAAAACATTCTAAAAAAGTTGCTATAATAACGTTATAAATATATGAATCTGTTTAAAAGTTATATTAATCTTAAGTTGGAACTTTGAAAAAATTAAAAAAATCGTCGCAACATATATTCACTGATAAAACCAATTTTTATATAGAGGTCTTGACAAGGATGCCTGGCAACTAAATTCACATGAACTTGGGCAAAATCTCCCCACAAGCCCTATTCAAAGTTGAAGAATTTTAATAAATTTTTATAAATTTTGTTTCTTATGATCTCAAATCGTAAAGCTGGTATCGTCTTTAAATTGTTCTTGATCTATATATATTTGGGACCAATCTCCTAATGGTCCCAACTTCTCCCCCATGATCCTAACCGCCCTTCATCCTGTCCAGTAAATTACTTGATAATTTTATTGGAATCAAACTTGAAAATACTCGGTTTAGTGGTTTTTTAGATTTTCAATTATCAACATTTTCTTTGTATGGAGGCTAAATCTCCCCCTGATTCTATCCGTCCTTCATTTTGTCTAAATTCGAAATTCTGGATAAATTCTCTGATTAATGTTTTCCTTGTATGAGAGCTACCTCTTTCCCTGATCTTAACCGTCTCACATTTTGCTTTGTAAAAAAGTTCTTTGTAAAAAAATATTGGCATCAAATTTGAAAATTCTTGCTGTTATAGTTCTTCAGATATTCGTTGACCAATATTTGCCTTGTATGAGAGCTACCTCTTTCCCTCACCGTATCGCATTTTGCTTCGTTCCTTGTTCCTTGAAAAAGTTATTGTGACAAAATTTTAAAATTCTCAATGAAGTGGTTCTTTAGATATTCGCTGATCAATATTTTCTTTGTATGGGGGTTACCTCTATCCCTGGTCCTAACGAAATTTTTTCTAGCCCATGTTAATTTCGGTTATATGGGAATCATTTTGTGAAAATTTTACTTTTGAGGTTTAAATATTATTTTCGTTTTTTTTAAATCCGCATAAATTCTAAAATTTTAGTTCTTCAAAAAATTTTGACTTTACGAGACATTTCACTTAATTTTTCCTTAGAAATTGTAAATCTTCAAGTTCTAACGTTTTCACAGATACCAAATACTTGTATTAAAAATGTATATTTTGACTGAAAATCCAATCTAAACTAAACTTCCTCCTCTAAAATTTCAATATTTTCCATACAAATTCTTTTTTGACACACTGTGCGTATGAGTTATAATATTTTTTGTGTTGCCAACATTGTTGTTGTATATTTATGGTAATGAGAGATTGCACAATTGATGTAAGATTTTTTTTCAGCTTTTTCGCTTTTTTTTGGTGTCTTTTCATTCTGTTCTTTTGGTGTTTTTATAGGTTATGCAGGTGTTATAGTTGAAGGTAAATCTACTGTTGATATTTTATCTTTATTATCATTTTTTCTCGATTTCTTTTTTTACATTATTTTCCCTTAAGTATCCACATGATTAGACTTTGGGTGTGATTTTTAATATTTTCCATATGCTGCTTGTCGCTCATGTTATGCGCTGAGAAGAGTGTAATTTTTGCTATTAAATTGTCAATTTAAGTCTACGTTTCTAGAGATTTATGTCATTTGTATTATTTAAATAACTAAAATGCCTCCATTAAAGTTTATTATACTTTATGTTAGTTAATGTTTAGGAAAGAAATTTGAGAATGAAAACTATATAAAAAAATAATCGTATACATAAATTGATAATAATTTGTTGAGCAACATTGTTGCATAGAAAATTATGTTGCCAGATTTAAGAGATACTTTAATTGTAGCATTTAAATAGCTCTTTATAGAGCCTTAATTGTATTAGAGAGCAAAGAAAACAATAACATTTATTGTTTTTGCCACTACTTTGGAACTCATGGTACTTTTTTGTTGGAGGGTTGATCTCTCTTTCTTTCAATACCTTTTTGCTCCTGACTGAACAGTTTCTTTTAAAATCTTCAATACTTTTATATTCACTTTTCGATGTCCAACTTTGGAGGGTCACTGATTGCTCTAATGACCACATTGGAGTCTGCACTCTTCCAAATGAACTCTAAAAGACCTCAGATCTAATTATGTGAATACAAAAGTTACAAAATTAATTCCAAAAAAATCGATTTGGAAATACTGTGCATAATGGAGAACTTTAAGTGAAAAAAAAAATTTTAAATTTGGGAAAATTCAATTTGCCAAAATTTAAACATCTTGAGGGGATGCTTGCATGCTTTAAGACTTTGAAATGATCTCAATGAGTCTATAACAGTGAGTTTATTTCAAAAAAAGTTTTCAATATTTTTTAAGTGAATTTTGAAAAAAAATATATTTTTGGAAAATTGGGAGTGGAGCACACATAATTCTGTTTTAAAATTTATTTTTTATGACCTTCACTGAGAGTCACACCAAAGATTTTGCTTTTCCTTCTCTCAGCACTCAGAAAAAAATATGATTGTGGTGACCATAATTAATTGCCAACATTTATTAACACACCACAACAATATGTTAAATGAATCAACATAATATGATTTTGCCTTCAAGAGAAAAATGGTCAATGATATGATTTTTAACCATTATATGATAAGATAATATGATAAGTCATGTTATGATTCAAAAAACTGTTGTTGGAGTTCCTCAAATGTTTATCGTTGTCAGTAAATAGAAGTAAAAAAGTAAATGTTTGTCTAATGACAATAGTTTTGTTGCAGCTGAATATTGCACAACAATAATGTGTTTATCAGCTCAAAATATTTTTAAATATATTAAGACTATCAAAATATTGTCTATATAATAACCATAATATTATTGCAAAAGTTAAAGAGTTGCAGATAATAATAAATATTTGTAACAAAAATAATAAAGTTGCCAGAAACATATTGGAAATATGCTTTTTTTCTCGTGTATGTGATAAGTAAGGGAGATATAAACAATTGAACAGATTGAACGAATATAATAATAAGATTTCATAAAGAAATATGTTCTTAGTATTTCGTGATTTTCTTTCGTGAGTACCCGATAGAGCGCATATGTCTGTATAAGCGGTACCTTTGTAAGGTTTTAATTATCGACTTTTCTCCATTTTCCAAAAATCGAATTTTTTCAATCCAAAAACAAAAATTCGATTATCCATGTCACTAATTTCATTTCATTACCAGTAATTTGCCAGTAATTACGTTCTATAATTCTTCCATTAACTGATTTTTCCCCTTATTTCAATAATACAATAAATTAGTTTGCAAAAATGACACATATTTATTATTTATTACATTTTAACAAAAAAACGTCGTTAATTTATAATTTTTGTTGTTGTATAACTTTTGTATAACTAATTAGTTCCCCTTTTCCGAGTGGGCGGAGAAGGTGGGTCATGAATGTGTTGGAAGTTTTTAAAAATCTAATTTTATTATTTCGAAAAAAACTTTTGAAACTTATTTCGTAATTAATTTTAATAATGTTTATTTAACATTTTTAAATTGTTTAAATCATTTTTAATGATTTTTTGTTTAAATATTTATTTTTAATTTTTTTTAAAGATAACAAATGCACTTTTTTTCAATAGAAAATCAAGTGCAAAATATTTATCTAACAATTGCATAGCAAATTTTAGAAAATAACTTTAATATAGATCAGTAGTAAAAAATAATGAAAAACAAGTTAGAACGCTTTATTCGTCCATGTCGAATCCTCAGTACCCTCCACTACAAATGCACGTGAAGTAAATCGTATACAACACACTTGAGCCCCGACTTGCGTCGTCCTGATTTGGTGTTTAGATTTGCATCGTTTTTTTTAGGAACTGAAAAAAATCGATTTTCGTCTTTGCAATTTCAAGTTGCGTCGTTACGATTTGCATGGTTTTGATTCTAATCAGCGTCGGAAATTGTTAAATTTTTTACTGCAGCATTTTGGATTACTAATTGTTAGTTATGACTTTGGATTAAAAATTAGAGGTAATAAAACATTCTAAATCGGGACAAAAGACTGTTAATACAAGAAGAGCTCTTGTACTAGCACCTACAACAGTAAGAACGATTTGCAGCAGAGTCAGTGGTAAGAAATATCAATTTATGGAAATTGTCACACTGCTCCAATCTAAAAACAATCCAATCACACTTCTCCAAGCGAAGAATGCCACTGAGCAAGGTAAAGTAAAGCTCTTTCTGTTTACTTCAAATACTGCATTCAGTTGTAACGGAAATTCTGATGATTTCGAAGTCAACAAAGGTTAAACTTGGTTTCTTAATCAAAAACACAATTCTATTGACTTGTTTTGAATATTTCCCAAAAAAAAAAAGACGCAAATCGGGGCTCTAGTGTATATATTTTTTTGTTATTAAATATAACACGGAACACTTAATGAGTTATAAAATTAGTTAAGTTTTTGCCTAAAACTCTTTTTTCTACTGAACCGATTTTGATCATTTTTGGAATTTTTGAAGTTTATGGAACTTCGAATGGTATTGAAGTACGTGCAACTTATTTTGTTGGCGAAATTTCATTCTATTTTGTTGATTTATAATTGAAACTTTTTGAAAGTTTTTTCCTTGAATATAGAAGTTGCCTCAGATAACGGCCTATATCTTTTAATATATTAAACCGATTTGCCCAGTTTTAAATAGGAAACTTCATAAGGCTTTAATAAATACTGGGGCCAAAGTTAATTGAGCTTTATCGATTATTGTGGATGTTAGCGTGCCAACAACAGAAAAATAGACAGACAGATATAGCTAAATCGACTCAGATTTTAATTTGATGCAAAAATATATATACATTTTGGAGTCGTAGATGATTTTTTCTTAGCGTTACACACGGAATGACATAGTTAATATAACCTCTTCACCACTTGTGCTGGTGGAGGGTATAATGAACTGAACAACTGATTATTATTTGAAAGTCACATTAAGCAAATATTTATCTTAATTTTTAATACCTTTTTTTTGTTTTGTTAATTATTTCCTTAATTTATATATTTTTTTAAAATTTTTTTGTTAATAAATTATAAATTTCAGTTTCCCTTTAATTTCATCATCATCGTCATCATCACTGTAATTTTAACTTTGTATTAAAAATTAATCATTTGAATTATTTTATTCATTTTTTTATTATTTTCTGTTAATTGTTTTTTGAAGTTTTTTTTTTTTAAATAAAATAATTAAATTTCATTTGCAATGAATATCAAGATTTAACAATTATAAATAAATTAAATATTGTGTAGTAATCGGGGTAATAAAACTTAATTAATTTGTGTAAATTACATTTTTATTTTTTAAAACGAAAAAATGAAGAGCGGGTGTGACAGTCAGAGAGGAAAGAGTGAATTTTTTCAAACTATAAACTGATTTTTTACGGTTAAGTTTAACCTGAAATTTTAATTAAAAAAAAATCCTGTAGAAATAAAATAAAAAAAAAATATTTAAAATTTTTCTATAGAAAAAAATATCGAAAAATTTTCTATAGAAAAAATATTGAAAAATTTTCAATAGAAAAAATATTGAAAAATTTTCTATAGAAAAAATATTGAAAAATTTTCTATAGAAAAAATATTGAAAAATTTTCTATAGAAAAAATATTGAAAAATTTTCTATAGAAAAAAAATATTGAAAAATTTTCTATAGAAAAAAATATTGAAAAATTTTCCATAGAAAAAAATATTGAAAAATTTTCTATAGAAAAAAATATTGAAAAATTTTCTATAGAAAAAAATATTGAAGAATTTTTTATATAAAAAAATACTGAACAATTTTCTATAGAAAAAAAAAACTGAAAAATTTTCTATAGAAAAAAATATTGAAAAATTTTCTATAGAAAAAAATATTGAAAAATTTTCTATAGAAAAAATATTGAAAAATTTTCTATAGAAAAAAATATTGAAAAATTTTCTATAGAAAAAAATATTGAAAAATTTTCTATAGAAAAAAATATTGAAAAATTTTCTATAGAAAAAAATATTGAAAAATTTTCTATAGAAAAAAATATTGAAAAATTTTCTATAGAAAAAAATATTGAAAAATTTTCTATAGAAAAAAATATTGAAAAATTTTCTATAGAAAAAATATTGAATTTTTCAATATATAGAAATAGAAAAAATAGAAAATAAAATTTTCTATAGAAAAAATATTGGAAAATTTTAAAAAATAAGATCCAAATATTTTATCTTCTATACGACCTGAACATGGCCATTTACACAAAAATTAAAACCCTCCTCAACAGCCTTCCCGCAGCAACTACATGTAATGTCTTCTAAAATATGCAATCTTTCCATGTGCTTACCAAGGATAATATGTCCCATAATTAGGTTGATGACATTCCTCAGTTGATTCGTCTTCATCCCAAGAAAACATTCATTGTTTTTTATTCCATAAAGGCTTGGTTTCAAGATAACCTTCTGCTTCCCTTTTTGTTTAATTTTCTGAAAGACGGCAGATAATTTTGGATATAAATTCATTTCCGCCAAGTCCTTAGAAAGATATAAAACTTTCCTCAACAGTTCGTTTGTAGACATATTTATTTTTGAGTTTTAAACCCTGCCTTCTAGCTAATCTTCAAGACTAGGAAGAGATGTGCTATATTGGTTAATCTTCTGTAAGATGGTAGATAATAGTGGATATATTTTTGCCAAGTCCTTAGAAAGAGATGTACCTTTCCTTGCCGCTTCATGGGTAAACATTTAATTTCGAGTGTTAAACTCTGTCTTTCATCCAATTGTCAAGACTTGGAAGAGATGTTGCTAATCCATAACATTATAAATAGTTTGTAGCACATCACCAATTATGTCCACATGATGCACAGTTCTGACTTGCAGATAGTCGCTCAATAAAAGTCTGCAAAGGGAGTGCTCTTAGCCAACTGTTTAATGTGAATGTGAAAAGGTGTGACATATACAATGATACCCAGTGCCTATGGGGTATAAGGACAAAATTTGGATGCAGAAAAATAGCTGGTATTATTTAAGTGAAAGCAAAAAATAGTCGTGAATAAAATTTTGAATCCATATGATTGTTGTAGAGAATCTATGTTGACTCCTTCTTCTACAAGCGATGATATTATGAAAACCTATTTATAACAAGGACTTAATGTTAAATGTTAAGTCCGTTGCTTAAAAATCCATATAAGCAAATGTGAAGGATATAGAAATTTCGGCACGGCCGAATTTAACACTTTAACCTGTTTAATTTAAAATTAATTTTCCTTGGCTTTTTTGGAAATTTCCAAGAATGTTTTCCCTCTTTTTATGTTTTCATCCTAAAAAACAAAAGATGATTAAATTTGTACTGCAAGATATACGTTTATATGCGAATATAAGTATCTAGATACTTTTTACGTTTTTTGGTTATTCCGTTATTTTCAACCGATATACAATGGAAAGCGAGGGGGAAAAACTAAAATAAGTAAAATTTTTCGTTTTCTTTTACTTTCTTTTTTCGTTTTTGGGTTTTTTGCTTAAGAGACATGTCAAGTGGTAATATTTTTGTTAGTTTTTCTTCTTTTTCGAAATATTTTTATATGAATATATTTTGGTTAGATATTTATACTAAATGGTAGTTGTTGTTATATTTGTTTTAAGAACCCCATTCTACGATAAAATATATTCTATATTTTTCTTTATATAGAAAAAATGAAAAAAATAATAAACAAAATGTAAAACAGAAGAAAATAATACAACAAATAGTAAAGTATTTTTATCAAAATAGCTTAAGTGGTGACTACTACTACTGCTGTTGCTGGTATATGTTACTACAATATTTGCTGTAACTGCTGTATTAAGATACTATTTTTCTTCGCACAGTGTGTCCAAACCGATTTTTTGGAAAAAATATTTTTTAACGAAATTTTGCAAAGATATTTCTGAGATGTTTTCCAATCGATGTGGAAAAAGACATATTTCTAGTGGGTCCTGAGGTCGGAAAGTGGATCTTAATTTTGTCATCTCGGTTATGACGATTTTTTCAAAAATCTCCAAAGTTTTTTTAATGATTTGATTGAAATATTTTACATCGATATAGCAAAAATTACGCTTACATGTGTGAATAACTCATATAGTTTAAGAGATGTTTAGAAAGTAAAATTACGACCCAATTTTGGACCGGTTTTTTAAGTTTTTTTTGAACTTGTTAAGCTCTATTTAAATCCAAAAAAAATCTAAAATATTGCCTGTATTCTGTACAAAGAACCATACCTATGTGGTTTCAATAAATTATTTTAAAATAGAAATTTAGAAAAATGGGGTTTTTCCTCTGATTTTTTTTCTCAAAAAGGTAAAAGCATATGAATTAAATCCGAGGACAATAGGGGAAACAATTTTCCCGTTAGCCCTATCGGAATTTCGTTAATTTTCAGATAATTGTCTTTAGTTTTTTTGTGGAGGAAAAAAGTACCTTGATTATAAAGCTACATTTATTAGCTATTCACACGAAGTGGAGATCCGCTTCCCGACCTTAGGACCTACTGGAAACATGTCTTTCTCCAAATCAATTAAGAACGCCTCAAAAATATTCATGTAAAATTAAATAGTTCCAAATATTCAAAATAAAAGAAAAAAAAACGTTTCAGAATTACTGTGCATTAGAGATATTTTAATGAAGTTTCATAAAGTCAAAAGTGAGATATTTTTGAGTTGATTTAGAGGAACATAAGTCGCTATATGTATGGAAAATAGTAAAAATTTTACTGGAGGAAACCCAGTGGATTTTAGGACAAGGGTTTTTTTTTAATAAAAATCATATCTAAACTCGAATAAAATTGAAACGAATAACGATATTTACTTCAAATTTCAATAAGATATATTTTTAATTAGTCCATGAATCAGAAAATTAAAAAAGATTCCTACTCTCCCATACGAAATGCCCAAAAATATCAATTCGTATAGATCATTTTTAAAAATTTTGACTTTTTTCACTTAAATGGTCGCTTTGTTATTACAAGGCCCGTTCGGCGGAAAATACTTTCTGTGTGTTTGCCTTACATATGTGTAGCTTTATAGTAGGGATAATTTAAAAATGATGCCATATTTGTGATTTGAGAAGTTTCCACAAAAATCTATAAAGTTTGGTTAGGGCTTGTGGGCACTTTTTTGCCCACAACAGGGGCATTTCTGTTAAGACTTCTTTCTGAAACAGTTAACAAAATTGTAAATCACATGACAAAGATATGATTATAAGTGTATAAATGTTGCCACCTTTTTGTAAAAATCCCAAAAAGTGTAATTTTTTTAAATTCCAACTTCAGAATAATATAACTTCCTAGAATAATATATCTTCTTAACGGATGACTATATTTATTTAGTAATTGTAAAAAAGTCCAGAAACTAAAACTAAACAGGACTCAAAATGGGTTAATAATGTATTTCAACTTGAATATATCCGAAACTGTAAGAGATAACAAAGAATTTCTACATACAAAATTTTTCCCTCAATTCAATTTCCTCAAATCAACATACCCGAGGTGGTAAACTTTGAAGGACCACTGACTAAGCACCCTACAATAAAGGGGCTTGTGTTCCTCTAGAACAACTAGAAAACGCCTCAGTTCAGATAATGTGAAATTTAATTAAAATATTTTTAACGGTTTAAAAGTTACAGAATTATTTCCAAAAAAATCAATTTGGATACACTGTGCAATATTATTAAGAGAGTATTTTTCTTCTTTTATATATGTGTATGTATGTGTGTGTATGTGTTAATATACATTATAACTATTATCACCAACAAATCATCTTTATTCTTATTTTTCTACAATAAGTCTATTTGACTTATTCGTTGTAGTTCTTAGTTGTTGGGGCACAAGTGTAGTTGCAAGTTGCAACTATAACTATTAGACAAATACAACTAACAAATGCATAAGTTGCAGCAATAACAATGACAAGTAGTAGTTGTTCAAAAAAGAAGAAGAAAAAATAATATATAAAAAAAACTAAATTAATGTCACAAGGTTCTTCTCACTTGACCAAGTTTTTCATTGTTTTTTTTTTCTTCTTCTTTTTTTATTTTTTGCTTCTTCATTTTTAATTTCTTTAGAAATAAAAAATAGAATAAAAGAAATTACAAAAAAAAAAACAGACACAAACAAGAGATTTATACAGGTGAATTCTAGGTAAGAACAACAACACCAACAAAATTATTGCAATTTTACTATAAAAATAAAGCTCTTCAGATTTACACACACATGCAAATTTTCCTTAATAACAAATTTTAACTAAAATTTTCTATAGGAAACAAATTTTCTAGGAAACAAATCCTATAATCAGGAAATTTATTAAACATTTCCTATAAAAATGAAATATATCACAAATTTCCTATAAAAAGGAAATTTATCAAAATTTTTCTATAAAAAGAAAATTTATAAAAATTTCATATAAATTTGCCATTGAAAAGAAATTTATCAAAAATTTCATATAAAAATTGAAATTTATCAAAATTTTCCTATAAAAAAGGAAATTTGTCACAAATATCCTATAAAAAATGAAATTTATCGAAACTTTCCTATAAAAAAGTAAATTTATTAAAAATTTCCTATAAAAAAGTAAATTTATTAAAAATTTCCTATAAAAAGGAAATTTATAAAAAAATTCCTATAAAAAAAGAAATTTAACAAAAATTTCTTATAAAAAGTGAAATTTATCAAAAATTTCCTATAAAAAGTGAAATTTATCAAAAATTTCCTATAAAAAAGGAAATTTATCAAAAATTTCCTATAAAAAAGGAAATTTATCAAAAATTTCCTATAAAAAAGGAAATTTATCTAAAATTTCCTATAAAAAAGGAAATTTATCAAAAATTTCATATAAAAAGAAAATTTATTAAAAATTTTCTATAAAAAGAAAATTTATTAAAAAGTTCCTTTAAAAAAGGAAATTTATCAAAAATTTCATATAAAAAGAAAATTTATTAAAAATTTCCTATAAAAAGAAAGGGTGAAATTTATAGAAAATTTCCTATAAAATGAAATTTATCAAAAATTTCCTATAAAAAATGAAATTTATCGAAAATTTCCTATAAAAAATGAAATTTATCAAAAATTTCCTATAAAAAAAGAAATTTATCAAAAATTTCCTATTAAAAGTGAAATTTATCAAAAATTACCTATAAAAATTGAAATTTATCAAAAATTTCCTATAAAAAGTGAAATTTATCAAAAATTTCCTATAATAAGTGAAATTTATCAAAAATTTCCTATAAAAAGTGAAATTTATCAAAAATTTCCTATAAAAAAGGAAATTTATCAGAAATTTCCTGTAAAAATAGTAAATTTATAATTTATAATTTGTTATAAAAGGGAAATTTCCCATGAAAAAGATTTTTTTTAATTTTCTTATCAAATGGAAATTAATTAAAAGTTTCCTATAAAAAGGAAATATATCAAAAATTTCCATTAAAAGGGAAATTTATCAAAAAAAAATCCTATAAAAAGGAAGTTATATAAAAATTCCCATAGAAATGAAATTTATCACAAATTTCCCACAGAAATTAAATTTATCACAAATTTTTTATAAAAGGGAAATTTATCAAAATTTTTTATAAATTTCCTATAAAAGGAAATTTATCAAAAATTTCCTACAGAAAGAAAATTTATGAAAAATTTGCTATAAAAATTAAATTTATCAAACAATTCCATTTAAAAGGAAAATTAAAAATCCTATAACAAGAAAATTTATCAAAAAATTTCCTATAAAATAAAAATTTTTCGAAAAATTTCATATAAAAGGGAAATTTATCAAATATTTTCTATAAAAGGGAAATTAAAAAAAAAATCTTTACAAAAAAAAAAAAAAAAAAAAAAAAAATTAACAAAGTTTTCCCTTTAAAGTCACTGTTAATAAAAACTTCATTAAAATTAAATTTTCAAAAAGTACCATTTGTATTTTTCCCTTGGTTCCATTTTTATCCCCTTCTGTTCCTCATTGTTGTTGTTCTTGTTTTTTGTATGTTTAATTTTTTATTTCTTCTTAAATGTCAAACATTAAGTGCGTGAAGTCTTGTAAGGTGGTTTTTATTTGTGATATTTTTATTTTTCTACATGTTGCAAGTAGTTGTTGTTGCATGTAGCTGTTGTTTTTATTACAAAATATAGCTTAAGAAGAGGAAAAAAATAAAAACTAGGGAAAAACCACTTAAATAAATTTTTTTCTCGTTGCATTTTGTTCTTCTCTATTTTTGAAAAAAAAAATAAGTTTTCAAATTAAACGTGCCACATTTTTAAAATAAAATAAAAAACAACAAAAACTGCTGCCCCGACAAATGAAACTTATTGCAATTTTACTTGATTTGTTTTTGCTTATTGCAGCTAATTTGAGGGTGTGCCACACAAACACACACATGTAAAGAGACATATGTGGGAAATAAATGAAAAAATCAAGTTGTTTTTGTAACAAGTGTGAGTTGTTGTTCTCGTTCTTGTTGTTTGTGCTTATGAAGAATTACACTTGCAATAAAACTACAACAATTTGCTACAACGACAACAATTTTATCTTTTTATAGACTTTTATGCCAAGTACAATTTAGCGTTTTTTTCCTTTTTTTTTGCTTACAAAAACGAAAAAATAAAAACTAAAAAAAGAAAAACGAGAGACGTTATGATTTTGCCACTTGCAACATTTTACGATTCTTTTTTTAAATTAAAAATAGAAAATATAGTGGGATTTTTTTTGTAAAAATTTATCAATTTCTTTTATGAAGGAAATTTTTTTTAAATTTTCTTTTTATAGGAAATTTTTGAAAAATTTACTTTTTATAGGAAATTTTTGAAAAATTTACTTTTTACAGAAAATTTTCGAGAAATATACAAGAAATTTCCTTTTGATGGGAAATTTTTTATAAATTTCCTTTTCATATGAAATTTTCTTTGTATAGTAATTTTTCGAGAAATTTCCTTTTTATAGGAAATTTTTTAGAAATTTCCTTTTTATAGGAAATTTTTTAGAAATTTCCTTTTTATAGGAAATTTTTTAGAAATTTCCTTTTTATAGGAAATTTTTTAGAAATTTCCTTTTTATAGGAAATTTTTGAGAAATTTCCTTTTGATGCAAAATTTTTGAGAAATTTCCTTTTGATGCAAAATTTTTGAGAAATTTCCTTTTGATGCAAAATTTTACAGAAATTTCCTTTTTATAGAAAATTTTTGTAATATTTCCCTATCTTAGGAAATTTTTGGAAAATTTTAATTTGTTTACTAAATTTTCTTTTTATGGTGATTTTTGTTAAATTTTCTTTTTATAGGAAGTTTTTGACAAAATTCCACTGTATAGTTTTTTTTTATAAATTTCTTTTAAGAGAAAAATTTTGTTGAATTTTCTTTTTATAGAAAATTTAAGGTAAAATTTTTTATGGGAAATTTTCGTTAATTTTTTATAGGAAATTTTCGATAAATTTTTTTATAGGAAATTTTCGTTAAATTTTTTTATAAGAAATTTTCATTTTCGTGTTTGAATTTCTTTTTATATCAAATTTTCGTATAAGTTTTTTTTTCATAAAATTTTTCGTTAAAATTTCTTTTCATAAAAAATGTTTGTTAATTTTTTTTTATAGAAAATTTTCTTTAAAAATTGTTTTTCGATGTTCTTTAAATAGTTCTTTTATGTAACTGGACTCATGTGAGATATTTGATGGATTTCATATATATGTTTTTGTTATTGTTGTTTTTGTTTTCGACTTCTGTGGCACCAGAACAAGTTTAATTATGGCCACTTTTCCATTTGCCGTTACGTATACGATTTACACATGTGTAATTATTTAATTGTATTTCAATTTTTTCTGTTGTTTTTTGTTCTTGTTGTTGTTGAGGTTGCATGCAACATTCGCCAAAAGCTATCAAGACACGTTTTTCATATTTATGCTGTTGTTGTCAGTTGTTGTTGCTATTTTTTCTGTCATTTGCTAATATTTCACTTTGATCCTATTTTGATCATACAAACACATATGCATACACACATACAGATGTATGTATGGCCGTGTGTGTGTTTGTAGTTGCTGTATGTAAAAAATGGAAAAAAATGTCAAATATGTTGGAATTTATAGATGACGCGTGCTTTTGTAGCAAGAATATTTGCTCGTTGTTGCTGCTGCTATTGTTGTTGTTTTATTTTTTGTTGCTGTCATTTATTTTATTTTATGTTGCTGTTGCTGTGCCAATGTTGTTGGTGCCACATTAATTTTATTGTTTTCTGCCGTTATGGTTGTTGTTCTTCATATTTTAAATACAATGACAACAAATTATATGCAATTTTCTTTAACATACATACACACATACGTATGTATGTAAATACATTGTTTACCTGTATTCTTTACATTTTCAGTATCTTTGTGTCTATTTCACTCACTCTCTCTTTTCTCTCTCTTTTACCATTTGTAGCTGTTTTTTGTTGTTGTTTTTATTATCAAAATTCTATGGTCGTTCTTGTTCTTTACCTCAATTATTGTTGTATCGTGAGGGATTTGTCCTAATTTAAATGTTTTATTGTTGTTTGTTTGCTCATTGTTGTTGTACTTTTAATTTTTTATTCGCATTTTATTTTCAATATTCAGGTCTCTTTTTTCTTTGTTGTTCTTTTTATTGTTTTTCTTTTTTTAGAAAATTTTTTATTCATTTTTGTATGAAAAGACATTCACGTCTAATCTTTAATCTACATATTTACATATGTAACATACACACACTCATACACATATGTGAATAATATTTATACTTACGTTTGCATTTGTGTGCATATTTTGTGTTTTTGGACTGAAGACAAGTTTATGGCGAATTAAATTAAATACATTAAAAGGGATTTTATGTCGGTATATTTTTATTTCAGGAAAATGTTTTCGGAATATTTTTTTCATAATAAATTCAACTTTTTTATAGCGTTTTTTAAAAGGGTCAGAGTTTAATTTTTACTATAAAGATAAGTTTCGTTAAAATTAATTTAAAAGAAAACTGTCGATAAATTTCGATTTTATACGATGTTTTTTTTTAATTTCCCGTATTTAGGAAATTTTAAAAAACTTTTTGATTTTATAGGAAATTTGTAACAAATTTTCTTTTTATAGTGAATATTTCGAAAAAATCCTTTTTACAGAAAATTTTTGTTAAAAAAAAACCTTTGACAAATTTTCCCTTCAAAACTAATTTTTAATAAATTTTATTTTTTGTTGGATAAGTCGCTTGTTTATATGATATTTTTGATAAATTTTTCTAGGGGAAATATTCGATAAATTGCCTTCTTGTGAAAATTTTCAAAGAAAATTTTCGACTTTATATTTTCCTTTTTATAGAAAATTTTTCATAAAAAAATTTTAATAAATATCCTTTTTATAGGAAATTTTCAGTAAATTTCCTTTCTCAAAACAATTTTTGATAAATTTTCTTTTTATAGAATTTTTTTAAAAGTTTATTTTAATGGAAAATTTTCATTAAATTTTCTTCTAAAATCAAATTTTCGTAAAATTATAATTTTTATGAAAATTTTTGTTAAATTTTTTCTCATTGAAAAATTTTCGTTAATTATTATTAAATGAAAATGTTCGTTAAATATTTTCTTTATAGATAATTTTTGTCAATATAGAAAATTATTTGTTGTATTTTCTTTTTATAGAAAAATGTTCGTTAAATTTTCGTTTTTGTACCCTACACCACTGAAGGTTTATTTGTGCAGATGTTTGTTTAAGTTTACCTTTCGACTCAGAATCACTTTCGAGTTGTACTTACGATGTCCGTTCCACCATTCGTCTGTCTGTCCGCCTGTCAGTCCATGTAAACGTTTCGTAATTTTTTTTAGTCTAAGGACGAAACCTATTGAAATTGACCATATTCGGTCCAATATTTCAGAAACCTTCCAGACATACGTTCCTCCAGCAGTGGGCTTTTAAGGTCATAAAGGTCCTAAATGTAAAGTGATTTAACGAAATTTGGCACAAATAAGTCTTATGACATTCTAAAATCATGTGCCAAAATATGCGATGGTCGATCTATTTTTTCTCAATGCTCTCACACAAACCCCCTTTTAAGGACATTAATCTCATATATACATCGGTTTTGTAACAATAACTGGTCGAATTAAGATGTTTGAGTTAATTTATGTTCAATTTTCTTTTATAGAAAATATTTGTAAAATTTCCTTTTAGTGCAAAATTTTCCATTAAATTCAATATTTTTGGGAAATTTTTGCGAAATTTTATTTTCATTGAAAATTTACGTTAATTCCAACAATTTTCAATTTTCAGTTTAATATGTGATTTGTAATGAAATTATCGCTTTTAATCGGTTAATGAAAATTAATATGCATCATTTGATAATATGGAATCTGAAAAAAAATCTAATAAAATAAAATGAAATAAAATTAACATCAGAAATAATAAAAAACGTCAATATTAAGTATTTTATTGAAGGTCATCTTCATTTGAATCTCATTAAGAACAAGTTTAAACGTGACGGGATTTATTATTATTTTTTATATTTTTTTTATAATTTTTAAACACAAAAACACAAACTAAAAATCTAACAGCAAAATTAAATAAAGAATTAATGTTAAAATATAAATTTTGAGAAAAAAAAAACACATTTAACAAAATATTATTAATTATGGATTTTGAAAAAAAATATATAAATAAAATAAAATAACAATAATAAACAATTTAAATAAAATTAATAAATATATTTTGAACCTGTTTTTTTAAAAATAATAAAAGAACAAAAAAAGTTTACGAATCTAAACAAAATGAATTTTAACTAAATTCAAATTTACAGAAAGAAACGAAATTTAAATTTATTTGCGTTTTTTTTTTTTAAATTCCTCACACGATTTTTGTAGAAAATCTTCTTCTTTCATAATTAAACCTGTTATTAAAAATAATTTGAATTATTTATATTAATTACGCTTAAACAAAATTTAAAAGTTCCTAAAGACACTCACACACACATAAACACAAAAGATATTTATTAAAAATTCAACTGCATAATTAATCACACACACACACATACAAACGTAAAAAACTAAACCAGAAAAAAAACTTACCACAGTGTTGAATATTGAAGAAAAACTTTTAATTTAAGAAAAATTAGCGGAAATTATTTATGAAAAAATAAACGAAAAATTTCTATGAGAATGAAACTTGACGAAAATATTTTATAAAAATGTTCTGTAAAAATGAAATTTAACGAAAATATTCTAGAAAACGAAATTTAATTGAAAAACTTCGATGAGAACGAAACTTGGCGATAATTTCCCATAAAAAGAAAATAAAATGGAAATTAAAAAAATCTATGAAAAAGAGAATTTAACGAAAATTTTCTAAACAGGAAATTTTTCTACAAAACAATATTTAACGAACAATTTCAACGAAAAAGAATATTTAACGAACAATTTCAACGAAAAAGAAAATTAAACGAAAAATTTCTACGAATAATAAAATTTAACGAAAATGTTCTAAAAAAAATTAGGGAAATTTTCTAAAAAAAATTTAACGATGATTTTCTAAAAAAATTTAACGATAATTTTCTAAAAAGAAAATTTAACGATAAATTTCTATAAAAAGAAATTTCTACGAAAATTTTCTATAAAGAGAAATTTTAACGAAAATTTTCTATAAAAAGAAATTTTAACGAAAATTTTCTATAAAAAGAACATTTAAAGAAAATTTTCTATAAAAAAATTTACGAATATTTTTCATAACAAAAAATTTAACGAATTTTTCTAGAAAAAAAATTTTAACGAAAATTTTTTATAAAAAGAAATTTTAATGAAAATTTCCCATAAAAGGAAAATTTAATGAAAACTTCCTAAAAAAGGAAAATTTTATGAAAATTTAACGAAAATTTTCTATAAAAAGAAAATTTAACGAAAATTTTCTATAAAAAGAAAATTTAACGAAAATTTTCTATAAAAGAAAATTTAACGAAAATTTTCTATAAAAAGAAAATTTAACGAAAATTTTCTATAAAAAGAAAATTTAATGAAAATTTTCTATAAGAAGAAAATTTAATGAAAATTTTCTATAAGAAGAAAATTTAACGAAAATTTTCTATAAAAAGAAAATTTAACGAAAATTTTCTATAAAAAGAAAATTTAACGAAAATTTTCTATAAAAAGAAAATTTAATGAAAATTTTCTATAAAAAGAAAATTTAACGAAAATTTTCTATGAAAAGAAAATTTAACGAAAATTTTCTATGAAAAGAAAATTTAACGAAAATTTTCTATAAAAAGAAAATTTAAGAAAAATTTTCTATAAAAAGAAAATTTAACGAAAATTTTTTATAAAAAGAAAATTTAATGAAAATTTTCTATAAAAAGAAAATTTAACGAAACTTTTCTATAAAAAGAAAATTTAACGAAAATTTTCTATTAAAAGAAAATTTAACGAAAATTTTCTATTAAAAGAAACTTTAACGAAAATTTTCTATAAAAATATTAGCGAAAAAATTCTCATTTCAGTCCCACTGTGCACTTCTTATGATTTTTAACAAAAAAAAAAACTAATTTTAATTAGAGGTTTCACCAACAAACGACACTCATAAAATACAACAACACAATTTTAACAATTTCGAAAAGAAAACAGCGAAACTGAACAACAACAAGAATCAAGGACTTAGGCAGCTCATACAGAATAAATTAAAAGCAACAACGATAACAATAAACAGTTAGTTGTTTTCAAAATAATTAACTAAATAATAAAAAATAACAACAACAACAACAAAAAGAAATATAAACATGCACACAAACACAATAACACACTCATAAATATAATTTAAATCTCATGATTTATTTAAATTAAATGAAATATTTAACACTTGAATGCATAAAACACACACACAGAGACTCATACATAAAAACACTAATTCATTCATTAATACACTCTTTCTCACACATGTTTAACCATAAATATTTAAGGTTAAAAAATCCGTTAACAAATCCTTAGGGAAATTTTCAATACCCACACACACACTCTCTTCATACACTTCCTTTACCTTCACCACTTAAATAGAAAAGTATTTGAAGGAAAAAAGCAAAAGAATTTTATGTTTATAAAAATAAAATTTTATCTTAAATAGAAAAATTCCTTAAAACCCTAAATGTGGGTGTGTGCGTGGTGAGATTTTCAATTTATTTCCATTTATTCTTCTTAATATGTCAAAATAACAGCTGTCAGTCAGTTACAATTTGACATTGTGGGTTGTCAAAAACTATGAGGTTATGGAAAATTCATCAATGAAAATCTGTCACCGTAAATGAAAATATTGAAAATTTCGGTTCATTCATTAAAAAGTTTTAATTGAAACCAAGAAAATGAAAGAAAAATATCAAAATTTAATAGAAAAACAAAAATTTATATAAATTTTTTTATAAAAAGAAATATTTTCTATGAAAAAAAATATTAATCATATTCTTCAAGAAGAAAATTAATTAAAGATTTTCTTTAAGAAGAACATTTTTGAAATTCTTTATAAAAATAATTGTTTTTAATTTCTACAAAAAGGAACTTTATTGACAATTTTCTCTTAAAAGAAAATTTATTGCAAATTTTCTCGAAAAAGAAACATTTTGAAAATTTGCTATAAAAAGAAATTAATGAAATATTTTTTTCTAAAAATTAAATTAATTGAAAATTTTCTTTAACAAGAAAACTTATGGGAAATTTTCTGTAAAAAGAAAAATTATTAAATATTTTCTCTAAAAAGAAAATTAATTGAACATTTTTTTAAAAAACATTTTTGGAAATTTTCTAAAAAGAGATTTTTTTGAAAAAGAAAAGAAACTTTATTGAAAATCGTACACAAAATGAAAATTTCTTGAAAATTTTTTAAAAAGACATTTTTTTTTGAAAATTTTCCATTAAATGAAAATAGTTTGAAAATTTTCTATAAAAATTTTTTTATATAAAGATAATTGTTTTTTCTATAAAAAGAAAATTTTTTAAACATTTTTTCTAAAAAGAAAATTTAATAAAAATTTTTTCTAAAAAGAAAATTTTTTGAAAATTTTCCCTAACAAGAAAATTTTTTAAAAATTTTCTCTAATAAGAAAATTAATTGAAAATTGTAAAACTTTTGGAAATGAAAATATTTTGAAAATTTTCCATAAAATAATTTATTTAAAAAAAAAAATTTCTATAAAAGAAAATTTATTGAAAATTTTCTCTAAAAAGATAATTTAGGCAATAATTTTCTCTAAAAAGAAAATTTATTGAAAATTTTCCTTAAAAAGATAATTTTGGCAATAATTTCTCTAAAAATTTATTGAAATTTATTGAAAATTTCTCTTAAAAAATAATTTGCGAAAAATTTATTAAAAACAAGTAAGAATGCTATATTCGGCTATGCCGAATCTTAAATACCCTCCACCACAAATTCGTGTAAAGTTAATACGTTAGGTTCCATAGACACACATATACTCACAAATGTATATAACACAGAAATACTTAATTAGTCATAAAATTAGTTACAATTTATGCTATAAAATTTTTCTATTAACTGCCTTTTTTCTACCAATTTTCATTGAGCTCTGTTAATTTTTGCGGATGTGAGCAGACAAAGAGATTGACGAAAATCGATTGAGATTTTGACTTGATGCAAGAATATATACATTATGGGGTCTGAAATAATTCATTCTTAGCGTTACACACAGAATGACAAAGTTAATATTCTCTCTCTACCACTTGTACTGTGGAGCGTATAAAAACAAAAAATATGCTTGTTATAAGCTCAAAACTATTTTCCGGGAAGGGGTCTTATATGTAGCTCCCATATAAGACCCCTTCCCGAAGTTTGGACCAAGATTGTTCATATTTATAATATACTTTGATTATAATTAGAAAAATCATTGTGCTAAATTTTAATGGAATTGATCTTTATTTAAATATTTTATAAACTCTAATCCGTTTTCCGGAAAATCCCGTTATAAGGGAGCTATAGGAAAATTTGGACCGATACAGGGCAAATTAATATAATATCTTCAGAACAGTTAGCAAAATAATTGTGTCGACTTTCAGTAGAATTGGTCTTTATTTACTCGAGAAGGGGCGTTATAATGGAGCTATATCACAATATGGACCCATTTTAATAAAGTTTACAACATATATTTAAAATAGCTAGAAAATTAGTTGTGCCAAATTTCAATAGAATTGGTTCAAATCTAAAAGTGTTATAAGCTATAAATCATATTCCGGGAAGGGGCCTTATATGGGAGCTATAACAAAATATGGACCCATGTAAATAAAACTTAATACATATATTTAAAATAGCTAGAAAATCAATTGTGCTAAATTTCAAAAGAATTGGTTCAAATTTAAAAGTGTTATAAGCTGTAAATCATATTCCGGGAAGGGGCCTTATATGGGAGCTATATCAAAATATGGACCCATGTTAATAAATTTTATAACATATATTTAAAATAGCTAGAAAATTAGTTGTGCCAAATTTCAATAGAATTGGTTCAAATTTAAGAGTTTTATAAGCTATAAATCATATTCCGGGAAGAGGCCTTATATGGGAGCTATATCAAAATATGAACCCATGTAAATAAAATTTATAGTATATATTTAAAATAGTTAAAACAATAATTGTGCCAAATTTCAAAAGAATTGGTTCAAATTTAAGAGTTTTATGAGCTATAAATCACATTCCGGGAAGGGGCCTTATATGGGAGCCATATCAAAATACGGACCCATATGAATAAAATTTATAGTATATATTTAAAATAGTTAAAACAATAATTGTGCCAAATTTCAAAAGAATTGGTTCAAATTTAAGAGTTTTATGAGCTATAAATCACATTCCGGGAAGGGGCCTTATATGGGAGCCATATCAAAATACGGACCCATATGAATAAAATTTATAGTATATATTTAAAATAATTAAGAGATTAATTGTGCCAAATTTCAAAAGAATTGGTTCAAATTTAAGAGTTTTATGAGCTATAAATCACATTCCGGGAAGGGGCCTTATATGGGAGCTATATCAAAATACGGACCCATGTGAATAAAATTTATAGTATATATTTAAAATAGTTAAACAATTATTTGTGCCAAATTTCAATAGAATTGGTTCCAATTTAAGAGTTTTATGAGCTATAAATCAAATTCCGGGAAGGGGCCTTATATGGGAGCTATATCAAAATATGGGTCCATATTAATAAAATTCACAATATGTATTTAAAATAGTTGAAACAATAATTGTGCCAAATTTCAAAAGAATTAGTTCAAATTTAAAAGTTTTATAAGCTATAAATCATATTCCGGCAAAGTCCTTATATGGGAGCTATATCAAAATGTGGACCCATCTTAATATAATTTATAACATATATTTAAAATGGCTAGGAAATAAGTTGTGCCAAATTTCAATAGAATTGGTTCAAATTTAAGAGTTTTATGAGCTATAAATCACATTCCGGGAAGGGGCCTTATATGGGAGCCATATCAAAATACGGACCCATATGAATAAAATTTATAGTATATATTTAAAATAATTAAGAGATTAATTGTGCCAAATTTCAAAAGAATTGGTTCAAATTTAAGAGTTTTATGAGCTATAAATCACATTCCGGGAAGGGCCTTATATGGGAGCCATATCAAAATACGGACCCATATGAATAAAATTTATAGTATATATTTAAAATAATTAAGAGATTAATTGTGCCAAATTTCAAAAGAATTGGTTCAAATTTAAGAGTTTTATGAGCTATAAATCACATTCCGGGAAGGGGCCTTATATGGGAGCTATATCAAAATACGGACCCATGTGAATAAAATTTATAGTATATATTTAAAATAGTTAAACAATTATTTGTGCCAAATTTCAATAGAATTGGTTCCAATTTAAGAGTTTTATGAGCTATAAATCATATTCCGGGAAATGGCGTTATATGGGAGCTATATCAAAATATGGACCAATGTTAATAAAATTTATAACATATATTAAGAATGGTTTAAAAATTAGTTGTGACAAATTTCAGTAAATTATCTTAAAAATTGCGGTCCATATGACACAAAGAGTTTGGGGTGTATCAAAATTTTGCATATTATAGCCTATAACTTTTTTCCGGTTAATCAGATGTTGATAATTTTTGGCACGATGATGAAGCACGTGTAATTGTATGCTAAAATTAATTTTTTGTTTTAGTCCAATTACATTTTTAGAAGAAATTATAAGAGTTCATTTTTGAAATTTTGAGGTTGTTTCAGATATCGGTCTATAACTTCCTTGCTTATAAACCGATATAGCTGGTTTTAAATAGCAAACTGCTTAGGACAATAACAAATAATGTGGCCAAGTTTTATTGAATTCGGTCAATTATTCTAGGCGTGAGAATGTTTCCAACAGACAGACAGACGGACAGACGGACAGACGGACATAGCTAAATCGACTCAGTTTTTGATTTGATGCAATAATATATATGCATTGTTGGGTCTGAGATGATTCCTTCTTGGCGTTACATACAGAATGACAAACTTAATATACCCTCACCACTTGTGGTGGTGGAGGGTATAAAAAAGAATATTTAACCAAAAATTTCTCTAAAAACGAAATCTAACGAACATTTTTCTATAAAGAAAAGACATTTGCTTTAAAAATAAAATTTAACGAAATTTTTTTCTAAAAATAAAAGTTAAAGAATTTTTCCTCAAAACAATATTAAGAAAAAATTCATTAAAAACAAAATTTAATTAATTTTTTTTTGCAAACTAAATTTATTAAATTTTTATCATAAATTTTTCTTTAAAAATTCTCAACAAAATTTTCTTTTAAATTTCCCTCCTTTTTTGTGGTTTTGTTATTTTTATTGCAATTTTTTCATATTTCCAGTATCTTTTATTTATTATCCTTTTTTGTTGTTGTTGTTCACTTTTCATTTTTTAAAAATATATTACTTCCATTTTAATTTTTTGTTAAAAAAATATATTTTTCAGCTCGTAGCAAAAAAAAATTCGCCCACAAACTTTCGCTTCAATAAATATTGAAAAAATAACTATTTTTTTATTAAAAAAGTTTTTCATTTTTATAAAAAATTTTGTCCAACAAATTGTATAAAAATATTTCAGAAAAAAAGTAATTTAACTCTTTGTATTTAGAAAAAAGTGAAAATATTAAAAAAAATCCACCCACTTTTTGCGTGAACAGAGAAAATGTTTTTGTTTAATTTTTGTAGAATTAAAAAAAAATTCATGTTTTTGTTGCTGGAAAAAGGAAGAGAGTGAAAATAAAAAAAAAAAAAAACATGAAAATGTTTGGTTGAATCCATTTAAAATAAACAATAACGACATGCAAACAATACATCTTTATAAACATACATGTACACATGTATCTATATTATATAATACATAAACATGTTTACTTATGTGCATGTGTGTGTGTAGTTTGTATGTTTGTAATTGTGCACTGGCAATAATGTTTTCGCATTTTCCCCTCAAACTCTGTTCATGGTTCTGCTCTTTGTGTGTCCTTCGCTACTCTTCCTGGCCTAAAAAAACAAAGCTTTATGCAGGAAACAATGGTCACCTAAAGTAAAAACAACTACAACAGACAAAAAAAAAAACAAAGTATGTTAAACCAGGAATAGGAACAAATCGTGCAAAGTTATTACGTCTGACAGACTGGTAAAAAACCTGATTTTCCTTTCTTTACTGTTTCAAAGGAAAATATTGTTTTGTTCATGAGGTGTTTTAATGGTAATTTTCATTTTCATTTTCATGGAAAAATCTCACACAAACACACATATATATATGTGGATACATATACAGATGCATGTGTGTGTGTGTGTTAGTTATGTAAGAGAGTGTGTGTGATAATCATTAAGTATATGTGAACATGCAAATATTAAGTGTTTAAATTAACTTGTTCTACTGTAATACATTGAATACATAATGATGAGATACTGTTATTCCATATATATAGACTTATGAACTCTGGCCCGATTTTGAATGAAAAATAAGAAATAGAAATTTAATTTATCATTGTTAAAAGGATCAAAGGATCGAGAAATAGGATCAGGAAAGCTTTATAAACATGTACTTGATGTCTTTCCATTCTAACCATTTAGAACCTGCGAAGCAGCAACATTCTTCTGTTTCTCTGCTCTAATAACATCTATTATCCGTTAAGTCCGCACAGATGTTTCAATAGGTCACAAGTCGATTTCAATATCTATTGTCCGGAAGCTGAAAAGTTGAGTGTGCAACTTTGAACATTTGTGGTTTTTTAAAATCCTGCTAAATCTTAAAAAATCTGACTCTGGAATATCCAGACTAAAAGTCAAGTTCTTATCGCAGAATACAAAAGGTCGCAAGTTGTTCCTAATAAAATCCTAATAAAAGCTGCGAGTCAAAAATTGATCATTTGCGGCTTTTCAAAATCCTTCTGAATTTTATTGCCCGATTTTTGATTTTCTTTACTCTTGCTGCTTAAAAATATATAATACGGGAATATATAGATCAGGTAACATGATCCGATTGTAGAATGCAATAGATTCCAAGTTGTTCCTAATATCTGTTGTATTAAACTGTAAGTGGATTCCGTATTTCGTTATTTATGGCTTTTCAAAATTCTGCTTAATCTTAAACCTAAATTCCTTGATTATTGTCAGGAAATGAAGATGCCATTATCACAAGTTCTACCTTGGTTGACCTTTTAAAAAGAGCATCGTTAATTGTTAGTATTAAGCTGCTTAAATGATTCTCTTACAAAAATATGGTGGAATTTTAAGCTCTTGCCATAATATATTGTTGCAACGACGATTTTGAATCCAGTATATTACTTCCCAAGACACACTCGGACAAAGATTGTCATCACAGCGACAGCTGTATCAAACGAAAGTTTTTATACCAAGAAAAAACTATCGAGTGCAGCTTAACTGTTATAAGGAGATTTTTAGAGAGAGGAGATAATTTCCCAGCCTTAGCAGCGCCCCCGCGCATGATGTCATATGGGTCTTAATTGTGGAGGAGGTGACTTAACGTTCAGTTATTCTCGCTAACCAAAGTGTAATCCTCGTGTTGAAAAGTATTCTCTAATTACTTCCCTAATCGCCACTTATTTGTATTGGCGGTATATGAAGCATTTAAGTCCTGTGTCCTTCCAATGGAACAGGGAAAAATAAAATTCTGTTATCTGAAATGGACTCTATAACATGGAGATTATTTTTCCAAGCCATAGTGCATTTTTTAACATACACACACATGAATATGGTCTTCATGTTAAAAAACACTTTTAACATAACAATTCTATTTATCTGTGTGTGCATGAGCATGACAGTGTAAGTGTATGTTTGTGTGTGTAAATAATTTTCGTTTAGTTTGCAAAAAAAAAAAAAAAACTGAAAGGCTTTGTATACCAGTGTATGTGTGTGTATGTGTATTTTATTGAAATGAAAATAAGGTCATAATAATGCAAAAAGTATGTTAATTGTTAAACTTTTGTGTAAAAATGTTGTACAAAAATGGCAAAAAAAAATCGAAAACAAAGAATAATTAAAAACGACTGAAACAAACAGTTAAATAATAAAAATCAAAACTATTTTAAAGGTATTAAAGTCATTTACAATGAAATTATTATTAGTTAAAGTTTAAAATTGAAAACTTGAAAAAAAATCATCTCTAAAAAGGTCATAAAATTTGGTAATAAAGCAGAAAGGGGTGAAATAAAAGAAAAAACAATTAAGAATGCTACATTCGGCCATGCCGAATCTTAAATACCCTCTGTCACAAATGCGTGTGTAGCAAATACATACCCATACACACACACACATACACTCACAGACATATGAAATATATAAAATTTGTTCTTAAATATAACACGGAACACTGAATGAGTCATAAAATTTGTTATATTTTTGGCTATAACTTTTTTCAACTGAACCGATTTTGATAATTTATGGACTAGAAATGATGTTTATATAGATTCATATTATTGAATAAAATTCATTCACATTTGTCGAATATATACTTGACAATATTACGAAAGCTTTACGAAAGCCTGGACTGTAATCTAGGTCACACACTAGAACACATATTGTATACACTGTAGCCTAGATTAGAGTTTGGACTTTTGTCTAGATTAGAGAATAGCTAGTTGGTACTGGTGATGTCGCCTCTTTAGCGACTAAAACCATCACCATCGTCAAAACCACAAATATCCGCGGCAGTGCGTTTAGCTTTAATTGGCGAGGTTGATTAATGTCTATGCTATCACAGTTGTCCTATTTCTGTTTTCCTCTTTTCATCTCTTCTTCACTAAACTTTGTGTAGGAGAAAAAGTTGATCAGGCATTCAAACGGCTGCCGTCAAACTATTTGCGTTGATAGAAAACCTGGTTCAGGTTGAAGGATTGTTCCACATGAAGTTTTTAAAACTAATAAATAGAAAGCATTTTCAAAAGAGCTCTTAATACATCAGTGCAAGGACTATTTAGTACAAAACGTCTGCCTCAGATATCGGTCTATATCTTTTTATATATTGAACCGATTTTTTGGTTTTAAATAGGAACTATAACAAATACTCAGGCCAAATTTCATTGAGCTCTGTCAATTATTGTGGATGTGAGTATGCCAACAACATACAGACGAACAGCTAAATCGACTCAGATTTTGATTTGATGCAAGAATTTATATATATTATAGGGTCAGAGATGATCCCATCGTAGCGTAACACACATAATAACAAAAATATGTTTCTATTATTGTTAATCTCTCGAAATTTATTTACTTTTTAGCTTTTTTTGTTACCATTTAAGTTCTTAACTCTCTCTCTCTCTCTCTTACCTCTCTTCTTTATACCCCAAAGTCATTATTAACTTAAACACTTGTTTAAGTTTAATTTTCTCCTTCTTTCCTCAAATTTATTGTTCATTCTTACCTCAGGTATTTTTAACTCTAATAAAATTGTTCCCTTTGCACTCTTGCAAAATCTCTACATAGAGAAAAGCGACCCACTGTGACTTAATTAATAGTTTCGTTTCATAGCAAATAAACAAATAGCAAAAAAAGCTTAACAAGAAAGCTTTCGTTTATTTACCCAGCCAGAGAACATGTGAGAGCATTTGGGAAAAAAGAGCTTAACTGATTCTAATATCAAGAGTAGCAAATATGTCCTTAGAAAAAAATCTTCAGCAAAAATATGCAAACAAAAATCTTGTAGGATATCAAGTCCTTCCTTAGTAACATTAACGTTATTCTTATTTATTTTGCATAATTTCAAGGAAAAGACTAAAATTGCAAAGAAAGTGAAGCATTAAATGCAAAAAAGTATGAAAAAAGCATTTTTGCAAATGCGTTTGTGGTAGAAAAATTGAAACACTTTTTCTTGCTAAAATTTCGTGTCCTTGTGAACGACTTTGTTTTTGTAGAAAATTTTATTTGGCAAAAATATAAAATATATTTTTTTGCTTTTAAAGGACTTTCGGGGGGTATTTTAGAGAGTGCGTGTTGTACATCAAAAAAGGAAAATAAAAATCAATATATAAAAATCTCTTTGTAGTTGGTTTTTTGTCGTAACAAACTTCCGCAAAAAAAGTACAATAAATGTCCTTTTGTATAGTTTTTGCCATGAGAATGGAAAAAAATATTTTAAATTGAAAAAATTAAAATTTAAAAAAAATCCGATTTTACAATTTGTTATATAAAATTTAATAAATATTTTAATGAAATTATACGAATTTTCCTCAAAATTTATTTTAAATATTTTTTTCAATTACAATTTCACTTCTAATCTTATTAAATTATGATCAAATTTTAAAATTTTACTAAAATTTAATTTTGCAATACCATTGCGAAATTGCAAGACCCTTGCAAAAGTGCTTTTTGGCATCAGTTTTCAAAGATTTTATAACTAAAAGTTCAATTTCGCGAAAAATTTTAAATTTTAAAGTTAAAGCAATTGCAAGGCTATAAGTCTTGTATATTAAAAAAAACTAATAAATTAATCTGTTTTAAAAGGTATTTTAATTTAATTTTTTTGTAGTATTTTTTCTAAACCTATTTTATATATTTAATATTGTTAAATTTTTAAATTTTATCAAAATTGCAATTTTGCAATACCATTGCGAAATTGCAAGGTCTTTGCAAAGTTGCTATTTGACATTAGTTTTCAGAGATTTTGCAAGAAAAAACTTGGTACAAATTTATAAATTTATAAACAAAATTATAAATGTTAATACAATTGCAAAACTATATGACTGGTATATTAAATAAAAAACTTATGAATTAAACTATTTGTAATAGATTTTTTAAATCGCATTTCACTTCTAAACCTATTTCACATATTTTATAACGTAAAACTTGCGAATTTCATGAAAATTGTAATTTTGCAATACTATTGCGAAATTACAAGACCCTTGCAAAAGTGCTATTTGACACTAGTTTTCTGAGATTTCATAAGAAATAAAAATATTTGACATGCGTTTTCTAAATAAAAATGAAATAAAAAAATAAATTTAAATATTTTAAAACCAAATTAAATTCACAAAAACGTATTTTTATTAGATTTTTTAATCGCATTTCACTTTGAAATCAATTTTATGTATTCAATTATGCAAAATTTTTCAATTTTGTCAAAATTAATTTTCGCAATACCCTTGCAAAAATGCAACCCCCTAGCAAAATTGATATTTAAATTAGGTTTTCATAAATTTCTTAAGAAATAAGTCAATTTAAGAAATTTTAAAAAAGAAAATTTTAATATATTCAAAAATTTTCAATATTATTTCAAAGTGCAAGATTCTTGCAAATTGTGACAAAAATTTTCAATTTAAATTTTTTATGTTTTGTTCAGGTAAAACTTTTAATTTTCGAAAATTTTTAAAATTTGCAATACCATTGCAAAATAGCAAAACTTTTAAAAATTGCAATATGTAATTAATTTAAAAATAAACTCTATGATTTTAGTAAAGTGGAAAATGGAAAAGTTTGTAAATAACAAAAATATTGCAAGACTATTGCAATAAAGCAATAATGTTATAAATATATTTATGAACTCAACAATAATATTTGGGTCTCATTTAAACCAAAAATAAAAATGTTATGGTAAAAATTTCCTTAAAATAAAAAAATTCTAGACCCTTGCAAAAATGCAATATTGCAATAATTTAAAAAAAGGCAACAGAAAAAGATCACATAGTGATTATTTAGTAAAATTTATTGTTAATTCATTGCAAAATTGATATTGCAAGACCATTGCGAAAATGCAATTATGCATTTTTATCAATTTTTTGTTTTAATTTAATTTGAAAAAAATTTAAAAAATTTACAAATTTATTCAAAGTCAAGTTTGCAACAATTTTAGGAAAATGCAAACTTGCAAATATTATCCGATTATTGCACTGAAATTTTAATTTAAGGGAAATATCGAGTGCGTTTTTGCTAATTTTTAATTAAAGTCGTTTCTATATCATCTTATTGCAAAAAAGTGAAAAGTACTTTATTACATGAAATCAAGGTGCCAAAAATACTAACAATTTAATTTACCATTTCCTCATCGCTACTGAGCGCTTGTGTTTCCTTGTAAATTCAATGAAACTCGTGGCAAAAGAATCTGCTGAAATCAGCAAATGCTCTGTGTATTATTTTCTCCACTTTTCTTGTTTTTATTTTTCTCTTCTATTTAGTTTTCTTGTTGTTCTTGTTATTTTTTCTGACAACTAAAAGTTTCATTATTATAGTTTTCTAGTTGTTGTTCTTATATTTAGGAAAACTTACTTTTTTGCACCCAAATTTTTCTTTACGTTTTTAGCGTGTTTTGTGTTGTTGTTGCTGCTAGTGTTGTGAAAAACACACAGGAAAAAGGGTTTTATAAATATTTACATTAACATTAACATTCTAATATTTAAGTGAGATAAATACCAACAAAAAAAAAGGAACGAAAAATAGTAAGACATACATTACATTACATTACATTACATTACAACACACATACATACAAACACACAAACACTCTAATAGAACACACACGCATTACTGTAATATTAATAAATATAAAGTGTTGCTGTTGTTGTTTGTTTATCCTTGCAAATACACACAACAGAAGCTGCTGTTTAAATAGTAAACCAGTGAATAAAAATGCAAATATATTTACTAATACAGAGGGGGGAATACAGTGGATATTCACTTTTGGGAGACTTATCCACCCCAGATCTATGAAGAAAGGGAAAATATCGGATACAATGAACGGTAACATTTATCGTCCTTTACCAATTTTTAAGCTTTTCAATCACTGCCACTTCAAGCAATTTCCTACCCCGAACGTCTACCGAAGTATGGCCTTCAGTTGGAGTATCAAGGGTTATTTGGGTCTTGGTTATAATCTTATGAATCTTAATGTCTTATTTCCAAGATATTGAACTTTCTCCCATAAGCCCGTAAGTTTTTAGTAACTATCGCAAACTTTTCTCGTGTCAGTTGCACAAAAGACTCCTCATATCATTAGTTATTCTAACAAGGGCTTGTTTTAGAAGGTAACCTATTCACTAGGCAAATAACTCTCTTCGGTCCTATCTCAACGTCAGCAAAAGTAATTCTGGAGAAGCCCCATTTTCCTAGTAACAAATGAAACCAGTATTCTAACCCATAATCTTCCGAAACCAAGGCTCTGTTGGTCCTATGAAGCGTCAGACGATGGTTAAGTAGTATAAGCAGTATGACATGTGGCCTGATTGATCCATCTAAACTGCGCTACTCATCACTAGACATTTTGTTTAGGTATCAAAATACAATAGTAAATTAGATATTCAAAATACACGAATGGACATTGTCCCATTTGTTTCAGGGATTACCAGCTTGAAGCCCTAACACCGTGTAGACATTTCAAATCAACTGGAAGCCAATTCAGTAATATGGTTGGCGTTGTCCGCAGCGCACCTGTATTCTTTCACCTCTAAGCCTTAACACTGAGTTAAGTTCCAGCTTTTGACATATCAAATCAACGGGAAGCCAATTCAATAACACGAGGAGAGCCTATTGTTCCTTATGTCCCAAATATGTTTAGTGTCGTTATGGTTATTTTTTCAGGATGCTTTCTACTTGTATAAGCGATCCATTACCATCTTCTACATTTTATCTGTATTATTATGGGTTCCTCGTTGAAAATGTTCCAGAGATCAAGAATCACGAAAAACCAGATTTCATTTGTATTGAAGAGAGTTAATTCTAAACATGTTTTGAATGTTCTGAGTTTTATTTATCTGGTCCTCTAAATTCCGCTCTCGTATTATTGAGCCTGTGGTTTTCGCCATTAAACTGCCCAAATAGCAGTACCTATCATTTTTCTTCTTCCTTTTTTACCCGAGAAAAGTGAAGAGGAGTCGTAGAAGTTCATCTGTGATTTTGATGTCTTTCCTTAGATCTTTTTCACATGCTGTTTTCTGGCTTCTTGACTTCCCAATTGTCTCCATTATCTCACTTATACCGGAAGCATTCAATGACATTCGTGAACATATTTTCTGAAGGGCTAAAGTAAACGTTGTGTCATCTATTATAACGTTATTGATTTTCTCGAAATGTTCCCTCTCAGTGACAGCTTGGCTCCTGCATTTCTTATGATTGATAAATCATTTAATCGTTTGGTGTAATTTCCTCATGATGCTTTGACTTATTGCTTCCTCTGTTGTAGATTTTAGCCGTTTTTGAAACTTTCTTTCGACCCTTCTTGCAGCTCTAAACAGAAACAATAGAGAAGCTTATGGACTAACATACAATTTGACCAAGAGCAGAATTATTTATTATCATTTAAATATTTTTTTCTAAATAACACAATAAAAAAATATTAATCTTCTCCGTATTTAATTTCGAATTTTATCTCGTCAGGCACAAGAATCAATTCATTAATTATTTCTCTCTGGAATTCCGATTCGCCATGACATTTAAATGTAACCCAAGGATTATCTTTAAGGTAGTCATACGATGTCGTTATTATACAATCTTTCTCTTGAAGTTTGTTATTCCAAATAATTGTGTCGTATGTATATTCGATAAATGATACAAATTTGTAGGCGACATTGACCCCCTGGTTCCTTAAAATAAATATAAAAATAAATATAAAAAAATGACAATACAAATTTTCAGAACCTACACATAAACGGTGCCATTTTGTTGGCCAAATATGGCCAAAGTTTTATTTAAAATACTCTCAGCGGTTCTTAATTTATTACCATGTATCTGAAATTATAAGAATTTATATTAATATTTTAATGCGACTGTATCTAAAAATAATTTACTCTTAAGGTATCAACTTTAATTAAAAGACTTGTAAAAATTAAATAAGTGACAAATTTAAAATGTGTCATTAGGAAATTGAATGTTTGAAGAATAAATTAGAAATCGGGTTTCTTTATAATGTAAATGGAAAACTGTTTTCATATACTAATTATAACTTAATTTGCTATAACAAATCGATATATAATGCTATAATAACAAAATAGGGGGTTTCAACAACAGATTTTCTGAAATTTAGAATATATGGGTTAGTACTAAAATTATATGCAAGAATCAAACTTTTAAAATGTTTATCAATTTGCAATTTTATTAGTGAAATAAATTTGATGGATGGATGAACATAACAGGACCAAAATCAGCCTAACAAGAATTTAATTAGAACAGAATTAGAAGAGAACTAGAGGTGAAATAGAAACAGAACCAGAATATAACTAGAACAGAATAGAAAAGCAGAGCTAGAATAGAACTAGAGCAGAACTAGAAGAGAACTAGAACAGAACTAGAGGAGAACTAGAACAGAACTAGAACAGAATTAGAACAGAACTAGAACAGAACTAGAACAGAACTAGATCAGAACCAGAACAGAATTAGAACAGAACTAGAACAGAACTAGAACAGAAGTAGATCAGAACTAGAACAGAACTAGAACAGAATTAGAACAGAACTAGAACAGAACTAGAACAGAACTAGATCAGAACCAGAACAGAATTAGAACAGAACTAGAACAGAACTAGAACAGAACTAGAACAGAACTAGAACAGAACTAGATCAGAACCAGAACAGAATTAGAACAGAACTAGAACAGAACTAGAACAGAACTAGATCAGAACTAGAACAGAACTAGAACAGAATTAGAACAGAACTAGAACAGAACTAGAACAGAACTAGATCAGAACCAGAACAGAATTAGAACAGAACTAGAACAGAACTAGAACAGAACTAGATCAGAACCAGAATAGAACTAAAACAGAACTAGAACAGAATTAGAACAGAACTAGAACAGAATTAGAACAGAACTAGAACAGAATTAGAACAGAACTAGAACAGAATTAGAACAGAACCAGAATATAACAAGAGCAGAACTAGAACATAACTACAACAGAACTAGAACAGAACTAGATAAGAATCAGAACAGAACTAGAACAAAATCAGAAAAGAACATAACTAAAACATCTGAGCTGAAAATTCTATTAAGGTAAGGAACTGAAGAATACATTATTTACAAAATAGAGTTATGAAAAAAGCGCTAAACTGAGATCTCAACTGGGAACTGAACTAATAACCGAGAACTAAAAGAAGAACTAAAGTGATAACGTAGCTAAACTAATAACTGTTCTAAGAGCTGAATTGATAAATGAAATGTTAACTTAATTGATAACTAAACAGGTAACTGAACTGAAGAGATAACTAAAATCTGAAATAAGAACTGAATTGATAACTGTATTAAGTTCTGAGCCGAAAACTAATGAGTGTTAATCTGTTTTTGTCTGCTTAAAATGTGTGACCAGATTTGAACCTGAGATCTGAACTGAGAACATAACTTAGAACTGAACTGATTAAAGAGAAATCCTTTTCCTTTCTTCCTTATTCTATTTACTTCTTTTCTTTCACATTAAATAAAGTGCAAATGAATTGTTTGTTAGTTAGTCCTGTTGGAATATAATGTCTGACTGGGGATACAATTTAGTTCCTTTTTATTATATAAACACGATTTCTTTTTTTTTTGTTTTGTTTTGTAGTCAAAATATTCATAATATATTTGTGTTAGTAATGATAATTTATGCACACATACATACATAAACATACAACCTTTTTATTCAAGTAAATGATTTGTTTTAGTTTCTGTGGAGCAGGAGGTGGAGGAGGAGGAGGAGGAAAAAGTAAAGGATAATATTTATTTTGTGTTTAACAAACAATTTGATATTGAAAAAAGTGAAGTGAGCGGAAAACAAAGAAATCTTAGTTACAGTAAATTTAAATAAAAAAACTTTAATAATAATTTTATTTAAATTTCTTTAATTTTTTAAATCTTTAAATTTGCTTTTTTTTAGTTTCCTTTAAGAAAAAAGTATTTTCTTTTCATTTGATTGATGATGTTTTCTTCTTCATGTTTTTGTCAAGGACATTTATTATTTTTCTTCCTCTTTATCCAGTTCTTAAGTCCACAATTGTTAACAAATGTTTATAATTCTTGGAAATCAAGCTAAAACCTTAGACATTTTGTACTTTTCATATATTTTTTTTTCATTTTTATTATTCCTTTTGTTAGCATATTTATGTTTGTATTTGTTTTCTTTTCATTTCATTTCAATTTTCTTATTTTAAAGAAATGTGTTTTTGATTCAGCTCCTTTATTCCTTTAGCCTTGTCACTTTTATGTTTAAATCCCCAACACAATGAAAAACCAGTCATTTATTTCGCATTTAAGTTTATTTCTTCTATTAAAGTTTATTTGCAAAAAGTATAAAATTAAATTTGTATATTATCTAATTTAATAATAACTCTGGAAATGAAGTAGGAAAATTTTGAAAGATTTAAATTTAAGTTCAATTATTTTGGACGTTTGCAAATATTTGATTAAACGAGTGAAGGGAATTTGGTTGACAATATTTTTAATTTAATAAATTTTAAAATGATAGAGAACATAATGAAAATAGAATTGGGATTGATCGGGAAGAGAACTAGAATAGAACAAGACTAAATTTAGAACTGAAGAGAAGCAGAACTAGAACAGAACTAAAGCAGATGTAGAAACAGAGCTAGAACGAAACTAGATCAGAACTAGAAGAAATCTAGAACGGAAAACAGAACAGAATTAGAACGGAACAAGAAGAGATTAGAACCAGTACTGGAACAGAACTCGAACTGAATTTAGAACTGATCTGAACTAGAACTAAACTAGAAACAACTAGAACTGAACTAAAACATATCTATAATAGAACTGAAACAGGAACAAAATTAAACGGAACTAGAACAGAATTAGAACGGAACTAGATCAGAACTAGAACATAACTAGAAGAAATCTAGAAAGAATTTAGAACTAACTGAACTAGAACACAACTAGAACTGAACTAAAACATATCTATAATAGAACTGAAACAGAACAAAATTAGAACGGAACTAGAACAGAATTAGAACGGAACTAGATCAGAACTAGAACTAGAAGAAATCTATAAAGGAAACAGAACAGAATTAGAACGGAACAGAAACAATACATTCGGAACAGAACTAGAACTGAATTTAGAACTAACTGAACTAGAACACAACTAGAACTGAACTAAAACATATCTATAATAGAACTGAAACAGGAACAAAATTAGAACGGAACTAGAACAGAATTAGAACGGAACTAGATCAGAACTAGAACATAACTAGAAGAAATCTAGAAAGGAAACAGAACAGAATTAGAACGGAACAGAAACAATACATTTGGAACAGAACTAGAACTGAATTTAGAACTAAACTGAACTAGAACACAACTAGAACTGAACTAAAACATATCTATAATAGAACTGAAACAGAACAAAACTAGAACAGTACTGGAACAGAACTAGAACTGAATTTAGAACTGAACAGAACTAGAAGTAGAGCATAACTAGAACAGAACTAAAACAGAACTAGAACGGAACTAGATCAGAACTAGAACATAACTAGAACAGAACTAGAACAGCATTAGAATTAAACTATAACTGAACTGAAACATGAATTGAAAACTGAACTGAATTGAGAACTGAAAACTGAACTTAAACCGAACAAGATCCGAATTGGGAAAATTGTCTAAAAACAATTCAAGTTTAATTAATTTTTTTCTATAATTTAATAATCTTAATTTTCTCTCAGGTATTGAAATAGTTTTTCTCATATCGACTTCTGTCAAAACGTTTAATTCAATTGAATTTGTATTTATTATGAAATAAAATTGAATACAAAATTAATCACAAACGTCATTATGATCACCTGAACGATGATAATTTTAACTAAAATTTATCAATTTCATTGTTATTAATGTCGACATAAAAAATATGAATTAAATAAATAATAAAATAACAAGAGAAAGAAAAACACATGATTACAAACACATAAATATTACATAAAATGTTAACAAATTAACACAGATTAATCATTTAACATTAAGACAATCGAAAAGATACTTTTACATTTTTCAAATGCATTCAAATTATTAACAAATTATCTTTTATTGTTGTTTTGTGACGTTGTTGTTGTTTGTACCTGTTCAAAATCTAACAAACTAAACGACATTGATGGTGACAATGATGATCACAATGACAATAAGTTGTCAAGTCTTCAGGTTGTGGTGATGAAAAATGTGCGATGCGATATTTTTCACTCAGGTCTCTTTTTTCTTCTTCTTATTGTTGTTGTTGTCATTAAAACAAATAAATAATAAATTTTTGTTATTGTTCTTACACACACACACAAAATCAGATTCAGATACAATTAGAAATATTATTTTTTTAATGTAATAAAATGTTAAGAGAACCAGAACAAAATCTGCAAAATTTATATTTCTATAGATCGTTTGTATGTGTGTTAGTATGTATCTGATGTGTGCTTATCATTCATTTATTAATGTTTGTCTTCACAAAGAAAAAAAAACTATCAACAATAAATAGTTTATCTTTAAAATACATAAAAAATATGTGTTGAAAAATATATTAAATTTTCATATGTATTTAAAAGTACGTGTGTGTATAGGTTGATTGTGTATATGTGTTTGAAATGATAAATGTATATTTGAATTATTGAATCAATTCGCTTCAAGCAAAACTAAAAACGTAAAACGTTTCGAAGTGAAGTAAAAGAAATTTTGTGTTGATAAACTTATAGATATTTATTATGATGTATTGGTATCTATGTATGTTCATAAACATATGTGAGTGTAGATATATATATATATATTATATATTTCGGTTTGTGAGTGTTGGAGTTGATATGAGCTGTTAAATCAACAAAAACATACTTACAATTGCTGCAGTTTTACTTTTTCAACAAACATAAATTCAGTATGAAGACGCGACATTTTACATGTAACTAATTCTAAAATCTTTTTTAAAATACAGTGGAAGGAAAATTATAAGTACATGAACTATAATAGTGGAAGTGGCTTTGTTTAACTTTTAGGAATTATAATAATTTATAGAACGACAACTGAACTAGAACAAAAGTAGAAGAGAACTTGAACAGAACTAGAACTGAAATTAAAATAAACCTTCTCTTGGCTTAAAGCTTCAGTTATTTTAAATTGAAAACCCTCACCGAATGTAACTTAAGAGTTTAAATACTAACGATTATATCGTCCATAGACAATGAAGCTCATAAAATTATCAAAAGTCTAAAAAAACTTCTTAAGATTTTTTTTGAAGTCCAAAGTTTTTAAAAATGGCAAAATTTTATTTAATAATTTATTTTGTTCCTTTTAATTAAATGTTAAAGTTTCACTACAATCGGTCGTATAATATGACATTGGCCTCATAAAGACGCTCTTTATAAATAAGTGTATCTGATCGGACGTGATCACCTATGAATTTATCATTTGTTTCGATTATTACGTATTTATATGTTATTTGATTTGGAATCAAAACTCTCTCAACCATTAGAAGGCCTGAAGATACTTCCGGTCATATCAAACAATATTCTAGTCGAAATATAAGTAAATATAGTCATAAAGAATTTATTAAAAATCACTAAAAACGCTCTTAAGATATGCGACAATAAATGTGAGGGTGACCGCTTATCCTTTGCCTTGGTCCTATCAGAATACATAATAGTCTCGAACTTTCTATACTAAACGAATTTTCGAATTTCTTCAAAATCTATTCAAACATGAAGAGAGAATTTATTTTCAAAGTTTTAAAATATGTTTGAAATATCGGCCTATAACTGAACCGATTTTCATGACTTTAAATATTATAACGCAAAAAAAGAACAATAAATAATAATAAAAATAAATGAAAAAATTTATTAAAATCGAGAAATTTGTGAACAATCGAGAGTAACCAAAATGACAGATTCGATTCAGATTTTTATAGGTCCAACAAATATATTATTTTCAGGGTTTACAAACTATATATTTTTTTAGATCTTGTGATGGATGTAATGATGTTTAAAAATTTATTTAAAATAAATTTAATATATCCGTTTAATTATTTACCTCACTGTACCAAAACACCGTATTACGCTTATCGATAAAAGTGCACATAAATAAATACCCACCCAATAAACGTCCCTACTTTCCAACCAAAATTTGTTGTGTTTCTTTAGTTTGTTTTATTCAGTCTCTTCTTCTCGCGCTTCGCTGGTTGAGTAAGAAGTTGTGTCAATAAAAAAGAAATGAAAATGTCAATATGAACCAAAAACTAAACGAAAGTTGTGTATTTTTTACTCAGTTTTTTTATTTCATTTTTTTTTTGAAAACTTTTTGTTATAACGAATAAAAAAGTTAAAAAAAAATATTATTACTATTGACCGATATTTTGGTAAGAAGTTGAAAAAACAAAAAAATATATCAAAAGCAAAAACTGTCAGTGAAAAGGGAAATTTGAAAGAGGAAAAGAAAAAAAGAAAATAGTGGAAATGAAAAACGTTAGATGAGATACTTTACATTTGTAATACTTAAGGAAAATAAACAAACACAGATACCTTTTTAAACAAACACTTACACTCACTTACTTATGCACACATACTTACACTCACACTTACCATTCAACACTAAATAATCAAACAAATAAAATACGGGAAAATATATGAAAAATCTTTATTTATTTAATCGGGGTATTTTGGGTATTTTTCTCTAGATTTTCTCTTTTGATTGTTGTTGTTGTTGTTAATTTTTAAAGATAAATTTAATTTTTTTCCAAAATGTTATCATTTAAATTTAGGGAAAACAGAGTTTTATTTCTTTAAGATGTTTAAGATTAGAAATATAACGGGAAGAGAAGTTAGGTAAAATTGTGAGAATTAATATTTTGTGGTAAAATATTTACATATAGTTTTCAAGATATAGTGTTGCATATATATACAAAATTCTTAATGATTAAAAACTTTGACTGATTTGTATCGGCTGCACTGAACCCAAAAAAGTTAGTAAATATAACGAAAATGGGTGTAGAATTTCAGCCAACGAAATGTTTTATTCATCATAACGAATTTTTTCGTTAATTTTTAATAAACTCTTCAAATTCACAAAAAAATTGTCAATATGACTATTTGAATTCGTTAATAAAAATGTCGTTAATTTGAATAATATATTATTCAAATTGATTAAAATAAAGTCAAAGTCAAATTTATGAAATTTTAGTTGAACGAAGAAAAAATTACGTTAAATTGTTGTAAGAAATTAATACATAAAACATTAAGGAACGAGAGAAGAAAGTACTCCCCATACAAACTTCCTCAAAGAATCGTTTTACTCGACAAAATGTAAGACGGAGAGATTAGATAAGAATGAGCCTCAATACAAATCAAATATTGATTATCGAATATCTAAAGATCTACTACAGCGAGAATTTGGTCATAATAACTTTCTTTAATACACGTTGATTTCAGAAATTTCTTTCGAGATTTAGGACTGAGGAGATGTTTTATGCAGCAAAGCGCATCGCGTAAAAGTAAGTTTTAGCTAATGATTTGGTGTGATTGGATTTAAATAAAATATTTCATAGCTTCAGTAGAGGAATGTAGCTTTATAAATAAGAAAAGTAATTCCCATTAGAGGTCCACAGACGATGTTATGGGGACTCAAAATAGGGCATTTCAAAAATTGACATTTGTTAAGTCTTAAAAAATTTTAATACTTTGTATTACTTTTTTGATAGCCTAAATGTCCCTGTTGGGGTCTTTAAACCCTAATTTATTTATCTCTAATAGTTTTTGAGTTATTCACATTTGAAATTGGAACATCCGAAATGTCTGAATTTTTTATCTATATACCGTTATGGAAACCTTAATATGCTTTTAATCAATTATAAACTTTACTTAAATATGGACCAAAATCTGAAAAATCCTAAAAATTCCTTAAACCTGGTTCAGGTCTAAGGAAGAGTTCACATAAAATTTCTAAAGTCGAAAAATAAATAGAAAAAATTATCAAAAGTGCTCCCAACACATCCAATTTGATAGCAGCCCGGTGAGCTCAGTGTTCTGACTATTTGCTGTGAAAAGTTAAAGATGATGCAGAGCTTAAAACATAATAGACTTGAAAAGGTTCCGACAAGAACGCTACTAAAAATTTAGAAGCCAAAAACAGCGCACGAAAATAGGTTCTATAAATATCGAAATAAACATCAAGGCTGCTTCCATTTAGAACTTTTGAACTGACTTGGCATCCTGTCGCTATGGTAAACAAGCCCTTAAGTCGTACAAGAACTATAATGTGGTATTTGAACCAAGAGAGGTAAATCTTTCAAACTACTCCGAGCTAAGGCCAGATATTGGGGTCTTGTTAAAAAAGAATTGAAGTGCACAAAAAAGTGTCAAAAATTCTGGTAGATTTTAAACGGGAGATGGACTACCTGCTCGAGAAGGTCACTAGTGATTAAAACTAAATTTTTTCCAAAATTGTAATAATAATTTTTGTGAAATAAAAATAAGTTTAGTAGTTTTGTTCTTGTTAAAATATAAAAAATGTTAAGAATTTTTCAATCTCACTCCTTAGTTGACTATCTGGGCTGTAGAGTAACCATAATCTGTCGGTATAGACTTAAGTGTTTATGATACCTATTTTGTGTTAATCTCCAATTATCTACAAAATATGAACATTCGAATAAAAAATCATCCATGTCTTCATTCCATGAAAATAATCGAATAAATTATTTTTCAAATAAAATTAATAAAAAACTTCTAATAACTTCATAAACATTCTAATGCCGTTTTTATAGCAACAAACATAATTTAGTTAAGTTTAATACTTCTTATCAGTTCCACTTCAAAACCCTGACAAAAAAAGAGAGCAAATTGTTCCCTAAAAAAAATTGAATTTTTTACCACAAAACTTTAAAAAAAATGCAGAAAAACAGTAAATAAAACTACAAAATAAAAAATGATTAAAATAAATGAATCTTTTTTTGTTGTTTTGTTCTTTCTGAAATGTATCTGAATTCGTATAACAAATTTCATTTGTTTCATTTCATTTTTCATTACATTTCATTTGTATGTCTGTAGGTATTTTTTTACTGATAAGAATTCTGTATTTTTTTCTGTTCTCTCCCCCTTCTTTCTTTATAACATTTACGAAGATGGAATATAAAGGAGCAGAGAAGAAGAAAAGAAAATCATAAAATTTTTTTTATATAATTCTGTTTTTAACTGAGGGAATATGAAAATAACAACAACAACAAAAATATCTAAAAGCACAAAAATCTCATTTGAAAAATATTATTTTATAGAAAAGAATGTGTGTGAGAGAGTTTGAGAGAGAGAGAGTGTACTGTTGTTACTCGCTCTCTGATTATAAAATTTTCGTGAGGGTTTATTGTTATGCTCTTTCTTTTATTCGTATTGTGTTGTTTTGAAATATATAAAATCTTATAGATACAATTGTATCTATAAGTTTAACTTAACATATTCTATATAATATATTTAGATATGTATGTGTGTATGTGGATTTGTTTGATAGTTTGTATGTATGAATATTTAAAATATCCGTAAAATATTTGTGTGTTAGGTGGTCGTCGCTCGTGTATATTTTTCTGTTTTCAACTGAGTGTTTGAGTGTAGCGACAGTGTTTATTTTTTGTAAAAGGTGACAGTGTGGTCAATCGCATGTAGAAAGAAAAAAGCGTTAAAATAGTTTAAATTTAAAGGGATGTAAATTTAAGGTTTTTCGAGTAACATAATGAAAAGAATTGCTTCATCATTAAGAATTCGAAACGCTAATGTCTCCAGTTTTTCTATATCGGATCAGATTTTTTTCTAAAATTTTTAAAGATAAAAAATTTAATAATAATTTCAATATGGGTATCAAACAATAGATTTGGATATGAACAGTATTTTTTTTAATATTTTTCATATAACAAAATTTTAAATTTATGTTAAACATTCTGTGGGTAATGGTCCAGAGACTTAACGTCATCCAAGGTAATAATAAACTTAAAATAATATGAAGTTAATAAATCGGCCTTTACTTCAAGTGGCATTCTCAATTATATATTATATACTCATCCTCTTAAGATCTTCATAAGGGGTATCACTGTTAAGTCCTCATTAAGACTATGGACTTCTCGTGAACTTACAACAATTCTTTAGCTTGAAATTTATGACATCGTGGTATGACCGAGATTGACATTTATAGCATTAAGGAACGACTAGGGGAAACATATAGAGGTATACAAATAGTCCCAACTCTCTTTGAATATTCTGAGATTTAAACATTTAAATACAGAGATTTCTGCAATGGTGAAGTCTCTAGTTCAAATTTTATATAAATTGTATTCCAAATTATGGTTGGTAATCGATTCTTAATAAACTGTTATTTTGAGATCGATTCTTTTCTGCCAATCGAAAAACTAATTTCTTCGAATTTAAATTTTCCCGAAAAAAATAGTGTTCGATTAATCGAGTAAAATAATCGAAATACTAATAGTTGATTTTTGTTTGCTTTATTGACATCACTGTTGGTTTATATCGGTGTTATTTTGTCGTGTGTCATTCTCACTACTTTTTTGTTTTTTGTTTTACATTGTTTTTCTTGCTCTTTATCTCTAACACATGATGATTTTTGTCATAACATTTTTATCACAAACTCTCTCTCTCATAATCTTGCTCTCTTTTGAAATATATCATACTCTCTGTTTAGCTCTCCTAATACTCCCTGCCACCCTCTTGTGTGACCATAACCTAAGAAAAAAACAAAATACCAATCAGCCAGTGAGGCAAAGAGTCAATGCAGTAAACAGCAAAAAAGCAACCACAATAACATTTCAATTCCACACACTCACACTCTTTACCGTTTCTTAACTTGTTCATGTTGACGTTTAAAATTCTCATTTCAGTTGTGTTTTTCACATTGATAACAACGGAGCACATGACGACGACGATAGTTTCAGTGTGAACGTAGTGTGTGTTGACTATTTTATAAATTATTTTAATTTTTCAAATAACAAAAACAAAAAAAAAAAAAACAAAGAAAAAAATCTATAGCAAAACGTGCTTTTTTCTGTGTTAAAAAAAAATCATTCTTTCGTTTTCTCTGTGTATATGTGAGTGTTTGAATGGAACGACGACGACAACGTCAGAAAAAAAAATAAATACCTTCAGTTTGAAAACGCGCTCTAATCTTTAAGATACAAAAATAACAAAATAACGACAAAAAAAGTAATATAAATTTATAAAAATGAAATAAAATTAAGTTTTAATTTTTTATTTTTAATTTTATTATTTTAATGAATTTTATGGAAATTTTTCAAAAACACTTAAATCATACGGGCAGCACGCATAACTCTTTTTTTGGAAAATAATTTAAATTGATTTCTGTTTTTTTTTTTGATTTTGGTTTAGATCTTCAAAAAAGGTTATTTTTGAAATTTCGGGAAATTAATCATAATTATGGTTTTTTTCGAAAATTATATAAAAATATCTAGTGATTACGCGCGTTTTTCGTAATAAATTTTATTTTGAGTTGTAGTGAAATTTAACAAAAAATCTACTCTTTTGATTAATCGAATAAAAAAATGAGTAACTTCAGATGATTTTTAATCGTATTTATATAAAGAAATATATTTAAGTCTCTTTGTTTTGGATGGCATGTGAATAAAAGAGTGTAAATGTGTGTGAGTGTAAAGAAATTTCTAACCTAAGAATTTAAAAAAAGTATCTAAAGGATTTTTTTGTTAATTTTCTAAAAAGAAGAAAAAATTGAAGAAAAAATCGACAAATTGAAATAAAAATGAAAACAACAACAAAAAATCTTATATGAAATATCAACAACATGAATCTAAAAAGTGAAACTATTTCTGAAAAGAATGAAATAAAATAAAATCAGAAAAGAAAGAAAATTTTTAATAAAACGTAATAAGAAAAAACAACATTTTTATAGAATTTTTTTTTGGGGAAAAACCAGTTTTTGTCTCTTGTTGTTGTTGTTGACTTAATTATAATCATTTTTAAAATAAAACTTTTAAAATTAAAGTGAATTTGATGGTGTTGAAAAACAAACAACAACAACAAAATTAATAAGTTAAATGAAAAAAAATCAATATTCAATTTTAGAAGTCTCCACTTTTATTTAAAGTCCAAAAAAACAAAACAAAAAATTTAAGGTTTGACTAATAAAAAACAACACTAAAATAAAAACCACACACTCACACACACACCTAAATCATCAACACACACACACATACACTCATTTTTTTAGAAAATAATCAACATATTTCGGTTGTTTTTTTTCTATTGACAAAAATAATATTTATTCTTTTTAATTAATTTTAATTTATAGAATTTCTTTATGAAAAAAATCAGGTTTTAAAACAATTTAAACAATTGTTTTGAAAATTATTCGAAATTCTTTTTCTCTATAATTTCAATGATGTCATTTTTAAAATTCCCCTTCTTTTCGCCTTATTAACACATGAAATAGTTTTTTTTTTTTTTTTTAACTTTTGTATTAAAATTTCATAATTAAATGAAATTTATTTAAAAATTTCCTGATTCCATTTACTTTTGTAAAGAATTTACATAATTTAATTAAAATAAACAATTAAATAATTTTGAAAACGACCATAGAAACAAGTGTTTTGAAATCTTCTTTTACAAAACAAAACAAGTGTTAAACATTAATTAAAGTGATTTTATTAAAAACACATGTTTTCGATAAAAGAAATTAAAAAAATTTATTTAAATTTGAAACACTAAAAATTTTCTTCTCTTTCGATTTAATTTTTTTTGAAAATTAAAAATTTTCAAAACTCTGAAAAAAAGTTTTGTTGAAATTGAATAGATTTTGAAAATATTCAATTTTAGGTTATGTTGTCACAATATAACAAAATATTGGAAAAGATTTGAAATCTTTAAAATGTTTAAGTTCGCCGAAAAAAAATTTCCTTTTCTTACGATTTCAATTGATTTGAAATATTGACATTTGATTCATTTCAAAGAAAATTTCGATTTTTTTCGATTTGTTAATTTTTTTTTAATTAAAAAAATTAAATCTTTAAATAATGATTTTCTTAAAGCCAAATAGATTTTAAATTCCAGTTAAATTCCAGCTTGTCAGAATTTTGAAAATGTAAAATTTTAGGTTATGTTATTACAATATCTGAACAGATTTGAAATCTTTGAAGTATTTTAAATTGATTTATTTTGAAGAAAATTTTTGATTCGTTTTTGATTTCAAAATTCTTTCAAAATTCTTTCTTTTCAAAATTAAATATTTTCAAAACTCTGAAGAGAATAGAGTTTTTTTATAACAATTTCAATTTGTCTATTTGTCAGACATAATTTTGTCGGATGCATTCAAATTTGATTATTAAAAGACGACATTAAAAAAGACATTTTCAATTGCACAAAAAACCCCTTCATTTCATATAGAATTGATTTTGTAGCAAATATTTGAAATTATTTGTCTGTCGATTTGTCGGACAATTTAAATCTCAATAAATTTTCTCTGAATTCAAAATAAATTTACGATTATGTGTGAAAATAGTTTCAAATATTTTCTGAAAAATTTTAAATATTTTGTCGGAAGTTTGCTAATATCTATTTAACTATTTTAAATAAGTTGTCGGTTTGTCGGACAACTTTAAAATTTACATTATTTCAATAATTATTTATTTTTTTATTTTTCATTTAAACTTTATTTTTTTTGAATAATACAAATTTTATAAATGAATTTTTTATATTTTGTCGGATGTTTTCAAATTTCAAAAAACTTTGTCGGTCGATATAAAACTATATTTGACCATTATATGTTCTTATATAAAATTTTTGTCGCATTGTCTGTTTGAAGGAAAAGCATTCGGATTTCTTTTATAACATAAACATGTTTTTATTATTAATCTATATGTTTCTATAGCAATCGCCAGTTATGTCGGATGTCTGTTACATGAAATATTTATGGAAACATGCTTATTTAAACTGACAATTTCTTTTACACTTTTTACGGAAACGTGTATTTTTTAATATCAGACAATTTTTATAATCAGACAATTTTTTGTCTGATTATAAAAATATTCTTTATTTACCAAACAATTTAAAGCGATTTTATGTAAAATGCTTTATTGAATGAAGGTCATTTGAAGAGATTTGAGAAGTTCTTAATAACAACCGACATTTTTTTAGCAAAATTTTGTCTGATTATAAAAATATTTCCTATATAATAATTATTATTTCATTTTTCATAAAAAAGTCTGAAAATTTAAGAATGTGAATTTCCTATTCATACATATATAAAAAATATGTCTGACTATCTGATGTTTTTGATTTATATTGCAAAACTTATAAATTCATTTGAAAATGTCTGATTGTGTGAAATTTATTTTCGATCATTTGCAGTATAAATTGTCATGTAATCAATTTATGAAATTAAAATATTATTTGTAATTATTTAAGTCTTAAAAATTATAAAGTTTCTAATTATAATCAAAATTAATTTCGCCTGAATGTAATTTGTCGATTATAATCGAAAAAATTGTTCAAGTTGAAAAACTTGTTGCTAAATTTATAAACGACCTTTTAACTTTAATCATTTTTATTCATAAAATATGATTATTTTCATAAAAATTCCCACAATTTTTGTATACTTTTTTAAGTAGCGATTTAAAAAAATGTTTATATAAATTATAGATGGCAAAAAGAGAAGAAAATCGATGATAATTGGAAATGAGAAAAATTAGCATTAAATAAAAAATAATAATAAATATTTAAAAATAATAGAAAAAGTAACGGCTAAATATAAATGACAGTTGAAATTGTTTTAAATTAAAAAATAATAAAAAAACAAAAGTATACCTTATGGGTTGACAAAAATAATGAAAAATAAAGTATATTTTGAGGCTCTTTTGCATATACAATTTTAGACAGCAAAAGAAGGGGAAACATTTTAAAAAATCAGGCTAAAAGCTAAAGGATTTCAATAAGAATTAAATAATTAAAAATCACTTAAATTTTTAAATTTATATCTTTTTATATAAAGTCAAGAAGATTTAATTTTAGTAAATATTAAATTTAAAAAATATTAAAAAGACCATTATTTATTAATTATTAAAAAATTAAAGCATATTTACAGGCTTTAAAATACTAATTGGAGCTTAAAAAGAGTTTTCAACAGATTTAAATAAATTGTTTTATATTTTATGATTCATCCAAATATTACTTTATCACCACAGTAAACACATAAGTTATACTTACTAAGGAGACAGTGAAGACTTTATGTGGAAGGGCAATGGTCTCCTAAGACCATAAAATAGTTAGTAAAGGAAAAAACGCTCAACCACAAAGTATATCCAAGGGAGACAATAAGCGCTCACAAGTGTTCCCTATTTAGCATTGTGAAGATTTAAAACTGCATTAGTTTAACTCCTAGGACAAGTCCATTTTAAAATGACTAGTTAAATAAGGTATTGTCCATTTCTAGGCAGTCATATGTCTAGTTAAAACAGTCACATTACGTCACACATTTGCACTCTAATGCACTCACACGTCTTCTCATATACACAGATTTATGTTGGGAAGGGGTCTATAAAATGCGCCATAATTTTGGCTAGAACTTTTTTCTACTGAAACAGAAAGATTTTGTAGAAAATATAATAATTTTGACCAAATTTTCATAAGATGTTCAACAAAAACTAAAAGCATACTTTAAGGGATTAATACAATTTTATTTTAATTATTATTTTATTCCTCCACCTCCACAAGTCTTGGAAGTTTCCTATTTCCTGACTTGGTAAATGTTTCTGTTATATATTTGAGAAAAAGTTTTATATACCGTATACGTTTTTACGTCTATGTTTATTAATTTTAAATTTTTCATAAACCGTTTAACAAAGAAAAGTATAGTTTAAGGGTTTAAAAAATTTTTATAAAAGTGTACATTTTTGGGAGAAATTAAAGAGATTTTAAGGAATTTAAAGAATTGAATTTATTAAAATTATTTTAATTAAATTAGCTTTCAATTAATTTTCTTTTAGTTAATTATTTCAACAAATTTTCATTATCCGTTATTTAATATTTATTTAATTATATTTTTAAAATTAATAATATTAAATTTCATTTAATTTTCTTTTTTTCTTTGTGGGAAGCTAAAATAATATTTTCTCTTATCCCGGGCTGCTAATAATTAAATTAAAAATTTTTATTTCATATTTACCTGTATTTATTTCTGTTTTTTGCCTAAAATATTGAATTTACAGCTGTTTTTCTAGGTTATGGCATAAATTTAAAATTTATGCTTTAAATTAATTTGAATTAAATTTATATAGAAAAAAATATTATTTATTTATTAAATAATAAAACTTGTGTGTGTGTGTTAAAGCTCTTTTCGTTAGTTTTTTTCATATTAATTAATTTCATTTTCTATAGAACAAATGCAAAAAAGCAGAATAATTCGTTACGTTTTGAAAAGAAAAAAATTGTTGTTGTTGAAAATTTTATTTGTTTGCAATTATTTGTTGTTGCAAATAATACAAAAAAATTATATATTATTTTCTATTTATTATTATTTTTTTTGTTTAAAAATTATTTTTATATATTTGAACACTCATTATAAATTTTTTTTGCTCTCACTCACTCGTTTCTTTTGATGGCTCTCTCTCTCTCTCTCTGGGGCACTTGCTGTTTTCTGGTATTGCTGTTGTTGTGTTTTTTTTTAAAAGGGGAGGCTGATGGGGATGTGGCTCTCATACTTCTCTAGTTGTTGTTGTTTTCTGCTCTCAAATGTTTGTTTTGGTGTTGAAGAAAATGTTTTTCAAGGTCTTGCATATGAGCCAATCTAAAAAATATATATATTTTTTTTCATTTCAAAACTGTTTAAGTAGTTGTGAGTGAATGAGTGTCTATGTATGTGTAAGTGTAAGAGTACATATATATACATGAAATTTTTCTTTTATATTTATATAACTTTTTTTCTGTATTATTTTTTTCACTAAAAAGTTCAGGTCTTTCACTGAAAACCAGAAAAAAAAACACTGAAAAATTTTATAATGCAGCAAACAAAAACAACAGAAAATATTATTTAAATTTAAAAATGAAAAACTAGTAAAAATCCTGTTCTGTTATGACGAATCTTCAATACCCTTCACCACAAATTCATGTTAAGTATTTTCTTACACACACATATATACATTCACAAAAGTGACACTTTCTTTCTACTGAACCGATTTTGATAAATTTTAGCTTAAATATTGTGACAAAAATTCTGTGTAATTTGTTGGTTTAAAATTTACAATTTTGTGAAAGTTCTTCCCTTAAAGAACGGTCTATATCATTTAATATACTAAATCAGTTTTGCTGATTTTCAATAGGTTACTTCCCAGGACTATAACAAATACCGTGGACAAATTTCATTGAGCTCTGTCAATTATTGTGGATGTGAGCATGCCAACAACAGACTGATAGACGGACAGACAGATTTTGATTTGATGCAAGAACATATATACATTATGGGGTCTGAAATGATTTCTTCTTAACGTTACACAAGGACTGTCAACGTTAATATACCCCCTACACCACTAGCTTAGGTGGAGGGTATAAAAAAAAGAACTGAAAATATAGTCAAGGTACTTGTAGTTTAAGCAAAAACAAAATTGAAAACGTGCTACGAAATTCTGCCACAAAACTTTGCCAACAAAAATTTTCATTTTTTTCTCTCTGATTTTTTCTTTCAATAAAATAAAAATAATCAAAAAAAAGAACATTTAATTTCATCACTCATTTTCATTTTCCCGTTTTGTTTTATAGTTTTATGACACTTTTGAAAAAATTATATTTTAATAAATTTTGAAGAAAATTTTTTTCATGCTACAAATAATGAAAATCTATGACATGAAACAACTTTAAATGAGTCATAAAAATTGGCAAACATATTTTAAAAGAAGAAAAAAAAACAAGTAAAAATGTTACAGTCGTTCAAGTCCGACTATGTAATACCCTACACCACATTGTTGGTTGTATAAACGACCTTCGTATAATATGCAGTTTTTATTTATGCAGTTAATTGATTTTACACGTTTTAAAGGAAGTTTTTTCTGGCAGTTACTGTGGACCGACCCACGTATAATTTGGCATAGCGGTTTTGGCTTATAAAGAGTTTCAATGTGATACGGAGCATTGTAAAAGACCTATGAGAAATAATGTACCGATAATTTTGCTTTAGAATAAAACAAGAATTATTTTCGCAAATTTTTGGACTAAAACCCCAATTTTGGGAAGATATTTGTATGGTGACTATATAAAAAATGGAACGATCATCACCAATTTTAATAGCCATCGTCCTTGTACCAAAATAATGGTACGTGCTAAACTTCATTAAGAAATCTTCGAAATCGCGTCCTGTACTGTGCGAACAAGCTTAAACTAGACAGTCAGCCGTGTGGACGGACATGGTCAAATCGATTAAGAAAGTGGTTCAGAATCCAACGGTATACCTTGGAGTGGTGGTAGGACTATTTTTTCTGCCCGTTGCAAATGGTGTAGGGTATAAGAAAAATATTTCAAATATGCACTATGGGTCATATACTTAATAGCAAATCATATTAAGGTTTTAAACGAATTTTTAACAAAGAAATTTAAACAATTTTTTTAATATTTTTATATATATTTTTTTTAAAATTTCATTATTATAATTTTGCATTTATTTTTTTTCATTGTGCTGAGCTAAACAAGTGTTGGCTGCTGCTACGCCAACAATTATTATATATATTTTTTTTTATAAAAATATTTAATGGTCAAGGCCATTTGGTTTATTATGTTAAAAAAAAAATACAACAATAATAAACTTTTTTTATTATTAAAATATTTTGTAGCTGCAGCTGTTTTCTTGTAGTTGTTGCTATCAAAAAAAAAATTATTTAAAAATAAAATTTCAAAATGCATTTTAAAATTAAAAAAAGTAATAATTAATGAGTAAATCTAAGAGTGAATTAATTTTTAGATCAATTTATGTTTCTTTGTTAATTAAAATATGTATAAAGTAATGACTTCTTCTATGGACTATATGATAGAGACTATATTATGGTTTATAGCTTGGAGTATGGAATTATTGTAGTTGTTTGTTATATAACAATCTTAAATTAAGTTTGTATATTTATCTGCATTTTATTCTGTAAACTGGACAATAATCTGGGTTATGTTCTAGACTGTAGTCTAGAGTGTAATCTATACTGTAGTTTAGAGTATAGTCAAGACTAAAATGTGGAGTAATCTAGACTCTAGTCTAGAGTATAATCTTTATTGTAATCTAGAGTATAATCTTTATTGAAGTCTAGAGTATAATCTAGACTTTAGTCTAGAGTAAAATCTTTGCTGTAGTCTAGAGCAATCTAGATAGTAGTCTAGGGTAATCTAGATTGTAGCCATGTGTAATCAAGATTGTAGTCTAGAGAGTAATCTAGTCTGTTGTCTAGAATATAATAAAGACTGTATTCTGGAGTAATCTTGACTGCAGTCTAGATATCAAAACTTCCTGTTAGAAACTTTTAGAGCTTCAACTAGTCGTATCAAATAGTGCGAGAATTGAGCTAACCGGACAGCTTTCCTAATAAACATATTTTGAGCTCTTTTCTAAATTCTTTCTATTTTTTGGCTTTTGAAACAGTTGGAGCGAAGAAAAGTCTCGATTATACTCTGGCCCATAATCTAGATTATAGTCTGTTCTATAATATAGAATAAAGTCTGTCTTTTTATCTACCTTATAGTCTAAACTATAATATAGGCCTATAATACAGAACGAAGTCTGGTCTTTTATATACATTATAGTTTATATAAAATCAATAATCTATATTATAGTACAGATTATGATTCAGACTAAATTCTAGATACTGAAGAATATTGTCTGGAGTATAATCTAGATTATTGTCCGGTATATAGATTATAGTTTGGGTTATAATTTATATTGTTTATTTGAATTATATGTCTCAATCATGATCTAGTTTATAGTCTGGTCTATAACATAGATTATAATCTATACTTTGAACTATTATAGATGTTGTAGTCTGGACTATGTTATGTTTATGATCTAGACTATTTTGGACTATAATCTCGACTATAGCCTGCATGTTTGTTTGGAACATTATAAAAATATAAGTTTGAGTTTTAAAATGTTTTTCATGGAACGAATTCTGAAATATTTATTTATCATTTTTTCAATTAAAATTAATTAGTTTTTTTCTTCTTTTAAAAAAATTTTCTTCATTAAATTATTTTTCTAAAATTTCAAACACATGTTTTGTTTAAAAATTTTTTTCAAATATAATTTTCACGAGGCTTTTAAATAATAAACAGATTTTTATAAAAAGTTTTCCATTGTTTTTATTTTTTTATTAAAAATCTAAGTATTTGAACTCGTTATCTATTTATTGCTTATCTTTTTCAAAAAAAAAAAAAATATTTATTTAAACTTAAACTGACAACAAACAGTAAATAAAAATAAATATATAACTATATAAAAATATTACAAACATATGTATATACTTCTCTATATGTATGTATATAAATGGATATTATAACACTTCATAAAAGAAAACATTCATATAAAAAATCTTGTATTTAAACTCCCCTTAAAAACAAGAGAATTAGTCTCTTTTTATACTCTCCACCACCACAAATGGTGAAGAGGGTATATTAATTTTGTCACTATGTGTGTAATGCTAAGAAGGATTTAGATCTCAGACCCCAAAATGTATACATATTCGTGCAACAAAACAAAATCTAAGTCGTTTTAGCTTGGTTCGTCTGTCTGTCAGTTGTTGGCACGCTCACATCCACAATAATTGACAGAGCTCAATGAAATTTTGCCTGAGTATTTCGTATAGTCCTGAGCAGTTTTCTTTTTAAAACCTATAAAATCAGTTCAGTTTGTTAAAAGATATAGACTGATATCTGAGGCAAACTCTATATTCAAAGGAAGAACTTTCTGAAAATTGTCATTTATTAATCGACTAATTAGACTGAAATTAAACCATAATATTGACTTGTACATACACATATACTCTTTTACCATTCCAAAAATTATCAAAATCGGTTCAGTTGAAAAAAATTATAGCCAAAAATATAACTAATTTAATGGTTCATTAAGTGTTTAAGAGAAACTTTTATATATTTTGTACATCCATGAGTGTATGTGTGAGTGTGTATGTATAAAACGCAATGTATTTACTTCACATGCATTGTGATGAAGGGTATTGACAATTCGTCATAGCCGAATATAGCATTCTTACATGTTTTTTTTTATATAAGAAATCATTTTGTTATGCATTTTATAAAATTTTTATGGTTTAATGTTATACAAACCATAATATAGTTACCACCAAAAATAATATAAAACAACAATTTGTTATCTCTGGAGACATAAGAAATGTAAGCAAATTCTATATAGAATATATATATAATTTTTAAAAACACGCTTCCCCAATTTTAGCTATTTTTCTGGGAAGAAATAAAGTCATATAATGAAAAAACAAAACAGAATTTATCAATAAAGATAGTGAAAATTATATAGTTAAGATAACAGATAACAAGTATATATACAGATGTATAAGTATATATGTATAAGTATAAGTAAATATGTTAAACTAACAAAAACACCCCAAATTATAGCTTAATTATATTATTGTCATCGTTTCTTTATCATTTGCTCTATTTTTTATTGTTCGATAAATTTCAACATTTTTTCAATTCTACAAAAATAAAATTTTAATTATTTCCATCAATCTAAACTAATTAAAATTTTGTTTATTATTAAAAGTCAAAAAATTCTGAAAAATTCTAATTGAAATGCTGGTATTTTGAATTTGTTTTCAGTTGCATTTAAATTTAACTAAGAGATTTGTTTGCACCCCATAAATAATAATTTCGTATATTTTTTGAAAATCGTTTCAAATATTTTTATTGATAAACCCGCATTTCAAATTTTATATATATATTTTTTCCATTTTGTGAATTTGAATTATTGTTGAATCGAATTTGGTTTTCCTCATAGAGTTTTTTTCTCGACATTAATATAAATAGGGAGGATTTTTTTGAACTCAATTTAATGTGTTTTTAGGGTTAAATATGTGTTTAAGTTATTCATAAGGGAATAAATACATTATTGTTTTTAATGTTTAACTAAGTGTGAATTTGGTGTAATCTGTTTTTTGAGGTTATTAAGTAGGGACACTTAAAAGAGATTTTAAATAAAATCGGATTTTTTAGCATATAATTTTTTAAAATTTGTTAAATAAATAAAAGAAAAAAGCAATTAAATGAAGTTGAATGAAGTAACGAAATGAAGTAGGAAACAAATCAATGTTAACATCGAATATATGGTCTATAATTTAGGTTATAGTTTAGTGTTATAGAACATTGTAATCCAGATTTTAGGCCAAACTATCTTTAAGATTATAGACTAGACTATAATCAATATAGAACTCCTGTCTATAAACTTAATTATGGTTCATCTAGAAAAACACATTTATAAAAAAAATCTTGTATTTAAACTCCCCTTAAAAATAAGAGAATTAGTCTCTTTTTATACTCACCACTACCACAGGTGGTGACGAGGGTATATCAGACTATAACCTTTATTATAAGTTCGATTTATAATCTATACGTAGTCTATATAATATGATAGTCTGGACCATGACTATCATATATAATATAATATAATATAATATAATATAATATAATATAATATAATATAATATAATATAATATAATATAATATAATATAATATAATATAATATAATATAATATAATATAATATAATATAATATAATATAATATAATATAATATAATATAATATAATATAATATAATATAATATAATATAATATAATATAATATAATATAATATAATATAATATAATATAATATAATATAATATAATATAATATAATATAATATAATATAATATAATATAATATAATATAATATAATATAATATAATATAATATAATATAATATAATATAATATAATATAATATAATATAATATAATATAATATAATATAATATAATATAATATAATATAATATAATATAATATAATATAATATAATATAATATAATATAATATAATATAATATATAATATAATATAATAATATAATATAATATAATATAATATAATATAATAATATAATATAATATAATATATAATATATATATATAATATATATAATATAATAATATAATATAATATATATAATATAATATATATAATATATATAATATAATATAATATAATATAATATAATATAATATAATATAATATAATATAATATAATATAATATAATATAATATAATATAATATAATAATATAATATAATATAATATAATATAATATAATAATATAATATAATAATATAATATAATATAATATATAATATAATAATATATAATATAATATAATATAATATATAATATAATATAATATAATATAATATAATATAATATAATATAATATAATATAATATAATATAATATAATATAATATAATATAATATAATATAATATAATATAATATAAATAATATAAATAATATAATATAATATAATATATAATATAATATAATATAATATAATATAATATAATATAATATAATATAATATAATATAATATAATATAATATATATAATATAATATAACATAATATAATACAGACTATAACCTATATATTAGTTCGGACTATAATTTTTAATATAGACTAGACTACAGTCTATATTATAGTAAAGATCCTTGGTTTAATCTAGACTATAATTTATATTGTAGTATAGACAATAATCTTTATTAGAGACCAGACTTTTAATCTATATTTAAGTCCACACTATAATCTTTAATGTAGACCAGATAATAATCTGTATTACGGTCTCGTTTATATAACAGTCTAGACAATATATAGTCCAGACCAAAACCAATATTATAATCTAGATTATATAGATTAAACCTTCATGATTATCTGTATTATAGATTATAGTCTGGTCTGTATTACGTTTAGTATATAGATTATAACTGAAATCTGTGGGCAAAAATGTGATTTCTAATTTAAAAAGTGATTTTCAATAAATAATAATAATTTTTCTTCAAAATTCAATTCTCTTACTAAAATTACAAAAAATCGATTTTTTTTGATTTGGAATTTTTGTGAAACCTGATTTTTTTTTTTAGCAAAATGCGACTTTTTTAGTGAATTTAATACTAAAAATAAGATTTTTATAAAAAATAAATCTTAAATGAGAATACAATTTTATAAAAAGTATTGTTTTTTTTTCCAAAAATTTATTTTTTTGTTTTCTTTTTTTAATCAAAAATTAAATACCAAAATGTAACAATTCAAAAGTTCGATTTTTTTTTTCAAAATATTTTTTTAATTAAATTTTCATTAAAATTTAATTTTTAGCAAGAAATTTAGTTTTCCACTTTTTTTCAAAATTTTTTAAATTTTCAAAAAAAAAAAAAAAAAAAAAAAAAACGATATTTGATAAAAACTTTTAATTTTGCTCACAAATTAAGTTTCTTTTTAACAAAACTAAGATCTTTGATCTAAAATTAGATTATGAAAAAAAACGGTTAAAATATATTTCAAACAGATAATTTCTGTTCTGAATTTTTGTCAAATGAGTTTTTAATAAAAAATTATCTTGAGATGAAATTTGTTTATTTGAAATTCCAGCTTATGCCAAATGTGCGGAATACCTGGCATAAGCGGCAGCACTGATCAAGCCCTCATTGCGATGTCAATACATAAACCTTTTCTTAAGCTGCAAACAAAAGATTTTTGTAAAGACTCGAACATTTAGTAATTAAGAATTGATTTTACTCGAGGTGATTAAGATTGTGGGATCAAATTTTGTGGTATTATTAAAGTGATCGAAATCTGGAAATATGAAATAATTTTTTTTAACTGGATTATTAAAACTGTATAAATATTAAAATTTTTCATTCAAAAAATATATAGAAATAAGACATTTTGAAGCTGAGATATTTTGCAAAAAGAAATAATAAATATTCTCTTTAAGGACAAAAACCTGATCTGTTTTACTCTCTTTACAAAAACCGGTTAATTAAGTATTTTGTTATATTAAATAAATATTGATGTACATTTAATAGGTTCTGAACCTAAAATTTTCAATTTTATGTTGTTCTTCGATCAATTTTATTGTTTTCTGTTATAAATTTCAAATCATTTCAAAAAACCCACTTACATTTTCAATTACATCAATTCTAAAGTGTAAATAATTAAAAAAAATCGATAACCAATAAAAAATAAAAATAAAAATCGTTCATATCATCAACTGATATCAGATTTCATCATTATAATAGACGTGTTTTCAAACTCAATGCTTTCGATGTTGTGTCACACTCATTTGTTGATGTGGTCATTATTTATTAACAATAAATCTCTTTACGCTCGTTCGTTCGCTCTTTTCAAATTCACTCTCTTTTAAACAAAAACATTCAAAATCAATCTTAAACAAACACCTTTTTTCATCATTATCAAATTAACAAACCATCTAAACAGACAAGTTGTTATAAAGAAAAAAATTATAAAAAAAATATTTGTTTTTTTTCCATTTTAATAAAAACTAAAATTAATAAAATTTTGATTAATTTTTGTGTGGATTTAATTAAAAAAGAGCCTGTTTTTTGGAAAATGAAATTTAATAAAATTTATTTTGTTTTTTTATTTATTTAAACAGAAATCAATTAGAAATAAATTTATATATTTTAAAAATTTATTTGAATAGCTCATATTATAAAATATTTTTATTATTATAAAACTATTAAAAAAAAACTATATTTTTATTCAAAAAATTTTTATATCATAAAAACGTATTTTTGTAAATTATTTATAAATTATTAATTATATTGATGTTTGTTTAATTATGTGTGTATTTTTATATTGCTGCATTTTTTCTCATAAAATATTTTTTTTCTTTTTTTCTTTTTTCCATATACTCGTTATACTCGTATCAAAAAAAAATCTAATTATTATCGCACCATTCAAAAATAAACCAAAAAATCTAAAAAAAAAATTCACCAAAAATAATTTTATCGATAAAAAAAACCACCTCAATTACCACCAAAACCACTTGAATATCAACCAAAAATGCCACCATCATCTTCAAATCGAAAAATCGACTTAACCCCAAAAAATGGACTAAAACCAAATACAGAAATATCAAAGAACATTGTAACCATCTAATCGTTGTTGCGTGTTGCATTGCTTACACAGGCGAAAGAAATCACCAAAATTACAATAATTAATCTAAGGAAGTCATTAGTGGCATAAGCTGTATCGAAAATATCTTAAACCAAAAGCAAAAAGTACATAAATAGAAAAAAAAGAGCAAAAACATTTTAAAGGGTCTAAGAAAACGCTAAGCTAAAAATTAAAGCTTAAACAAGTGCAAAAAGGACTTTAATACAAAATAACGTTAAACAACTAAAACAATCATCATTTTGATTATCATTCTCAATACAAAAGAATAAAGAACACATAGCTGATTATCTGTAGAAGCCAATTTATATATCAAAAGAAAGCTTTTCATAGCATGACTTAAAAATAGTTTAAAAAGCAAAAGTAAAAAAGCTAAAAAGTGCAAGTAATCCCAAATTAAAGGCTCTCAACTTAATAAAAAGCCTTAAAAAAACTCTCTTAAAAAAGCTCCTCATTCAATCATCAGCGTAAGCAGGGTTCTGTTTCTCTCTCTCTCTCTCTCGCCATTCAGAGAAAAGAGAAAAACAAAATAAACGTTAATCGTAATCAATTCGTGTTTTGCATTATAAAACTATATAAATTGTAGTTGTAAATTTTAATTTTGAGTTTTATTTGCTTTTTACGCTCATCATCCCAGATAAACTCTGTCTCTATCTCTCAATCAATTAATCAATCAATCAACCAATCAATATCAAATCTAACTCCTCTCTATCTCTTTTGTGTATTGAGGATCAGCATCAATTTATATAATATTATATATATAAAAAAAATAAATCATCCGCCAAAAACAAAAGCTCTCAAATAATCACCAATTACCACCACCACCAAACCACCAAAACCACCACAGAAACACAAAAAACATCCAAAAATTATAACCAAATAAATCGCCTCAAAGTATATAAAAAAGAGAAGTTTGTGTTTTTAATAAAAAGTTTTTTCTCGTACTTTGATTAAAACAAATCCAAAATTCACATTAAAATGGAAGATGCTACAATGGAAACTTGCCCCAGTCCTGAAATTGGCGATTCTAGAAAAAGACCTCTCGATGCTGATCCCGAAAATGAACAATCAAAACGCTCACATTTCAGTTCTGGTAAGTTTTTCTTTACAAAAATTCAATTCAAAAAAATCATTATTCTCTTTATAATTTACATTAATTTCTCTTTTTCTCTCTCTCTATCTCTAAATGGAAGTTTAAAACTTCATTATCATTTTTGAAAAGCTCTCTCTCTCTCTCTTTATCATTTTATCTCTCTCTCTCTTCAACATTATTATTTATTATTTTAAATCTCAATTATCATTTATCATTTCAATGCATTAATATCGTGTGTGTGATCAAATCGTATCAAATCAAATCGAATCAATCAATCTCTCAAAACTGATCTCATTTTCGTAAAATCAATTCATTAGTTTTTTTTAATGTTTCAAGCTCTTGTTGCTCTTATTATTTGTTCTCTCTTTTCTTTTAAAAGAAAAAGCTTTAAACTCTTTTTTGGCTTTTGAACTATAATTTTTGTTAATATTTTTTTATAAAAAAATTAATTCATCGTGTGCTTATTTTTTATTATTATTTTCTAAATAAATAATCTGTAAAATTGTAAAAAAATATAAATATTTTATAAAAAAATGTTTGTGCTTAAATTTTAAGTGAATAAAGTTAGGAAAAATAAATAATTTTAAGCTTTATTTTTATATAATAATTGTAAATGTTATTAAATTTAGTTTAAGTTTACAAAATATTGTGATAAATATTATTACGCTCTTTTTAACATTTACTGATATTTAGCGAAGACACGAACCAATGACCAATGTTTTCTTGTCTATTTGTAATAAAAAGTACTCTTTTTTTCAAAGAATATATTTTTAAAATGTTATCTTATTAATGAAACATAATTCTGTTTTAATAAAAGATACTTTTCTCTAGAACAAAACGTGAGAAAATATTTTTTCTAAAAAAAGTTATCTTATTGAAGATATATTCATTAGGCTTTTTTTTGAAATAACGTTTATTTTATTAAAGAAAATATTTTACTCTCAAAGAAAATGTAATTCCTTTTTAAAAAAGATATTTTTTGAAAAGCTTTTCTCATTAAAGATACAATATTTAGATACTTTTTGAATTTACTTTTATGGAAGAAAATACTTTATGTTCAAAGAAGAAATTTTTTCTCGAATAAAACATGGGGAAATATGTTTTTTGTTTTGAAAAGATAGTTTTTGAAGTTTAAGTTATCTTATTAAAGATATATTTTTCAGATACTTTTTGAAATTACATTTGTATCTTAAAATAAAGGATATTTGAAAATGTAAAATGTTTTCTTTCTAAAAAAATATTTTTTTTCAGTTTTAATTCTTAATAATTTTCAATTATACACTTTTTTAAACTGATAATTTTTTCAAAAAGAAGCTTGAGAAAGATTCCTTTATTCTTTCTTATAAAGAAAAGATTTTAAAATAATTTTTGAAAAGTTATTTTTTCTAAAAGTTACTTCAAAAAAAGATCTTTTTAATATATACTTTCTTTAAAAGATACTTCTCTTCAAAAAGATACATCTTTCAGAAGAATAATTTTTGAAAAATATATTTATATCCAGAAGATGGTTCGAAAAGCTTTTTTAGAGTAAAAGTTAATTTTTAATCTTTTTTCCAAAAAGATACTTTTTTTGGAACATTAAAGATACTTTTTTCAAAAAGTACATTTTGAAAAAGATACTATTTTTTAAATACTTTTTTAAAAAGATAAATTAGTTTTTCTTTAAAAAATTTTCTAAATATAATAAATGTACTGAAATAGATAAAATTAATCTGTATAGATACTTTTTTAAACAGATACTTTTTGCTAAAAATATATATTTTCAAGATAATTTCCAAAAAAATCTTCTAAATATATTCTAGCAAAAAATCCTCTACTTCTGTAAATTAAACAAATTAAAAATTAATTTAATTCCCCTGAAAATATTTTTCTTTTAATTTTTTGTTAACTCAAATGTTTTCAAAAACATGTCGCCTGATTTAACCCAGTTAAAATGGAAACCGCAAATTAGGACAACGTTTTAAAATTGTTTATCTCCCAAAACATTGCGAAAGCTTTTAGGCAGATTAATTGTACAAATTTTTGCTAACCAAAAAACATCTATGACCAGTCAGTCCGTCAGCCATTGAGGCAGCAATAATTTCGATATTTAAAATAAATTTATGACAGTTTTTTTTTCTATTTTTATGTTTCAATTTCTAAAAGGTTTTCAAATCTCTATTTCAATATTATTACGATGATGATGATGTGAACATTTTTCAAATAAAAAGAAAACAAAAGACAACAACAACAAAAAAATCATTTTACTATTTAACACATAAAATTTACAAAATAAATTTTTTACTCATGGATACACAAACTCATAGATACATTTATTCATGGATACATTAACTCAGATACATTTACTTTCAGTTATATAGATACTTTTTCTCATAGTCTGAACCATAAAAACTCAATATTGTATAGCAATTATGTATCGCATTGAAAAATCTGCTTATATGTCAGTTTACTCATGCAGCAGCAGCATAGTTAATGTTGCTCTCATTGTTGTTGTTGTTGCTCTTGTTGAATTTGTGCTCTTTGCATTCAAACTCATCTTTAAATAATGTATTTGTTGTTGTTGTTTTTGTTGCTGCTGCTACTTTTTTAGGGGGCATTCAAAACTATAATGGCACTTTAAATTGAAGGACTTTTATTCCAATTTCTATTTTTTTATTTTGTTTGTGTTCATTCTTTCATTTATTCATCGTTCGTTTATTTTGGTTGCAATAAACAGTTACTTACACATATAAATGACCCATTTACCCTTTTTCAATATGGTTGTGTGTATGAGTGTGTATGAAAATATGTGTGCCATTGTAATAGTATGTATGTGTTTATGCTGAATTACCATACTTATTGTAAAGTGATAACCCCAAAATAACACAAATCTACTAATTTTCTAAAGCTTTTTTTTTTTTACATATACCAATACATATTTGAATACATGGAAATATGTGTTAGTATGTGTATCCTAAAATGATGCTAGATACAACATAAATTTTTAACTGCTGTAGTAGTAGTTTCTAGTTTATTTCATTGTTGTAAGTAAAAACTATTTTAAATATCATTTAAGGCTTCAATTGCTCTTAAATGCCCTGCTCCATAACTTGCAGATACTCTACATATATGAGTTAACACACACACACATACGCCTAATTTTACACACACATACAAAGACTTACAAGAATTTCGTAAAACAATTGCAAAAATTATTTCAAACTTTTTTATAATTTTGGCTATAACTTCATTTCCTTAGAACCGATTTAACAGATTTTTTGTCAAATTCTTCAGAACCGATTTGGCTAATATTTTGTATTATATAGAATTAGAAAATATTGGATGATTAAAGTCAAATTTTATTTAAATTCTACACTTTTTGTTTTTTTTTGGGTTATCTAAGATATCGGTCAATAATTTTGTTATTAATACACCGATTTGATTCGTTTTAAATGCCAGAAAAAAAAACTCATGTCTATTGCAAATAATTTGTGTTGAATTTAATAAATTCAAGCTATTTATGAGGCCTTGAGAACGTTTTAAGCACAAAAATGGATGAGCAGACGGATGGACAGACGGACATATATGTCCCACTTTCGAAATGGCATCGTATTTCGATATGGTTCTATGATTTAAATCTGGTATAGAGTATAAAAATGGAAAAATTTACAAAATTATTTAGAGTCTTATTTGATGCTATTTTTGTGCGTTTTACTGCTTTTACTATTTGTGTTTTATTTAATAACCTATTTCGTTGTATACTTTAGCAGACGGACAGAAGGACAGACAGGCTAAGGCCTCGAATTCATCTCAGAATTCCACTGGGTTACTAATATGTTTTCGTTACAAAGTTTACAAAAAGCACAATAGTTTAAATTATGTGGTCTGCTGTTTTATGCTATTTTTGTCAACGTTTTACTATTCATCTCTTTTCTCCAAAATTTAATAGTTTATTTCGTGAATGAAAAAAGATAGACGGGCAGAAAAAGTCCTGGAATACGATATATAATACGGTATTATATATCTATTATAGGGTCTTAAACTGAAAATGCCCATTCAATTATTTGGACTACTAATTTATGTTCAGTTTTATGCGTTTTACTCTATTTCCAATTTATGTGCGATTTAATAATTAATTACTTCAATAATCTCAAGAAGACGGACGGGTGGCTTTATCCTCGAAATCATGCCAGAATTCGATTTAATGCAGAAATGTGGAATGATAATAAAAATTGTGTGGTGCGTTATTCTAAGCTATTTTTGTTAGTGTTTTGCTATTTACCTCATATTCTTTCATTTCCTTATTTACATCAAGCAACCGCACAGGCGATAGACAGGTCTTATCCTGGAAATCGTTTCAGATTCCGCAATTTTCCCATAATATATAATTACCAAAGTCTTTATTAAAGGGGAAAAACTCACAAAATTATTTTGTCTTCTATTTTATGCTCTTTTTTGTGTGCGTTTTACTATTTTTCCACTTTTTTTCCATTTAATAGTTTATTTGGTCATACACTTATATGTGTATATATATATATGTATTTGATATTTTTGTCCATTATATATAATCATCCATCTATTTTGAAATTATTTAGTTTTTTTTGTAGGCCTCCTTCTTTGCTCTGCTTCATCTTTTGATAGTTTTAGGTTCTTTCATTATTTTTCACAATAAGTTTTTCTGTTGTTTGTTTTTGTAAACAAGGAGGGTGGAAAATAAAAAAAGAAATCTGGTTAAAATAGAAGGTTTTGAGGTTAAGAAGACTTATATATGTCCTAGTTTTATTTTTATGATTATTTTCTTCTTTTTTTAGACTTTATTCTTTTTGGGGTTTGAAATTACTTTTAGTTGTAGTTATTTTCTATTTTCTTTAAGAAAATCATGTAAAGAAGAAATTGTACAGTTCAGTTAATCAAGGTTGTTGTGTTGTTGTTGCTAAAGACCTATTTAGTTTCGTTCCTTTGTGGGGGCCTGGTTTGTTAAGCAAATAGTTTTAGCAAAAAAGAAAATTATGTTTTTTATGAAAATTTCAAAGGGATTTTTATAATTGAAGTCGAAGAAAAAAGTCATTTTTTTCAGAAAAAGGAGAAAAACGCATCAATTTATATAACAAAAATATTCTCTGAGGGGAGTTTTATTAAAAGAATAGCAATTTGGGAACTTTAGAATACTTAATACATTTTGATTTTTCAGAAAAAAACCTTGTCTATATCGTACTTCATTAACCCTTTATGGTCCCGCTAAAAGTTTGTTATTAAATTCAGAATATAGAATCATAATTCCGGAACGTTCTCGATACGGGGCAGAATCAAGACCTTTTGAAGCAAAAAAGTTGGTATTCATTTTGTATCTATATTTTTTTAAGTGTTAATTTTAGAAAAAGCAAATTGTAATGCCCGATTTTAGGTCATTTTAATTAAAACACTAAAATCAAATTTTTACTTAATTTTGCACCAATAAAACTTTCAAAATTTGTGTCTTTTCGAACCAGAGTTCATTTAAGATACTTAAGTCTGTATGGGTCTTTAAAGAGGAATCTCAAACCTGATTATATATGATTAAATTCAAAGGAATTTTCTCCGGACCTAAAATTAAGGAAATCGGTGCAGTTGAAAATAAGTTCTTGAAAAATATATCGGAAAAAATTTTAAAATTTGAAATTTTCAATGAATTTGTTAAAGAAAAATAATTGAATTTGAATAAACTTACGGCACTTTCAACTAAATCGGATCAGAATAAAGAAAGCTATAGCATTAAATATGACAGATGTTGATATCTGGAGCAATTTCTTAAGATTGTTTAAGAACAATTATTTGATTTGTACAATATTTCTGCAGAATATTAAGCAAAGTCTTCTTAAACATATAACCCAAATTTTCTAAATCGGTTCAGACGGAAAAAGTTATAGTTGAAAATATAGAAAAATATTTCAATATCTTGAAAAAAATTTAAATTTAAAATTTTTATTTTTTTTAAGAAAATTTGTTCGATTTTAAACAAATTCGTATTAAATCTAATAAGATTAAATCAAGGACTATTTCAATATATTACTTAAATTCAGCTAAATCGGATCGGAAGAAAAAAGTTACAGCCAAAAATATTAAAAATATAGAAAATGTTTGAAAATGTTCGAGGTCTTCTATTACTTTTATAAAGAAATCGAAATGGATTTTTAATAAAATTGTAGCAGAATAAAACGATAAGTCAGGTCTTCTTTACTATATAGTAAAAAATTTGCCAAATCAGTGCAGAGTACAAAAAGTTACAGCAAAAATATATATATGAACATGATTTATGATTTTAAACATAAATTTTGCTTTTACCAGTTTTAGCCACGAAATAAGTGTCTTTAAGTGTGTGTGCGTGAGATTTACAATTTTGTGGTTATGTCAGATGTGTAACTAAATGAGGAATATAACCAGGTCATTATAGCAATTGGTTTTTAGGTTTTAAATTTATTTTTAAAAAAATTTCATTTAAAAAAGTTAACTTTCTAACGTTTTTCTAAAGAATTTTAATTAAATATAAATTTTTCTGGAATTTAATTATTTCCCGGTTTTTCTCATTTTTTTTTAAATTTCTTAAGAAATTAATATAAAAATTAATATTTCTAAATTTTAAATTAATAAAAAAGTTATTACATTGAAAATGACTGGTTTCCAATTATGATTAATGTGATTTCTAGTAAAATTTTTTACATTAATTCAAGGTCAAATTTACAAGTTTTTTTTTTTTTTTTTTGTAACAAATCAAAAGTAACTTTAATGACGGTCGAAATAACCGACCATTTGTTCAAAAGTGCATGCTTCAATCACTCTAATAATTGTTGTTCAATGTTAAATAAATATTCAATTTTAGCGATTCGTGATGATTTTTGAAAAATAATAAAAATCACAATAATAAATTAACAAGTTTATAACAATTAAGGTATTTTATATTTTTTTATATATACATGTGTGTAATACATGTGTGTATGTGTGAGTGTCTATAAAAAGTTAAAAATAAATATTAGTTTTTTTTTTTTTGATAAATAAAATAAATGAAATCAGCTAAAATAGTGATGCAACTTAGATTTAGTTTTTAAATTAATCAAATGGAACTAGAATTTGCACCTTAAACGAGAGATTTGTATTTAATGTGTGTTTTTTTTGTAGAAGTTATTAAAATACCAGTTAAGTTAGTCTTAGTAATTATTAAAAATGAGATGACATATTTATTGTTTATTTAGAAAATGAATATAAATTTTAGAAAATAATAAAAATCGACAAAAATGATATCATCTTAAGAGATTTTAGAGGGAAATAAATAAAATTATGGACAGATTTAAAAAAAAAACTATAAATTAAATAAAAAACAAGTAATAATGCAAAATCTTCAATACCCTACACCACAATGTGTGTAAAGGAATACATAACACTTCATGAGTATTAAAATTAGTTATAATAATATTTGGAATGGAAGTGAAGTACATTTAGCCTTATATTATGGCAACATTTCATTCTAATTTCTCGATTTATAGTTCACATGGAATGACAAAGTTACTATACTCTCTTCACCACTTGTGGTGGTGGAAGGATAATAAAATATTTAAAATCTTGATTTTAAAGCATAAAAGAAATTAAGGGTTTATTAATTAATAATTTCAAGGACCTCTAGACGTATGATTATTTTTAATTTTTGAAAGAACCCCTAAGCGTATGCTTGTTTTTTCAATTATGCTCCTTTTAAAGTATTTTCAGATTTGGGAAGTAATTTTTTTACTTTCCTTTTTTTTAACAAAATGACTTTATTTTCAATTCAAAATTATTTGCATATAAATGACACTTAAAAATATCTTTAAAATAAAACTCATGAATTATTTCTCAAAATTTTAAAAAATAAAAGAATTTATTAATATTTTATAAAAAAAAGAAAAAAATCATAAAATGAAAACGAAAATGTCAAAGTGAAACTTAATTTGAGACAAAAATAAACGCTAACAAGACAAGACTGTCATATTCAAATAAATTAAAAATTAAAATGATACTAAAAAACAAGGGACCGTGTTTTAAATCATCTTTAACGAATTTCAAAATATCTTACTTAAATCTCAAATACAAACACTTACACGCACTAACACTAACAAATCGAAAATGTTTGTTATATAAAGTGTCAGGAATAAAAGAAAATCTTGTTTTATAAATTTACCTATAACTTTTTTGTTACTGAACCGATTTATGAAATTTTTGGTAAAATAATAATAAACCTATAGCCAGTTATCAAGGCGGAATTTTATTTAAATCTGTTAAAATTATGTTATTAAAAAATAAATTCAAAGAATATTTTTATAATTTTTAAGATTGTTCCAGATATCGCTCTATATCTTGTTTATTACTAAACCGATTTTATTGCTTTTAAATATCAGAATACCTAAGAGAATCAGAAATTATATTCCCAAATTTCATTCAATTCGAGATAAAAATTCTTTATAAAAACGTGTGAAGTCATAAGTCATAACAGTTTATTTAGTTTTAACTATAAGATTTTTTCGAACCGATTTCTCAGATTATTGTATTATAATGAAGTTTATATAGCCAAAATAAACTACAATAAACAATAAACAGAATTCGAATTAAACGTTTCTTAATTAAATTTGATAGTTTTCACAACTTCCTTTATTTTCATTTTTATAAACTGAACCGATTTTGCTAAAATTTGGTTTAATATGGATGCAAATATATCGTTATATATATATTATTTTTCACTTTTTCGGTTTATAATTTGTAGGATATATTGATTTTTAATTTCAAGACCCTTAAGTTAATAACAAATAATTTACATATTTTATTCAATTCAAATAAAAGGCAGCTGTACAGTTTTCAACGGTTTTATTTTTTTTTTTATATATTATTGACTATATAAAAGTTTTATCTGAACCGATTTAGCTAATTATTAGTAATAAATTAGAATTATTGCAATTAATATAACCGAATTTCATTAATATTCTGAATATTTTTTAAATAATTTTTTTGCAATTCTTTATTTAAGATTCCAGCTTATCTCAGATATCGGTCACTTACTTGTTGCTTATTAATATGATTTTATTGAATTTTAATTTTTAGATTCTTCAAACAATAACAACATTTTTTTCAATTTGAAAATAAAGCAGCTGTACAGTTTTCGAAAGTTTTAACTTTATAAAATAATTTTGCTTAAATCATAGTTTTATCTGAATGTAGCCAATTAATGGTTCTAAATTAATAACGACATTTCGTTACAAACCTTGAATATTTCTTTAATAAATTTTTGGAAATTCTTTAAAATTGAGCTGGTCTCAGATATCGGTTTCAAATTGTTTTTGTTATTAAACTGATTTTTTGGATTTTTAATTTCACGATACCTTGGATGGGAACAAATAAATTGGCTAGATTTGTGTATAAAGCGATAGAAAACTATAAGCAGTTTTCCAATTAAAAGAAATCGTTTCAATTTTGATTTTGTCTAAGATATCGCTCTATAACTTGAGTGTCATGGAATCGTTTGTACTGGTTTTATATACTTAAGTGATTAAGAGAATAATAAAATATCAGACAAAGTTTCATTGAAATCTGTGTATTAGAATGAGCTTGATAGTGTTTCAAAATCACAGATTTTTAATAGGGATGACAAAACTTATACTTTATTTGCCCATTATGGGGGTGTTTTAAAGTCACTACCAGTTTAATAGATGTTATTTACCTTATCTGCTAGTGTAGGGTATTTTATGATTCAAGAATTATATATCTACATCCGCCATATTTAATAAAAAAAATAAAATTCAAATAAATTCCTAAATCATCATATACAATTTAAAATCAAATATTTATCATATGTTTATATGTAAATTATTTATAATTTGTTGTTATTTTTCATAAAATTTATAATAAATAAAAACAATAACAAAATAGTTAATAGATGTATATAAATTGAGAAGAAACTTCTGCTTTTTAAAAAAGACAAGTTTGTCCAGTTTTTTTTTACTTCAATATTTTATTTTGCCTTCGGATTTCAATAATAAAAATTATTGTTGTTGTTTTTGATTTTGAGTTTTTTTTTTTCAAATAAAAAAAGTTCTCTATTTATTGAATGAATTGTTGTTTGTTTGTTTTTGTTTTTTAATGGGTGACACTTGCTGCTGAATACTCAAAAAAATCTCTTAACTTTAAAAACAATTAAAAAATAACTCAGAATTCACTCATTTACTTAATAACTTTAGTGATCATTTGAGAGTGTGTTAGAGGAGTTATATTTTACACTCACACAGACACAGTCTCTCACCTTACATTACATATTATTTAAGAACAAAATAGGAATGTTATGTTCGGCTATGACGAAACTTCAATACCCTTCTTTACAAATGCGGGTGAAATAAATACAACATATTTCGTACATACATACTCACACACGTAGACAATATATATTTCAATTATTGTGAATGTAAGAGTACCAACAACAGGCAGCCGGACAAACAGTCGAACAAACAGATGGACAGACAGACGGACGGACATAGCTAAGTCGACTTTGATTTTGATTTTTTCTTAGTGTTACGAACGGAATGACAAAGTTAATATACCCTCTTCACTACTTTCGGCAGTGGAAACTTGGCTAACAAGCAGCAGTTTGTCAAGGTAAACTCCACAAAAAAAAAAAAACGAAAAAAAAAAAAAACTGACAAAAATAGAAAACAAAAACAAAAATAAATAATGAAAACAATAACAAAAAATAACAACAAAACTCTAATAATGAAATAATAAAATAATAAAAAACACACACACACACGTATACTTGCAAATGAAATATGACTTAAAGTTAGCATTTTTTCTACGTGTTAGTGTGTGTGTTTTTTGTTAATGAGTGTAGAAATCAAATGATTTTTGTTTTTGTCTAAATTTTAATCGTGATATGGAAAAAATCACTAAATTGACGTAATTTTATAATCAAGTAATTTTTTGTCAAAATAACAGGTATTTCAGTTCTTTTCTCGTTTATTGATCGTCAATGGTTTATTTTAATGGTTAAAAATTCCATTTTGTTATAATTAGATGAAGAAGAAGTTTAATTCTTCTTTCATTTTTTTGTTAGAATAAATGAAAAGAGAATTTAAAAAATGTTTTTAATGGACAATTTATGGCAAATAATTTGTCATTGTTAGTGGATTTGTATGTGAGTGTGTGTTTGTGGAGGAATTATATCATGATTAAATTTAGCTTAGATTTAGATATAAATAAAACGTAACTGCAGAACTTTGTAAAGTAAGCTAAAATAGAAGGAAATGTTATTTGGATTAAAATCTAAAAATAATTAATAAAAATCTAAATTTTTTTATATTAAAAATATTTGTAATAATGAAAAATGCTTTTATTTTAAAAAAATGCAGCATACTATATGGCGTTTTACAAACGACCATTAAACATTATTAGCACGTTATTTATCGAGTCCGAAAGCAATGAGTTTTCCCTTTTTCTAAGTCATAAACAAAATTTTTTCTTTAAGAAAATGATTTCAGATTACAATTCTCTAAAATATGGCATACTTCTAGGCGCTGTTTAATGATTAAGCCAAGTAAAGAGCAAAATTTACATGATTTTAATTTCCAGTGATTTGAAAACAACTTTTCAACCATAACTTTTCGTTAGCCATATTATTGCAATGAAAGTTCTTTTAAAAATTGTATAAAAAAATAAAAGTTGTTTAAAATTTTCCATAAAAAGTAAAATGTTTAAAAAGTAAAAGTTTATTAAACAAAAGTTTAGAGCAACACTAAGAATATTATTCAATAAAAAAAACCTTAAATAATAAAATCGTCATGAACATATTATAACTTTATTAAATCTGCATACTTCTAGGAGTTTAGAGTCAGTCCTATAATTAAGCATAATTTTAGTAATAATGTTTAAAAAAATTGTAAATAATTCACAAGACATAAAACATTTTTAAAAATATTGCTCACCTTTAGGGGCTTTATAAAAAATCTATTAAAGAGTTAAAATAAAAAATAAATTTTTACAAATAAAACTTAAAAAAATTTATAAAAATTAATACAAAATATTGCGGCATACAAAAATTTAAAAGTTTCTAACAATTATTTCGAAAGGTAAAGGAATTAATTAATAGAAAAGGCTGCCTATCTCTAGTTGCTTTAAGTAAAAGCCTGCCAAATATTCAAGGAGCTTAAGATACAAAATTAAAAAGAGGATTCAATTGTGAAATACTGAAGAACTTAATAAAGATTTCAATAATTACAGAAATTAATATATGAAATATGTTGCCTATTTTTGGGAGTTTTTTGGGAAAGTCTTACAAAGAAAGGAATGAAAAAGTCATGTTTAAAGGTTTAGTATATTACTAGGATCTTTCAATGAAGTCCTATAAAATATTAGTTTTCAATTTCAATTCGTTTTTTAATTGCCCAAAAATATGTTAAAAAATATATTAGATCACCGCCGGAACAACCCGAGTTTTACTCGTCCTTAGCGACAGTTATATCAGCTGAAAGCTTTATCAACAGAGAAGAACTACTCCATATTGTTATTGTTGCAACAGCAAAAAATTAAGCAAATTATTATCCAAATATGCGAAATATCTTTCGAAATTTAAAAGGCATAAAATAAGGCATAATTTTAGGGTTTATAAAGATTGAAAAAAAAAATGTTTAAATATCATTAATTTTTTAATGTTTTGGAACTTTAATATATAATAAATTAATAATAAATAACTTTTATAAATAATAAATTAATCACAGATATCAGATCCTAGATAAAAAGACATATTTTTCAATACTTTTTAACAAAACTTAGAACTAATAAAAATTGGAGTAAAATATTACACAATTTTCATTTTCTATAAAGGATTTTAAAAATAATAATAAATAATATAAATTGTGTCAATAAAATCAAATATTTTGTGCTGTTTATGCATAATTTTTTTAATTTTCGCAATTTTAAAATACAGTACAAAAAAGTATAATTTTAGGCGAAAATGAGTATTAAACTTTTTCAAACGAAAATAACAACCATTTGAACATTGGAAAATTAAACCAAAATTAACTTATTTTTTGTTCATAATGAAATAAAAAGGTTATTTGATTAAAAAATGGTAAATTTTTTACAATTAGGGATCGATTTTGATTCTTTAGAAGATTGACTGAAAAAGCTCTTATTAAACAGTTAATTAAATTCTTATGTTTTAAGTATTAAGTTCTAGTTCTGCTTTCTTTAAAATTCATGACAATATGAATGAAATTTTTTTTATTAGCAAGAAAAACGACTAAAAGTATGCTATATAAAAAAGATTAAAGTGATTTCACAAAATCTTTCATTTTATAATTTTTATATTAAGAATTTAATTAAAGAGCGCACCTTAAATGGTTTACATTATAAATATTTTGAAATAAATTTTATTTCTTGTACATTTGTAAATATGTTTACATATTTTAAGCAGGTGCCTAAAAGTCTGCAATACTTTGTCTTAATTATGACTAAATGTTTGTGTAGAAATGAAAACAAGAAGAAAAACTTAACGAAAACTTTAAAAATTAATTAAAAAATTATTAAACATTAAATTCTTTTTTAAACATCATTTAATTGTTTTAATAATTTTTTATTTATTTAAGTTCTTTCCAAATTTAATTGTTTATTTTTTGTGGTTTCACAAAATTTTGTATTTAATTTATAATTGAGTTTTTTAAATTAACTGATAACATTTTTATGAAATATTTGTTTTATTTATTTTTATTTATTTATAACTATTTTTCCATGTTTTTATTTTCTCATTTAAGTTTGAATACAAAATATTGTTTTCAATGTTCTGTTAAAGTTTAAATTAGTGTTTTTATTTTCTAGATTTTTGTTGTTAAACGTTGTTTTTTTTATTACAATTTAGGTCGTCTCGTTTCGTTTCTACGTATAAATTATTTTGGCTCCATATCAATTTAGGTCACGTTGCAGTAATCATACTCACAATAAAGTGCTGCAGCTACAACTACAACTACAACTACAGCTTTTAGTTACTTTTTTTGAACTTATACTCGGATAGTAAATAATAGCAACAGCAGCAGCAGCAGTTGAATTGGTAGTTGTAGTAGTGTTTTTCTTATAGTTTTTATTTATTCTCAATTTTTCATTTATTTATTTATTTTTATTGTTGTATTTTATATATATTTTATTTTATATATTTATTACCTTTCATATCTTTAAATGAAAACAGATTATTTTTCAGCTTTTCTCACTAAAGTGTTTAAACTATATTTTATTTTAGTTGTTGTTTTTTTAAATAGATTTAGGGATAATTTCTTTTCATTTTGTAAAGTCTTAAAAAAAGAGGAAAATTTTTTTCTATAATTATATTATTCTACAAATTGCAGTTTTAGCTAATTTCTTGTTATTTTGTAGAGTTTTTTTGGTGTTTTCGTTGTTTTCTTGATAAAAGCATATTTTTTTAAGGTAATTAACAAAAAATAGCAATAATTGAGAGGAAACGTGTAAAACAAAACAAGCAAAAGTTTTGATATAAAAATGCTATTTTTTAGAAACATATTTTCCTAATTAATTTAACAAAAAAGTTTTTCTTCATAAAATAACTCTTGTAAACAACGAAAAAAATGACAAATTTAAGAATTTTTAAAAAGACAACAGCTTTATTTACATTTCAACTAATTTAACAAGTTTCAGTTAAAAATTTAATAACCAGCAAATATAAATAATGAAATTTTTAATTAAATCCTAAAAAATCAATTTGAAAAGACGATTTTATTGGTAGTTAAGCAAGTAAAGCATATTTTTAGGTGTTAATAAAAATTAATATTTAGAAAATAATCCCTACTTTTAGGCATTTTATACTGCCTAATAAATACTTTTTTTAGTATTTAAAGTAATGCCTACTTTTAAATAGTCCAATATGTATACTTTTTAACCTGTCTACATATATTGGATATTAATATAAATTAAATTGATTTTAAGGTTAATTAATTAATATACAAATTAAAAAAATAATTTATATTATTTTTTAATAATTTTCCTTAAAAAAGTATTTAAATCGTTTCTAAGAAATTTTATTTTTGTTACAAAATACATTTATATTTAATTTAAACTCCTATACGCAAGACAGACATTGCCGAAAGTACATACTAAATAGTCTTTGCTTTCTAATGATGTATTAAAGTATTTAAATTTGTGCTTTTCTACATTATAGGACTTTTGTAAAAATTGTAACTAATTTTTAATATTCGAGCTAATATTTTTTTAAAATATGTTGCATACTTTTCGGACTTTAAATCTCATCTTTTAAATCCACCTGCTTTATTTTAGGCTTAAAAAATCATTTTTTAAAAAATATATATATTGGCTACAATTTATAATGGCAATTGTCATTTGTAATGGAACAGAAATAGATTGAAAAGTTCAACAAAAGTTTAACTTAAATAAGAAATAAATGACATCATTTAATGGCTTTTTCTCCACCCGAAATCTCTTATTTAAACAAAATAAATAAATATTCAGAAAATTAAATACATTTTCATTGCTCTTATGTTCCTGGTTTTGACATCATCCAAATGTTTCACTTTTAAAGTATTAATAGTGTATTCTTTAAATACGTTGCATACTTTCGGGCTATTAAATATTACCTTATTTTAAGCTTTTTAGTTAAAAAAAATAATTATTTAGAAAATGTTATAAAATCTCCTTTTAATTTATGAAAAAATTTACTAAAATTTTAACAAAAATAAGAGTACATTTGATGTCATATGATGGACATTTTTTTCGTCAAAAGAAAAGTATTTTGAAAAAAATAATGCGAATTATGTTAATTTCCTTTCATGATTCTAAAGTCCATAATTTTGTCAGCATACAAAATGTTCTCTTTCTTTAGCAATAATACATAATTCCTTTATATTTTGTTTACTTTAGCATATTAACAGACTTTTATAGTTTATAGTCTTTGTTTAGGCATAAGCAAATGTTAATTGATGTGGAATATTTTTAGGCTTCAAATTCTATAAAATTAAAACTTATTAATATTTTTTGGTGAAATAAAATCTATTTAATGGCCCCATTTTAATATTTAAAATTTTCATAAAATTTCCTTCTGCATGACCTTTTTTCTATATTTATTTTCTTTTCCTTTAAGTCTTCCAAAAATAATTAATATTCTCAAGTATGTGTCATTGTTGTTGTATTTTTAGCTGACAAAGCAGCAGGTTTAAAGGATTTCTGTTTGTATTTCTTGGCTCCTTTTTAATTAATTTGCTTTTTACACGATTTATTTTCCTCCAAAGAAAAAAAACTAAAAAAACAACGATTTTCCATATTTGCTTTTATAGCATTTTTACACATTATTCATGCAATCAAGTCTAGCAAATAATCCACATGACGTTCAGTTTTTTTTTATTATAACTCAAGGACATTTTGCTGCAGCTGGAAAGAAGAGCATTTGCACGCATAAAAAGGAAATAAAAATAACACAGAAAAATGAAACTCAGCAACGGAAATTTATGTATGACTTTTTCTTCTTTATTTTGTCGGTGCAAAAAAAGGGGGCCTGAAATGTGTTTCATTTTTGGCATTTTTTGGTCAAGTGCTTGTGTCACATGTTTATGGCTGCAAGAAACAAAAAAACACTACAATTATTAAAAAGACGAAATGAAAAAATAGAATCTTTGTAAAATTAAAAAAAATCTCTATTTCTAGTTAGTTCCCATATGGCCCAAATTTGCGATATATATATAAAATACTCTCTTTTTCTTGGGACAGGGTTAGTTTTGAAATATAAAATTTAGCACATACCGTTAGTGCGCAGGACTATGAAAATGAAACATAACGGAAAATTCTATAGAGAACATTGAAAAATTCTCATACCCTTCACACTCTCCCCCCACCAACCACCTTAAAGGGAAAAAATAAACTGCAGCTCTTACGTAGATTTTTGCCTGGCAGCAGCAAAATATAGAGAGGAATAGTGATGTAAAAAAAATATATAGCAAAATAGAAGAAATAAAAACCGAAACGGAAAATCTGGGTCAATTGCGTTGTTGCCTTATGCTTTTGCTGCGTTGTGCTATGAATACATACATACATACACATACTAATACACTGATACAGCAAAATGTGTGGCATACAACAAATAAACAAAATAAAACAACTACTTGCAACATATATATACAGATTTTAATACATACATACATAGATATTTGTGTAAGCATGTTTGTTTGTATATGTTAAAAGTATTTGTATACAAATAAAAGGGTATTGGGTATGTATATGTAAAAAGCACACATATACACAGATACCTATAAATATAAACACAAAAATAAACAAACTTTTGTACAAACAAATAGACACAGACACATTTTTGTCATGTGTATCTATAAAATAGCTTGACATTATTAGAACAACTACTCACTCATTCACTCACTCGTACAACATGGCACTGTGGCACTTACAGATTAAGGTCTATTGATATATACAAAGATTTATGTTTTTCAAAAAAAAACTATGTCTATTTCTTGCTACATGTGTGTATGTGTGTGCATTTAATGCATTTGTATAGGTATTTAGTTTTTTTTTTCGTTGTATGCAAGAGTTTGATTTTTATTATTGTTTTGTAGGCCTGAATGAATGAATGTCAACCTAAAAAAATATAATTGTTTTATAGTTGTTGTAGTTGTTGCTTTTATTGCTGTATCAACTTAAAATATTGATGACCACCTCGATGCCAATAGATTTAGTTTTTAGCCAACAAATAAACAGCAACAACAACCAGCAAAAAGATTCTTTAATTCAATAAAAGTGAATTATCTGATTCACTATTTTATTTTGTTTTCTCGAATTTTGTTGTTTGTTTTTGGGAAAAAGGAAGTAAATGTATGTAGATTAAGAGCTTTTTTTGCAAACTGAAAGCTTTTTATTTTGAGGTTTTTGTTATTTGGGTAAAATTGGTTTAAGAGAAGAGGAAGCATTTTTGTAATGTAAATTAGATTTCTTCCTTCTATTTTTTTTGGGGTTAAGAAGACAAAAACTGAACAGATGCCATTGCAGTAAATTTGTGTGTGTGGGTGTTTTAATTAAATAAAATTGTCGTTTTCTAATCTATTTAACAAAATTTTGTTAAGACATTTAAAGTAAGGAAATCTATTTAAAATAAAATTCCTGAAGAGTTTAGGATTTAAGGAAACTGGAATTAATTAAATAAATTATTTTTAATAAATTATTAAAATGTTGATAAATACTGGATATTATGTCTTGTTTAAACTAATTAAAAATATTTAACACCTTGAAATATGCTTTACTTTTAGTAGATTTTTGACGCCTTGAAATATGCTTTATATTTGTTAGAATTCATTGAATAAAAAATGAAAACATATGATTTATTATATTATGAACCTTATAAAATTTGAAATAATTATGAAGTTATAATAAAATAAGGCATACATTTAGAACGTTATAATGAAATAAAAATATAGCATAAGTTTCGGCGCAAGAATAAAATAAAAATATAGCATTATTATGGGCGCAATAACAAATTCTACATTGTAACTTAGTTTGGCTAAAACTTTTAAATTTATAAATAAATTTTTCTAAAATATTTAAAAATAATTGAAGAATCATTTTTAAAAATTTAAATATGAATTTTCATTATTTTTATTAAAAAAACTGGTTTTTAATTAAATCAGCAAATATAATTTTTAATTTCTTCCTTATAACATTTTTTACATAAATTATCAATTAAAAACTTTTCCACTTTTGACAAAAAAAATCTAGACCCAAAAATTATCATGTAACTCTAATTTAAACCAGGGTTTTTTTTCTTAAAAACTCCATTTAAAAAACTAACGACTGTTTTTAAATGTTTTTATAGCAATTTTATGTTAATTTAATAATTATTATTAAAAACCGTGTAACATACAAAAAAAAAGAAATATTTAAATATTTATTTTTTCGTTATTTTCTAAAAAAGAAACCAGAAAAATGAGATAACATATTGACATAAATACATAAAACAAGCTGTAATAAACATATGACCGGTTGTATGTAACTGAAACGAATGCAAATGTATGGGTGTAATATTTAAAATAAACTTTAAAAAAAAGTTATGAATATGAATAAATTAAATATTTTACGAGTTATTGGCAAATAATAATTACTTCATCATCTTTGTTAGCAGCAGCAATAGCAGCACCAAACAAGTAAAAATGCTATATTCAGCTATGCCGTAACTTGAATACCCTCCCTTACAAATGCTTGTGAAGGTACATGGATATGAGCGTGCCAACATCAGACAGACGGACAGATAAAAGGACATAGCTGAATCGAGTCATATTTTGATTTGAAGCTAGAATATATATACTTTATAGGATCTGAAGGGATTTCTTCTTTACGTTACGCACATAATGATAAAGTTAAAATACCCTCTTCACCACTTGTGATGGTGGAGGGTATAAAAAGCAGCAGCAAACAGCATTATTATCACTTCAAAAATAAATAAAAAAAAAACTTAGTCACTTGTACTGAAGTTTTTTTTTTTTTTGAAAATACAAGTTTATTTGTATATTTAACATTTAATGTTATATACATATATATACAAATTTACATACAAATAATACTCTCAACAAAAAAAAATGGAAATAAATTTAAATTTGTATAAAAACGTGACGTGATAATATTTGATTTTGATTATTGAATTTCTTATAATTGTTGGTGTTTTGTGTAAATATGTGTTTTTTTTTTTGTATGAAAAGGGAGAAAAGAGAGAGAGAGAGAGAGAAAAAACAATAATTCCTACAACATTTCTAGTTAAATTATTTACCAATACCAATATGATTTCAATCAAAATACCAACACTATTTTAACTTCCAAAAATCATCGTGAGCAGCAGCGTTTGTTAGGAATTTTGTATTAGAAAATAATTCTCTTGACTTTTCATTTATTTAAAGTCTAAACTTATTAGGAGATGGTACTTTTGTTGGTACTTTTTTTAGCACAAAAAAGTACTTGACTTATTAAGTCACTTAAAGTAAACTTCCAAATCGGATTTAATCTTTAGTGGACATGGTACTTTTGTTACTAGAGTACTTATTTCGGTACCAAAAATAGAAGGCGTTTAATCAAAAAAATATTTTTGAAATTAAAATAACAATTAGTACTTTTTTAGTACAAAAAAATACTTATTGTTTTAGTCTTAAAATTCCTATATTTGTTCCCCCTCTCTCTCTCTCTTTGTCTATCTCCCTTGTCCTTATTAATTCATTAATCTCTCTTATCAATATGACTCATTAAAATTATATATTAAAAATATCGTACCATATCATTATTTCCTTCTTGAATATTAAATTATATAAAATCTAAATCATTTTCAAAAAGTTCAACTTTTTTAAAAGGTCCAATATTTTATGATTAGAACTAATCGTGGATTATTGGATTAACCAAAGATTATTTTTGATAAGCAAATTCTCGGGTCTTTAAATAATTTCTTAAAGACATCAAATGATAATATTTTAGCTTAAACCATCAATTTTAGAATAAGCCAGGATTAACTCAAGTCTTTCACCATGATTCACCGCAAATGCAAGTTTTAATCATACAGTTTAATTTAATGACTTCATACAGTTTTGAATTTACTTTAAACGCAAGTTAAACCAAATTTAATTTTAGTTTAAGATTTTTTAATCTAAGATTATTTTTAAATAAAAGTTAAGTTTACGTTAATCGAGGATTCATTTGAGGAAAATCTCGAGCCTTTAAGAAATTCAATGAAACGACATTCATATTATATTATTAGATCTTCATTTTAAAGTAAACCAAGTTAATCATCAACTATGGTCCATTTTAAACGTAAGTTTAATTTAATTTATTTTTTGAACCTTTACACAGTTTACTTAAAACATACATTTAAATAAACCAAGTTTAAATTAAGTTTTCTTAACGTAGATTACTTATTAGAATAACCAAGATGTTTTAGTTTACGAGTTTTTGAAATCCTTCATTAGCTTTAGTTCCACACTTACTTTAAACGTAGTTTTAAGTTAATCCAAGTTTAAAGAAAATTGAACTTTCATTATTCTAGAAAAAATGTCAAAGAACATTAAATTAAACCTAATTTAACTTAAATTGAAGAGTAATGCTTAATGCTTTTAATCTCAGAGTAAAGTAGCTTTCATTGGTGACGCAAAGTTTGCTATATCGTTAGAACTCGATTGTAATCATATGATATTTTCTTTTAATGATTAAAAAATAATATTTTTAGAGAAATGTGGATTTTTATTTTGAAGAAGTTCTTCTTTCGGTTTTAATTAGATCCATTTGATACTTTAATGTCTCCAAGTAATCAGTATAAGAGAAATAAGCTAAAATATTATTTTATTAATTGAAAAGTTTTGAGCCCTTTTCAAAGGTTTAAAATATCAAATGGATTCCTTTTCCAAGAAAAATGTTCATATCTTGGTACTTTTCGTCCCCCCCTCCAAAAAAAAAGTACTCTATTTCAGCCTCATATATCCCTTAACAACATTTCCATTTTCAGCACAGTCGTAACTTGTCTATCATTTATAAATAAGTGTTAGTGAGCACATCAACACTCCAAGTGTTAAGAAAAAACTCTCTTACTCACACTTAGACAAAATTTAAAGCTCAAATACACGTGTGTGTGTTTTGAGTGTAAATGTGTGTGTGTGTGTATGAATTTATATTTATTAAAAGCTTATCTAAATGCGTTTTAGAGTAATAAAAGTTGATATGTTTTTGTTAAATAAAAAAATATATATATTTTTCGGGAGGCATTTTATGTTGTAGTTGTTATTGTTGTATGAGAGTATCAACTATTTTTCAATTTGTTTTAAATGTTGTTGTTGTTGTTTTTTTCATACATATAAAGTGTATGTGTAAGAGTGTGTTTATGGCTTTTTTGGCGGGTGTTGATTGGATCCTACTTAACATAAAACAATTGCGGCAAACGATTCTCAATTCTCTTTAAATTCTCTTACAAACTTAAGCTCAGATAAGGATTTAAGGCAAATTGGAAGATTGTAAAGGGATAAGGGAATTTTGAATGACTGATTTATTGATCCTTTTGTTTTTGTTTTTTGCAAGGTTTAAGTTATTTCCCGATAAGCAGATGTTAGAGATTGAAAAGTCGGCCCCCAAAAATTTTGTATCGCCATTTATGACAGCCGTTGGCTAATCAAATAACTTGCCAAATTTCAGTCCGTTTGGTTGATTGGCGTTCCGCTTTCGAGTTTTGTTTGTCATGTTTTTTGACGTTTAACGTTGTTTGTTGTTTTGTTATCAGCTGTATAAAGGCAGCAGCGTCTAGCTGACAAGCTGACTGGCTCTATGTATGAAGTCGGTAGTGCCAATTTCTATATTGTTGTTGTTAATTTGTTTTTGTTTGTTTCTATATTTTTTTAAAATATTTTTTCCACTTGCTAACTGTCTGAGAGTTATTTGTTATTTTTTTTGTTTTTGTGTGTATTTTGTTGTTTTTATTGTATTATTTTTTTATTTTTCATTAACTCTTTGCGCGGCTGAGGCTGCTGCTCGTCTGCTTTTTAGTGCGGTTTTGATACGCGTCGACTCTTGTCTTAGTTTCCTCCTAAAGCTCACGCGGTTCTATTTTGTAATAATATTATCGTCGTCGTGTTTTTTTTGACAAATTTTTCATTTTTTTCACAAAAAAACGTTTCCTTTTCATTACATTTTTCATAAAATTTAAACAAATTTTAATTGATTTTTTTGGATACAAAATAAACATTTTTGCGCTGAATTTTTTATTCATAAAATACGCTTTTTTCATAAAATTTTAACAAAATGCGGACGTGTAAGTTAAACGTTCTAAAAAATATTAAGAAAAATAAATCAATAAATTTAAAAAATAATAAACAATCAAAATTTAAAAAATATATTAAAAAAAAATTATAATAAATTAAGTTTTGTAGAAGAATTTTAAAAATGAAAAGCATTTTTAAACTTTCGATATTTTATTTGATTATTGTGATAATGTGTGTGTTTTCTATTTTAAAGAAAAAAAATTATTTTTTATTAAAAAAGTTGAGAGATTTTTGTTTATAAACTTAATTTTTAATCACAGAAATTGTTATTGTTTTAGTACCCAAAAAGTTTATAATGAAAAAGCTCGATTTAAAGATTTAAGATTTCAAAACATGTTGTTCCGCTAATCGAGAAATATAACTCAGAGTTGTATTTATCGTTTCCAAATAGTGATGAATTATCTGTAATCTAGAGAAAAAATCTTTAATTTAATTCTAAAATAAAAATTAAAAATTATCTGGAAATCAGTTACCGGAATTTTTCTGCAAATCCAAAAAGTTCATAAAATTTTTGAATTCTAAATTCTGAAACTTAATTTGGAATTTTTAAAATTTCAAGCTTGTGATGAGTGGAATTAACATTTAAATCGTTTTCTTTTGCTTTTTGCTACAATATTTTGAAATGTAGAAAAATTGTTTAAATTTATTCTAATATTATTGTTATAAATATACTTGTTTTGCCATTTGTATTTATTTCAAATAGAATTAAATAAAAAAAACATACTTTAAAACAGGGTAACCAAAATTTAACAAAATAGCAGAAGAACATAACCTCAAATATTTTTGAAAAAAAAATTTAAGATCAAAATTATAAAAACAAATTGAACGTTTTGTGGCAATTAATCACTTTTTTGTCCTAAAACAAATATATACCAAAATATGCTTAATATGACATTTTAAGCAAATCAGTCTGAAAAGGCTTTTAAGGGGAAAATAAGCAAACGTGTGATAATTATAGAAATTATATATTTATTTAAGAGGAATATTATATTATGATAAAGAAGTAATAGAGAACAAGTAAATTAGGGCTTTTTAATGAAATATGCAAAAATATGCTTTTAAAGCAATATTCAAATATATATGCTTTCATAAGTGAAATAAGCAAAATAGTTTTGCAACGAATTTTATTTTCTTCATTTAATTTTATTTTCTAATAGGAAAATCGAATTAAAAGTTATTTATTTATATAAAAATAATATTTTTTTATAAAAATTAAAGAAGAAAACATAGAAAAAATGGAAAATATGTTTTTATTACGAAATATGCAAATTAAGCTTTTTAAGGCAGATTTTCTATACTTCTGTATTTTTGGAATGTTTCTAAAGTTAAAATAAAAATTAAAATCTCCATATTTATGCAAAAGAAAAATAATAATAATAATAATAATAATAATAATAATAATAATAATAATAATAACAATAATAATAATAATAATAATAATAATAATAATAATAATAATAATAATAATAATAATAATAATAATCATAATATTTTTCTATGAGATTAGAAAATATAACGAAATATACAAAATATGCTTTACGCTGCAAAATATGCTAAATAAGCTTTTTAAGGCATATTTTTCTACATAAAATTTTTAACATATTTCTATGTGAAAAAATAAATTTAAAACTTTATATTTGTAAAAAATATTATTATATAATAAAGCCAAACATTTAAAATATATTGAAATATTTAAAATATGCTTAATAAGCTTTTTAGCTTTAATTGTGCATTTGTATTATTTAAATTATTCTTAAACTTGATATAATTGTTTTATATCAAATTTATGTCCAAAAAAATGTGATATGCTATATTTTTTGTTTACCCTGATTTTAACGAAAAAAGAAACTTAACCTTGAAATTCAATTTAATGGTAAAAAGTATATATTCATATACAGATTCTATACAATTTCGTTGTTATATATATTTTTTTTTGTTTTTTTTATTATTTTTTGTTACTTATTATTTAATTTTTCTCTTATATTATTATTTTTTATTGTTATTACGAGTTTTATTACTTTATATTCTTTCCTCTTTATATATTTTCTTCTTCTTTTACTTTGTTGTTGATTTTATTTTTTAGATAATTTACTTCTAATGCAAATAATTTTTTGCTGCTCAGTTTTATTATACAATTCAGTTTTTTTTTGCACCCTCCACCACCACAAGTGGTGAAGAGGGTGTATAAATTTTGTCATTCAGTATGTATCACTAAGAAGGAATCATCACAGACCCTATAATATATATATTTTCTTGTATCAAATCTAAATCTGAGTCGATTTAGCTGTGTCTGACTGCCTGTATGTCTGTCTGTCAAATCCACAATAATTGACAGAGCTTAATAAAATTAGGCCTAAGTATTTGTTATAGTCCTGAAAAGTTTCCTATTTAAAACCTTTTTAGTATATTAAAAATATAGACCGATAACTGTGCAAACCTCTAAGTTCAAGTATAAAACTATCGTAAGATTGTAAATTATAAAACTAATTTGTCGATTTAAAATGAAATTCTTCACTAATATTGAATTATATATACTTCATCACCATTCTCAAAATTACTGAAATCGGTTCAGTGAAAATAATGTTACAGCCGAACCTAATTTATAAGTCCATTAAATTTCTGAAGTTTATTTAAGAAAAACTTATATTTGTATACGTAAGTGTGAGTGTGTATTTAGAAAACACTCGCATTTGTATTGGAGGGTATTAAAGATTCGGCATAGCCGAATATAACATTCTTATTTGTTTATTTTTTGTTTTTGTTTTGAAATTTATTTCAATTATTTTTTTAAAGTTTCAAGAATTTTTTTCGTACTTTTTTTTATGAAAAATATAAAGTAAAATTTAAAAAAAAAAATATGAAAAATATATTATTAATAAATTTTTGTTGTTGCTGAGCTGTTGTATTTTTTTCAAAGCCTCTTATCTCTTCAAAACATTTAAATGTTATAAATTTAAAAAGAAAAAAAATGATTTTATGAAAAAAAAACACAATTTTGTACTTAAAAATAATTATGAAGCTACAAAACGGAAATTAAAATTGTTGTTAGATTTTTGTAGTTGTTTTTGTTGTTATTTTTTTAACAGAAATAATTAAAACAAGCGAAAACACAAAAAACACCAGAAGTTTTTAAATAAATAAACTTAAAATAATTTTTATTTACCTGAATTAAAGTTGAAAACAGAATATTTGCTTTTATTAAAAAAATATACCTTCAATACCCTCCACCATAATTTTATGAAAGTTTTTTTGGTTTGAACTTAGAGGTTGCTTTAGATATCGGTCTATAACTTTTAATAAATTTAACCGATTTTGCTGATTTAAATAGGAAACTTTAACAAATATTCAGGCGAAATTTCATTGAGGTCTGTCGATTATAGTGGATGTGAGCGTGCCAACAACAGACGAACATAGCAAAATTGACTCAGATTTTGATTTGAAATCATTCCTTTTTTGCATTACACACGAAATAACAAGTGGTGAACACTTGTGGAAAATCGAATTTATTTTCATTTTTTTGAATAAATTTAATTTTCTAACAAAATCAAGTTTCTGAATATTTATTTTCAAACAACAGTTTCAACTCCATTGAGTAGACTCACCCGCCCTCCTTCACCCACTATAACTCCTCCATTTGAATTAATGGAAAAAAATCAATAGACTTAAAAATCAGCTCATGGTGAACCGCTTTTGTTTTCTATTTAATAGAGAAATAATAGACAGACAGACAGACAGACAGACAGACACAAGTGTTTAATTTAATTCAATTTATATTATTTTCAAATAAATTTTTTTCTCATATTTCTAGTTCTTGACTTTAACTCTCAAAAAATCATGGTCATGATTTTATTTTACACCTTTTAAATCCAACAAATCAATTTTCCTTTTGTTTTTCCTAAAATTTTTCATTTTCATTTCTTTTTGTACCCTACATCATTGTAGGTGGTTGTCCTATCACCACTTTTGAGTATACCAATCGAAAGAATCACTTGCTGATTCGATTTCATCATGTCCGTCTTTGTGGCTTGTTCGTAAGGTACAGATCGCAGTTTAGAAAATTTTTTAATAAAATTTAGCACGTATTATTATTTTGGCCCAAGGACGATGACTATTTAAATTGGTTATGATCGGTCCATTATTTCATATAAGCCCCATACAAATGCTCTCCGGAATGGGGTTTTTAGTCCATAAAATTCTTAAATATTAAAAGATTTTAACCAAATTTTCTGAAAATAAGTCTTATGGTATTCAAAAACGCTGTTAAACGAGGATCTGTTTATTATTTTATTACTAAATAGCACTTTGAAACACATAAACCGGGCATATACGTGGGTATTAAAATAATTTTTATTTGAAACTCAGAGCGAGGGTCGGTCCATACATTTTTTAAAACGCATAAATTGCACATAAATGTTTGTATCATAATCTATTGCACACATAAACATAAATAAGAAACCGAATTATACGAGGGCCTTTCATAAATATTTCTAAGCAGTCATTTACAACCAACAATGTGGTGTAGATTATTACATAGTCGGACTTGACCGACCATAAATTTTCTCTTGTTCAATTTGAAAATGAAGTTCTATCTAATACTTGGAAAACAACTAAAATTATTGATTTTCATGATTTTAAAATTCTAGCGTTTTTTTTTCGAAAACTATTTGCGTGTCAGTTTTGAAAACACAATATTTTATTTAACTTTAGCACACGACACAGTGACACGATTTATACCCCAAAACCAACAACAACAAAAATACATAAAACATTTGATGTTTTTTCTCTCTCTGTAATAAGTCTCTTTATTGCGTGTTTAATAAAACAAATTGTATTTAATAATTTTTTGTTTCAACTTTTTTTATTTACAACAACAAAAAATCCATAAACAAACATATGATTTAATCATATGTTTTTTTTTAATAACTTTAATATTTATTGTTAATTATGCCAAAAGACAATTAAATAATAATTTTTAAGATTCTTTAAATTTTGTTATTAAAAAAAGAATAAACAAATAATTAATTAGATTTTTTAAGCAGTTTTTTTTTCGCATAATTAATTATTTTTTTACAATTATTTATTAAAATTAATTTTTAATTTGGCAAAAATTAAAATCAAATTTCGAGGAAGATAAAAATATGAATAAACACCATCTCTTGCCTTTCAATATTCGAATTAATGAAGACAGTACAGTCTTTAATAATTTCTAAAATGTCGGTTTTACTCAAAATGCTGATTTTTTAAATCTTTATCAATTTTTTAAATTTTTTGGAAAATTTTTAATATAAAATTTTTATAAAAATTTTAGGAAAAAAAAAGATTTTTTGGAAATCAAAAATTTTACTCAATTTCTTCAAAATATAAAATTTATGAAATCTGATTTTATTTGAAACTTAAGAGATAGATTTTTGAATTTTTTTCCTAAAATTGAAATTTTTCCAAAACCAAAATTTTTACAAAAATCCATAATTTGTGATAATTTAAAAAAGTTTATCTCGTGGTTTTTTAAAATTGAAATATTTATTCAAAGTATAAAATCGAAATTTCTTTCAAAGACGTCATGAAGTCGATTTGAAAAAAATTTCATAAAATTAAAATTTTCTAAAATTCTTGTTTTTTATTTAAAAATTTAAGCAAAATCGGTGATTTATGAATGATACAAATTTTTAGAGATTCAAGACAATTTAAAATTAACTTTATATTTTTATTTTAATTATCGAAATTTAAAAATGTTAAATTTATATATTAAATTTTTGGAATATTATTATTATTTTTAAAAATTTTAATTTTCCTTTTTTCAAAATTCTTAAATTTTAAAAATTTTGATTTTTTTTTCTCGAATTTTTTTTTTTAAATTCTGAAATAATTGAAGATTTTTAATTTTGTTTTTAATTTAAAATCTTGAAATTTTTATTGAAAGTTATTATTTTAAAATTTTAGATAATTTCCAATTTCTTCGAAATAAAAAAAAATTAAATTTTAAAATTTTTTATTTAAAAATTTTTCTTAAATGTATTTTTTTTTAATTTTAAAAATTTTCTAAATTAATTTTTTTATGAAATTAAAATTTTTAAACATTTTTTAAAATTAAAAAAAAAATAAATAAATAAATAAAAAATTTGTCGAAATTCAATTTTTTTCGAAAATTTAAATTCTAAAAAAATTTTCAATATTCAACAATTTTAAACAGTTTTTTTTAATTTATGAAAAAATAGAGATTTTTTAAATCATAAACTTTTTAATAATTATTTAAAAGTTTTTCGAAATTAAGATTTTTTAACTTTGGAAAATTTTCAAAATATTAAAAACATCTAGTAACAAAAATGATATACGCCGATGTCTGAAATAATCTCAGAGCCTGAAAAAAGGGTTTCAATCTTTTACTTCGATCTTGCGTCGATAATATCACTTGAGTTCTTTTGTAAATTCTTAATTAGTTGAGATATCGATAACTAAATCATTTGAATGCAATTAAAACAAAGTTAAAAATCTTTACATAGGAATTTCTGACATCACAGGGGCATATTATATAAAACGTGTAGAATAATGTTAATTCCTTTATCAATCTGGTGATTTTGTTCAAATAATAATTTTTATAATTGATTTCGAAATATTGAGAAAAATTCTTCACCATAACCTTAACTTCCATTTTGATGGCCTAAAAATAAACAATGAACTTTATTATTAATAATAATTTTTTCTCACCACTTTAATAATGAATGCACTTTTGTTTAGTTGTTGTTATCTACAATTTAAAACAATATATTGAGATTAAAGGGTTAATTATTGAATTTTAGTTTTTGTAAAAAAAAAACTCAAGAAAGATGAGTTTCAGTTAATAATAACGCACGTTTAAATCGTAGTTAAAACGTGATTGAAACCTTAGACTGATTATAATGAAGTCAAGAGAAGAAGTTTCAGTTAAACAAATGAGTGAGTGACTGAGTGAGTGGAACTTATTTTTTGCTGCTCAAAATACACAAAAAAAAAAGATAAAAAATCAAGTTAATCAGACAACCACACCAATGACATAAATCTAATTTTACAACTGAATAAAATATAAAAAATTAAAAAAAAACAGGTATTTTATGTAAATTATTTAACTTTTTTGTTGTTGTTAATTTTTTTATATATATTTTTTGTGATATAAAGAAAATGTTAATTTAACAAAGATGATCAAATGTTTAAAAGTTTCTCATTTAAAATAAAATGAAAGATTTATAAAACGCTTTAAATGCGAGTTTTGTTAGTTTTTTGCCTTTTTTTCAATAAAAATTCAAGATTACGCAATTTATTGATATTTAAAAATATTTGAAAGTGTCACAATCAATTTTTTTGTCTTTTTTTAAAGTTTGAAAAAAAGTTACCAGAAACTAAAATGAAAAAAACTTTGAAAAAAAAATTAAAATTTATCAAAGAAAACCAAAAAAGAAGAAAAAAACTTATTAACACTAAAAAAGTTTTAAACCTTGAAAATTCTGTTAACTTATGTTTTTGACTTCTTTTTTTTTTGGAACAACAATTCAATGTCAATTTAATATGTAAATTTTATTTAAATTTTACTTATAATTATGAACTACCTCCGCTTGACCCCCCTCTTTGTTTAAAGAAAGTTATTTAATTTATTAAAATTTAATTTGGTCATGTAAATAATATTTTGTATATTTATACCCTACACCATAACAAGTGTTGAAGAGGCTATATTAACTTTGTCATTTCATGTGTAACGCTTAGAAGGAATCAGCTCAGACCCCATAATGTATATATTCTTGCATCAAATCAAAATATGAGTCTATTTAGCCGTCTGTCTGTTGTAGGCACCCTCACATTCACAGTAATTGACAGATCTCAATGAAATTCGGCCTGAGTACTTCATGTAGACTTGAGATTTTTCCTATTTAAATTCAATTTAATCGGTTTGGTATATTAAAAGATATGGACCGATGTCCAAGGCAGCCTCTAAGCTCAAGCGAGGAACTTTCGTGAAATTAATAATTATAAATCAACAGATCAGAATGACTTTTTGCCATAATATTAAACTATATGTACTTCAATATCGGTTCAGTAAAAAAAGTTACAGATTAAAATTTAAATAGTTTTATTACTCATTAAGTGTTTCAGAGTTGTAAATATTAAAAAAAAACGTTTATATGTCATATACGTTTGCTAGTGTTTGTGTGAGTGTGTATACACGAAACATAACGTATATACTTCACTCTGATTTATGGTAGAGGGTATTGAAGATTCGGCATAGCCTTATATAACATTCTTATTTTTTATCATTATTTTTACTATAACAAACCCTCATTTGTAGCACTTTATTGATTTCAATACCAAATTCAATTCAAAATGACTTCTTAAAATTTTTATTATTAAAAAATATTTTCACGTTTTTGTATTTGTTTTATTTACTTGTTTGTTGTTGTTGTTGCTGTTGTTGTTTTTCTATTACAATTTATTTAAACCGCAAATTCAGTTGTTTTTCGTTTAAATACAAGAAAAAGACACTTTTTTGTTTGCTTGTTTGTTGTCGTTGTTGTTGTTGTTGGCGTTATTATTACGTTATAACAAATAAGCAACTTAAGGTTTGACGAAGTGTGGACTACAATTTTTCAAGGTTAAGTTGAAGTACACACATATGTTATATGTGTATGTGTTCATGTATTTAAAGTAATAAATTTAAAGCTTAATTTTTGATTTGAAATATAAGAAGTCTGTAATTATAAACAAAATAAATAAAAAACAACAACAACAACAAAAATTATTTACAATGGACTGAGAACGAATTGGAAAACGAAATCAGGAAATATTTCAAAATATTTTGAAGTTTAGAAATAATAATAAAATCTTCTTTGATTTCATATTTAATAGTTTTTTTTTTTTTTAATTTTAAGATTTAGAAAATATTGATTTCATTAAAAAATATATTTTTGAAAACTTCCATTAAATTCAAAAGATTTCCAAATAAGAAAAAAATATAGAATAATTCTGATAATATTATACAGAATTTAAAATCTGCTTTACACGCGATAAATTAATTACTAAAATTTAATTTACAAAATAAAAAAAAACTTTAAAATTCTAAATAAACAAAATTAAGACAGTGATTTTATTCTTTTGTTTTTTGCAAATAAGAATTTAAAAAAAATTTCGAAAATAATTAAAATTTTCGAAATTAAAATTTGATTAGAAATTTTTTCGAATTTATTTTTATAAAATTTTGTTTTTCAAATATTTCGAATAAAAATTAAAATTTTTCTATATTTATAGAAATGTTTCGAATATTTTCGAAAATTTTGAAATTTATCTACGTTTTCGGAAAGCAAATTTGAAAGAAAATACTTGTTTTGAATATTTCAAATGTAAATAATCTTTGAAATTTATTATAAAATTTCGACTTTGGAAATTTAATTTCAAATCTTTATTTAATTCCTTTAATTCTAATTTTTGAAAATTTGAAATTTGTACTTTTTTAATTATAAATTCGGATTGAAGATTTTCATTTCAATATTTCATTTGAAATATTTCAGAAATTTTTATATCCTTTTTTATATGATTTCAGACCCAATGTACTTTAGTATCATGAAATTGTTTTTTCTTATCCAATAATTTTTTTAAATAATCTCCAACTGTATAGAATTACTGATACAATCAAATACATTGTAAAACAATTAACCGCAATTTTAAATTTCTGTCATAAACGAAGTTTACTAATTGGATAATAAAAGGAACTTAACATTTAATCAAACCAAAACACCACAAATACCAATGTTTTTCAAAGATAACAGTAAATTAAAATTTTTAATTCACATGCCCTTATACTAACCACCAGTAAACCATAAAGTAGTTAGAAGTCTAAAAAAAAATCAAAGATAAATTTTATTTTTGAAAAATTGACTTAAAATGTCTTTTATATCATTTTTAGAGGTTCAAATATTTTTTTTAATATTTTTCTAAAAATATATATATTTTTTATTTAAGAAACATTTTTACTCATCATTTTCGAATTTTTGCTTTGCTGTTTTATATTTCTTTTTCGATTCGATTTTTTTTTGTTTTAAAATTTTTCATTTTAGTCTGACATTGAACTAGATATTTTTTTTTAATTTTTTTGATACAATTTAAAAATGTTTTAAATGTTTTAAAATGATTTTTAATTATTTTGTTTAGTGGTCAATTTTATTGTTTATTTGTGTGTGAATTTTTATGGTCAAATGGAAAGTTATTTATTATTTTATTTCGAATTTTTATTTAAATTTTTGTTTGTTTGTTTTTTAACGAATATTTATTTTAAAACAAAATAATTATTAATTAATAATCGGAAATGTTTGAAAAAAATTAATAATAATAATAATTACAAATTTCATTAACAATAAACGGAATTTGGAATAAACAAATTGATGAGTAGAAACAAGCAAGAATGATATATATTCGGCTATGACGAAATTTCAATACCCAAATATAATATTGATTATATTGTTGGCTATAACTTTTTTCTACTGAACCGATTTTGATCATTTTTGGAATGGTTGTGAAGTTCATTTAGCTTAATATTACAAAACTTCATTTTTGCTTGAACTTAAATGTTGTCTTCGATATTGGCATCTGAGAAGATTCCTCTTCACCACTTATAGTGGAGGGTATAAAAACAAACACAAATTATTGTTCCAAATTTACTGAATTTAATACATTTAATGATAAAAAATGGTCCTACGAACCGACATCATTATAAATTTCATTTTATCCAGTTTCTAAATGATCCATAAAAAGCTTTTTTTCAGATTCCATAATAAATCCTAAGTGAAAATACCTCTTCAAAGCTTTCTTTATATTCAATCTATTAATTAAGTGATTAATACTAAATTTATTTAATTAAAATTCTTTATGTCATTTCGAGAAAAAAAACTTTAAAGTTTTTTTGTGTGTATTTTCTCAAACCTTATGACCTGATGTAATAATGATCAATATCATTAGCAAATATCACATAACATCACAACTTAAATAACATTATCAGTCTATGACAACGTTATTAGAGATACTTAAACTAAAATCTACAAAAAAATTATTGTAAATTGAACTTCAAAGAAAAGAAGAGAGACTAAAATCACACAAAAAAAAAAAATAAAAAATAAGAAAATAAATAAAAATCAACCATCAAGATGATCTAACACATGTATTAAATAAATGACTACATGTTACTTAACAAATACATGTGTACTAAGTTTCACATACACTCACACACACACTTATAACGAAAGTTACTCATACATTTAGAAAACATATAGAGTAAAATCTGTGAGATACAAATAATTTATATGTAAAATCTATAGATTCCTCTTTTTGTTTGTGTTGTTTGCTTCTGGGGAAGAAGCAAAAACAAAATTGTTGTTGTTTTTTTTCGATACTGGAAAAAAGTCTTTATAAACCAAACATCATCAATATTAATGTAGACACATTCACAATAACTACTGTAGAAATGTAAAAATTTAACCCATTGGGGAAAGGTGATATAATTGAAATTGAAAATTGTCACTTATTTGGTTTTATTAGGCAAACAATATTCAAAAGATGGAATTTTTTTGAAAGCTAATTTAATTTAAGTTTTTTCAAAACTCAAATATTTTTTAATTAAAAAATACAAAAAAAAAAAAAATAAAAAATAAAATTTCTGGAAAAAAAATTTAAATTTAATATCAATAAAATTTTTTTCAAAGTTTTTCTTTTCTCAAAAAATAAACAATTTAAATCTCAATACTTTTAATAAATTATTAAAGCTTAATGCACTTGAACGTAATGTTTCAAAACGTTTAATTTTAGTGTTTAAATTCCTTTGAGCTCTGTAAATCCACTGAGAGAATTAATTAAGTTTTTCTTTAATGATTTTCTGTTTGTAAAAAAGCTTTGTTATTTTAATTGCTTTTATTTGGAACAATTTTTAATTACAACTTTAAAAAAATGACTTACTTTCCATTAGAAATGTTTACTTTCAAACCTTGAGAGAATTGCTTAAACTTTTCTTAAATGGTCTTCCAATCGGTGAAAAGCTTTTTTCAGAAATTTTTTCTTATTTCAAAGTTTTTTTTTTATTTTCTTCAAACATTAACATTTTCTGACTTCTAAAAAATATGGAATTTTGAAAATTAAGGTCATTCCAATTACAGCGTTTTGATATCTCTCTTATATGGCAAGGTTAATCAAATCTTAAAGATTTGTTATTTACTTAAATTAATAAATATTATGGTTCTTCACTCTATAAGAAAATTTGTTGCTTTAAATTCTGTTGTTTGAAACTATTCTAAATTTTCTCTTTAAATGTAAGCTTTTGAGAGCTTCTAAAAAATGTATGACCATATTAAGCAGTTATGAATCCAAAGTACTATATTTTTTATACATTAAAATCTCTCATATTTGAAACTTCCTCTAATACTACAAAGTTTTAGTATTATCTTATTTCTCTCAATATATGGTCCTTTTATAAAAGCTTTTTTTGCTATTTTGATTTGTAAAACTTATTGCAAAATCTGTATGCTTCTAGCAAACTCTTTGACATTACTAAGCTTTTTATAAGCTTACTTTAATATATAATTCCTGATTCGTAAACTTTTGAATTAAAAACATATGTATGCAATTTATAAACTTATTTATTAAGGTAATGTAAAAGCTTTATCTAAAGGCTTTTTGTAAAACAGTGTTATGAGACCCTTAAACTAGTTTCTCTTTATCTGACCTTTAATTTTTAAAATCGTTATTTTAAACATCAGTGTAGAAAACTTATCTTAATATATCAGAATTTTAAAACTTGTAAATTTTATTAAAAGAGTTTTTTTCAAGAGCTTTTGTAACAAACCTTGAGTTAAATGTTTTTAAAATATATGAATTTGTTTGTATTTTACCTTTTTTATTTATAGTTGAAGCTTTCTCCCTCTGGGGGCAAAGGACCATTAAATAATATATATTCTTTTTTTAAATAACTTTTTTTTATTTATTTTAATAAACTTGAAACAACAAAAGCAATTAATTACATTAAAATAGACTTTAATCGGTCAGTTTTAAACCAGTTAACAATTTTAATTATTATTATAATTTTCAACAATTTTAAGGGTCAATTCATAGAGAAAAATTATAAATTAAATTAAAAAAAAAATAATAATCAAATGGTTGCAGTCTACTAATTCCAATTATATTTAAATTTATTTAAAATGAATTATTTAGTTATTCCACATACGAGAAGTTATAATTATATACAAAAATATAGAAGAAAAAAAACTAATATTTTTATATAGAATAGTTATTGATAATGATGGTGATTGTGATGATGATGACATTCTCATTTATTATAATTTTTATTATATTTTTGTTTAAATCAATAAAATAATTTATAGAAAAAAATAAACAAAAAAAATCTTAAAATTAAACAATATAAAATACAAAAACAAAATTTGATGTCAATCTATAAAACCGCACTTAAATACTAAAACAAATGCAAATACATATATACACCTAGATACATATACATGTACATATAATATTTACATACTTATACAAACAATAAAACTGCTTGTTTAACAAAGAGTGTTTGAAATCTATAAACATTTTATTTTTGTTAGAGAAATAAAATTGGAAAAAAAACGTATTAGTTGTTGTTGTAGCTTAAACGGAAGAACACACACAAAAAATAAAGTTTTATTAGAAATTAAAGTGTTGAATTAAAATTTTGAACAAAAAAATAAAAAAAAATCTATAAATTTTCCATTAAGAAAGTGTTTTTGAAAAAAGAGCTTTTAGAGCTGGCAAGAATTTCAAAAAAATGTGATACATTTGAAAACTTTTAAAAGTTTCAGCATTTGAATAATTAAAATCTTAAAAGTTTAAATTAATATGGTTTTTAAAATTTTTAGCTTCTAAGAAGGTTTTATAAAGTAAAACTTGTGAGCTTTAATGGAAGAATTAAAATTTAAATTTATAAATTATTCAAATTTTGAGCTTTTATAGAAAACTTTTTAAAAACTTTTAGAAATTGAAGAATTTAGAAAATTAAAGTGTGAGATTTTAAGGCAGAATTTTTAAAAATGTGTTAATTTAAAAAGCTGTTGAAAAGTTTTAATTTTGAAAATGTTTAAACTCGAATATTTAAAAGCTATGAATGCTTTAACAAAATTTTTAGGATATTTTGAAAGGTCTTTAAAGTTCAAACTTGAAGATTTTTTGTAGAAAAATACTTTGATAGACAAACAGCTTTTAGTAACTAATGTTGATAAACAATGTTTATAAACAAAAACTTGAAAATTTTAAATTTTAAACTTATTGAAAGTTTTGAAACAATATTGAACTTACAAGCTTTTTGTTATTCTTTGAAAGCTACAAATTTTAAAAAGCTTTCGAATTCAAACTTTGAAAATTTGTTGTTCTCTACGATCTTTTAAACTTCGTAAATAAGTCTTTAATTGAAACTTATGAAAGGTTTTAGTATGATAGAGCTTTAAGTTTAAATTGTGTTTTCACTTTGAAAACCTTATATAAAAACTTTAAAAATGTGTTATTTAAAAAATTTTAAATTACGAGAAATTATTTTTGACAGCAACGTGTCAAAGATTTTTAACGCAATATTGAAGCTTTAAGATTGTAAGCTTTTTTATTCTCTGAAAGTTTTAAAGTATAAAAACTTTAATATTTTTTATTCTCTAAGATCATTTAAAATTTGAAAAAAATTTGTAAATTGACACTTTTAAAAGGTTTAAAGATGACAAGCTTTTTTATTCACTGAAAATTTTAAATTTGTGAAAGCTTTCAAATTGTATTATTCTATAAAAGCTTTTAAATTTCGCAGACTTAGACAAATTTGTAATTGATTGAGTGTTTAATAAACTTTTATCGTAAACGATTTGTTTAATGTTAAAAGCTCCCCAAAAATTTTAATAAAAATTTAAAAAGCTTTTAAGTAAATTTTGTAGAATTTCCTATAAATCTTGATAATAATGATAAAAAAACTTTTGTGTGTAAAACTTTCAAGTTTTTTTTGTACAATCAACAAAATAAATAAAATTATCATACTTATTTGTTTATTCTTTTATATATTTTTAATCTAGAAACATTTCCACAAATGTATTAATTAAAAAGAAAAAAAAATACTTTAAACAAAAACTAAAATCCTAAATAAAACTTGAATGTGATAAAAACTTAAAAAACGAACTAAGTAAAAAACTGCTTTATTAAAAAAAATGTTGTGATATTAAATTAAAACAAAAAAATCATCGACAACATTATTTTAACTTAAACATTAAACACCGTCTTCTAATTAACTAAAAAAATACTTAAATAAAAAAACTAAAAAATCTGAAAAAAAAACAGAAAATGCAATGAAATAGTGTTTTAAATAAAAAAAATAACAATAATCAAGGATCTCTTTCACGTTCTCGCTCACGTCCAGCACGTTTTACATACAAAATAAAAGGAACTTAATCATCTCTCTAACTCATCTTTAACTAAAAACAAACAGGATTCTCTGTCACTCTCTGTCTCTCTGCTAAACCTCAAGCAAAACTAAATCTAATAAACATTTTTGTGTGAAATTGCAACTCAATTAAAATTTTTGCTGCATTGATTACGAAAACCAGGAGTTTTTGTTTTTTGTTAAATTAAAGCAAAATAAAATAAACGGTAATTGTTTTAATATTAATGAAATTAATTAGATTAAATTTGCCTCAAAATCAGCTCAACTCAACTCCAAAAAAATAATCATCAAACATATTTTATATACATAAATATAAATGTGTCTTAAATATTTATAAAAAAAATAAAAAAAAATAAAAGAAATCTAAATGGATGTTGTGTGGTGTATCATCATTTATTAAAACTACATCATATATTTAACTCCTTTTTTTGTTTGTTTACATTGAAAATTATAAATTTGTTTATTTTTTAATTCAAAACTCATCTCCAGCATTACAAATTACATTGAGTTCCATAATCATGGCTCTTTTTTGAAATTATATAATCCATGATCAGAATCAGAACAAACAAAAAGAAAGCTAAATGTTTTAACATCATTTAAATCATCTCAGAGAAAAAATATTTGAAAATAAAGCTGTGTTTCAACAGGATTTATTACACAAATCAAAACTCATTGTCAAAAGCACTTAAATTCTAAAAAAAACCGTAATCAGCATTCCAAAAAAAAAAAATCGTTTTGAAACATTTTTTATTTTTTTGTTTAAATAAAATCAAAACAAAAAGAAATAATATTATTGCTGCTGCTGTTGCTATATATACATACAATATATATTATATATATCTTTATATAACTATTATCGAATATATATTATAAATATAATTCATATTGTCGTTGTTGTTGTTGTCGCCTAAATATTAATAATATTCAAAATAATATTAAAAAAATTCCACCACACCACTCTACTACTACTTACCACTACCACCACCACCAAAAAAATATACCACCACAAAATAAATCTCAAATATTAAAAAAATTATATCTCAACATCACTTCTTTAAAAAAATAACTCTTTTAAAAAAGCAACAATAAAAAATCTATCAAACCCAACACTTCATCATTAACTTTTAATCTTAAAAAAAGAAATCTTGTCATCTCAACATTGTTTATAAACAAAAATCGACTCAACATTTTTTCAAGCAACACTCAGTTTTAAAATAAAATTCAAACAAATTCTTCTTATTCCAAAAAAATTAACTAATTCTTTTTTATCTTTCTTTTTTATGTTCAAATAAAAAAAAACAAAAACAAAAAAATCAAAACTTTTTTCTAAAAACCAAAAATCGAAAAAATTGGCTTAAATTCCAAAAATATACCCAACAAAAAAATCAAAACTTAATAAAATCAAATTAAAAATTGTTTAGCTTTAAGCAACAAGTGTTGATAAGCAATGTTTATAAACAAAAGTTAAGCAGCATTACAAGAATTTTTTTGCCAGAAAAAAGAAGAGAGTAAAAAAGAAAAAGAAAAACGTCCAAGCCACCTTTATTTATATTTTATAATTATAAGGAAACAATACATAAGACTGAAACGGAAACGGAAAAGGAAAACAAATTTTTATTTTCTTAAAAAAAATCACCCTAAAAAATTTAAGATTTGAAATACAAGAAGACAAAAAGAAGAAGAGGAAATGTCACAAATGAATACTCTTACGGAGAGTTTAATGTCAAATGCCTTTGATTTAATGGGAGGCTCAACAATGGCTCAACAATTTTTGGAACATATGGATATGTATGCTCAAAGGCAACAACAACAACAGCAGCAGCAACAAATTCAACATCAGCAGCAACACAACCAGTTTACACTGCCTCATCAAATAACAGAAACAACTTTAATATCGCAACAACAACAACAATTTAATAATAAAAATAATAGTAATAATAACGATAACAATATACCACAAACGCCAACAACGTCACAACAACAGCAACAACAACAAATTGATTATTTATTTCAACAAAATCAAACGCAACAATCTTCAAAAGAATCTTCAGCTTCCTCTTCTCCCACCAGTCAGTTATTGCAACATATGTATAAACAACAACAACAAACATCACATTCAACATCTTCCTCACCTTTAATGTTAATGCAACAGCAACAACAACAACAATTTGATAAACACCACCACCAACAACAACAACAACATTATACTCAACATCATCACCATCAGCAGCAGCAACAACAACATCAACATCACCATCAACAACAACACCAGCAACATTCCTTAAGAACATCTCCCAACAACTTAGAAAATAGTATTTACAATACCTCACAGCATTTATTAAATTTAAATATACAGATGGATTCCTCAAACTCATTGCAACAGCAACAACAACAATTAGCAACACAAAATAAAAATTCCAATACTACAACAGTAGCAACAGCTATAAACAGCAACAATATAAATAATAATAACAACATCAACAGCAACATTAATAATAATCTTAACAATAACAATTTAACAAACACTACAAGCACAAACAATAATACGAATGGTTCAAATATGTCGTCATCACCACCCACAACAACTTCTTCTGCGTCCTCCTCATCAACGGTTATATCAACTACTACTCAACAACAACAACAGCAGCAGCAACAACAAACTACAACACAACATCAACATCAGCCACATGCGCCACATCATCATCAGCATCAACATGCTGCTGGTACAACATCTCCTTATAAATCCTGTTGGTGTTATGGTGAGTTAAATACAAATACAAATACAAATATAAAAAAATAAATCAATCAAACGCAAACGTAACCAAAATAAAACCAAATACATGTCTTATAAGCAACATTATATATCTCTCTCTCAAATCTCTCTCTCTTCAAATCAACCACCACCACCACCACCAACCATCATCAACCATCTTCACCACCAACAAAAAAAAGCATCTGTTAAACAAAAAAAAAAAAAAAATCATCAACATCAATTACTTCAGCATATCAGCAACATTCATCATTATTTTCAACTTAAACAAAAAATGCTGAAAAACTAAAAAATATATATTTAATGCAATTTATTAATAATTTAATTAATTATTTATCACAACAACAATAAAAACAACATTTGTGGGAAGGTTTTTCAAAACAAAGGATTTTTTAAAATATAATTTTTTTTATATTTTGCTCTCTCAAACAACAAAACATATCATTACTCATACGCTCATAAGCACTTTTAAATTAATATTAATCATACGCTTAGTATGTTTATATATATAAAGTTATGTGTGTGTGTTTTCTGCAAATTGTGCGTGTGTATTTTTGGAATATTATTTTTATATTTAGTTTTACGTTTCAAGTAATTTATTTAAAGATTAAAATTATTTTCGTGTGTTTATCTTTATATATTTTTACATTTATTTCGCTGATTTTTCATTTGATTTTCAAAAAGTCATTTTATCATTTCACATCAGTTTTTAACATCTCAATCTAATTATCGTTATAAAAATGAACAACTTTAATTAGTTTTGATCAAAGCATTTTTACAAACAAATATCACAAATTATCATACTTTAAGTAATACATACATTTTTTTAAAATATAAGTAATTTTTGTGCAGGACAGATGCTATAGTTTTCATTCCGTAATAAGATCTTTGTTTCTATAATCATTGATGAACAAACATAAAGTTTTTTTCTTCATTCCATTGCTATAATTTATATCATTTTAGATTTTATTTAAATTAATTTTAGAAATTCACTCTTTTTCCGTAAAAAAATTTTAAAAATTTTTATGTTTTAAAATTCAATGACGGGCAGAAGGACAGACACTATAGTTTCCGAACTATAGTTTAGATTTAAGCTAATTTGACAATAAATAAACACATATTAAGTCATTTTCCATTCTATGGCTTTTCTTTAATAACTTTTAATAGAGTTTAATTAAAATGTATTTCACAAATTAAAGACAATCGAAAGGACAGAATCTCTAGTTTCCGTTATTTCAAAAACAATGGAACGTTTTTTTTTAATCTCAAATTAAATTATTTTGGAAATTCTCACATTCTCTGTCTGCATGTTTTTATGTTTAAATTTTAATGAACATAAATTAAGTTCTTTTCGTTTTATAACTTTTATTTATAGAATTTTTTTAACAAATTTCCCAAATTAAACTTTGTTTTGAAAACTACCTTCTTCAAAGACAGACTAAGAGACAGACGCTCTAGTTTTCATACCTTCAATAAGATCTTCTTCAATCTAATAATTGATGGACATGCAAATGCTGAAATGAATTTTTTATGTTTTTCAATTTAAAGACGGACAGAAGGACTAATTTTTTAGTTTCCATTTATTAACTAAGTTCTACACCGGTTTAACACATAAAGTATATAAATTACGTTAAATATCTTTCTATAACTTTTGTTTATATACTTTTGTAATAAATGTCTTTAATAAAACTCTTTTTAAAAAGTATCGCTTTTTCTTAAAAGATTACTTTTATGAGTGTAGAATTAAAGAAGGCCAGAAGAACAGACATTTTCGTAAGGACTTTATTTGAATTATAAGTGAAACATTAATATTTTTATATAAAGCAAATTCTGTTTTTGAGAATATTTGAGTTTAAATTAAATTATAAAATTATTATTTGTATTGAAAAAAAGATGTAAATTTTAATAATTCATATTTTAAAGGTCAGGCGGAAAGACGGACAATATTTTAATGATTTTATTTTATATGGAAACATAAAATATATATTCAAACCTTAAAAACTTTCTTTGTTTGTAAACTATTTGATTAATTTTTTAATTAAGTTAAAATTATTTAATAAATATTAATCATACGCTTCAAATAATTTATAATTTTCCTTAAACCTTTTTAACATCAAAAAAAAAACAAATAAATATTATATTTGTTAACAATATTTAATAAACAAAAATATACCAATTTTATAAACATACATTTGCTTCAAATGCAATATTTTAAATTCAAAATAATTATTTTTAAATATCACTCATACGCCAGCATTAAATATTGAAATTATTTAAATACCTTGAAATTTTTAAACAAAAAAATAATACTTTGAAAATTTTCTTTATAAATTTAAATTTTCAAAAAGATTTTAAAAATAGATTTAACAAATTGCTAAATATTTTTTTAGTTAAAAAAAAATTGTAAATATAAACATTCACCGACACATGTGTTGAGTGAGATTTGCTTCATAAATCATTAAGAATAAAATGATTTTTAACAAACAATTCGTAACAAAATTTGTTTATTTTACAATAAAATTTATATCGATTATTTTGAGCATTTGGCTGTTAAAAGAAGAATATTTTTATGCAATTTTAAAAATATCTTTTTTTTTTTTTGAAATTTTAATGATTTGTAGCCCTCATGTCTGGTTTTAGACAAAAATAAACAAAAAGCTTAATTTATAGGAAAATTTAAATAAAAACAGATAAGATAAATAAAATTAACATAAATTTTTTAAAGCTGTTTTATTGTTTTATGTTAAACAATTCCAGGAATTTATAATTTACTTTTGCTGGTTCTTCTCTTTCTCTTATTTCCTTTTTAACAAAATTTTTCTTAGATTTAGTTTAAAGTTATTTATATTTATAATTTTTTTATTGGAAGAAATGAAAAATTATTTCAAATAAGTGATGAACACTTATTTCAAATCATTAATTTCCTTAAGTATTTTAAAATTTTCTTTACTTTAATTCGTAGGGGGCGTATGAGTATTATAAATATTTAATAAGGTTTTGAGGACGACAATGAAAATTTTCTAACTATTTTTCTTTTTGTAGGAAACTAATACAAACAAATGTTAGTTATACTTCTTTCTTACATTTCCTGTGATTCCTTAATTTTTTGTGTAACACACACACACGTGTAAACATATACACTGTCATACTTTTTGGCCCAGTTTTATAGTCGGCAAAGAGCATAAATGTTATAACTAAAAGAAACCAAAAGTTTTCACATGTAAATATGAAAAAAAAAATTGCTGACTAAAAAAACTCTCTTTTTTTACATTTTCCTCATTTTAAGGGTGTTTTAATGCCAAAAAGAATTAAAAAGTAAAGCAAAATTGGGGAAAATATTATTTTTTTATGTGTATAATTAAAAGGAGAATTTAATAGGTTTGTAAATTATCCATAAAGAATTATTATACCATATAAAATTAAAAGCAGGAAAATTCTTCTTTATTTTTTTGTCGAAATTGCACAATTTTAAAATTGCTATCATAACCTCATGACATAAATTTTTGGTTTGGATTATAAATGTTCATTAAAAAGGGAGAATATAATAATTGAAAAAAAATTATTAGAAAATTAAAATTTAGAAATAAAATTAACTTTAAAAGGAGCTACAAAAGTTTATAAAATCAAAACATTTGAACAAATTTTGAAATTTTTTTTGTAAGACGGACAGACGGACAGTTTTCACTTAATAATCAGTGAAACTATATATTTAGTTATCTATTTTTCTATGTTTTCTTTTAATAGATTTTTTGAGAATTATTTAAGTTAAATTAATAAATTCAATAAAATCTAAAACATGTCTTGGGCCCCAAAAATCAAAAGACAGACGGAAGGACAGACAGACATTATGGTAATATATTTGCTTAGAAATATGTCATGTAAACTAAAATATCTTTTACCGCCTTTTCTTGAAAAAATATAGTGGTTTTCAAATTAATAAAAATTTTAAGAATTTTGAAAGCTTTGAAACATTTTAACAAAAAATCGTGAATTTTTTTATGTTTTATAAATTAAAGCACGGACGGAAGGACCGATAGTGTTACAGGAATAAAACATCAATGTTTATATATAAAAAATTATGACTTGTGTTATTATTTTAACATTTTTTTAGATTTTTTTTTATAAATTAAAGTTTTTTAATTAATTTAAAAAGAAAATCCTTAGCAACATTTTCAAAAAAAACATTAAATGTAAATAAATATAGACGGAAGGACGGACATTTTTGTGATGATTTTAGTTCATCTAGAAACATAAAATATGTTAATTGTAGTTAGTATATTTTCTTTATCATTCAACCATACTAATATATTTTTAGTTTTTTATCTAATTTTAATATATTTTGAATTTAAAAAAACATTGTATTGTGAAAAAAGTTTTATTTTTTGGGGGCTTTAAAATAGAAAAGACAGACAGAAGGACAGACAAAATTATAGTCGTATGCTTTCTCAACAATAATTTTTAATTAATTAATTTCTTTGAAACTTTTACATATTTTATTGAACAATTTAAGGTTTGTGACAGTCACTTTAAAAAATTTCATGACAAAGAAAAATTAATATTAAAAGTGAAAATATGGACAGAAGGACGGACATTATTGTGACGCTTTGAGTTTTATTTCTAAACGTAAAAAATAAATTTATATTTAATAAAGTTTCCATAATTTAAAAATATATTAATATTTTTAGGAATTTTAATAAATTATTTATTATTATTATTATTTTTTTTTTTTAAAACGTCTTAAATTTTTAGGGGTTTAAAAGATAAAAGACAGACAGAGGAACAGATATAGTTTATAGTCATACGATTTCTCAAACATAAATGTTGTGATGAAAATTAGTTTTTGTTATTAAATTTGTATAAATTTGTTTTAGTAAATTTTAGTGTTAAGTGTTAATATTTTGTACGTTTTAAAACTGAAAAGTTTGAAAGAAGGATGGACATTATTGTAGCGATTATATAAAAAATATGAACAAATATAAACACTACTGTTTTAGTCGTTTTAAGTTTTTATACTAAAGAAAGTGTTTTTTTCTCTTTAAAAAAAAAAAAAAAATTAGATCTTAATTTTAGGTTTCAAATCTAAAAGACAGACGGAAGGACGGACATAGATATAGTTATATGCTTTCTCGAATATAACTGAAGTTGTTAAAAATAACTTTTTAATTAAATTTTCCTTTCATCGAATATAGTAGTTTTTAGTTTTATAACCGATTAAAGCATTTCTATAACCTTAAAAATAATCCTTTACATTTTTAAAAGTTTTACAAACTAAAAGATGGACGAAAGGACAGACATGATTATAGAGTAACTTCTATATGGAAGGAACTAAAATAATATATTATATATGAAAAACTAAGTCTTCTTTATAATGTATATCACTGTAAAATTAAAATTATTTTTATATTAAAAATTATGTAATTTAAATATTTGAAAATCAGAGACAAATTAAACCCTCCTTAATTTAAAAATCCTAAATTAATATTCTTAATTAAATTATGTTTTTCATTAATTTCATTTTAAAACTTCAAATTTTGTATTTTAATTCATTTGATTTGTGTTTTTTTTAATGTTGAACATAAATATTCATTAAAAACTAAAATAAACATAAAATTTTTGAAATAAATAATAAAATTTTAGTTAGAATTGTTTATGCTCTACAACTAATAATATTTAACACACTTTGTCATCTTAAGGCCAATTAATGGCGTTCAAATATGTTTAATAGCAACGTTTTAATCAGTTAAACAAAATAAATCAGTCTAACAAAACAACACATTTTATTTTTAAACTTATTTTTTTTTAATTTTTGTTTAAATTTCTTCAAAAACAAAGAACAAGTATTTATAAAACATATAAAACACATGTTTTTTGTTTAAATTTAATTTTTTTCTTTTCTTGTTTTTCTTTCTATTTGAGTGTCTAATGATCTATTTTAATTTTATAAATATTCTATTTAAAGCAATTATAGTCTTTTTTTCAATATTCAATTCTTTTTCCTTCTCTTTTCGAATTTTGTTTGATACCCTACACTACCAAAGCTGGTGAGGGTATAATGCTTTTGTGTAGATGTTTGTAACGGGCATTAAGTAATTAATCTTTCGACTTAGAATCACTTCCTGGGTCGATTTAAACCGTCCCTCCGGTTTACTGTTCATGTGAAGCTGGTTCTCAAAGTACAGGTCGCTGTTGTGAGGGCGATGCCTATTGAAATTGGTTATGATCGGTCCATTATTTCACATAGATCCCTTACAAATGTCCCCCGGAATGAGGTTTTTAGTCTATAAGGTTTCTTAGTATAAAAGGATTTTAATCAAATTTTGTGAAAATAAAAAAATTTTCTATAAGAAAATTTTAAAATAATGGAAAATTTTCTATAAGAAAATTTTAAAATAATGGAAAATTTTCTATAAGAAATTTTTAAAATAATGGAAAATTTTCTATAAGAAATTTTTAAAATAATGAAAATTTTCTATAAGAAAATTTTAAAATAATGGAAAATTTTCTATAAAAAAAATTTTTAATTAATGGAAATTTTTCTATAAAAAATTTTAAAATAATGGAAATATAAACAAAAACTACTGTGGAAAATTGTATTAAGATCGGTCCATGATATTTTCTAACTCCCATATAAACCCCCCAAAAAAATCCTTTTAAAACGCATAAATTTTATATAACAATATATGGCACACGTAAGCATATATAGCAGAAACATATCATACGAGGGCCGGTCATAAATTTTTCATAACAACAGCAGTAATTAACAACAAACAATGTGATTTAGGGTATAACACAGTCGGGCTTAACCGACTATAACGTTTTTTACTTGTTTTCCTTTCGAACTTGTTTAAAGTGTGCAAATGTTTTTCACATTTGTTTTAGTCGTATTTCATATTATTTCTAACACTCACCAATACATGACTCAATTTGTTTTTATTCAGATTCTAACGTATCTATAGCATTTTTATAGATAGATTTTTTTTTTAAAAAAAAAAATATTTATTTTTTGGTTTTGTAAGCATTTTCTAAATTCTAAGCGTGTGAAAGCAATGTCATTTCATTTTCAACCATTTCTATGTTGTTTTTTCTATGTTTCTATGTTTTTTTTTTTAATTTTTTTCATTTACTAAAATTTAGTTCACATAAAGTTTCTAATTAAAGTCTAACGACAAATAAAGCATTAAATATATGTGTATATATAGAAAATGTTATAAATAAAATATAAACATGCTCTACACATATTTTTGAAGGACACTTTTGAAAAAAAAATTTTTGTAAAAGAATAAGAGAATGAGATAAAAATAATCACAAAAGCAAAATTGCAGTTGAAAAATTAAAAGCAAAAGTGTATGTTACACAAGAGCAAAAAGAAGGGAAATGTAGGAACAACTATTGGCATTAGGCTGTAGAAGAATTTTAAATACCGTTTTCTTAATAATTAACTAAAAAATTAACATTTATTACCGGAAACTTATTTAAAACCAAATGTGAAGAGCTTTTACCGTTTTAATTTAGACATTTTAGGAATAATTTGAGATAATTGTCTAGAAAGTTAATGTAAAAATTCTTAAACATGAACTAAAAACTTTAACAAAGCTTTTGAATATCTTAAATTAAAAAAGACCCTTTTTGAAAAGCTTTAATGTTGTGTTAAAGCTTTACTGTATATCTATATATCTGGATAAGAAACCTTATTGAAAACTGGTTTTATGTCATTTTAAAGCTTAACTCTTTTGTAAATATATTTTCTTACTTTATAAACTTCAAGTGATACAAATACAACAAGAGAAATCATTAAAACAGTGTTATTTTACACTTTTCGTTCAAGCTTTTATAGCCCAAAAAGCTTTCTTTTAAAGCGCTTAAGGAGATAAATTCATTGACTGAAATAATTAAAAAATCAAAGTTTTTAACAAAAATATTAAAAAATAAATAAATTGCGAAAATTTCTGTGAAAATGTGAAACTTTTAAAAAAGATTTTGTTTTGAACAAAAGCTTTATACTTTTTAACAAAATCGATTTTGTTAACTTTCAAAGTTTTAATAAAAAAATTTTATTGAAATGATTAGTAAAACTCTAAAGTTTCTGTAAAAGCTTTAATTTCGGACAAAAGCTTAATAACATCACAAGCTTTTTTAATTAGCTTTACTTTCATTTCAGCAAAAAGCAAAAATATATTTCATTAACAAAAGCTTTCAATTACCTGAAAAGCTTGTTAATAATAATATAATTTTCAATATCTCATTTAAATAATTAGCAAAATTTGTTATTAAAAAAACTTACAATATCTGCAAACTTTTCTTGAAAGCTTTCTATTATTTTAAGATTTTAATTCCACCTAAAGCTTTTTACGCTTTATAATTTTTTATTAAATATAATTCTTTACTCACTTAAATCTTTATTTAAACTAAAAATACCTTTCATATCCCCTGTAGCGCATTTATTTTTTAACATAAAGATTGTATCTAGTACACACATGAGGCCTAGCACTACAATATGATTATTATGGATTTTATTTCTGAATAAATTTTTTCTTTCTTTTATTAAATTTTTGCTGTTGTTGTTTACGAAAAAAAAAAGAATTTCCATGTCTTTGTATAGAAATGTTATATGAACATAAAAATAAATATGTTTGAATGATCCATAAATGAATATTTAAAGAAAAAGCTCTATATTAACGGCCTTCAGGCTTTTTCATAAAGCCTACACAAAATTGTGCTTGAAGCTGAAAAGGATAAACAGTAATTAATTTTAAATAAAATGTGCAAAAAAAAAAAAACTTGAAAGTAAATTTATAAAAGTAAATTTTTACAGAGAGCTGAAGGAAATTATAAAAAGCTTTTAGGGGGAAGGGCAATAAGAAAGGCTCTTGAAAACCATCTTAAGAAGGTTGAAAAATTTAAAACAAATTGAAATAGTGTGTTATTTTAAAGATCCATAAAAAAACAAATATTATATAATGAAAGGCATCTGATTTTTGAAAGCTTTTTAAGATATTGAAAATGATGCTTTTGTCAAAAGCTTGCAAAATGATTGAGTTAAAAAAGCTGGATAGTCAAATTTATAAAATCGATATTAGAATATTGAAATTTCGTTAAATTTCATCCATAAAAGCTTTCCCCATTTAGTGACCCATCACATTTTCATTCAGTTCTTTAGAAACATTTTCTAGCCGTTCATCGAGTTGAAAGTGTATCTTTAAAGAAATCTTTATGCAAACACACAACAACTATACACTTTTCCATTTACAATTAATGTCACAAGGTTGCATGTACTTGTACATACATATAGAAAACTTATATATATAAAACACATACATACACATATACTCATTTACAAGATACTTATACTATAATATTTAATACATTGTTTGCCTTTGAGTATTTTTTTTCTTCTATTTGTTAAACAATTCTATATATTTTTTAACAAAAACAACAACAACAACCAAAATAATAATCAGATATTGATGTTTTTTCAAGTGTATAGAAGTATCTGTGTAGGGGTATATTGGTAGTTGTGTATAAGTTTATTTATTATTATTTTTTTTTTTTTGTGAGAGAGAACTGTAACATTTAATCAGGTGCATAACAAAATGCGTTATTGCTGTCATGTCATCATAATAAAAATGTTGTCAATGTTCACTCATTTAGATAGTTGCTGCTGCTGTTGTTGTTGTTTGTTTTTGTAGTCTTGATTATAATACAGAGCAGAGTACAAAATAAATAAAAATACAAAGGCAGAGTACAGTTTTATATAGAATCAAGAACTTTTTATATAGAGAGTGAGTGTAGAGAGTATGTGGATGGTTACGTAATAGGCCATCTCCGTTTGACACAAATATTAATTGAATGTGTTGTACATAAATACATAATATTGTTGTTTTTGTATCTGTTATTGTAGTTCGGTGAAAAAAATAGGGCAGTTTGAAAAGTTTGTTTTTGGAAAATAACAAATAAATATTATAAACAATAATCAAAATGAAATTAGATCCCCTCTGATGTGTTTAAGTTTTGGAAACTTCTTTAGGGAAACCTTTAACAATTTCTGAAAAATAGATTTTTCTATTAATCTTTTTTTCTCTTTTAACCCCTTTAATCCTCATTTTTCTTTCAACCCCTTTAATTCTCTTTCATTCTATTTTTTTTAATTCTAATTAAAGTCTTTTTCTTTATATTTTCCACTTTTTTATTATTTTAAAGAGAGCTTTTCATTGTAATTTATCTTTTTCTATCTGTATTTAAAATTTCATTTCTTTTGTTTAATATATTTTTATAATATTGATTTATATTTATTATGAATTTTTTATTACAAACACAAATATCATGAATTTAACTAATAATTTTTCTTTTTTTTCTTTTTTCTCTTCCCCTTTTCCCCTCAAAAAAAAAAAAAATCTAAAATAACGTGTGGCATTGTTTATGTATGCTGCTCCTCCCATTTCGTTACGTCCATGTTTTTATCTATTTCTAGGTGAGTCTGTTTGTTCTGGATTAGAGGTTGAAATTGAAAATAATAACAATAATTATCATCATGGTAAGCTTTTCTCATTGTTTCATAAATGTCATTATAAAAGTTCATAATTTTGTTGTTTTTTGAAAAAATATATAAATTTTAAATTAATTATTATTTCTTTATATTTTGTTTTTAATTATTTTTATTTTAAGTTTTGTTGTTTTATATTAATTAATTAAAAATAAATTGAATTGTAAATTGAAGAAATGCATGATTAACCATAATTTTCTTTTAATTCACTGAAAAAGAAGGAATTTCAAATTATGTAATAAACTTTAAAACTAGAATAAACTTTTGAAAGTGATTATTAGATTTCCAGCATTACCTGGTAATGAATTTAATAAGGTTTTTACGCTTAAAATCTCTTTACATAAAGGAGCACTTTAAAATAATATTTGCTTCAATTCCAATTTATTTTCAAAGTTATTGTTTCATAAAGCTTTAATTTTTTGATTTTGTGAAAAAGCTTATATAATCAAAAAGCTTAAAAATGACATTTTTATATTAGTTCCTCATATTTAAAAAGCAACATTGAGTCCAGCTTTCAATTAAATTGCTTAAAACATTAAAAGCTTTATATGTTAAAACAACTATGAATATTTTGTTCTTAAAAGCTCGATTTATAATTAAGTACTCTTATAATAAAGTGGCAACAACTATAACTAGTTTTTGTTCAAAGCATCTATTTAAAGCTTTAATTCTTAAAGCTTTAGTATTAAACTTAAAGACAATAAACAATTTCTTAAGAGTTCAATACTTTAAAGCCTTCTTTATTATCCAATAAAAAATTGTAATAAAAGCTTTAGGTTTATTTAAAGCACTCAATACAGATTTATAAACTTTGGAACTAAAAAAAAGTTGATGAAAAACCAATATTCTTTTAAGCTTAAAAATTCTCGAACAATTAAGTAATTTTCAGCAAACAGATTCTATTCAATAAAAGCTTTTTTATCTTTCATTGTTTTGACATTTTTGTCTTATTTTTAAGCTTTAATATGTAATGAAAAGCTTAAATACATGCAATAATTTTTAAATGGTTTTCTTAAATGTAAACATTTAAAATTCATGAACGATTTAATAATTTTCGGAAACAGATTCCATTGAACAAAAGCTTTTTATACCATTCAAAGTTGTGATATATTGTGCTTTATAATGGAGCTTCTTCAAATAATTGAAATCAAATTAACAATCCAAAGTGTTTGTTATTTCTTCTGCTTTTCAAAGCTTTATCCTTTTGTGCTTTATAATTCAGCTTTTAAAGTAAAAAATACTTATTATTAATGTATCTTTATTCAATAAATCTCACAAAGCTTTTTTTTACAACAAAGTTTTGAAAATAAAACATATTAAACAAAAGCTCACTGTCCTCTTAATGAGCTTCTGATTAAAGCTCTCTTTAGCTTTAATCTTTTATCCTTAAATATTATTTCTAAAAAATAGTTTTTAAGTTAATTTAATTTAATTTAATTTTTTGCAAAATTTTTTCACAAAATTACGTTTTAAGAAAGTTAAATGTTGTGATTAAATATTTCAAATGCAAGCCATTAAGCTCATAAAGCAGCTCATTTCATTCTCTCAATTTCTCTCTCCCATTCCCTAACTCTTCTCAGAAATCATTCATTATTTCACACACTTTCGTGTAGAACTTCATTTAGAATTTAATAGAATATTTCTTTCAATCACCCAAAACCTCATGGCTCATTTTGAAATCAAAAGTAAAAAAATAACATAATGAAAAAGATATAAAAAAATGTTATTATTTTTAATTTTCGAACCAAATAATAAACAACAACAAAAAACAACTATTAAATTTTCTTTCCATAAATTCTCTCACTTTTTTTCATATAAAAATAATTAAATTTCTCGATTAACTAATTTAGGTGACTCAACCTATCACATGAAGATCCTGGTACCAGCAGTGGCCTCTGGGGCCATAATTGGTAAAGGAGGTGAGACCATTGCCTCCTTACAAAAGGATACAGGTGCTCGTGTAAAAATGTCCAAATCGCATGATTTTTATCCAGGTTAATATTTTTACATTCAACGCAAAACGAAAACTTGAATTAATCTTTACTTCATTTGTTCCAAAAATCTCAGGTACTACCGAACGTGTGTGTCTTATTACCGGCACCGTTGAAGGCATTATGACTGTGCTCGACTTTATTATGGACAAAATTCGTGAAAAACCTGATTTGAATACAAAAATTCTTGATGCCGAAAATAAACAGAGTCAAGAACGTGATAAGCAAGTGAAAATTTTGGTGCCCAATTCCACGGCTGGTATGATTATTGGCAAAGGTGGTGCTTATATTAAGCAAGTGAAAGAGGAAAGCGGTTCTTATGTACAGATTAGTCAAAAGCCTAAAGATATTTCATTACAAGAACGTTGCATAACCATTATTGGTGATAAGGAGAACAATAAAAATGCCTGCAAAATGATTCTATCGAAAATTGTTGAAGATCCACAATCGGGTACATGTTTGAATGTTTCATATGCTGATGTTAGTGGGCCGGTGGCTAATTTTAATCCAACCGGTTCTCCATATGCCACCAATCAAAATGCCATTAATTCGAGTACTGCATCATTGAATTCAACCTTGGGTACAACAATTGGTGGAGCCGCATCGGCAGCTGGTCTACTAGTCAATGGTACGGGTATAAATTTATCATTAAATTTGAGCACACCAAATCCAGCACCTAATCTAGCATTGGCCACACAATTATTGGAACATATTAAGGTAAGTTTAACAATTAATTATAGAAAAAAGAAAAAGAATAAAAAATTGTATTTAAAATCATTTTTCTTTTTATAAACAGGTTGCTTTAAGAAGTCTAGGCTATTCAGAAACCGCCACCACTGAAGTGTGCGGTGCCTTAGGTATTTTAGCTAAATATGGTGTTCTTGGCATGGGTGTCGGTTTGCCCACACACGCTAATGGTGCTCATACAACACTCGGCAGCTATTTGGGTGTCTCCACATTGGAACAACAAACTGCTGCTGCTAATGCTGCCGCTAGTGCTGGCAATGTTTTTGGTGCCGTAGGTCAAGTCAATTTGGAACAATATACCGCAGCTGCAGCAGCCGCTGCTGCTGCTGCCGCCACACGACCAACGCAAACACAATTGGATGTTGCTGCGGCCGCTGCCCAATTCGATCATTTCCGTCATTTAGGAAGTGCAGCTACAGCTGGTCAAGCTGCCACTCCCGTGTCATTGAATAATAATAGTTTTGGTTTAACCGCTGCTACAGGTACCGCCACTAATGCACCCACATTGGGTGCTGCCACCGCTGCCCATTCATTGAGCAGCCTGAGTAAGAGTCCTACACCGGGTGATTTGGGTGCCAAGGATACAAAGAATGTGGAAATTCCAGAAGTTATTGTAGGCGCTATCTTAGGTGGGCCACGTTTTTATTATCCCTACTAAAACCTAAAGAAACAAACAAAAAACAAGCTACAAACAGAAAACAAATTCCTTTAACAAATTTTTTATCTTTTAAACTTTATCCATTCCTCCTCCTTTTAATTGTTCGTTTGTTTCTAAGCAACATAAGAAGCTCAAATTTTAAGCTTAATTTTCTGTTTATTTTATTTGTTTGTTAACAATAAATGAAACGAGGTTTTTCCTTTCTAAGCGAAAAACCTTAATTCGGGTGCCTGTTTTAAATTTAAAAAATATTTAAAGCTAAATATTTTTTTATTGTTTATTTGTTAATTTTTATTAAAAAAATATTAATTAATGATTTTATGTTTATGTATGTAAGTGTATGGCAAAGTTTTTATTTCATTATTATTTTTTTTTTAATATGTAAACATTTTTTTTTAAATCTAAGTGCCTTTTTGAAAAAATAATAATTCTTAACATTTAAAAAGCCTTCATACTTTTTTAAAACATTCCTTTTTTTTGTATAGAGATAAGTAGATTTTACGAATTCATTTAATTAAAGATTATTTCTAAGGAAACTTAACATTCCTTTCATTCATTTGGCCCCTTTTTTATTAAGAAAACAAACCGACATAATGCTAATTTATGTTTTAAGTGTCTCAAAGAAGAAAACAAAAACAAATACATTACATTTCATCATGTTATTATTTACCAGTTCAATAATTTCCACAATAATTTATTTTATTAATTATTTTTCTCTTTATTTTGTTTTGTATATCTAGTCAAGTTCTTGCCGCCTTAAAATGATCTATAAAATTTCATTGTTTTCTTGTCTATAAATTTCATTTTCCTCAGTTCATTTTCAAATAAAGAAAAATCTTCAATTGAAATAATGCAAACTAAAAAATGACGTTCGCAAATTTTCATAAATCAGAATTTCAGAATTTTCTTTTCATTTTTTCAAAAAAGAAACTGTGATGTTAAACATACATTAAAACATTAACACAAAAAAATCTTATTATTATTTTTGTTACATTTATAAATAAATTCAGCTCAATTTTTTCGTAATAATTTTATTCAAATCCATACACACAAAAATGAACGTCTTTTTTTCTATTAAAAAAAATTTAAGCCTTAAATAGGTTTTAAAGGTTTTTCCATTTCTTCTGTTACATATTTCATTCCTTTAAAATAACGTTTTTTTTAAACGGGACATTTTTTTCGTTTTACATTAATTAACTTTTAATTGAATTTTTTTGTATAAAAATAAAGGGCGCAGCTTTATATTAAAAATATCTTTTTTTTGTTTAAAATTGCACTTTGTAAATGTTAACAATAATTCTAAATAGTTTTTATGATTATTATTTCTTCTTTAAGAAAAGTAGTGTCGATTTTATGCTCACTACTTTTGTTTTGTAATTTAGTTTATTTTATAATTTTTATGATTTATAAATAAATTTTTCAAAACTTTATATTATTATTTTGCTAATCCATTTATATAACTAATTGTCATTGTCATTATGGTTTTTGTTTAGGTGTTATATTTTACTTTAAATTAATTAACATTTTATTTTTTAAATAATATTTTTATAGTTGTTTAAGTTTAAATATTTTATTTCATTTTTTCCATCCTTTAATGGATATTAGTGCAATTGGTTAAAACAACTTTAATAATTAATTAAAAAAAATAAAAGAAAATTTGTCCACAACTTTTTTTTGCAAAAAAAAAAGTTTAAATAAATTTTCTTATAAAAAATGAATTAAAAAAAATACCTCACTTTATATAATAGTTTATAAAATAATAATTCTTTAAACATTTTTTACTAAAACCACAATTTCCTTTATTTTAGTTTTGTTTGTGTTATTTTTAAATATTCCTTTTTAAGAAAAAAAACAAAACAAAAGAAACAACAATTGTTATAAATTTTATTTTTCTATATTTAATCACATATTTTTCAATATTTTTTAAAGAAAATTAATTTTCATAATAAAAATGATTATAAAAATGAAATAATTCCAGGTCCAAATGGTCGTAGTTTAGTTGAAATACAACATGTATCGGGGGCAAATGTGCAAATTTCAAAGAAAGGTATATTCGCACCTGGCACTAGAAATCGTATTGTAACAATAACTGGTCAACCGAGTGCCATTGCAAAAGCTCAATTTTTAATTGAACAAAAAATCAACGAGGAGGAGACAAAAAGAGCGCGACAAATTCCATTAGCCACTGTTGTGAATTAAATTAAAAAAAAACAAAAGCAAAAACAAAAACAAATTATACATACATCTATATAAATATAAAGAAACGAAAAACAACAAAAACATTTATATTTAAACTAAATGAAATCTATAAAAAATCAACACACTCTTACACTCTAACATACATACACACTCTCCCTTAATAATTTATATAGATATTTAATTTAACAACAAAACAAACAAAAATCATGAAAAAAACAATTATTTATCTAAAAAGATATTTTAAAGTCCACCACTACAAAAATAATCCATTAACTTAACACTTTCTCAAAAAAAAAAAAAAGAATCCTCCCACTTCAACACAACTACATTTTCCTTCTTAATTAATTTCATTTCAAAAGTTATTAACAATATTTAACAAAAAAAAATCATAAAAAAACTTAGTAAAATATTTAACAAAATAAAAAAATAATATTGTATAAAATTTAAAGTGGTAAAAACCAAAACTTTTTAGATAATAATTATAATTTCAATATTAAAAAACAAAACCAACAACAAAAATATAATACAAATAAAATTTATTAATAATTAAATAATAATAAAACAATATTTAGTAAACAGTTTTTAAAGAAAAAAATCTTCAAAACGTTTTTCCCTTTAAAAATAAAAAAAAAAACACTTAAATAAATTTAAACTTAAAAACCAGGAAAACAAATAATAAAAATCGAAAAAAATATTTAGATAACAAATAAAAAACAGAAGTTAGAAAAATTGACAAATATTTAGTAAATTAATTGAAAGAAGGAAAAAACAAAACAAATAACTAAAAATTAAATATAATTAAATAATTTTTAATAAAAAATCTCCCTTTAACCTTATTAAATAGTAAATAAAAGAAAACCCTAATAATGTTAATAAATTTAAACAAATTTCTCTTCTTTTTTTGAGTAGTTAAATCAATTTTATTAAATTTTTTGTTTAAAATACTAAAATAAAAAACGCAAGGCAAAATAGTTGATTTTCTTACACTCAATTTGACATTAAGTTTGTTAAAACAGAGTTATAAAATGAAAAATAGTTATTGTTAAAAGTGTCAAATGTAATAAAATAATTCAATGAAACATAACAGTTTTTTTCTTTAATTATAATACAAATCGTTTAAAAGCTAAGTTTTTTGTTTTAATCAATTATTTCTAATTTTCATAAAAGTTAAAAATAGTTTTGTTCTAGTAAATTTTGTTTGTTTTAATAAAATTAATAATTGTTATATAAACATCAAACGTTATTCATAGGACTATTAAAATTTTAATTATCTACATTCAAAATTTTGAAAATTTTGATGTACAAAAATATATCAAAAGGTGAAAATGCTTTTGTTCTAACAAATTTTGTTATTTTTAATAAAATTTCAAATTTGCATAAAAATCTCAAAACCTAATCATAAGACTATTAGAAAGTGTTATTTATTTTAAATTATCGTTTTTCAAAATTTTGAAAATTTTGTCCCAAAAAATATATAAATTTTCATAAAAGTTAAAAATACTTTTGTTCTAACAAATTTTGTTTTTTTACACAAAATTTCAATTTCTTTTTTTAAATCTTAAACCTTAGTCACGGACCTATGGGAGAGCGATTTTGGTTTTAAATTATCTATATTGAAAATCTTAAAAATGTTCGTTCAAAAATTATACAATTCAAAAATATTTAAAAAATTGAAAATGCTTTTGTTCTACTAAAATTTAATATTAATAGCAAAATTCGAAGTTTTAATCCAAATTGTATAGCTCAGATATAAAACTATTGTCTGACATTATCTTTTTTCAATTATCGACTTCACAAATTTTGAAAATTTCACTAATGGAAAAAGTAATTTTTTTTTTAATTCTTTAAAAAGTCAATAATACTTTTGTTCTACCAAATTTGGTTAATTAGACTTAAATTTAAAATTCTTATAAAAATTTATAATTTCGATTTTTAAAATTTTGAAAAGTGAAGAAGATAAATTTGGTCATTAAAGTTTCTTTCACAAAAAGTTAAAAATTCTTTTGTTCTACAAATTTTTGTAAATTTATTGAAAATTCAAAAACTTTATAAAAATATTATAACCAACATGCGAAGCTATTTGTTAGACTTTTCAAATTTGAAGTATCGATTTTCAAATTTTTTAAAATTATAGAACAAAAATTTCATATAATGACTAAAAGTCGAAATTACTTTTGTTCTACTAAATTTTTCAAATTTTCTGCAATTTTGAAAACTTTATAAAAATATCATAACTTACATGCAGCACTATTGAATAATATTTTGAAATATCGATTTCCAAAATTTAAAAAATAATAACATTAATGAAAAATTTAAATTAAATATGTCATCATAAAAGTTGAAAATGCTTTTGTTTGACTAATTTTTGGTTTTGTAAATAAAATTCTAAAATTAGCCTTGTTAATTATGATAAACAAATGAAATAATTAAATTTCATTTACAGACTTACAATATCGATTTTCAATATTTAAGAAATTTATGGTTAAACAAAAAATACAATATTTAACGGTTTACGGTTCAGAACACAGAGGGAACAATATAATGAATTGTAGTTTTCCAAACGATTTGTATTATATTTGTTTTAAAACTTAATTTTTTATTTTCTAACTTTATTTTAAATAGTGTAAATATTTTTTTTCTTTAAAACTGTTTTTAATATAATTTGTTGTTTGTTTTCTGTTACAAAAGTTAAAACAAAATACATAAATATATATAAAGTTATATAATTAATTTAAAGCCATAAACAAAATGTTAAAATACATCAAAGCGTTTAAAAAAATAAATTTTAAAGTCTTTTAGATGATATAAAAAAAGTCGGTTGTGGACCAAACAATTTGCATGTTGTTCTTCTATGTCACACTTTTCGAAAAAGACTTTAATGTTTATTTCAAACGTTTTATAATTATATAAAAAAAGAAAATCAGGAATTTTTTGTTAATGTTAAATATTAATTTGTTTTTGTTAAATAATAGGTAAATATTAAAAAAAAATAAATAAATCATTTATAAAGAAAATGAACGTTTTCAGCTTTAAACAAGGTAATTATTAATTTCTAAATGAAAGATTAAAGAATAATTTATTAATTAATTATAGGCTAGTGAATTTTTTTCTTCTTTTTTTTAATGATGATTTTTGTAAGATTACAAATTTTAAGGTTTATTTGTTTCCCTTCTCCTTTTATTTTTTATATGAATAATATTGAGTTGAATGTTTTTGTTAAATGTTTTAATGATTTATTTTTTTCTAAACATTTTAATTAATTTGAATTTTATATGAAAATTTTTTGTTTTACAGCTTTTTTTTTTTGATGTTTGTTTTATAGGAAGAGCTGAGTGGCTTTTTTGTAATGAATGAAAAAATTATGGTTTGTAAAAAGTGGTAATGTGTTTTAAAAACGCGCTTAATAAAAGTCTTCTCCTTATGGTTTGATTTTGTTTTTTATTAAATTTTTTTATATAAATATTTATTCATTTGATTTATATTTTTAATGCCAGTTTATTTATGCCTTTTTTTGAGTTATTTGAATCCTCCTTAAGAATTTGTTCGTTGTATATATAAAATTTTTTTAAATAACAAAATTTTATATATTTATTATAAATTTCTTTTGATTTTGTTATTATTTAATTTTTTTATAATTTTATAAATAAGTTATTTTCTTTTTGTAAAAACATCACATATAAATTTTGTTTAGTTTTTTTTAATAATATTAAAAAAAATAATTGTTGTTTTTTGTGTAATTTTTTTCTTATTTCTTTTTTTATTTATTTAGTTAAAGTGCAATTTATCCAACTTAAATAAATTGTTCATTATTGTTTTTTGTATATAATTTCCATAACTTTCCGAAATTTTTACCTGCATACACCAGTTAAAATGATAAACAAATAAAAAAGACAATTCACTTCCATTATTATTAAATAAAAAAAATTAAAGAAAATTATTATTATAAAATTTTCTTTATTTTCGTTGTATTATACAAATTTTAAATGTTTTGGACATCACATTACAAAAAAAAAAAACTCTTTAATTATTAATTACTTTAAAAACAATATACAAACATATATGCGTATTGAAAAGAAAAAGTTATAAATCATTTATTTTTAATTCAAATTTAGTTTAACTATTAAGTGCATTTTTAATTTCAAAAAAATCTTAAAAAAAACTTTTTGTTAAATTAAACATAAAAACAATTGTAATTTCTTGAAATATAAATAAATAAAAAATATTTTACAAACTAATAAATATATGAAAAATTAAACAAAAAATCTGTGTTTTTTATTTACTTTTCTAATTTAACCCAATTTCCAAAAACAAAAGAACAAACAAACAAAAAACAACTGCTCATCATTTTACATAAATTTTACCAAAAAAGCGCCTCTTTTTATACCATTCACCACTTTAAAAAAGTCACTCAACTCAATTAAAAAAAAAAAAAAAACATCAAATCAAGGTTTTTTTCAAATTTTTTAAAATAAATAAATTTTTCACTTCAATTCAATAAATTTAACCAAATTTCATAATTTCAATACAAATTTCATGTAATTTTCTGAAAACGTTCATTTTGTAATTTAAAATAAAACTCAATTAAAAATATATTAAAATACATTAATTAAATAAAAAAATTTACTAATTTTCATAATTATGTTACGGGTATTGTTAAACATTACAAATTCTATAGATTTTAAGTTTTTAATTAATTAATTAATTAATTAATAATAAAATCAATAAATTTTAAAATTTATAGTCCATTTTCCTTTTCTAACTGCTGTTAATCGTTTCCCTTTCAAATAATGTTATGAATACACTTTTAAATAAAAAAAAAACTGTGTTAAAATTTCAATTTTGTTCTTAAATTTTGTAAAACAAAAACAAAAATTAAAATAATTAAAACTAAAATTAAATTAATTGTGCAATATTTGTTGTGTTTAATTTTGTTTCATTAAGTTAGTTTAAATTCTAATTCTAATTTTGTTAAAATAAAACAACAGCAACAATCCTTAAACAATATTAACTAATACAACATGTTACCAACAACAACAACAACAACAACAAGAAAAATATATAAACAAACAAAAACAAATTATAATTATAAATAATTAAATAATAATTTATATGCTAGTGTGCCTTGATTATTAACTATGCTTAAAACAAAACAAAAACATACAATATTTTAATTATTTATAAACACAAAGAAAAATGAAACAAAAACATCAAAAAATTATATATTAAAAAAAAAATTAATTAACTTTTTGTTCTCTTCCTTTATTATAAAAATTAAAAAAAAATTAAATTCATTATACTTATTATGTTAATTAAATAATCAATCAATCATTATGCTTATTGTTTGTATTGAAAAAATCCTCAATTTTATTATTTTGTTATAAATTCTTAATTTAAAAATTAAAAATTTCTTTATTTTAAAATATTTTTTTGAATTTTTAATTTAATTAAAACATAAAACAAAATTTTCAATAAAACACAAATCATTTTTCTGTTTATTTCATTTTTATTCCATCAGTTCTAATCTTCTTTGTAGCCAAAAACCGACTTCTTTTATTTCTTTTGTTTTCTTTCATAATTTTTAATAAAAAAGTAAATAATATTATTAACAAAAAAAAAAAGCAACAACAAAATTCATAGCAAGTATATCCATCATTATCATTTATCAGGTCCTCAGCAACAAATTAATACCAAAAATTCAATTACGTTATCAAAACAAAAAGCGTTTACACCAAAAACATTTATTAATATCGACAAAATACAGTCATTGCTTTTCCGAAAGTTAAGTCGCCTATCAAAATCACCACCAGACATTCATTTCGAGCACTGGTTTCATTATAGATATTTTTTAGGGGGAAAGGGAAAACTTTAAACTATATCGATATAAAAAAGGGTGAAATTCTTAAAACTGATTAGTAAATGATCATTATTTTACATTAGTATAATGACTTTAAATTTTTTTTAAAAACAGGTCTAAAAGTTTCATTAAATAATAAATTCATCCAAAAATCTCACATTTTTTAATGAATAAAAAATTGCGTTATTTAAGGTTATGTTAGGGGGATCATTTTTTCTTATTTCTCTTATAAATTGATAAACAATTATCCGTATTTTACTATACTATAGAAAGCTCTTATTTGTTGATCAGATTAAGGTAATATGGACACGATCCAAAAGTGATTAGTTACACTTGTTCTTTAGATCTCAAATAAATAGATCAGAAAATGATCCTTAATTTACCTCTACATAAGTTACAGTGTTCTTTAGACAGGACTCAAATAGACTGATCAGAAAATAATGCTTAATTTACCTCTAGGTTTTTATAAATGAGTTCTCACAATTTCGTCTTGGCTTGTTATTTGAAGGAATAAATTATAAAATATAATAACGATCAGATACAAGTTTTCTTTAGGCAGATTTTAAACCGATGTTTTTTCGTAATATAAAGATCAAAAAATTATTCCTGCAAAATTCAAGTGAGTAAATCTACTTGAAAATTTACTTAGATTTTATTTTGATAGATTCAAAATTTTAAGTTTGTCTGCCTCAAGTATTGCTTTCGGAATGATTTGGTGAAGTTTCTGAAATTTGTGTAAATAAGTGGAAAAAAGTGTTATTAATTCTGAAGAAATGTTGATGGGAACAGTCTTTTAGTTTTGAAGAAAATATATATTCGCCAAATGTTCAGATCTGGAAATAATGAAAAACGTTAAAAATATGTTCAAGGTTCCGAAAACTGTTCCCACTTGTTTCTAAAATTTATTTCAGCCACAAATTAATTAATTATTAAAAAATAAAACAAATATTAATTTAAATTTATTTCAAACTTCTGAATTATTTTTGTGGCTGATATAAATTTTAGAAACAAGTGGGAACAGCTTTATCGGATTAAAGAAAAATTATTAAAAAATAAATTTAAAGAACTTGAGGTAAAGTTAAATATTATAAACATACATAAGCTTTTTTCAAAATGTAATTAATGAAAAGTTCAAGATAAACAATTGAAGAGAGAGATATTTAACGACTTTTAAAGATCTGGTAAACAATAAAATTATGTTTCAGCTTTTAAATAATAAAAAATTTAAAATTAGAGTTCAGAATCAAAAAACTATTTCTTAATGTATTGTTTCCTTTCCCACACTAAAAATTGGGAAGATCTTTAGAAAAGAATAAGAAACGATTTCTCAAAGTTGCCTGGAAAACTTCTTCTTCAACTAAGAAAACTTCATCTACAGGTTAACTTGATGAGACTTTCATAATTTGGTGTAATTTAACTCTTATTGAGAATATAAGTGTTCCCATTATGAAAAGAGCTTTAGTGAAATTATACCTTCCTAAAGATGTATGAAAAACTGCTACAGAGAAGAGTTATTTAGGCTTTATCTAGAAGTTAAGTAGATAGGGGAACCATTACCAACATGATTTGTATTAGAAAGTCGAGAAGAGTTTTGATATAAATGAAACCAGAACATAATTATGAATTAATACTGATTTGAAAATTAAATTTTTAAAGTTAGAAACACTTTCTTTAAATTTCAATTTTACTTCTTTAGTGAAAACTACAATTACATTTCCATTGAGATACTTATTTTTGTAATATTTTTCTAATTATTTTGCTTTCACTTGAGGTTTTTGAAAACTGAATACATTTTGCCAGAGTTATGAGATGAAAATTAGAAACAGTTTTCAAGTGTTACTGTTTAGTTGTTTTCCTTTCCTAAAATCTATAAGAGCCAGTGTTGTCAACAATTAATAATTTACCATAATAACATCTTCAAATCAAAATGGCATAAATACACTTTTTTAATTTAACAAACAATTTAATCAATCAATTCTCTAACTTTTGTTTCTTTAACATAAATAAAATAATCATTTTTTTTTCTTTCAAAAACTTTATTAAATGTTCAACATGAAAATCGTTTTCACAAAAAAAAATTCATTAAAATTTTCTTACAAATCAATTAATTATTATAAAATAATAAATATTTTTCAAAAACAAAATTCCCTTTAAAACTCATTGAGCATTTTTTCTGATTATAATTACAAAAACACTTGTTGTACATAATTCACATGATCATTAACAAACAAAAATTTAAAGATAAATAAATTAAATAAAAAAAAACATTAAGAAAAATTTCCAACACAAAACAAACAAAAATCATGTTTTTAATTAAAAAAAGTACTGGATCTGTGATATGTATTAAAAATAAAACAAACATAATTAATAAAAACAAATAAAAAAGTTATATAAATATTATTAACAAAAGTATAAAACAACAAATTAATATTTATAAATATTAATTATAAAATAAATTAATAAAACATTAATTAAAATAATAATAAATGTTATTAAATGTGTAATTAAGTGAATGTTGAATAAATAAAATAAACTGAACAAAATGAAAACAAAAAAAACCGTTAGAATTCTAGAGAATCAAATTTGATTTGAATTTCTTTGAGAAAAGAAAAATCATTGCAATTAGAAAGAAAGTTCTCTAACATAAATAAGCTTTATATTTATAATAAAAAAAATATTAAAAAAAAATAAACGATTAATAGGCAGGAGGTGAATTATGAATTCAAAATTCAAATAAAAAGGATTTAATAGCAACAAATTATTTCATAATATTAAAAAATGATAAATTCGGCTATGTCGAATTTTAAATACCCTCCATCATATATTCATTAAAAAACATTTATACATAAATGACATTTACTCACATACACAAATGTAATGCAAATTGATGCTTTAAAGCTTTAACCATATTTAATGAAGGATGGTTGATTTTTTTTTCAACAAATTCAAATGAAGATCCAAATGACGAACTATTTTCTATTCTATTTTCTGCACAAGAAACTTAGAAACAATTTTATTAATTTCTTTCTTATAAACAGCAGCTTCACATTTAATAAGAACTTTTCAGAGAAAAAAATGGCGACAGTTTTTAAAATGAGAAAACAACTTGAAGATGATAGAAATTTAGTTATTTCTTAAAAGCTCTAAAGTGATACAATTTACTAAGAGTAAAACTATTAAAGTTAAAAAAAAACAAAATGAGTACATCTTTCGTAGTCCAGGTTTTAAAAGCACTCTAACTTAAAAATCCCAAACAAAATGAGTAGAGCTTTCGAAGTTCAGTTAAAAAATTTTTTTTTGTTAGATATATGATAACAATATAAGAGATTAGTATCACAACAGATTTGAAAAGAAACTGTAACGGATCGAAAAAGGTTTAAATAAAATTATATCAACTTATGAAAATTAAAAATATTTCGAAATTGTGTTAAAACTTTTCAATAAAACAGATTCCTTAAATACAGTATAAGAGATTTAGATTTTAAAAGTTAATGTAATGAAATAAAAAACAACAGCAAAACTTTAAGGGATCAATATAAGAGAGTGACTTTAAGAGCGTTTTTATAAAACTTACAACAAATGAAAGAAGCTTCAAATTAAAATATTTATAAAATTAATTTAAAAATTTAGTCTCCACTTGTGGATGATGAAATTAAAAAATGAGAACGTCTCAAATGTGGAATGAAACGAAAAAGAGAAAGAGCTTTCTGAAAGATTAAAGATTTAATAAACAATTTTAAAGCAATAAATGAAATTTAAAATATTAAAAAACTTTAAAAGGTATAAGATTTTAAGAAATGCTAACAGATCGAAAAGCTACAAATATTTTTTTCGTATTTCAAAAAAGGAAAAAAAGTTTTTTTCTTAGCGATATTTAATAAAAAACTTTAAGGAGTTTTTAGAAACAGGTTACAAGAGAGTAAAATTATAAAAAGGTTTAAGCTTCAAATCGATAGTTTTTATAAAGTTATTAAAAACACAATTAAAAACTGTAAACCTTATTTTAAAAAATAAAAACGGATTTTCAGGACTTCTACCAATGAAATTTATAAATTTCTCAGATTAATTTCGAAATATTCAAGAAAATGTTTGAACTTAAAAAAATATTGAGAAAAGTTCAAAAGCTTTAAAAATGATTGAAAAAGCTTAAAATAAAAATATATATTTAAAAGTATCTTATTTCAAAATATTCTCTAAATTGTTTTAAAAACTAATTCTCTAAGCGATATTTAATAAAAAACATATTGCTTCAAGTGATCATTATCGTATAAGAGTGAAAGATATGAAAAGTTAAAAAAATGAGAAAAGGCATAAAGAAGAACAGACAGAAGGACAGAGAGGCATATATAGCTATATCGTTTCAGATTTTAATTTCGTTTATAAGCATGTATATATCTAAAAGTTAAGACCCTAAGACAGGCCTTAAACAAACTTATCATACCATAATTTAAATCTTGCGATAATGATGGAGGGTATAAAATATTTAACAATAATTAATGATGTTTTGCTTGTTAAGAATTTTATTGTTATTTTTTGTTTAATAATTTTATTAATTTTTTTAAAGCAATTTTTATCATATAATTTTATTTAAAAAATATATATAATTTATTTTCTTTATAAAATATTATGGTTAAATGCTGTAAAAAGCTTTTTTCGAAATAAAATCTAATTTATATAATTTTGTTAATACATAGGAAAATGGTCCTTTTTAATTATTAATTAAATTTTAAATTAAATTGATAACATAAATAGCTTTTTATTTAGTAATTTTGTACCTGGCCTTTAGAACATTTGATTCATTAGGCTAAAGTTTTAATAAAATAAATCCAGGGCAGGATTTTGTTTTTAATTTTAAATTTACTTTAGTTTATTAGTTTCAATAATTTTAAAATTTTAATAAAAATTATCAAGATTTAAGCAAAAAAAAAACATAAAAATCATTAAGGCAAAAGAAAACTTCATTATTGTTATTTCATTAAACAAGAAAAAGAAAACATTAAATTTAAATAAATTAATCATATAGAAAAATTAAAGAAAAAATATTATAAAAAATTTAAATTAAATATAATTATAAAATTAAATATAAATAAATTTAAATTTAAATTAAAAGTAAAAAAACATTAAACTCATTAATTACATAACTGTTATTTAACAAAACCAGAACAAAATGGAGTCTATTAGTATAAATTTTAGCAACAAAAATTTTATTATAAAAAAAAAGAAATAAAAATAAATTTGCTCCCTCTTTACTAAATATGTTTAATACAGCAACAACAAAAACCATCTGAAATAAAAGAAAAATATTAAATAACTGAAAAATCAATAAAATTTTGTTAAATTCACATTTTTAATTAAATAATACAAAAACAAAATCTAATAAATAATTAAAAAAACACTCTGTTATTAGCAAATGAAATATATTAATTACAAAAAAGAAATAAATACAATAAAGTTAGTTTAATTATAAAATAACTAAATTATTAATTTAGTTTCATTTGTTTAATTTTCAGTTTTTGTTCTTAATTTGCAAAAAAATTGGGGTCAAAATTTTAATTGTAGCAGAAATCCAAAATGAAATTTTAATAAATTTTAAATAATTAAGCTCAAAACTATAAAAGCTCACGTAATTATTCTCATTTTTAGTTAAAGCTTTTAAGCTCTGTATATATAACCAATGATATATTAAAATATATATATAAAATAACAAAGTTCTCGTTAAAGTCTGTAGATTTAAATTGAATTTATTCTTTATTTTGACAAGCAGAGCTTTGCTACGAACTTAAAAATTTGCTTTAAATGAATAATGCATAATATGAAGTTATTTTTAAAAGCAAATACGTATAAAGTACTAAATTTTTTCCTTAAAAGAATTTCTCAGGCTGTAAGATCAGAAAAAACTTTAAAAGTTTCAATGTTTTGTAAAAAAAAATTAAAGTTCTATGTAAGAAAAATTTTAGAAAAATAAAGCTTTCGTGGCTTTTAATATTAAAAAAAACTCTGATTTTTACTTATCGTCAAAAGTTTTTGGCTTAAGCTTTTTTAAAGAATTAATAACATGAATCAAAAAATTATTAACAAAAAGTAATTCTCAAGATGTTAAATATGGAGTTCATGACGTTTTTAATTGAAATGATTTTCTGATCAAAGCTTTTTGAAAAAGCTTCAAAGCAAATATTTAAAGATATTGTTCCTCTCTGAAAATCGCGGTATCTTTATATATATTTAAGATTAGTTTATTTTTTATCAAATATTGTAGATCTGGAAAAAGCTTTTACTAAAGTTTTATTATATTCTAAAATTCTTCGTGATACATAACATAACATGATAAAAAAAAGGAACCATTCTTGTATCAAATTAACAACTGAATCGATTTAACTGTCTGTATACATATCCATACACCAGTCTGTCCATATCAAAATAAAAAGGATGTGGCACTCGGCGTTACCGGTGAGATTTTTCGAAAAGTCGAACAAAAAGTGGGTTTTTGAAAATAAATCCGCACTTAAAAGGTAATTTTGCAGAAAAAAGTAGCCACAGATTTATTTATGTCTCAGGAAGTTGCTACTAAAATTGCACCAGCAGGGACACTGTCAAATATATTATTCTTAACTGAGTTTAAAAGTTTTTTTTTAGAAAGCTTTTGCACATCATACAATTTTAGTGGTTTTGCAAACAATAAAAAAATTTTTGAAACCCAGTTAAAATAAAATAAGATTTTTTAAGAACTTAAAGTTGAAGTTGTTATAGCTAGAAAATTGAGCCTGTTAATTGTTCTTAAATATTTTAAAAAATTAAAGCTTTTGAAAAATATTTTATAATTTTTTCTAATTTAAAATCTGCTACTACTTCTGACCTCAATAAAAGTCGTTTAATTATAAAAAAATCATTATTTATTAAATATTTAAAATCTTTCTTTTGATTAATTACTTTTTAATTTTATTACCCAAAGCTTTTTTGAGAGTCTTTTTTAATAATGTTAAACAATAATGATAGAAAATTATATAAACTTTTAATTTAAGTAGCTAAATAAAATTATAAAAAAATGTTAAATAAATTATTAAAAAAATTTTAGCATTTAGGAAAAAATTACAAAATAATTATTAACATCAAAAAACCATAACAAAAATTATATATTTAATTTAATTATACAAAAAAGATACAATAAAATTATAATAATTATAAGAAAAAACCCAAACCACATTTACTTAATTATACTTTAAAATTATTAAATAAATAATAAAAAAATTTATTTAATTCCTTTTTGATAAGAAAAAACACAAAAACAAAAACTATAGAAAACTTTACTATTTTCCTAAGATCTATAAGAATATTTCTTGATATATAAAAAACGAACAAATCGACGATCTTGTAGATTTCTGTTGTTAATAATCTTTTTTATTAATTCTCAAATAATTAACTAAATAAGGAGCTGCACTGTTAAAAATATTTTTTGCAACTGTTAAAAATACATAGAAAAAAACATAAACAAATTAATTTTATTTATCTAAAACAAAAAATAAAAGAATTTATACAAAAAATATATTTTAATTGCCCAAAAAGCTCTTTTGAAAGTTTAAATTGCTCTTTAGGCAATTAAGATTATTGAAAATGTTTTCGTTAAAACATACTTCATTGAATCACATTAATCTTATAATCAATCATACATGTTTAAATGTCTCATAGAATATTATTATATTAAAAAAGAAAAACAATATTAAATATATTTATTAATTATAATAAAAGAAATCAAAAGTTAAAAGTTCAAACATTTAAAATAAAATTTATCAATTATTAAAGATTAGCAGAAATATACAAAATATATGTATTGCTGTGCAATGCAAAAATATAAATTTCATGATTTTTAATCCATTTATTCTCTAATTACATAATCAAGTTTATAAAATAAAAGAGAAGAGTTGTAGATTTTAAAAAGCTTTTAAATGGAGCTTTTACACAATTTAAAAAATTAGTAGAAAACTTTAAGTGCTTTAAAGCTTTTAAATAGTACCGGTTTTATAAATATATTCGTTTGATAAAACTTCAAAAATTTCTTTCCAATATTCCAAAAATTTTATATAAAAGGTTTTGATCCTGCGATCCTCTAAGATCTATTAATTCGATTTCTTCATTTCGAAAATTATGAAATATAAAAAAGTACAGCTAATTCCAAAAAGTTTTTCTTATATGGTCAGACAAAAAGTGGAAGATATCTTTCTATAAATGAATCAGTAATCAGTAATATACACGACCCCTATTTTGTAATGTCATAATTTCCTCTATATTCAATATATTCTTCTAAAGGATTTTAAAGCCATTAGTGTATTCGTTCGAAATAAGCTTTAATCAATTTCGCACCAATATTTCTTAGAATCCTAATTTTTGTATAAAAGAAATTGATTTTACAGTCGCATGAAGTGTTGAAGCGATCTTCCTATATTTTTCAGTGTCGCAATATACTTTTGTCCGATTAATTTTTTCCAAAGCTTTGGTTTGAAGCTAATTTATTTAAAGGTAAATTTTATATTTTCATTAAGGCTTCTAATTTTTGAGAAAACACCACCTAATAAGAATATTGCGGGGCATGCAAGATCTATAAGAATATTATGAATATGCAAGATCGACTATGGGATGTTAACTACAGATAAAAAATGTACCAGTACAAAAAGTTTCTCAGATCTTGTACTGAACTTGAAACTTATATGTTGGTACTAAAAAAATCCTAAAATCAATGTAAAATAGAGGAAAATGATAGTGAAATAAAGGATGTCAACCAACACAGTTATCTTCGAATCATTACATCCACTAATTGAGCATCAGCAAAATTCTCATATGTCAATGGTGTCATTATGTTAACCGGGACATTCATTAGTCGTAAAATAGCACTCCACCGAATCCACAGTCACTTTCATTAAGCAGCCTGTACCTGAAAGGTGTCGTTGAAAAATTCTACAAAAGTCATTAAAGGTAAACCCCATGATTGTAGTGTGATTGCCTATTTTTCAGTGTATATTTAATACCGATTCCAATTCAAAACTACCCTTGATATGATTCAATGGTAATCCTACTAAAAAGTCGTCTACCCAATGTATCCGTACTGTAATTTCAACTCAGTTGTGGTCCCAAAAATCAAAAAACTTTAATCTTTGAATGTTTCACTGTTTGTTTAAAGATACCTGGTATTCGGTAGTTAGGAGTGATAACATGTCACGTAAACATTTCCTCATAAAGTTTTCAGTCAGTAAAAATTCTGATGTGCCCAGATATCTGATTAATACTTTAAACAGATAACTTCCCTCTTTGGACACATAAGGGCAACAGGAAGCTAAGTGATTAACGTGAAGAGGCCTTAGCCGGCATTGACAGCGCACCTGCAATTAAGAACTAATCCAATGAGAGTCTTTGAAAGAAAAGACTTATATAAAACTCAAAAGGCATTTAATAGGCCACTTCTGAGAGATGTCATATATGATAACACCAAATTCTAATCAAATGCAATCTACACATAAAAATTAAGACGTGATAATTTAAGCCGCTATAATTGTTACGAATGGAAATTTTTGGCACACTTTCGAAAATTTTTAAAAACTGATTGCGTTCCTTAAAAATTTGTAGACGGTGATGAATTAATGGGTTCTAAGTCCAGTTCATTTTTGTCTTAAATAACTTACCGTCATTCGTTTTTTTAATCATTCTGTGAGTTCATTTTTCATATGTTCCCTTGACATTTTCAATCGCTCTTTTTCTTTTCGATAGATGCGTTACCTGCGCTCATCTTGCTAACTCTCTTATTCTGTAAAGGGAAGTTATTTATCTACTTTAACAGTCACTTACCACTTAACTTCTTAATTTCTTAAAGAAGATAATTCGAATTTGAAGTTATCAGTAAGTGAGACCCATCTGAACAAGGATTCTTGTGTGTCATAATATAATTATTGAACTTGTATAAATGTATAAAAAAGAGTTTTAACGGACTATATTGACATCGTAAAAGGCTTTAATTTAATGTTCATTAATATGATCGTCAAACACTTTAAACGTTTTTTCAGACATTTTTTTAAGTTCGAAACTTGTTTAACATTCCAGATTTGATTTTTGGAACTAAAAATTTCATTAATTAGAACTTTGGGTAATGTAATGAGTTATTACATCAATATATGTGGATTTATAATCTGTTTCATAATATCATGTCAATGCAGGTTTGACAAAAAAACTTTTATGGTTCAAAACTTAAAGTCAGAAAAAATTTGATATATAAAATTTTTAATTTTGAATGCGGAGCGTTTTCTTATAACATGATTATCTGTTTGACCTTTTAGAAACTTTCTACGACTTTCTTAGATTAAAAGCTTAAAGCTCTATGAATTAACTTACTCTACGCTTATGAATAAACTTTATACGAATTCTCAATTTTCACTTTTTATCATCAAAATCATAAAATAAAAAATAAAATAGAACAAAATGTAGTTAAGATAAATTATTAATTATAAACAAAATAACAAATATTTACAACAACAAAAAACAAGTAATAAATAAAATTAAAATAAAAAAATGAGTATAAAAACATAAATAAATGTTACTGTGTACCTTAGATTATATTAAATAAATTAAATTAAAAAATAAATGACAACAAATTTTTCAAATTTCATGCATTCAAAACTAAAAAACAGAAACAAAAAAATATAAATAAAATTAGAAACGATAAACATTTTTCCATATAAAATAAAAGCAAAAACATTTATTAATAATAAAAAATAAAAAATATTATTTTAGAAATATTAATAATATATAAAATATAAATTTAAATATAAATAATTAAACTAAAATAGTTATTGCATTGTTTTCATTACGTTTAAATAATTAAACAAAAAATGTAGAGATGAAAACCAAAAAGAACGTTACATTTTCAAAAATTATTAAATAAAAAATTAAATCATAAAATTCATTAAAAAAACAAAAAAAATCTTTTATGATTTGACTGTGATAATATCAAAAAAGAAAATAAAAATAAAAAAAAATACATAAAATATATAAAAACAGCTTGTAAAGAAGAAAACAACATTTTGAAGGAGGATAAAAAAATTTAAAAAAATTAGTAATTTAAAAGGAGCCGAGAAAGGACATTTTAAAGAAAATTATTAAGAAAATAAAACAATTTTTATTACAATAAAATTTTATTATTAAAAAATTATATATTAAAATAGATAAAAATAAAACAAAAAGAAAAAAATATTTAATAAATTGTTAGAAATAAAAAAACAACAAAAATATTATATATTTAAAATAAATTATAAATAATAAATTAAATTAAATAAATAAATAAATTAAGCAACAAAATTCCGTCTTGACTTGGGAAAATAAATACAACAATATTATTACAAAAAAAAGAAGTATTAACAAGTAAGAATCAAATATTCGGCTAAGACGAATTTTACATACCCTACACCTCATATAAATAAAGGATGCAATACTTACACAAAGATCTATTTCCGAGAAAAATACTCAGTAATAAATACTTTTTTTCAAAAGAAAGCGAGAAATAAATTGTTTACTTTTATCTGTAACTTTTTTCTTATCTGTCCCATTTAAATCATTTTCACTTTTTTAAATTTTTAAAGCTAAGGAGAATATCACTGTAATTTCGGAAGGAAGTCTAGTTAGAAGCTTTCGGAAAGGAGCTATGAAATTTTTTGTCCTTAATGTCAGATAATTTTTTCTCAAATAATTAAAATATAAAACCTTTTCAAGATCCTTAATAAGGACTTATACCGAATTTTTATAAGTTCAGAAGGAGATCCTGCTAGAAGATTTAGGAATGGAGGTACGGTGGCCCAAAATAGGGAATAAATGTTATGAACTTTATTAGTCCTTAATGGGAAATAATTTTGTATTTCTCAAATAATTCCAAATAACTTGAAACCAAAAAATAAAAGACCTTATTAAGGATTAATGATTAGGGATCCAAAAAATCCTTAAAATACCTTTAATCGATTTTATCAGATTTTACTTTATTTAGTTTTATGACATTTTATTGAAAATTTAATATAAATTATTTATTTTATGTTTGAAATTCCATCATATTCCATCATCATCTGTGGCGACAGACACAAAAACTCTCCTCTTGCTGATGCGATAGCGCTTTCGCAGACTTAATAGTGAAGGGTATTAAAACAAAGAAACCAAAGTCGAACGAAATATTTATTAAAGTAATGAAATATTTAATTAAAAGAATTAATTGAAAAGAAGAAAACATCAACGATATCTTTTAAAAAATTATATATAAATGAATATTTAGTTAAATTTTGTCATATAATTTTTCTTTATTATTAACAAAAAAATAAAATTCATTTAAACCTTTAAAAACAAAGAACAAACCGAAATTCTTAAATGAAACCTTTTAATTCAAAACTTAAACCAAAAACAAAAGAAGAAAAAATATTCAAATAACAAAAAATGTTTTGAAAAAGGAAAAACCAAACCATAAAGTAGTTTATATTTAAAAACAAGATTTCAATATTTATTAAATACAACTAACAAAAAAATGAAATAATTAATTAATGAAAAATATAAATAATTAAATAACAAAAAAACAATAAATACAACAACTCTCTTTCTCAAATGTTTCCTTTTACTTTCCTATTTAAAAAAAAATAAAAAAAAAGAAAAAAATACATTACGAAAATGAACAAAAATATATATAAAATAAAAAACTAAATTAAAAAAATCTTTTTAATGTTCAAAAAAAAAAAAAAAAAAATACCACAAATACAAAAAAAGTACTTTTTCCCCAAAAAAACAAAAACCTAAAAAAATAATTAAAAAAATCTACAAAATAATAAAAAAAGTTAAATAAATTTTAGCATAAAATTACCATTCAATATTTCATAAAAACAACAACAAAAAATGTTCTAGATACTTAAATGAGAACAACAAAAACAAATAGAAAGATATTAAGAAGAAATGAACAAAAAGTTAATCGTAAGTAAAAGACAGTTATTTAAGATGGCAGAATAATTATAGTCGTATCCGTGCAATAAAATGTATGTATGATAAAATAAAATAATAATCTATTGTCTCGTATTGAATAAGATTTTGGTAAATGTATAAGTCATTCTATCAGTCAGTCAATCAATCAAGTCAGTTTTAGTCAAAAATAAAGTGAGAAAAGTATCTAATAGATTAAATATAGAAACATAAAGAAGAAGAAACATCTGCATATAAACTTTAACATACATACATTTATGGTAACAACAAATGAATAAGAATTAAATAAAAATTAATTAAACAAATGCATATATTATTAAACATAAAACAAACATACAAACAAACAAAATGAATTATATATATAAAAAAATTATATATGAAAGTATAAACAAAAAATAAAAAATAATAATTATAAATAAAAAAATATATATCAAAAATGAGTTTTATTTATTTACAGAGATTTTAAATGTATAATTGTGAAAGGTAATCTAAACTTATACCAACTCTAATACGCAAATACTACTACAATTAAACTTAGGAGGTTAGTGTGCAGTCATGAGTACTAAATTCAATACGTAGGGGATTGAAAAGAATGATCTATATAGATGGATAATATATATATTTTTCTAGTCTCTAAGATTATATGTTATAGCTAGATTATGATCATACTCTTTAAGTTAAAAGTCAATTTGTAAGGGATGCAAAAGTTCTGATCCGATATGGAAAAAATAAAATGCAATTTTTAACAGTGAAGTCTTAAATTTAATGTGGAATTTCCTTAGTAAAGTACTTTTGTATATTCTTCTCAATCATGTATACATTAACTTTGTCATTCTGTGTGTAACGTTTAGAAGGAATCATCCAAAACTCCATTATGTATATATATTCCATTGTCCGTCCGTTTGTCCATCTGTTGTTACCTCGCTTATATCGACAATAATTAACAGAGCTTAAAGAAATTTGGCCTAATTATTTTTGATAGTCCAGAGAAGATTTCTATTTTAAAACCAGTACAATCGGTTTAGTAGATATAGACCGATATCTGAAGCAGCCTTTAAATTCGAGAGAAGATTGACAAATTGGAATGAAGCCATATGGACCCCATTACTATTCCAAAAATTATCAAAATAGATTCAATCAAAAATAAGTTATAACCAAAAATATAAATAATGTTGTTGCTCATTAAATATTCTTTGTTATTTTTAAGAAAATTCGTCATATATTGTATGTGTTTGTGAGTGTATATGTGAGTGTAGCCAAATGTTTTGAATAATTGTTTAATCAAAACTTTCTTTCCAGTTTCTGTCACATTCTGTATGCGTGATATTTTCAATTATATGAATATTTTTAGAGTCGACTCATATAGCAAATCTTCAATAAATCTCTAGTCCATACAGTTTTATATCATCCACCACCACTAGTGGTGAAAAGGGTTTATTAGCTTGGTCATTTCGTGTGTTACATTGATCAAAATCATCTAATATAAATATATATTCTTACATCACATAAAAGTCTAAATCGATTTATATATTTCTTTCTGTCCTTACTTCCGTCTGTCTGTTGCTGGCACGTTCACATTTTTATTAATGGACGCATGATCAATGAAACTTAGCAAGCAATTTTCTTACTGTCCTATGCACATCTCTATTAGAAACCAGCAAAATCGGTTCTGAGATAAATATTTCAAATTACTTTTAAGTAAACAGATTTAAATAAAATTATATAAATATTTCAGTAAAATATTCATAGAGAAACAGTAAATGCGTACAAGTGTTACCTGTAGTGTATAATGATTATTCTCTAGGACAAGATTACACTCTACAACAAGTTCGTGTTAAAATTTCTAGTCGGTAGCTCTGCTTTTTAGACTATCGTATGACTTGTTTTAGCAGTTTTCAAAAATTTATAGGACTATAACTTATTCTTCTAATTCGATCTAATAATTTTCACTTTATTTTTCGTCATATTAACATTTTTGTTGAAATCTATTTTACCTACATCTTTCCTGTTATTGGGCTGATAAAAAAGTTCATTGAATTGGGATTATTATAAGGCTAATCATTGAATTTGTATAATGGAAACTTGTACGAAATTCAGTCAAATCGGAGATGGTAATGTACAGGTCATGATCGAAAAAAATATTGGAAAATTGAATAAATAATTTATTTTTAATTATTACAAAACATTTAAATGTGTTGATATCCAAATATCTTGTATCTTTTTTTATTTGAATTTTTAACATATTCGAGGGTAGCAAAAGAACATATTTATTACTATTTTAAGTGAAACAAACTTAACAAAATGATTTCATATTTTTTAGATGCAATATTTTTCGTAAAAATACTCCTTTTACCAATAGTGAAAATACGTTCGTTACAAAAAGCTTGCTGTGAAGTGAAATAAGGTCATTTGCATAAAAGTGTTCTGTGAAGTAAAAATACGGTCGTTTGCAAAAAAGTGTGCTGTGAAATAACAATATGGTTGTTCGCACAAAAGTGTGCTGTGACGCGCAAATACAGTTGTTCGCAAAAAAGTGTGCTGTGATGTGAAAATACGGTGGTTCGCAATAAGGTGTGCTGTGGAGTAAAAATATAGTCGTTTACAAAAAACTGTGCTGTGGAGTAAAAATACAGTCATTTGTAAAAAAGTGTGCTATGAAGTTAAAATACGGACGTTTGCTAAAAGGTGTGCGGTGACCTAAAAAAATACAGTCGTTTGCAAAAAGTGGTCGTTTGTAGAAAAGTGGGACGTTTGTAAAAAATTGTGCTGTGATGTGAATACGGTCGTTAGCCAAAATGTTTGTTGTCCCCAAATTTATGATAAAAAATTAAATTTTCTTTAAAAAATTTAGGAAAAGGTATAAATACTGAACCGCCAAAATTCAATTTATTGATTTAAACATAATTTATGGATTTACGTATTTAAAATCACATTTATGATATATTTATTTTGTTTAACGTGTTTTTCAGAAGTGGGTGTTAAATGAGAACTTTATGAAATTCAGGACCAATTTTCATAAAAATTACAACACTATTTTCCAATTTTATAAATTATTAGTGAATAAAATATTGTCAACTCCATCATTTATTGAGATTTATGTATTTTAAAAAGATTTCTGAAGAAGCCTTACACTATGAATGAATTTATTTATAACAAATTAGATCTTTATATCTGTTCATTTTAGTGTTTGAACCCCTATTCTAAGAGTATATTTGTAATAGAGTTACCAAATATTTCTAAAATTGCTACTTGTAGAGTGTTGACCACGTTACAGGGACAGACGGCCAGCCGGTCAGATTGACGGACAGGTATCATTAAATTGTTGTATTTTGCAATAAGCGTTACAAACTTCTGCACTAATATAAAATGTCTAATTGATCTTAAAGTCCTCATTGTCTATGTTGAAAAAAATCATGATATGTTGGTTCTAAATTATCCTTCATAAAAATAAAACAATTAAAAAACTTTTAATTTACCACATATAATTTGTTTTTGTCTTTTTATTTCAAAAGCAAAATATTTAACATAATTTGATTTTTCATCTTATTTTCTGTAATTTTTTATCCATTTTGAATAAAAAGGACTCATATAAGTTTATTTTTCATTTCATGTTTTATTTAATGTCAATTAATTAAACACATTTACAATAATTTTTCTTTTTTGGGATTTTACATGAATAATATTTAGTTTGTTTTTATTTGTTCTGAGTTTTCCATCGATATACACTTTTCCAATACAACATTATTTTTTAAAATCTTTCTCTTTTTCTTTTTTTGTTAATTTTCATAAAATGATTAATAATGCAATTTATTATATATTTTTTCATAAACTGTTCGACAAGAAAACAATTAATTTTTATTTAATTATTAAAGTGTTGGTTTTACTAAAAGATGTTTGTTAATTGATTTAATTATTTTGCTCTTTAAAAAATTTGTGCAAAATTTTGTTTAAGTCATCCAAGATTATATGCTTTTTTTAATTAAAAATTTGTTTAATTTAATTATTCGAGATGTTTAGTTTTTTTTTACGATTGAAACTATTTTTGAAAAAAAGTTTTCTAATATATGATCACTGCGCTGACAAAAATTCCTATGTAAATTTTTGATTTTTTCAGAGAGAAACAATAAAATCCCATCTCATTTTGGAAGATGTAAAGAAAATTTGCATGGAAAATTTTGTTGAAACAATTTTTACTTCAATAATTTTGCATTATTCTTTACAAATCTTTAGGATTTAAATTAATAGATTCAACTATAAAATAAAAATATGAAATGTTTCGACATAATAATGTATGAGAAGTAAATACCTCAGTGATGTATACTATATATATACACACACTCACAGATGTATACTATATATACAAGTTTTTCTTAAATGTAACACGGAACACTTAATGAGTCATAAAATAAGTTGCGAATTTGATAATTTTTGGAATGATAATAAAGTAAATATATCTTAGTATTATTTCGAAATTTCATTCACATTTGTCGATTTATAATTGACAAATTTGAAAAATATTTTGTCCAAATTTCATTAAGTTCTGTAAATTATTGTAGATGTAAGCGTGCCAACAACATACAAATGGAAGGAAAGACAGACAGATAGACAGTCATAGGACATAGCTAAATCGACTCAAGAATATATGCACATTATGGGATTTAAGATGATTCCATCTTAGCATTACACAGAGAAAATTTTATGTACCCTCTCCACTACTTGTGATGGTGGAGGGTATTAAAAATACAAAACAAGCAGTTTTGTAAATCCAGAGTTAAGATTATGACTAAGGACTTTGTGAGAACATGTAGGGACGAATACGAATTTTCCGAAAATCTTTACATAGGAACTCCTGCCAGCGCAGGACGATATGTGGATGTTTTTTTAGAGGGAGAATATTTTTTGCTCTCTACTTGTAAAATTTATGAAAATTATATTTTTTTAAAAAGATTTAATTTAAAAGGGGAGAAATGATGTGGCCCTCAATTTTTTAAGTTAAATACATTTTTCAATTATTTTTAAATTTTCTTTTTTAATATTTTTATGACTTTAATTTAATTTTATAGTGAAATTGTTTGTACCTTTTGATAGTAATGTATTTTATTATTATTATTTCTTAATTTTTTGTCAGCTACTTTAATGAAAATATTTGTTTATAATATTTTAGTATTTTTTTTTAAGTGTTGATTTTTAATTATTTTTTTCGGTAAAATTGTGTTTTTTTATTTTTTAAAAAATATTTTATTTTTAGTTTTTGTTTTTAGAAAATCCCTGAATGTAATTTTGCTTTTCGTACAAAGAGTTTATTATTTTATTAATAGTTAATATTTAATTTTTGTATGATTTTTTTATAAATTAAGAATTTTTAAAAATTAATAAAACCTAAATTTAAATTTCAATTTGTAATTCTAAATTTTCCAAGAAAATTATGTTGTTTTTTTCATTCTTAATAAATTGTAATCAATGTTAATTTTTTGTAATTTCTAAATAGAGCCAAACATTAAATTTTTAATTTTAATTTTTTATTATAAATTTTAAATTTTTTATTAAATTTTTTACTCAATTTACGTTTATCAAACGTTCTAATATGCGGTTTGCAACTGCAATCATCACATCATGTGCTGTTTCCATTTTTTAAATAATTTAATATTATTTTTTAATTATTTTTAAAATAATATTTTCAAAATATAATTTTTTTTTTTTTAATTTCAAAAAAAGAAAATGAAAATTTTAAAAGAGGGGGGATTTTTATAAAAGTTATAATTGTTGGTATTTTTTTGTGTTTAAGATCGTGTTGTTTTTGTTTGTTTGTGTTTATATCAAAATTTCAAAACTGCAAACATTTTATTTTTTCGTTTTTCTACGTTTTGCAGTTGGTTGCGGAAAATTCTATTTGTTTGGCAACTCTGGTGGACAGTCCGGTTGGTTGGAGGGATGTGCTGCACGAAAAGCTGGATTACTTTCCAACTCACGATCAATGCGCAAGATAATAGGATAAGGACGTAAATCAACATGGAATCTGAAATAATCGATAATTTTTTAAGATTTCACTACACCCAAAAACAAACTTGAAGCAAAATCATAGTTGAAAACATAGTTGATTTGACATTTACCTAAATTTTTTTAATTCAGTTAAAATTATAACTGTATAAATTTTAAACAAATCTTCACAGAGAAAGAATAATTCAACATTGTTTCACAGTACATGTACTTAAATTTTAACTGAAGGAAAAAATTAACATTGTCTAAAATCAACTATGTTCGACCTTTTTTTTACGTGTATAGCAATCAATTAATACTCACCTGCGTGCATTAAAAACTTGAGGAACCAAACAACAATCAGCCATGGAAATTTCATCACCTACACAATATTTACCAGCTGAGGTGGATAAAACCTTTTCAACAGCCCTAAAGCCTCTAGTAATCCAATGTTGAGCCCATTCCTTTTTCTTTTCCTCACCCACATGTATTAAAACAATTAGATTTTGTAAAGGTTGTATGCCAGAGCAAATGATTTCACAAATTTCACGAACTTTGGCACGTTTGTGTACATCTTGAGGTAGAAGAGGACGTTGGGGGCGTGTCTCCTCCAAATAATGCATAATAGCCAAAGATTCAATTAGGGTGTGGCCATCTGAAAAAAATGAATATGTTTTCAAAATTATTACAAATCCATTTTTTCTAAAAAAACTAACTTACCAATTTGCAAAGCTGGCACCTGTTCCATGGGATTAACCTCACGATATTCATTACAATGTTGTTCACCACCCGATTTAATCAAACTAATGGGTTTAATATCATAAGGTATCTCCTTCAGATTCAAGGCAATACGTACACGCCAGGAACAGGAACTGCGCCAATACGAATAAAGTATTGGCTTCTCATTCGAAGTGGTAGCAGCAGTATTAGAAAGATTAGAAATTTCAGAATTAGTAGACATATTAAGTTTTTAGTTAATAGTAAATTTTGCTTAAAATCAATGAAAAGCAACGACGACAACGTCTGTTTAGTATCAACTGCTCTTCTCAAATGTATGGGCCATAATTTAGTCCACATGTATCTCATGTTGTTGGTACCAATTTAAAATTCAAAATAATAAAAATCACATTTAATTTATTCAAATCAAGTCTGGATTTTCTAGTATCTGGTATTTAATAAAAATTAAAAAAATAATAATAATAATAAAAATTTTCTTTAAAAAGTTGAAATAATATTCTGATAAGAATGTTGTGTGTTTCTCTCTGTATCTCAGTATGTTAATTAACCGGTTTTAGTTGATTATTAAATAATTTTATTTTTATTACAAATTTATTTTCAATCTTATCATTTTAAAAGTAGTTCGACTTATTTAATAGATACAAATTTGTTTGTTTGTTTTTCTTCTCTTTGATTTTTTATCAAAAATAAAAAAATTAGTGAGAATTGAAATCAAGAATAAAATAAACAAGAAAACAAAATGCATTAAAGTAAAAATAATAATTATTATTGTGGATAACAGCTGATTTGTCATGGAACGTATCACCAAACAGTTATTAAATCTTAAGCCCAAAAATATGTAATGATTTTTGAAATAATGACAAGCAGAATGTAAATCTACATTATGAAATTTTGTATAAAATCACTTCTCGTAAAATAACATGCAGAAATACTTCACAATTTTAAGATCGACTCTGCTAAAGTTTTTTGTCTGAACAGATTCTGCTTCCTAAGATAATTTTAAAACAAGTTAGAATGTTTTGGTCGGTTAGAGACATCTGTATAAAAATATAACAATATAGTTGCATTTTTATTGAAAATTAAATTTTTAGTTAAAAATTATATTATTTGATATAAATTTTTTTTTTTTAAGAAACCAAAATTTTTAATGAAAGATTAGGTTTGTTGTGAAATGTGAATTCGTAGTTTGAATAATTAAATTTACAGTAAATAATTGAATTTTCTGTCAAAGATATAACTTTCAGTGAATTCAATATTTCATTAATATGAAATTTAATATGAAAATTTAACTTTCGGTGAAATTGATTTTATGTTTTGAGTGAATTTTAAAATTTTTGGCGAAACACGGAATTTTTAAGAAATAAATAGATGACAATTTCAGTGAAGAATAAAACTTTTACTAAACACATTTGGCGAAATAAATATTTTTTTATAAATATATATTTTTTACAACATATGTTTTTTTAATTAAAAGTTTTAGTGCAAATTAATTTATCATGAAAATTAAATTTTTATGGAATTATCACTTTTTAAAAATATATTTTTTTAATATTTTTTTTTCGAAAAATAATGAAAAATTAAACAAAATTACTTATTTTCATTTTAATTTTCATAAAAAAGTTTTAATTTAAAATAATTATTATTAATTAAAAATAATTTTTTTTAAGATTATTTTTAGATAAAATTTTGGGACTTTATATACAAATCACTTGTACTTGCTTATCCAGATAAAAAATAGCTGTACATTTATCCTATTTGAGGTCCACAAGTATTAATTTATACATTAGAACAGTGTGAGTGAGATTAGAATTAAATCTAAACTAAATCTAAAAAATACGCGTGATCGGAAGAAATGATTTATATTAAACTTTTCTTGTATTTAGTGCAATAAACATTTTTAATTGCTATTTAGTGAATACATTTCTTTTAATTACTCTGCGATTAACTTCTGTAGTAAAAGGATCGAAATCATATTTATCACTACATTATTACATGAAGCGTTATATGGGAGTGTGAGATAAAAGAAACATTTTCGCACAAGTTCAACGAAACAAACAGATTTTTATTCTATTTAAAGAATTTTTGTTCAAATCGAAGAATTTTCTTCAAATGTACTAAAAAATTGAATCAATCAAATTAACGAAAAATATGTTATATCAACAGATATTTATTAAAAACGATGGTAATATTTTGTAAGTAAAATAACACACAAAATTAATTCAATTCTACATACTAAAATAAAGTTAATTTGAATAAAATTTTTATTAATTTAACTATTTCTTTCATCAAACAAATTTTGTATATTTTCTTTGATATATTAAATGAAATATGACAAAGAAAATGTAATCTGAATTTAGATATCTAAGGAGAAAAATACTTTATAGAACATTCTAACTATGTGAAAATTATAATTATTAATATTTGTTTTTTATAGGAGATACTTCTCCTCTATTCCTATCCATCTTACATTTTGTCGAGTAAAACCGTTCCTTGAGGAAATCATTGCAACCAAATTTAAAAAATCTTACTATTGTAGTTCTTAAGATATTTACTTTGTATGGGGGGATACTCCTTCCTTTGGTCCTTAATATTTTATATATTATTTTTAACAAAACTTAAACTAAATCAATAGTCATATTGGCAATTTATTGTCAATTTGAAGAATTTATGAAACATTAACGAAAATGTTCGTTATGATGAAAAAGGTTACTTTTCTTCAATTCCTTAGCATTTTTCGTTTATTTACGACCTTTTTTAGGTTCAGTGTAAAAACTTAATATAATTACAAATTATTACATTAAAATCAAGGAGCTTTAATTACATTTCACACTTCTCATTCCAACTTCTTGACCAAAAAATAAACTATATAATTCCATATTTCTAATAAAAACACAAACATGAAATATGTATGTATGTATGTATGTATGTATGTATGTATGTATGTGTGTGCAAAAATAAATGAGAAAGAATTATAAATTAGCATTTAAGGAATAAATTATCCTGGAAATGAATGAAAAACAAACAATACAAAATACATACAATTTACTAAGTAATTTCCTTCAGTATCGAAAAAGAATACACAAGAGGACATTAACCTACTAAATCATAATCATCATCATAATCATCATTATTGGTTGCCAACGAAAATGAAAGGAAACAAGACATCGAGGGGACATGACAAATTTCCCATAGAGGTTATTGAACCCAATAAAAACAGGAAAAAGGAATTAAAAAAATGTGTATAAATAAAAAGTTAGTTGAATATTTCCTACTAAAACAACAACAGCAACAAAAAACAAACACAACAGAAGTTATTTCCTCAATTTAAGCCTTAGAAGAATGAAAATATATTTTTATATCTATTGTATATGTATATTATTCAACTGTGTTCGAATTAAAGTTTATTTCATATATTTTTTTCGATGTACAAGGTCGGGTCAATGAACCTACCACGGCAACAACATCAGCCAATCAAACCAACAAAAATAGGGAGAGGAGAGCAAAAAAAAAAAAAAAAAAAAGCTAAAATAATTTTACTTTTTTTCTAAGATTTAGAATTTATTATATGGAAATTTGTCTATATATATTTTGTTGTTGTTTTTCATTTTATTTTACTCTTATTTGAAGTTTAAACGTTTAAACGTATTCAAGGACATTTCTATAAGAATAAGAACATAAAAGGTAAAATTCATGGAATCGTAGTAAGAGGAACAATAAATAAAATTACGGAAGAGAATTTTTTGTTGTTGTTTTTTCTTCTTCTATTTAGTAGAGAAATATTAAGGGTATCTTTTTTGTTGTTTGCTGTTTGCATGTTTGAGTTAAAATTTAAGAGTAAGAGATGGAAGGATATTAAAAGCTTTTGCTTGTCAAAAATATAAAAAAGCTCTTACTTTTAAAATAAGGGAGAATTAGATTGTAATTTGAACAGAGTTATCATAGTTTTAAAAATTTAAGGATTTCAATTCTGGGAATTTGATTATTATGATAATTAAGAGAAATGGGAAAATTGTTTACTGAGAATTTTTATAAGTGTCTTTTTATGGGACTCAATATGATTTCATTAAAATATAAATCGTATTTTAACTAATTAATATTAAATAAAGTTGAAAAGTCAACTTGTGGGACAATTCTTAGAAATCTTTAAATCTTTTTATATTTATAGAAAAATATAAGATGTTATAGTTTATATAACAAGAATTTTTAGAAGATTATAACAGTCTTGATAGATTTTATTTGAAGACTTTGACCAACTATGATGAACGCTTCGGGACATTGTCGTGCTAAAACAAGAGAAAGGAAGACAAATTTTGATGAAATACAAAAATTCCTCATGACATCTTAAATATTTTTGTTTCTTTGAAGAGGTGTATATCTCTGAAACATGATTGAAAATTGTCACTAGCATTACAGGTTTTCAGATTTTTCAACGAGTATAAGAAGTCTTAAATTCCCGAACAAATCTGGCTATAAAATCAGGTTAAACGTTTAACATTTGACTGCTTAAAATTCAATGTATTTTACAACTACGATAAAATTCAAAACATTATGAGATCCATCGAATCTGATTAAGAATTATGACGAATGAGGTTTTAGAAACTAAACAATTCTGAATGGAATAAAGTCTATATTTATTTTCAGATAAAATTTCCCTCTAATTATCCATCTAAAAAATCAAGACGAAGTGTAAAGTGGAATTTATTTTATGTTTAAACATTATTTTACTTTTCGCTCAATGTTTATAATAGAAATGTATGGAGGGGAATAAAATAGGCTTTGCCATAAACTGATGCCGATAATTTTCAATAGCTTTATATTATTTAAAAAAATAATCTTCTTTTAAACGGAAAATTTACTGAAATTATTTGCTTGATTTTTGAACTTGTCTCAGTTATCGGTATATAACTTCTTTATACTTTTCGATATAGTCGTTTAAAATATAAAATTGCTGACTGAGTGTAATAAACGTATAATCGAAATTTCAATGAATTCGTAATATTGTGGGCATAAGAATGTAGGCAACAAAGGAACATATATAAATCGAATCAGATTTTAATATAATTTAAAAATACTTTATGAGGCCTTAATAATAATAATAATTTGTAATATAATAAAGAATTAATATCTCGTTTTATATTTTTTATGAAATTTCAAGGGGTAAACATTCAAAACTTCTGTACTGAAACTTTTGACCGATTTAAATGAACGTTGTTTTCACAATATGCTTGGTTCGGGCTAAAAGCGAAACTAAATTATAACTTAAAAAATGTGTCCTGTTTTTATATAAAAAGTTATGCAATGACAGGCAATCGGACGGACAGATATCATGATTCATATAAACACAATATTTTTTAAAAGGAAGTCTCATGACTAGAGTGCTTTGAATGTTCCCGTTTTTTATTAAGGGCATAAAAAGATAAAACCGTAGACTCGCAGAAATTGCAACTCTTCGTTCTAATTTCTAGAAGTTTTCATCATAAATGCTTTAATATATTGTGAGTTTGTAAATCAACGCTTTAGTACCGTTTTAAAACATTGATATGCTTTCAAATAAGGGAAAATAATAAAATCTGTTAAATCGATCTTATTAGATCAATCAAAACTGACGTCGTCTCCACTTCATTCCATGAAATTTTTATGGAATTGTTTGAAATGGTTTCAAATATCACAGATATATGATAAATTTTGACATCACTAATAAGTTTATAATTCACCTTTTATTACTTTAAATGAGCAAAGATCAATTATGACTTTAATTAATAGTAAAAAATGTCCAGAAATTTAAATCAGAGGCTTCAATTTAAGAGCGAGCAATGTATTGAACTAAATTGTTATTATTTGTGAAAAGTTAGAAATTGTCAGAGTTACAATTTGTAAGTTAAGTTAAGGGTAAATACAACTGTTTATATTTCTATTTTAAGGGGCTTTAATTTTTATTCATAATAATTTTTTCAATCAGGCCATTATTTTCAATTAACAGCATGTTCTTATGAAATTGGTGTGCGACGTACCACCATGCCATTTGGGGAGGATTAACGTATAGTTTAAAAAAAATATCCCATTTTTGGTCCATACTTTCAATTATATACACAAAATAGCAGAATTAAGATTCACATATGAAACTCTTTAAATATATTATAAAGATATAATAGTTCCCCATTTTAAGCTCTAAATATCTAAATATGGCAATTCTTTTTAATAGAAAAAATGCCGGTATGAGTTTAAGGAAGAATGAGCGGAAACATAACGCCTAAAAATCTAATTACTAGAAAAGGTTTTGAATTAAAATAATATATCTTTTTATTGGAATTTTATAAAAATCTTTATTTTAATTAAAAATATTTATTGAAATTAAAAAAAAGGATTAAAACTTATTTCCAAAAATACTAGGGCAACTCTAATATTACAAAATTTAAGAGTATGAGATATTAGTTGATTCAGTTTGATTTGTTCTTTTTTTAACATAAAAAAATAAATGGACTTGCGCATTGTAAGCATTTTAGATTAATGTTTCACATCTAAAAAATCTAACAAATTCATCAGGAAAAGGAAAAAAACTCAAACTCTTGCATTCGATGGTCATGGCCACATATCAAATGAATAATCCGTATATATGAACGTTAAGGTTTTTAACAAAAAAACTATCGTTGCTTTTCATATTTTTTAATAATTTGAATTATTATATTTTTTTAAAAACTTACCTTTGCTATGGCCGATAAGGACATAGCGTTATGATGATACTTTGAATAGTTAATTTTGAAGCCGTTTATTAAAACACCAACAGAAAAAAAATTGTGATTTTTTTGAAATATTTAACACTTTTGAAGGATTAACGCTCCTTTTTCTTGTTACTTTTGTCAATATTAGATTTTTTTTAATTCTAATTAATAGTTTTAAATCCGGTATTTATGAAAAAGTGGGCTTGGCGTCTTCTATGCGGCACCAAAGTATTTTTAAATACTATTTTAGTTTTCAATTATTATTACAACAATAAAGCAGCGAGCGGCAGGGCAAGCAGCACACACAAAACTGAAGAAGAAGCCACTAATACTACCTAAACTAAACTAAAAGTTGAACAGAACAAAACAGAACAGAACAGAACGGGAACAATAATGAAATCTATAGAGTTTTTATATGATACGACCACGACCACAGCCACGACGTTTATCACGAACACATATATATATATATATATATATATTCAAAAACGAAGTGGTTGTTTTTTAAAACTAAAATTGAAAATTTTTATCTAAAATTGTATTAAATTTTCATGGAAAATAATTCCATTTTTAGTCTCCGAAACTTAAAGTTTCGCTTTCGTTTAAAATTTCAATTTTTGTTTTAATTTATCCAAATTTCGAAAGTTTCAATTGATTTCAGTGAATTTATGTTTAACGAAAAAACTCCTTCTCATTTGATTTTGTTTAAACAACAAAATAAAAAAGCGAAACACTAACACACAGTATTATCACTGAAGTGAGCTGTTTAACAGAGTCCTTGCTACTGACTCTGACTCCGTTCTTGTCTAATATAAAACTTACACTAACACAAAATATATTATATAGTCGATTTAACTAAACAAAAACAACTCGAAGAATTATTGCACAAGAGTTTACAAAAAGGGGATTAAATTTTCTAAAATGTACTATTTTTCAGGTACTTTTGATCAAAAAGTTTTCATAAAAAATAATTAATTACTTTTATTTTTTTATTAAAAATTAAAGCAAAATAATTTTAAACCCTCTCAAAATTAAAAATATCTTGAACTTAATTTCCGATTTTCAAAATAAATTTCATCTGGTACCTTTCTCGAAAAAAGTACCACCTCCATTTTCATCTCGTCTATAAATATGTTATTTTAATTTCTCCCTCATTTTAGGAATAAGGACAATGTTGAATTACACACCATGCTGCCTTAACTACAAACATTATTTTTATGTATGAGTGTGTGTAAGTTTATTTGTACTGTATGTGAGAGTGTGCTTGGTATGGTTGAAAGCGAAAGGTTTGTTATAATTTAGTTGCTTGTTGTTTTTAGTAATTTGGTTTAGTGCCTTCGTTTCGTTGTTGTCTTTTATGCAGAGAGAATTTTACATTTTAAGAGAGTGAAACTTCCTAAAGCTTTTTTCTTGTTGTAAGGAACAGGGATGAAAAAGTACTTTTTAACGAAAACAGAAAACTAAATAAAATGGGAATTGCAAAGTGAATTTTAAATTTCAAAGTTAAAATAGAAAATTCAAAGTTAAAATCGAAAGAATTATAAAAAATTTTCGATAAATTCTTGATTTATAGAAAATTTTCCATATAATTTTTTCGATTTATAGAGAATTTTCGCTACATTCTTGATTTATAGAAAATTTTCGATAAATTCTCGATTTATAGAAAATTTTCGAAAAATTCTCGATTTATAGAAAATTTTCGAGAAATTCTCGATTATAGAAATTTTTCGAGAAATTCTCGATTTATAGAAATTTCCGAAAATTCTCGATTTTAGAAAATTTTTCATATCGATTTATAGATAATTTTCGAGAAATTCTCGATTTATAGAAAATTTTCGAGAAATTCTCGATTTTGGAAAATTTCCAATATATTTTCTCGATTTATAGATAATTTTCGATAAATTCTCGATTCGTACAAAATTTTCTAGAAATTCTCAATTCGTAGAAAATTTTTCGAGAAATTCTTGATTTATAGAAAGTTTTCGAGAAATTCTTGATTTATAGAAATTTTCGAAAAATTCTCGAATTATTGAAAATTTTCGAAAAATTCTCGATTTATAGAAAATTTTGGAGAAATTCTCGATTTGTAGAAAATTTTCGAGAAATTCTCGATTTATAGAAAATTTTCGAGAAATTTTCGATTTATAGAAAATTTTCGAGAAATTCTGGAAAATACAAAATTTTTAGAGACTTCTCGATTTATAGAGAATATAGATAATTTCTCAATTTTGACAAATTTTATTTTGTAATCACTATGTTTCAAGATCGCTTCTTCAATTATTTAATTAATAAAAATTCTAAGCATTTTGGATCCTGTTCGTCTGGACACCGTGCGCCTGCTTTACTTTGCGACAAACAAATGAAATGTATATGAATGATAAGGTTGTGATATTTACTAAATAAATTAACCAACACTGTGTTTTTAAAATCAGAATATGGGTAAAGCAGTTTTATGGTAAAACCGTTTATTAATAATAAAACAGTATATGTAACAACAAATATAAGTGATTCAACCGTTATTAAATTAAAACCACAATTTTGTTTCTATTTTGTTTTCTTTATTTAAAATTTTACAGAAGAACATTTTTTATCCTTTTTTGTGTGTTTAATACTCATACATAATAATTTTTCCCATAATTAATTAATCATTCAAAATAATTATTTTTTATATTCAGATTTTGTTAAATATGTCCATCATCATTGTTATTAATTTTTAGTATATTTAAAAAAAAATATTATCATTTTTAGTTGATTTTAAGAAATTTAAACGAAAACGGAAAAAAGATCTAGATAATGAAATGAAGAAAAAAATTGGAGAATACTTTCTTAAACCTTCAGAAAACAGTAGAAATTAAGGAAATAATTAAAAATTATAGTAAAAAGAAAATCAAAAGTCGTAAAATATTGGGATTTTTCATTTATAAAAATCTACAACCTTTTTTTAAAACTTTTTTCTTATTTTCTTGAAAAATTGGTGTTTTGTGGAAAGAAGAAAGAAAATGTTTGAGGATTCTTTTTAGTGTTTAAAAAAAGGGATTTTTTTTATAAATTTCTTTTAAGGAGATTTAGTTTTTTTCTTCTTCATATGAAATATTAAAGTAATTAAATGGGAGTTGTTTTTTGTTTTTTTTTTGCTTTTTGTTTTTGTATTTGTATTAATGAGCTTAAAAAATAAGTTCACTCCTTTTTTATTTAGTTTAATTATTAGACTGACTTAATTTTAAAGGGGTTTTCATTTTTATTATTTAGTTGTTTTTGTTTTAAGAGTTAAAATTTTACATTTAATTTTTAGGGGGATTTTTGTTTGTCTTAAATTTAAAAACATTTATTATTAATTAATTAATACATTCACATTTTATTTTTAATTTTCTTTAATGTTTAAATTAATTTTTTATAATATATTTTTTTGTAATTTTTTTCTTGAATGAAGACAACATAGAATAATTAATATTATTAATATATTTCTTTAATTATGTTTTAATTAGTATAATAATGTAGTTTTTTTCGTTAAGTATTAAATGTTAATGTTGTAGTTAGTATGTATGTAGTTATGTTTTGTATGTATGTAACATAAACAATTTAATTTAATTTAACATTTAAAATTAACAGTTTTTTTTTTCTTTTTTTTAATAATGGAAGGCAGTTTGTAAACAGAGAAAGTTTCGTTTTATCATTTTTTTTTTTAATTTTAAGTTTTAAAAATTTTCATTTTGATTTAGGAAAAGAAAATTATATTTTTTAAGTAGTTAAAAGCACGCACAACCGATATAGTATCACACTCCAATTCACTTCTGAATTTTTTTATATATTTTTGTTCTTGTATTATGAGTTTTAATTTTATCGTTTTTACTATTTTTTTTTAATTTTTGTGATTAAATTAAGTTTAGTTATAAATAAGTTAAAAATGAGATGAAAAAATAAATGATTTGAAAAGGGTATTAATATTCGAAATTATTTTGAAAATTGTATAGAAACTAGATAACGCAGTTTTGAAATGTTCACTTTTCCCCAGAGTATACCTACTTTTTAATAGATCTAAATTTGAAAAAAGTCTTAGAAACAATTCTCGAAAAATTACATATTTATAAAAAATTGTCAAAATAATATTTATAGAAAATTTTCAAAAATATTTTTAATTGCAGAAAATTGTTGAAAAAATTCTCTGATGATCGAAAGTTTACCAAAAATTGGAAGTTTTTGGTAAACTCTGAACTTAAAATAAAATATTTCTTGAATCTCCATTTATAAAAAACCTTCGATAAATTCTCTATTTATAAACTTTTCTTTCGACAAATTCTAGATTTCAACATATTTTCTATTAAAAGATTTATAGATTTTTTTAAATTCTCAATTAATTAATTATAAATTTAATTATTTTAATTATTTATAAAAAATTTTAATTTTGATAAATTCTCGAAATATAGAGAGCTTTCGATGAGTTTTCGATTTATATAGAATTTTCAATAAATTTTCAATTTGTAGAAAATTTTATATTGATTATCGATCTATAGAGAATTTTTATTAAGATTCGATTTATAGAAATTTTTTTTAAATTCTCAATTTATAGAAAATATTCGATGAATACTAAATTTTTAGAAAATCTTCGAAAATTTTTAAAAAATTCTCGACTTATAGAAAATTTTCTATAAATTCTCAATTTATAGAACAATTTCCATGAATTCTCATTTTATGGAACATTTTCTTTAAATTCTCGATTTCTAGAAAAAATTCCTTTATTCCGGATTTATAGAAAATTTTCGATTAATTTTCTATAAATTCCCGAAAATTTTAAATTTTTATAAAAATAAAATTGCTCAACTTACAAAAAAAATCTAGAGATAAATAATTTATAAAAAAATTAACGACGATTCCAATTCATCGATAATAAAAAGTGAGAAAATTTTCTCAATCTTCGGTTGACATATCAATTAAAAAAACTGGTATCAAATAAATATTTATGTCATCAAGAATAATTCTAGAGAAACTTTAAAATCTTTGAAATTTCATCGTTTTTATTAAAAATGATATTTTATATATTATATTTGTGCTGGAATCCCATTATCAAAAGTAATAAATTTTACGTAAAAATCGATTGATGTTTGTTTGACATAAAATCCTTAAAATTTATTAGACCGAAATGCATTTTTATAATATTTGTCACACTAGACAAATATTTTGTCACACTAGACAAATATTTTGTTATAATAGATTATCAAGTTGCTTAAAAAACTTTCTAAACAATTCTCTAAAAATATTTTCTAATTAATACCCTTTTTTATAAAATAAAAATATGTTTCAAAAATAAATTTTAAGATTTTCTCAGTTTTTGTTGAAAAATATTATTATTTGACTTAATATTTTTATGATTTGTTTTTTAAGAAATTGACACAATTTTTTACTTATATTTATTTTATATAAAGAGTTGTTTTTGGATTTTAATAATACTTTTTTTAACGATTTTTCATCTTTGGTTTAATTATTTTCATTTGGATTTTTGTTTTTCCTTTTCATATGTTTAAAACTTTTTTTATTTTTCTGTCAGAACTCATTGTTTCAAAGAACATTTAATTAAACAATTAACATGCTAAAAATGTTTTAAATATACAATGATGTTGTTGTTTTTTATTATTATTTTATTATTTTTTTTAATTTAAATTTCAAATTTTATATATTTTTTTTCTTTCAAATATTTCATATTTTTATTTCAATTATTTTTAAAGATGTATAATAATAATAATTTTAAAAATTAATTTTTATTTATTTATTTTTTTATATTGGAGGGAATATTTATGATTTCGTGTGAGTTTTTATTATTTTAAAAAATAATTTTTTATTTCTTTTTTCAATTTCTGAAATAGAAAAAACTAATGAAAATAAATTTTTTAAAAAGTTTTAAATATAAATAAATTAACTATTGCTCTACACTGTACATAGTAGTTGTAGTTTTGTAAAAAAGTTTTTGTATTTCATATTTTTTTCAGATTTTTTTTATACATTTTCTATGAAAATTGTTTATATAATTATTCGTTGAATATAAAGTAAAAATTAGATAAAGATAAAAGGAAAGGAAGGTTAAAGGTCAGATATTTGAGTTTAAACAAAGGAGCAGTGGATTATTGATTTTGATCTCATAAATTTCTTGGAGAGGAGAGAGGGAAAATAAAATAAATTATTTTTTATATATATTTTTATTTTTATATGAGTTGATTTTAATTATTTTATAATCTCCACAATAAAATTTAAATTTCCATATAAAATCTTGTCTTTTATAAGAATTTTAGAAGTTTGTAGAGAATCATGAGAAGGTCATTCTAAGAATATCAGTAAATTTAACAAGGTAATGAATGCAGTAATTTTATTTTTTAATTAAATTTCAAATTCTTTACAGACGAATTTAGAAGGAGACAAAAACTATTAGCAAATTAAAATTGCGATGTTAAATGTCAAAAGGGATTTTTTGGAAGGAACGACAATATTATTTAGTTAAATTATTCTACCAAAGTACAAAATCTAAATGAAACGTTATGCAGCAGTGAGAAATATAATATAAGACATAAATGTGTATAATGTTTATAAAGAAAAATCATTTCAAGGACTCTAATTGTTAGTTACTATTTAATCGTTATCTTATAAAGCAGAATCCAAATAAAGCCGATGTGTGGAACAAAAATTATTGTTATCAGACCATCAGATGGATTTAAATATTATAATATATTAATTCCGAAAGGCTGATATCCATATATTTACTCCTAAGAAGAAGTTTCCTTGAAAGATTTTCTTTTTAAAGTTATCAGTTTAATTAGTTAGGGTCAAGATGGGTATAGGAGTTAGTTCTAGTAGTATTTATGAATCGTATTCCAAATTGGCTTATTTATAATTGTATAAAATATGAGTTAGTATTTGTAGCCCATATCAGATATCCCAACTCGAGAGGACCGAGATAGAAAGATTCAGCTTAAAATGAGTTAAACTAGTTTATGAGTCTTGTAGGCAGTTTAGCACTGTGTCGCTATTTAAAAAAGTAACAGCATAAGAATCATAGAGTCCAAGAATACATCAATAAAGTTACATGATTACAGTTAAATAATATAGATATAATATCATGTTTCAGTTCGACCAAACTTTGGATTAATTATTTCCCAATTAAAGACTAATTGTATGTTTCGGAAATTTTTGAAAACAGAGTAATAAGATCCATTAAAATACGGTCTTGTAGTCAGAAAATATGTAAACTATATATCATTTTTAAGAATCCATTGAGCTGGCAAATATAGATTGAAAAGCAGACGGAATGTTGGACTCAACCATTATGTGTTAATAAAACTTTCTAATTCACACTTATTATTTGGTGGCGACAATAATCGTTTAAGAATATTCGGTTATACCGAATCTTTAGTACTTCTTAGCATAAATGTGTGAAAATTAACAAAATATGTGAACAGATTGGTTAAATAGATATTAAATATTTCTATTTGAAATAAATTTTGTGTAAAGGATATACATTTCTGGAGTGACCGCAAAAATAATCAACTCAATGCCTTTTGTTTTCTTCTTAAATACATTAATTTCTGCTTTAAGGGCTTATTTCAATTTTTTAGCACTCCAATTATACTCTTACATACGCATAAACATGAATAAATGATGTCATTCCGATTTTGATAATTTTTTAATGATGATTACTGAACCGATTTCGAAGTTTTAAATAGGTTTCTTTTCAAGACATTAGAAAATGATCAGTCTGAATTTCAATTATCTTGTACGATGTTTTTGATCTTATGTGACAATGTATACATAAATTTCACATACGAGAAATAAATAATAACTTTGCAGCAACAGATAAATAACCTCATCTTAGCTTCATCTTCTTAAAGAAGTCTTCATCGAAGTATTTAGAATAGAAAGTAAAAAGTCTAAATTTCAAATTTCATTCTTACTAATTAAGATTCCCCTTAATCAAATCATTTGGTGGAGATTATAATAAGATTCGCCTGAAACGAATTTAACTCCTTTTTATATTATTAATATTTTTTGTGTTAATTTCACTACTTTATATAATAAAGATAGAACATTTAAAATCTAAGCTCCTTTGGGGGGGATTTTTTTTTCATAAACTACTTCTAATTCTTAAAAGTTAATTAAAAACATTTATCATTATTTCATATATATTTATAATTAAAGATATTTTTTTTTTTGCTTTTTTAATTTGTTTTTTTGATCATCAGTTTACAACCATAAAGATTTTTTATATAATTATTATTATTTATAATTTTATTTATACTTTTTTTAACAAGTGTTTTTATAACATTTGAAAAAATGTTATAAAATAACAGTTTATTATATATGACAGTTTGTTTTTTTAATTTATATAATATAAAAGTTTTTTTTTACTTTTTGTTTAAATTTTAATCTTTAAAAATCTTATTTAATAAAAATACTGTTTTTTTATATATCTTATACATTTTCTTGCTCAGTTATTATTTAAAGAGATTTTTTAGTATTTTTTTCGGTTTATTAAAATCTTGTTTCAGTAGTTTTAATTAAATCAATTAATAAAGTATTATTTTTTTATTATATTCTGTCCTATAAATATATGAATATAACTTAAATTATTATTATTTACTTTTTTATAATTATTATAATATTTTCTATATATATTTGTTTGTATGTCTGTATATATATATAGTTTTTATTTTATTTATTTTTTAATTTAAAATTAAAATGCATATTTAATATAGTTTATATATTTAATAATAATTTTGTGTTTTTGTTTTTGTTTTTTTCATTTGATATGTCTAAGAACTATTATCATTCGTTTTCAAAGTAGTTTATTAGAGTTTTTTCCGCCTTTTTATTTAAAGTTTTAAAGTTAAGTTCATAAACTTACGTATAATGAGTTTTTTTTGTCTAAATACTCGTATTTAATGTATTTTATTTAATTTATTTGTATTCTTTTTTTAAAGTAAAGTTTTGTTTTTTAATAATTTCTTTTAGGTTTAAATTTATTATTTTACATTCATAATTTACACACTTATTACACAATCACAACGCAGAGTATCGAGATAAGGTAATGTTATGATTAAGTACGAGTATCTGATTTCTTCTTTTATAATTAAATATTTATATTTCTTAAATATTATTTAAAGATTTTAGTTTTTTTTTAATTATTTCTTTAGAAGAAATGAAATTTATATTTCTAAACAAAGATTGTCATTTTAAAAGTGGCAATTTTTTTTATTTTTTTGGAAAATAATAAAAATTTTATAGTAATAAAAATCTTATAACAATCAAATTATTTATTTTACCATCTGAGGAATATTAAACCAAATCAATATTTTACTATAAAAATTATCTAAAACAAAAAGTTGAATAAAAAAACGTAAATTTTCTAATTAAAATCAGTCATTAATTGTACTTCTGAATCCTAAATGTTGAATAATTATTGCACTGTTATTATGTAATGCCGTAAGAAAGTATTTTAGAAATTTAATGTTAATATTAAATCAGAATTCGTCATTAGTTTGAGTTTAAATTCAATGGTCTGTAGCGGCTGAATATATTTCAAAACCTTCTAACCTTTATTTTTTAGATTTTTCTCCGAGCAAAATCGAAAAAAGAATATTTTTCACTTCTTTTAGCGAAGAGTAAAGAAGAATTTGATTATCTTTTTACTCCTTAAAATTGAGAAATGCTTGAAAAGAAAACAATAAAAAAACAACAAAAATGCGCTTGTACATACACAAACACACTAAAAAATTTCTTTCCGCAATAAAATTTACTGTTATTGTTTTATACTAAAAAATGCAATAACAAAAACATATAAAAATTCATAAGCACCTCTTAATATGTGAGTACGTTTGTATATTCATACGAAGGTTGTAAACATACAAACATCCTGTTTTACTGCTACAAACTTCTTCAAAACAATTTGTGCGATTATTAATTTTAAAATTCTTTTTTGGACTTTTTTATTTTTATCATTTCTTAAAATTAAACTTTTGCTCAAAGAGTGATAAAAACAATAAAACTCTTTTTTAAAATATAAATTAAATTCCTTGAAAGATCCGATCGTTTGAAGAATAAAAAAGTGTGAAAAACGTATCTCAGTTTATAAGAATTTTACATTGTGGAAATAGCCGAGATCCGTAAACTGTCATAATAGTAAAGTGCAGTTTTTCTGTGATCTTTTAACATAAACATTATGAATCTTTTTCAGCTCAAAATATTATTTTTGTCTCGATCGATTTATATAATAAAAAATAAAATTTAATAAAAAAATATATAATTTTTTAATAAATTATTTGGCATAAACCAAAAATAATAAAAAAATTAAATAAATTTAATTTATAGAAAAATTGTTAAATAATAATATGTTTTTTTATTTTTCAGAAAATATGTTTTTTATAATAATTAAATATTAATAATAAATACAAATAAATTTAAACTAAAAAAACAAATAAGTAACACAAAAACAATTAACTTAATAAATAATAACATTTAATTTAATTATAATTTTTAATTAATTTTTTTTTGGTTTTCAGTTGATCTCTGATGTCACAAGTCATTAGAATAAATTAATTGCCTCTTTTATTTTCACAAAGAAAAATTTCTTTTCAAAAATTTTCTCTTTTTTTATACTTTGGAAATTTTCTTTAAAAAAATAAATAAAATAATAAACTTATTTTAATCAATTTAATAATTAATAATATTGTTTGTATGTAACTATGTGTGTAAGAATATGTGTGTTTTTGTTTGTATGTATTTAATTAATATTTAAAGTAGTAGAAAATTAACAACACTTTTACACTTAAAATTACAAGATACAAGATACTAAGAGCAAGTGAGAGAGTAAGATGTCAAACCCTTCTCACTTACTCTCTTTGGTTTTTTTACTTAATTAATAAACAACAAAGATTTTTTTATTTTATAATTAATTATTAAATATTTTTCTTATTATTTAAAGACGAATAATTAAATTAAAAATATTTTATTTATTTTTTAATAACATTTAAGTTTTTTTTTAATATTTTTTAATTTCTTTATTTTATTTTTAATTTTTTTATAGAAATAAATAAATATTTCTTAAGGTGGTTTTAATTTATATTTTATTTTTAATATATAATACTTAATAAATTTTCTCAATATTTATTTTTTAATTTACATGTATTTTATTTTTTTTTATATAATAATTTAGTGTTTATAATATATATTTTTTAATATATATAATTTTTTTTAAAGAAGGCATTGATGGAAAATTAATATTATTTTTAATGTAGAAAAAGTAAAAGTGAAAATAATTTTAAAAATAAATAGAAAATAAATACTTTTTAATAAATTTTTCTCAAGAATTTTTGTTTACAATTTCATTGTAATTTTCTTTAGTTTAAGTATTTTTTTTAGGTTTTTAATAATTTAATTAAAATAAATTATTTATTCATTTTTTTTTGCTAAATAAGAGCATCATGTGTACGTGTGTGTTTGTGTTTACAATACAACCATAGAAAATTGCTAATAGTTTAATTTTAGTTTCTTTTTATTTGTTTAATAGATGAATTAGAGTTTTTTTAATTTAGTTTAAAATTTAATTTAATTATTATTTTTTTGGTTTTAAATTTATAATTTGTATTCTAAATATTAAGAGAGGAAAAAATTCAACTAAGTAGTTTCGTTTTTTTATTTATTGGGTGAAAGCTAAAATGACAATTTAATTAGTAGGTGAGAGAGAGAGAGATAATTAGATAGAGAAAGAGAGTTAATAGGTATTTGTTATTTTTAAGTTATTATTAAGTGATAATAATTTTACTAAATTAAATGGCAGAATTTTCACAGATTTTTCTTTTCTTTCAAAAATAAAACATAGAATTTCACTTTTTCGCAACATCTTTGTTAATATTTTAAAAATTTTTGAAAAAAAAAATATCTTTGGAAAAGGGACGCATCTTCAAACAATATAAAATATATATTTAAAATCTGGGGGTATTACAGGCACTAGTTAAAATGATTTTGTGTAAAAGTATTTTTATCTGATAAGAATTCCATAATTGTAAATTATGAAAATTCTATTTTGATAAAATTTCAAATTTTCAAAATTTTGAGGAAATGATCATATTTTGTGCCATTAAAAATTTGATTAAAAATATAAATTTTGATTGAAAATTCATATTTTTTACAAATCTCAAAAGTCAAAACGTTAGAGAAAAAAATTGTAAATATTTCAATTTTTTAAATCGAATTAAAAATAAAAAATGTAGTGAAACCTTTACAATTTTATTTTTAGTTTAGCACTTAAAGTTAAATAATTCTGACAATTTTTTGAAATTTTGTGTAAATTTTAAAATATTTTAAAATATTTTCTGAACTTTTTTACAAAATTTGAATTTTGTAAAAAAATTTATTTTTATTTTAATTTTGTTAATATTTTTAATTTTGTAAATTAAGAACATTGCAATTATTTGGAATTATGTAATAAATTAATTTTATAGAAATGTTGAATGAATTTTGTAATATTTAAAAAATATTAAAAAAACTAGAATTTTTAAAAGAAAAAAAATAAATTTTGAAAAACTTTTGAATTACAAACATTGTAAAAATTCTCTATTTTTTAATAATTAATAATTTTTGATATTTAATTAAAATTAAAATATTAATTTAGACTTATAAAATTTTATTACGATTTAAATTTTTTGTTATTTGAAAAATAAATTCAACTACTGCATTTTTAAATTTGATTTCGGTTTCAAATTTTGTAAAAATAAAATATTAAATTTTGTAAAATTTATTATTTTGTAAAAATTATTTTTTTTTAAATTCGATATTTTTTTTAATTTGTAAAAGTTTAAAAATTTGCAAAATCATTAAATTAAACATAAAAAATTTAAAGTTTTAAGTTTTAGTGAACTGATAAAATTTAATTTAATTAAAAACATTAAAACTTGTCGAAATTATAAAATTTTTGTGAAAATATTAATTTTTTAAGAAAATCAATATTAAAAAAAATTAGTTAAATAAAATTTTTAAAAGAAAATTTAAATTTTTGTGAATTCGATCTTTCATGATAATAAAATTTCGGTACAAGTACAAGCTTTAACAACTTTTAGATTTAAAACGTTTTTATAAGTTCCAAGTAAATAAGTAAAATATCTTAATTTGAGTGCAAATTCGAATAATAAAAATTGAAGTAAATTTTATTTACAGAGAAATATTTCTGCAGAAGATTTAAATTTAATAAAATTCGCAAATTAGTAGAGAAAATTAAGAAATTAGTAGAGTATAGAATGTGTGAAATAATCAGGCCTGTCACAGAATTCTATTCCGATCGATAGTGGAATTAATTCCGTATTCTGCTTCTTTAGAGAAAGTAAAAGGAAACATTTTGCCGGAATAAAACCACTTTCAGTTTCAAAAGTGGAATTGATTTTTGTATGAGTTTTAATTAAATAAAATTACAAAAAAAGTTAATTAATGGAAAAATAAAAAATGTTTAATATTTTTTTTTTAATAATTTTAATTATTTTTTAAAGTTTTACAACTCGAATTTTTGTTTTGTAGTTTTCTGAATAAATAAAATCGAACCGAGTTTAAAGAAGCTAAAACAAAATTTTCGATCGTAACGGTTACTACGGAGTTGAAACCACTGCGAACGAAATGTGTGGTGACCGGCCTGAATGTCTTAAATACAGAAAAGAAAATTTGTATGTAAATTTATGTAAAATGTTTAAGCTTAATTATTGATACTTATAAGTTAATTAAGTTAATATTAATTATAGTTGTAATTATAATTAATTTCTTTGGTATTTAATAATTTAATTTAATTATACTAAATATTAATTAAATTTTGGCATAATTTTTATTACTTCTTCTTTTTTAAATTAATTTTTTTATATTTAAGTATTTTTGTTTCTGTATTGAAGACTTAATTAAAAAATAAATTGTCTTTTTGGCATAAAGTTTGTTAGGACTTAATTAGAAAACAAATAATTTTTTTATTAAAATTTATAATTAATTAATAGAAATGGAGAAATGGAGTTTTTTTATATACAAATTGTTTTTAATTAATTTTATTTCATTTGGATTTTTAGTTAAAAGAAATTAATACAAACATTAACAACATTAATTAGATTTTGTTTTTGTAATTAATTAATTTGATAGACTGTAAGTGTTTTTTTGTTGCTTTAAAAATTTCAAAATAATTTTTTTTTAATTAATTTATTAACAATTTCATAACTGATTTATTTCAAACATTCAGTTTTCATTTGAAATTATGATTTTTCTTTAAGGAAAGTACAGTACCGAGCAGAAAAAATGCAACACAAAACTATATCAACTTAAATAACGGTAATTAATATGTCATGTCTTTCTTGTTTTGTTTATTCTACTTGAGATAAGGTTTCATAAATACATACATCCAAACTCTATTATAATAAGGTGAATGTATTGAAATTAATGTGTTGCTTTCTTCGCAAATGGAAGTCTAACATTAAGGATGTGTGCTCAAGTGAATGGTGAGCTAAAGTCCTGTAGAGTAATGAACATACATTTAATTTCTTTGGCTTGGATGAAACTTACTTTATGCACAGGTTATCTGGGCGATGATTTTTATCTACAATGCACTAACCTAAATGAAAACTTTGCTTTCATCGCTCTACAGCTTACCATTCACTTGACCATGCATGCATTGTCTCCTAATTTCTAAATGCTTCTTTTTATTAATTGAACTGGTAAGATCTTTCGTCATTCATGTGGAATGCAAATAAGTAACTTCCAACCTAAGCGAATATTATGAACTCCAATAATGACTTCCATTTGTACATTTGTGAAGGAAGCAACGCCCACTACCGGTTATCGTTAAATAGTTTTGATCAGAGAAATCGTGAGGTAGTCTTTCATGGATCACCAGTACCTGTATCATATTAGACATTGATCCTTATTAAAAATTGAAATTTAATGATATTTACGGTGAATTGATTTGCATCAAGCGGGTGTCGAGTGTCACCCATGGATTTCCTTCCTCTAAAGCTTTATTGGTGGATATTAAAAATACACATTGTGCCAAATATTTAGGATTTTTTCCAGATATAAGTTGAATAATTTACTTATTTTAATAATTGTCTTATAGTGTTGCATATCTTAAGTTTGCAAAAATGTTGCACTTTCTTCACATATTTCAATATATTTACCCAGTCATTGTAGAGTTAAGAAGAAAAATGTAGATTATTTGAAATCTTATCCCTGGTAAAATAAATTCCAAGAAATATAAAATAAATTAATTATCGTTATTTAGAAACGGATGTTAAAGTTGTGTTGCGTTTTTTCTGCTCGGCACTGTATATTTTTAGGGGGAAGTTTAGGTGATTTTTTTCGTCAAGGGGAGGGGGATGTTAATCTCACTCTTTATCACTTGTTTGCATAAAAGAAAATTATTCATTAAAATTAAGTAAAATTTTAAAGTTTTTTTCTTTTTGACTAGAATTATTTTCTATTGTTGTTGTTGTTTTTAACAATTAATACAAAAATTAACAATTTTATAAAATTCCCCTTAAATTTACAGTTTTTTAAATAAAATTATTTGCTTTTTGAGGGTTTATTTTTTTAAAGAAATGCGTTTTAACGTAAAATCTTTCTAAACATTTCGAAAATGTTTGAAAATTAACACAAAATTTTATAATTTTAAATTTATTTCTTCTTCACGGGCGATTGTCATTAATTTTGTTTTAAAAAGAACTTTTTTTAATTACTTTATTTATATTTAATTATTTTTAAAGTTTTAATTTTAAAATTAGAACTTTAAAATTATTTTATAGGAATAATTAATTTTCTTAAAATTTTACTTATTTATTTTAAAACTTTTATAATTGTTGTGTTTGTTGCTGTTGTTGTTGTTGCTGCTGCTGCTGTTGTTGTTGTATTATTTGATTTTGATTATTTGTAATTTGTACAGTTGTTTCATTATCTGTTGCACGATGGGTCTTCATATGGGCACTACGACTTTTAATTTTATTGAATACTCTGAAAAAATATTTTGTTGTTGGGAGAGAGAAAGAAAAACAATTTTAAGAAAAATAAGAGAAATTTAATCTTAAATTAAACATTTAGTTTTTTTAAATTTTTAATTTTTTTATTATTTAATTAATTTAAAAAGGAAATCATAAGAAAGGATTATTAGCTAATAGACATTTAGTTAGAAGCTCCTGAATTTACATATCATGGCACATGCACACACACACACACACACATAGACACATTTTGATGATAGAACAGAGAAGCGATTTTTGTCAGTTTCATGCTCATCTAGTGTTTTATAAAGTTTCTTTTTTAATAGCAAAGTAAAAGTTTTACTTATCTTTTTTTTCATAATTTTTTGTATTTGTGAAATTATGAAGACAGAAGGAGAGAGACAGAGTGTTTCGTTTATAAGTCACATTAAGCAAATATTTGGGCAAAAATATATTTAGTTATATTTCCTGTTTATTATCAACACCAAAGTATTCATATTTTTAATTTGTTTTTAATTAAAGTTTTATTTGTGAGATTATAAAAAATATTTGCCTAATGTGCTTTTTGCTTAAAGAAAATTAATTAAAATAATTTATTAAGAACATAAGTTGTATTTAAGTAAAAGAAAAATTATATAAACACAATAGAAAGAAAGTAAAAAAGTTAATATTGTGTAATCCTTTTTAGAGAGGAAAATTGAAGAAAGTTTAAGCTTAAGTAGAAAAGTTTTAGGTGCTTTTTGAGAAAGCTATTGTGAACTGGTTTTTATTAAACTATTTACAGAATCCAAACTATTGAAAAAATTTTACGGTACTTTTGATTCTAACCCGGTCGCTATATATAATTCCACCAGATCTAGAAAATAATTAATAATCTACGATCACGATATAGGATCGTATAAAAGCCACAATTTACTATCTAATAAAAGCTACGATATATGATCATATAAAATATATCACAATATTTCTGATTTTTTTACCTCTATAAGAATGAGAGAATTTAACAGGACGGACGTTCTTAAATCGACTTAGAATTTGATTCAAAGTCAAATGGTTTTTAAGGCTCCATAGAGTCAAGATATAATTTTTCTCAGTAACATTGTAAAATCTCAAGTAGATCATTTCAATGAACTTGGTAGAAAAAAATTATGATGGTTTATCTGGACTATTGAATGGTTTTTTATTTGTAATAAAGTTAAATCCAAAACTGTACTACTGTCTTTAATCCATACTACTTATTACGATCTGTTACTATAGACTAGTCTATAATCTGTTCTATAGACTAGTCTATAATCTGTTCTATAGACTAGTCTATAATCTGTTCTATAGACTAGTCTATAATCTGTTCTATAGACTAGTCTATAATCTGTTCTATAGACTAGTCTATAATCTGTTCTATAGACTAGTCTATAATCTGTTCTATAGACTAGTCTATAATCTGTTCTATAGACTAGTCTATAATCTGTTCTATAGACTAGTCTATAATCTGTTCTATAGACTAGTCTATAATCTGTTCTATAGACTAGTCTATAATCTGTTCTATAGACTAGTCTATAATCTGTTCTATAGACTAGTCTATAATCTGTTCTATAGACTAGTCTATAATCTGTTCTATAGACTAGTCTATAATCTGTTCTATAGACTAGTCTATAATCTGTTCTATAGACTAGTCTATAATCTGTTCTATAGACTAGTCTATAATTTGTTCTATAGACTAGTCTATAATCTGTTCTATAGACGAGTCTATAATCTGTGCCACAGATGAGTCTAAGAGCTTTTTATTTTGATTAAACCGAAGTGATTATTTATCTTTGCGGAAACCTTTATTCTACTTCGAGATCCTCTAATTCTAACCATGGAATAAGGTGTAATAGAATTTCAAATTATTTTTGAAAAACAGTTTTTCAATAGCGGAAATATATATGAAGAAATATAATTACAAAAGTATTTACAAAAAGGCAGAATTTTATTTGTCTTAAAAAAATTTAGAGAAAATTAAGAAAGATTAAAGGGAACTTTTTAAAAAAAATTGTATTTTCATTTATTAAGGAAAAAAAATTTATAACGAAAAAAAGGAAATGAAAAGAAAATTGAAGAGAAAAAAATATAATTTGCCACAACACTTACAATTAATCCAAGTTGTATTTTTTATATAAATTTTTGTAATTAAGTCATCGTTCAATTTTGCTAAGGACTGACTAGACTTTTTGACTTTTCTATTTTCATATTATATAAATGACTTTAGCGTTTTATCAATTTTTTGAGTTTTGTAGGCTGAACGAAGCTTTAAATATTTGTTGAGCGAATTCAACGATTTTGATTAAAAACTTCTAGGAGTAGGGAATCTTCGCTTTAATTTGAGAATTTTATTAAGATAACGTACGATTTTTTTGATTTGATTCGATTTTTGATTTGTAAAAAAAAGTATATAAATATAATAATAAATATTTGAAAAATACAACAACAAATAAATAAAAAAAGAAACAACAATTAATATATATTTTTATGGAATAATTTCATAACGTTAAAGGAAAATTAAAAAAAGAACAAGTAAGAATGCTAAATTCGGCTTTGCCGAATCTTCAATACCCTCCACCACAATTACGTATGAAGTGAATACGTTATGTTTCCTATATACACACAAACATATGCAATTTATAAAAGTTTTTCTTAAATATAACACAGGAACACTTAATGAGTCATATAACTAGTTGTATTTTTAACTATAACTCATTTCTACTGAACCGATTTTGATCATTTTGTGGAATGGTAATGAAGTACATACAACTTTATGACATATTAATTCATTCTAAATTTTAAATTTTTAATTGATAATTTTACGAAAGTTTTTTGCTTGAATTAGATATCGGTCTATATATTTTAATGTACTAAACCGATTTTGCTGGTTTTAACTTCTCAGGAATATAACAAATATTCAAGGAAAATTTCATTGAGGTCTGTCAATTAATGTGGAAGTGAGCGTCCCAAAAATAGACGGACAGACAAATAGACATAACTAAATTGTCTCAGATTGTGATTTGGGATCTGAGATGATTACTTTTTAGCGTTACACACGGAATCACAAAGTTAATATACCCTATTCACCACTTGTGGTGGTGAAGGGTGCAAAAATTGGATTTAAAATAAAAACTAAATAATAAACAGACAAATATCAGCAACTTGTTTTACATTAACACATATTGAATGTAATGAAGAGGAATGTGACCTTAATGACAATAATGAGGAGGAGGAGGAGGTAGAGGAATTAAAAAACTGCAAGTTTTGTTTCTTGAAAGGAAGGGAAATGTTTTAAATTAATGATTTTAGGATATTTCTTAAGACGTTAATTAGCTACAAGCAAATTAAGTTAAGGAAACTAAAAAAATAAACCTAAACAGGAAATAAAGAACCATAAAACAAAAATGTCCATTACTAAGTTTTAACGTGCTTTGTTTAGGCAGTTTTCTTAAAACCTTTTCAAAACTTTAATCCCCTAAAATTTAACTGAAACTTAAACAATAAATCGAACAAAAGGAAAACGAAACTAAATAATTAATTAATTATTTTTTTTTAACTTTTACAATACAATTGTTGCTTAATGAAGGAGGAATACATATGTAAATATGGTTGGTAATAGAGAAAAATAAACTGAATTGGGGGAATCTTACTTGCCGCACACCTTGCAGGGGAATTCGGTATTGTCTTTATTGGTATTGTTATCTTTTTGATTTGGATTCGCCGTGTTGGCATGACTGGACTGGGTATTATTATGCATGGGATGATTATTACTATTCGTAGCGGAACCTTGCGAGGAATTTGCGTTGGTATTAGTAGATGTTGCATTTGTATTGTTATTGTTGTTATTATTATTGTGTTGATTATTATGGGAATTACGGCCATAAGTATGGATGCGAGTATGACCATGCAGGGCTGCTTTAGAAGAAAAGCTCTGCAGGGTTTTGTAATTATTTTTTAAAGGAAAAGAATTAAAGGATTTTAAGGTTAATTAAGCTGGCTTCAATTAATCCAAAAAGGTTTTATAGATTAAGAAGCTTTAAACTTACCGCTGAACAATCTGGTATTTCGCATACATAAGGTTTGGGATCATTGGCATGATTTTGTGGTGGTGTTTCGGTTTTTAGGTGGGTTACCTTATAGTCCACACATAATTTCTTCCAAAAATAATACATTTGTACACACTCTCCAGTTGTTTTCGAACCGAGCTGTTAACCACAAATCATATTTAATTTAAATTTCCATTATTTTAAATTACAAGTGGGATCGAGAAATTCTTAACACACGTTTTTCATTAAAACTCTCGTAAAAAGAAGCCTATTGTTACAACGTGCAAACTACAGTAAACACTATAAAAGCGTTAATGAAAGGGTTTCCGATATATGTTCATAATTTCATCACAAGTGATAAAAACTGTGTTTAATGTATATTTCTATGTATGTTAAGAATTGTTCGATCTCACTCCTTATCACAAAAAACTCACCTCTTTTGATATTTTACTAAATTCCTTCCCGTGTTTCTCCAAACCCTTTAAAAATATCTCCAACTCTTGTGAGCTCCACTTTATTTGGAATGAGTTTGATTGGGTTTGTAATAAACTCAACACTGCTGTGGCCGTATTACCTTGAGCATTTAGCAAAGCCTCCAAAGCTACCTCCTCGGAATGACTGCCCAAGGGTACTGCAGAGGATTTGCTTAAATCAATAAATCTCATTAGAATCTTATCGTCTTTTTGCACCTCTGGATCCCACATAAGATCACAACCAATTGTTTCTTCTACACAACTAGCTGATTCATTAAATGCTGGTATAGCTGCTTGATATGCTGAACCTAAATTGACTTTGGATTCATCGGAAAAGTCAACTAAACCCACTGGATCGTCGAAATCATCATCAAAATTATCAAAACTCAACATGGAGCAGCCCAATTGTTTCAAAACATTACAATACAAACCGTTACCTTTACGTTCGGGATTTAAAATGGGCGCTGGTGTATAATGGGTACGTGAAGGTTTACGTAATTTTGATTTGTAGGGTGATAAAGCCTGATATTTGGAGAAAGAAGAATGTGTTGAAGATGAATCCAACGAGGAATGACCTTTTAAACGCCTTTTTAAAATAGAATTTGTTTGATTTGAAAGCGGCTGCAATGAAGTGCTAACAAATGAAGTTTGAGAGTTTTGTTGTTGTTGCGAAAATATTATATGACTTGAGTTTGAAGTTTTCACTATCTCCAGGGGCTTATTGAGATTAATTATATTTTGCAATTGTGGGTTGTTGCTGCTACCAAGGGAGTTGGAATTGGGTGAATTGTTATCTAATTTTATTTCCATTTTTTCGGTGGTACCACTAGTGTAGATTATGGGCTGCATTAAGGCCTCATTAAGTGAGTTTATGCTGGTTGAGTTCAAATATTGTGTCTGCTGTTGCTGTTGCTGCTGCTGCTGCTGCTGAGGCATATGTATCGTTTGCTGTTGCTGTTGTTGCTGCTGTTGGTGTAACTGATTATTATTAGTTTGATTTTGTACTTGTGGTAAATTTTGTACATTATAGTGTATAGTTGTAGTTGTTGTATTATTAGAGGAAGAGTTATTCGACGAGTTTGGATTGCAGGAATTCTGTATTACATTCGAGGGTATATTTAAAATTAATTGATTCATGTCCGTGGAGTTAGGAGTGGAAGAAGTTTGGGCATTTGGATCTAAGGAAATTTTCATTGTTTGAGTTTGTTGAACCAACTGTTGCTGTTGTTGATTGTTATATTGTATGGTGTGTGTTTGTTGCTGTTGTTGAGGAATGTGTTGGATTTGTTGTTGCTGAGTTTGCTGCTGTTGAGTTTGTGTTTGCTGCTGTTGTTGTTGTTGGGGCATAGGATTTTGTAATTTTTGCTGTTGACCAAAATCTCTGGGCGATGAAGATAATAGAGGATCTTCAGAATTGGGCATCATTTGTGATTGTAAACTTAAACCGGGTAAATAATATAAATCTATAATATTCTCCCCTTGATTTTCACAATTCAGATTTAATTGATCTTCAGTTAATACTTCACGTAAAACTTCTTTCACTTCTTCGGCAGTACCTATGCCACTGGTGAAAAATGATTCCGACAAAGGAGAGGTGGCATTGCGTGAATCATTAAGAAATTCTTGATCTTCATCGAGGAAAGAAAGATTTGCTTCAGCAAATTCTCTTAAATCACATTCCGTATCGGGATCTGTGCCATTCAACAAATCTTCCACCTTAATATTCGAATCAAAGGAATTGTCTTCAAGTACACTTTTCAATTTCATTATTTTATCATTATCACTTTCTGCGCCATTATTGTTGGATATCAATGACTCACTAAAGAATATATTTGGGGTATCGTTAAAGTGATGATTGTCCTCTATATAAGGAGATGTTTGTGTAACATTTTCATGACTAGAGGGTGGTGTGGGATACGCAAGAGGAGAATGTATCGGTGAATTGAGGCTGGAGGCAAATTGATTTTTCATATCCTGTGGCAGGGTTAGAGTGTTTGTTCTAATCTGTTGCTGTTGGTGTTGGATTAAAGCAGGATTTTGTATGATAAGTTCTTTGGAATGGAAATGCTGGAAATTTGGTAAAGTTTGTGTTGTCTGTTGACACTGATTTGAGTTTTGTTGCAACTGCTGGTGTTGCTGCTGCTGTTGTTGCTGTTGTTGTTCTACACAGTTTTGTTGCTCAATTTCCAGTTTTATTTTATTATCCATAACCTCATATTGTTCGGAATGTTCTGATTTTAAATTATCGCCAGCATCACTTAACAGCTGCATGGTATCGACAGTTTGCAACAACATTTCGGCTTCACTAACATTATACACTTCATTTTCACCAAATAAAGCCGAACCATCACTGGTATAAGTGACCGTATACACTTCACTATTACTATCTGCCCCGGGGGCAATAGTCAAAGACAAAGGTGTACCATCGGGAAGGGTAACATTAGTGGCATTTGTCATTTGTATGTGATCATCTTTCTTAAGTTTACCCTTAGTCGATACCACTTGGACCTCTGAGGGTATAATAACACTACAATTATTTTTATTTGTTATAATCTGGCGGGTTACACCACCCAGAGGTGTGTTATTATTGGGCGGTTTTTGGGTAACCGCTATGCGAGTACCCCGTTTCAATAATTCAATTAAAGTTGAATCTTTTGGATCGGTTGATGTACTTCGTGTTGTCGTTGTATTAATCGTTGCTGATGTTGTAGTAGTTGTTAATTTCGTTGCACTACGTTCGGCATTTAGGGAGGAGCTGGTGCTTGTGGTACCCACCCCTATGTTATTCATTGTCTTTTGTTGCTGTTGTTGTGGTTGTTGCTTAGTACTATAAATTTCGATACTTTGGGGTAAATTTATATCTTGTACATTAATATTGGTTTTCGGATTATGCTTAATGGTACTAGCAGCTGGTAATTGTTGTTGTTGCTGAGTTATGGAATTTTGTTGATTTGTTGCAGTTGCAGTTGCAGTTGTTGTTGTACTGTTGGGTTGTGTCTTTGGATTAAGGAAACTATCCAAATCACTAATGGATCTACGTATAGTGGTTGAATTACTGGGATTACTATTCGAGGGTGGTGCAGGGACTACAAAGGCACCCTGGAATTAAAAAATATTATTCATTACAACTGTAAAATTTGTAGCTTAAGATTTTCTTACCTTGTTTAAATCTTTACTTCTTTTACTTATAATTTTCTCCTCTATTAAGGCTCTGACTCCAATACTCGCTGTCTGCAAGGGAGGACCACTATTTTCTTTCTTTTCACTTTTCTTCGTTTCGGGATCCTTTTTAAAATAGCCACCATGTAAACGCATGTGACCATTAAGGGCGGGTACATTTTTAAATTTACGATGGCATAAATTACACTCTACAGGTTTCTGATCAATTTTAACCAAATTGAAAAGATTGGAATTAATGGCATTGGATAAATCAATTTCAATTTCTTCCTCTTTTACTTTCGATTGTGTATTATTAGAAGAATCATTGGTATTATCCGTGTTAATCTCATCCACGGTAATGGCAACATTTTGTGAGGAATTTAGCTTTAAATAAAAAATTAGTATTTAAATTGTTTTTGAATGAAATCAAAACATACCAATTGCATATTCCAGGTTCTGGGTCGGGAATTTTGTGCAGCTTGGGGATTTGTATCAATTTTATATGATTGACTACTGGTAGGTGAGGACACCGTCACTTGGGCTGTAGTTTGTTTAGTTTGTCTCATTATTTTACTTATCAAATCCAATTGTTCTCTGGTCAAACCTTCACCCTCTAAATTACCACTATTGTCAGTTAAAGTTATAGTTGCTCCGGGACCGTTCGACATGTTGCTTGAGGAGGACATCGAGGATGTTGTGGAAGTTGGTGATAATAAAGTTACACCCGTTTTAAGGGGTACATTTAAGGCTTTCAATTCTTCTTCAGTCAAAGCTAAACCAGTAGCAGCATCTACCACAGTACCACCATTTGAAAGATATGTACCTAAACAGGTGGCGCCATCTGGTGAACTGGCATCTCCTTAATATTAAAAAAAAATGAAAATTAATTTTGAATAATGTGGATTTAGAATTCAACAATTTACCATTTGCTGTGGCTGGTGATAAACTTAAATTTGAATTGGAATTATTATTGTTTATACAGAGTTGTTGATTGTGTGGTGTTATAATACCGGCGTGATGATTTTCTGTATGTCTTCTTAATGAACGTGCATCACAATATGATTTGCCACAACCTTCAGCTTTACATTCATATGGTTTTTTATTTCTGTGTGTCATCATATGTCCATTTCTATCAAAGATTTTGAAACAACAAAAAAACATATAAATATTAAAGTCGCAAAAATATTAAACTAGCGGACAGAAGGACGGACATGTTTATATCTAATTCATAAGATAAAATATCGGATATATAATTATTTAAAATTATATCATGTTCTATATATTAATCCTAAATAAATCATATATTAAAAAAACAACTTACAAATGATCTTGTCGCTTAAATGCCTTTGAGCACATAACACACACATATTTACGTTCATCGCTGTGTGTCAGTTTATGTTTGGCCAAGGCTGATGCATTTCCAAAAATTTTATTACAAATCTGAAAACGCAAAAAAAATGAAGATTATTGATATGAAATCAAACATTTTATAAATGAATCGTAAATTTTATTAAAAAAAAACAAGTATGGTATATCGGCTATGACGAATCTTCAATACCCTCGACCAAAAATTCATGTGAAGACAGAGGTATACAATATAACAAAGGAACACTTAATGAGTCACAAAATCAGTTATCTTTTTCACTAGACCTCTTTCTCTCATAAACCAATTTCGATGATTTTTGGAATGGTAATGATGTATATTTATCTTAATACTTTTTTAGAGGTTACCTCAGATATTGGTCTACATCTTTTAAAATACCAAACCGGTTTTGGTGAAATTGTAAATAAAAGACTTCTCCAGAATATAACAAAAACTCGGGTCAAATTTAATCGAGCTCTGTCACTTTTTATAGATGTGAACGTGTCAACAACAGACAAACGGACATAATACATTTTTAGCGTTATACACGGAATGAAAATGTTAATATACCCTCTTCACCACTAGTGGTAGTTGAGGGTATAAAAACGAAAATACAAAAATTCTTTTAAAACGTGTAGATTTTAATTAGACATCTTTCGACCCTCTCGAGCCAAAAAAAATATCACATGAATACGAGACAACAACCAAAAGAAAATATGGAGAAACAAAAACTACACACACATTTTTCTAATTATTGAGAGACTTTTTTGTCTGAATATTTTATTATTTTTAGTTTTTTTCATAATTTAAATATTTTCTTAATACTTGTACTTGAACAGTTGTTGTTGCGTATAATTTCAATTTCGAAAAAAAGTATTGAAATTATTTCTGAAACTAATTGGTAGCATTTCGTAATAAAGTATTTAATAACATGCGTTTACGCATTTTACGGCATTTTTTTCCAAATTTGCTTTTTTTCGATAAATTTCAATTAATTAGAAAATGATGTTATATCGGATTTTAACCTAATTGGTAGAAAACGTATTGTTGTAGGTGACATTGAACTATAACTCAGATTTCAACAACGTTATAGCGGTTTTAATATATTGAAAGAACAAAGTCATTTCTTATTCACTGTAAATAATTTTTTGAAAAATTTATCAGATTCCACTTGATAAAGTCAAGAAAAAGTAAAGTTTATAAAAGTTTTAGAAAAAAGTTCCGTTTTAGAGAAAATTGTAGAAAATTCTATTTTTAATAGAAAATAGTATTAAGAAATTATTCTAAGAGAGGGATTTTTATAATTTTTCTCTATAAGACAAAATTTCATGATTTTGTTCTAAATTTCAAAACATTTGTAAAATTTTTTAAAGAGAAATATTTATGAATTTTTTGTAAAAGAGAAAATTTTGAAAAATTTTTCTATAAAAAGTTATAAAATTTTTCTAAAAGAAACAATTTTATTTAATTTCTTAAAGAAAAAAAATTTCTTAAAGAGGAAAATTTTGAAAAATTGTTCAAAAAAATTTATGAAATTTTTCTAAAGAGACATTTTATTAATTTTTAAAGGAAACAAAATTTCTTAAAAGGAAAATTTTGAAAAATTTTTCTAAAAAAAATTTATGAAATTTTTCTAAAAGAGACATTTTTATTAAATTTTTTAAAGGAAAACATTTTCCTAAAGAGCAATTTCATAAAAATTTTCTAAAGTTTTATGATTTTTTTTTCAAAATGTCAAAGATTTCTGAAATTTTTCTAAAAGAGAAAATTTAAAGAAAAAATTTCAAAGAGACAAAATTTAAAGATTTTTTTTCGAAAATGGGCAGTTTTATGATTTTTTTTCAATTATATAAAATAACCTTTAAAGGAATTTTTTCTAAGAGAGAAAAATTTATGTTTTTTTTTTTCAAAAAAAGAAGATTGAATAAAATATTTCTAAATGAGAAAATTTTATGAAATTTCTTCACAAAAGGTAAAAATTTATAAAATGTTTTTAAAGAAAAAATATTATCTCCATAAGAAATTTTAATGTTAATTTAATCTAAAAGAATATTTAACATTAATTTTTTTCTAAGAGAAAAATGTGCATTTATTTACTGAAAGAAAATTTAACGTTCATTTCTTTCAAAAAGAAAATTATCTCTAGAAAAAATTTAATAAAAATTCTCTTTAAAGGACATTTTGACAATAATTTAACCTAAAGAAAATTTTTAATAAAATTTTCTTTTTAAACAAATTCTTAACAAAATTTTCTCTTGAAAAACATTTTAAAGGAAATTTTCTATAAAAATAAAGTTTAAATATTATTATTTTTTTAATTTTCTCTTAAAAGAAATATATCTTTTTTAACAATTTGGACGAATGTTTTCTCTTATAAGAAATTTTAATAAATAAAATAAAAAATGTGAATGTTAATGTTGTAATGAAGGTTTTCAATTTTCTAATTAAAAATTTTATCAAAAGAAATTTTAAAGAAAAATATTTTTATGCATAAATCACATCAAAAAATTTTATGAAAATTTTTTCCTGAGGTTTTAGGATTTTTTTTTGTAAAAATATGAAGAATTTTCGGCAAAAAAATTTTATTTAGAGTTTTGTGTAAAATTTTCTATTGAAAAAATTTAACGAAAATTTCCCTAAAAATGAAATATTTCTCTAAAAAAAAGAAATTAAAATTTTTTCTTAAAAATTTTTTCTCTAAATTTCAATTAAAAAATATAAAAATTGTAATTTTTAAAAATAAAAGATCAATTACCTGACACTGTTGTGGACCGTGACGACTAGGTGATGATATTTTTGAACGGCTTTTCTTTAAGATTTTCGGTGGAGTTGTTGCTGTTGTTGTTGTAGTTGTGGCTGTTGTTGCTGTTAAAGGACCAGGAACTTTACGGTTACCGTGACTCAACGATGTTATACTACGAGCAACTGAATTACCGCTACTGCTATTGCTGCTATAACTGAAACAACTATCGTTGCTGCTAGAACTGAAATTGCTATTGCAACTATTGTTGCTGCTGCTGTTGTTTGTTATTATTGTTGTTATTGTTGTTAATTTGTTGAAATTATTATTATTAATACCGTTGCAGTTAATAGATGAATTATTGTTGTTGATTTGATTATTGCTATTGTTGCTATTGTTGTTATTGCTACTACTATTACTACTATTGCTCATTATCTGAGCAAGAGATGTTATATTGGTAGTATTGCTGCAACTGCTGCTACGTATTAGACAATTTTTTATATAACTATTTGTTGTTTTATTAACAGCGGTTGTGGTATTCGTTGAGGTTGAGACAGTTTGTACCGCTGATGTTGTTGTCGTTTTTGAGATATCACGAAAACAATTATTGTTGTTGTTGTTATTATTATTTATAATAATATTGTTATTGTTGTTGGTATTTTGGGTATTTTGGGAATTATTAATTATATTCGTGGAACGTTTACTAATTGTTATACGATTTTTAATCGTTCCATTTAAAGTGTTATTTGTTATATCGCTGGTATTTGTTAATTTAGAGGAATTTTGTTTTGTACTCTCACCACTGGGATTTGTATTTTTAAGAGCTGAAGATCATAACAGGAAAAAGAATTTAATTATGGATTTTAATTATTATTTTGTGTGATTTAATACTACTTACATGCTGTTTGTAATGTACCTAAAACATCAGCCAACATTTCTGGATCTGGATAACCAATAGTTAATGCATTATCCAATGTTGTTGTTGTTGTTCCTGTACCGGTTGTATGATGGTTACTGTTATTGTTATTATTATTTGTTGACGATGTAATAATTGTTGCCGCTGCCGCAGCTGCTTCTGATGATGATTGATTGGATTGTATTGAGTCATTGGAATTAACATCTCGCAATTGTAATGTTACCGAAGCTTCTGTACCCACCGACGCACTACACATAAGCACTCGAGGCGCTGATGATAGACTTGTTGTCAATGGCAGGTGTATACTTTTGGGAACCTACAAAAAGTTAATACACACAAACACATACAAATACATTAAAGATGAAATACATAAAATCCATTTAATTATTCAATTATTATTTATTAATTTAATGTGCAAAAAATCTTGCATTTTTATTATTATTTTTTTGTTGCGAACATAAAAATGTTTTAATTGTTCTTGTGTATTTAACAATTTGTCATTTTCAAGATACAACAAAAATGCAAGATGAGGAAAACTTAAAATAATAATAAAATGAAAATACTATTGTTAAAAATGTTCATTTTATAATTAATTAGCTGCTAAGAAATATTTTGCTTAAAGACATTTTTTGTGATCTTTTTTTCTCATTTTTGTTCTCGTTTCACTGTATTCTTTATACCCTACATCACTGTAGGTGGTTGGGTTATTTTGCGTGCGCGCTGATGTTTGTAACATTCCGACAACATAGTTTAACACCCACTTTTAGGTGTACCGTGATAATGAGTCGATTTAAAAATGTCCGCGTACCCATATGTCTGTCTGTCTGTTCGGCTGGCTGTAATTGTAAACGTTGTGAATACTCTTCAGGTCCCAATTTTTAAGATGGTACATTTTTTTGCTCAAGGACGAAGTCTATATTTCAGGTAGCTCCCATACAAGTGGCCTTCCGAAATATGGGTTTAAATGTGGGTATAAATCTTATATTATACTAAATCGATGTGCCAAATTATGCAAGGGTCGCTGCATAACTTCTCATAAATCCCATACAAGCCGACTTGCAAATATGACTGTGTAGAGCATAAATCTTAAATATACGTTAGTACTGTAATAACAACTGGTCAAATGAGGATAAATACAATCTGAAATCAATGTTGAAGATTTTACGAGATTCGGTTCATAATTTCTTCTAACTCCAATAAAACCTTTAGAAAAAAATCGTTTTCAAACGCATAAATTTTACATAAATGTTATTATCATATTAATGTACTTCACACTTAAACATAAATCAGAAAAGCAAATTATACGAGGATCGTTCAAGAATTTGTTATGTAACTGTCACTTACAACCAACAGTGTGGTGTAGCGTATTAAAAAATCGATATTGCCAGACTAAATCATTTTTACTTGTTTTTTTTTCAACAAGTACAAACTGAATTATTGTACTTTTTCAGAAATTTGTTCAAAAAGGACAGTCACAAAAAAAGTAATACGAAGACGGAAGAAATTAAATGTTATTTATTCATTTTAAATATTTAGTATAAAATAAATGCTTGACTATTTATTTAAAAATTCATCATTTTAATTATAATAAATTATTTTTTCTATTTCTTGTTTATTTTCTATGAAAATTAATACAAATTTTAAATCCAAATAATAATTTTCAAAATATGTGTCATTCTATTTATTTATTTATTTATTTATTTATTTATTTATTTATTTAGTAAAACAAATATTTTATATATAAAAACAAACGCATTCAAAAGTTTTCAATAAGTATAAATTTTCAGAGAAAAATTCTATAAAAAGAATTAAAAAAAATCTATTTAAAAATAAAGGAAAAACTCTGTAGGAAGAAATTGCTACCTGAAAAATTTCTATAAAAAAATTTAAAAAAATCTTCAAAATAAATTTTGAAAGAATTTTTTATAAAAAAATTCTATAAGCAAAAATTAAAACAAAAATTAAAAAAGTTTTGTAATAATGTTAAAAAAAGAAGTTTTTAAAGAAAATTTTTTATTAAAACAATTTTTTTTTGGGAAAAATTAAATATATGAAATGAAATTTCTAAAGAAAAATTTAAAAAAAAATTTTTTAAAAGAGTATTTTTCTAAAAAGAAATTTAAAAAAAGGAAAATTGCTATAAAAAGAAGAAAGACAATTTTCAGTAAAAGAGTTTCTTAATAAAAAATGTTTGTAAAAAGAAAATTTTTTAAGAATTTTTTGTAAAAGAACTATTTTAAGACAGAAAAATATATTTAAAAAATCTGTAAACATAAATTTTAAAATTATTTCTAGTAAAAAAAATTTAAAGAATTTTTTATAAAAAAAAATTAAGAAAAATTTCCTTAATATTTTCAATTAATATAATATTTTGAAGACAAAATTTTAAAAATAAATTTTTTACAAAAAAAATTGTTAAAGGAATTATTTTATAAAAAGTTGGTTATAAAGAAAAGTTTCTATTAAATGTTGATTTTAAGAATTTTTTAACACAAATTTCAATAAATGTTGTCCGTTATCAAAATGGGAAAGAAGTTATAGTCGGTAAAGCCACACACTACAATATGTTATATATTACATATATGTGGTATCAAAAAATGAATGAACCTCTTATAAAGGTATACATGATTTAGAGTGCAGTATATTATAATGGTATTAACATTTATGTGGGATAACCAACATCAATAGGTATCGTCATCGAGTCAAAATAGCAGTATGTGCCAAATTTAATTAATATATCTTCAAAACTACAAACAGTACTTTGCGAACAAGCTTTATATAGACACCCAACCTGACGCACAATCTGAGTCGAATGGTACTTAAAAGTGGTGACAGGTCTATTTTTTCTTCCCGTTACAAACATCTGCACAAACACATAATACCCCCACCACTTATGGTGGTGTAGGGTATAAATATTGATATGTGCTAAATTTTAACTAGATATATATAAAACTGCGATCTACATTTTGCTTACAAGGTTTACGCATTTGTTAGGGATTTATGTTATTTGAGATGATTTTCGGAAGTGAGGGTTATAGGCAATTAACGACTAATCGAAGTTTAAATGTAGATATTATTTTCAGATTGTATAAATCTTAAATCAATGGAATATATTTTGCTCTATATGGAAGTTACGCCCACTTCTGGACACTGAAATTCTCCTGTGTCGATTTGTAGTGTTTACAACATTATGCATTTTCGTTTAAATTTTTTTAGAAAATAATAAAGAATGTTAAGTTAACAAATAATAAAAATAAAGTAAAAAAAAAAAAAATTGTAATTTTTGGCGAATTTTTCGAAACTCAATATATTCGAGATAAATATATTTGGAAAGTCACCCACTACCCATCTGACTGTAAACGCCTCTAATGTAACCACGTTATATTAAAATAAAAAATATAGAATTATTACCAAAAAATAATTTTTGAATCACTGTGCGGTGTAATTTATAAAATATATATAATAATTCCTTATTGAAGGTTCAATTCTGTCAATCTCCTCTCTGTTTGCAGGGGTATGTATCTTTCTCAACTAAGCTTTCTTCTATAGTAAACATTTACTTTTTTTAATTTTTCATTCAAAAATTTATTCAATAAAATTCAACACCTTCATTCAATTTAATTTCTTAATAGACACAACAACAAAATAACAACATCAACAATACAAAATTTATTTATCGGGGTTTTACGATTTAACAAAATAACAATCAATTTCAAAATTGTTTGTTTCTGTTGTTGTTGCAAATTGAAAAAAAAAAACAATAAAAACTTAAAAGAATTACTTGTTGAAAACTTAATGATTTTAATTTAATTGTGTTGCTTTTTAGAAAAAAAAAAAAAAAAAAAAACAAAAAAATTATGTCAAAGTATGAACATAAATTTTATTTAACAAAAACACATAGAAAGACAGAAGGACGGACAGACAGACGAAAACTGAAATTTCCATTGAAAGATAAGAATCATTAAGATTTTAAATAACAATTAAAATAAGAAAGAAAGAAAGAGAAAAAAATACTCTTAAATACTAAATTTAATGTTAAATATTTAATTTAATTTCAATTAACAGCAAATGAACCAACAATAAGTTTTGTTGACTCATTTTGTTGTTGGATTTGAAAATGTAAAAAAATTATTAAGGGAAAATTTTCAAAAATTTCTCTTAAGTGGAATTTTAACTAAAAGATTAAAGAGAAATTTTAAGGACATTTTCATGAATTCTATGTTTTCTTTAAATAGAAATTTTATGAAAATTAATTTTTCTTGAAGATAAAATTAATGAACATTTTCTCTAAAAAGAAATTTTCTCTAAAGATATGCAAATTTTCTATACAGTGAAATTTTGATGAAATTTTTTACTACGGAGAAAATTTGTTGTTGAATTTGAAAATGTAAAGGAAATATTATGGGGAAATTTTCAAAATTTTCTCTAAAGTGGAGTTTTAATAAAAAAATGTATTTAAAGAGAAATTTTAATTCAATTTTCTTGAAGAGATATTTTTAAAAAATTTTTTTAAAGAGAAATTTTTATGAAAACCTTCTTGATAAAGACGAAAATGAATTGAATGAAAACGTTCTCTAAAGATAAATTTTTATACAAATTTTTTCAGCAGTGAAATTTCGATGAAATTTTTCTATACAGAGAAAATTCAATAAAATTTTTTCCATTGAGAGATTCTAATAAACATTTTCTCTTAATAGAAAATTAATGAAACTTTTCTCTAAAGTAATAATTAAATGATAGTTTTTTATAAAGATAAATTTGAATAAAACTTTTAAGGAAAAAAGAAATTTAGAAGTTTCTTGAAGAAAAAATATATAAATTTATTTATAAAAAACATTTTTTGAAAGGATAATTTTATAATTGCATCCCGGAGGTTATATATACACCCAGCATCACAAAACTATTTTATTTGAAATAATTCCGTTCCTTAGAAAAGTTAAAATATTTTTAAATAATTCTGTAATTTGAAAGTTTACCAAGATCCTGGACGTGATCAAATACGCAGTGGGTGGCTGTGAATGCTGTTTTTTTAAAGAAAATTCGTTATAAATTCCATGATGATAGAGAAATTCAATTCGAAAAATTTTTATTTAAGAACAGTTCTATAACTGAGATGTTTTGAGTTCACTTAAACGATCTGAAAAAGAGTAGATGATCTTTCAATATTGACCATGTGGATTTTTTTCTTTACAAATTGTAAATCTCCATGCCTTAAGGTCTTAATAGATGCCAAACTACTAATGTAAACCAAAGTGTAACGTTTTCTTAGATACCAAACACTTAAGGCCAAAAAACGAGCACGGATATTGAAGTCAAGTTGAATAAAAGTTTGGGACCCAAAAGTATTCAAAATTGCCTAAAAAGTTGTTAGTATTGCAAAGCAATATGCAGTTGTTCCAAAGGAAGGCAATCATTTGTTACAACGGGTTCTATAAATACCGAAATTAACATTAAGGAAAATTTACAAAAAAGGCTGCTTTCATTCAAAGGACTTTCTAATGTGCTTACTAAAATTTGGCGGGACTTGGCATCCTATCACAATGGTAAACAAGCTTTTGATTGGTATAAGAACAACAATGTGGTGTTTGCAATAAGATATGCAAACTTTCCAAACTGTACGGTGTTAAGGCCAGTGGAGAGATATTTGGCTCTTTTTAAAAAAGAACTAAAGAGCACAAAGTATGTGTTCAAAACTGTGGTAGATTTTAGACCGTGATGGACTACCTGCTCGAGCAAAGTAAGAATGCTTTATAAAAACGTTCATGGAAGAGTTTACAAAAAAGCTTCAATATTTCATCAATATTGATTAAAACTATAATGTTCTTTGTAAATTTTAATTAAGTAAATTTCAATCAAATAGAAAAATTAAAACTATAACTTAAGTGGTTTTTCTTATCAACATATATGTTGTTTAGAATTTTTCGATCTCACTCCTTATATAAAAAACTTTGCCTGAAATCTAACGTAAACTAAACTTCTTCTAGTCAAATTAAGCAATTTTCACTTAAATCTATTTCCAAACTTTTAATTCTCTATTTCACTGGGTTTAATTTGTTAATTAAACTTTTATTTAAATTCACATTATTATTATGACTAAAAATTTGAAAATAAAATTAAATTTATATAAAATATGCAAATATTTGAAATTAAATCTCATCTCAATAAAAGCAACAACAACTACACAAACAAATATATGTATGTAACTAAGTTGAAAATAGAAAATAAAATTAGACATAAAGAACTTTAATAGACAACCAAAAAAAGTTATATACATATATACATATACATATATATAGTACTAAATATAAAAATAAAATTATAAATTTTAAATGAATTTACAAACAGACATGAATTTATGTATGTGTAACTGTGTGTGTGTATTCAAATCTGTACAAAAGATAATATTTAAAGACAAAAATGCATTTTTTTCGTATAAATGTAAAAATGTTTTTTATTAAATTAAGCAAAATATAAAAAAGGAAGAATAAATTATATAAATTTATAATTCACTCTATAGAAAATAAAAAGGATTTAGAAGAAATACTTAGAATGACCAAAAAGGAAGATTTTGAAGGACTTAAATTTAATTAAAATTGAGCTTTAATATTCAAAGTGAAAATTATGCTGAAAATATAAATTCAACACTACTTTGTCCAAAGAAGTCATTTTGACTTGTTTTTAAATTCCAAATTGAAAAAAGATCATAAATTTTGTTATATATCAAATTAAAAGTAATGTCATCTCACAGCCTAAACGCCTCAAGCTTGAAAAGCTTATTTGAACTATGAATTCCCTTTTCCCCAAATACATACACTCAGACGGAATTTTTGGATATTCAGGGATAAGGGGTTAACAAGGGAATCTTATAACTTATACATCTTTAAGAAAAAAGTACTTAAGTTATTTGGTACTTTTTCGTAATTCAGCGTTATTTAAAGAGGAAAATAGTAAAATCTATAATGTGGTACTTTTTATGAGCCAATGTATCTTCTTATCTCTTTCATAAATAAGGAAAATAATAGAAATTCCAGTTAAGTACATACTTATAACAAATTTGAAAGCATGGGTGGTAAAAAAAGTACCTATATTTAGTACTTTATTCACAACTATTTTTTTATACTTATGTACAAATTAATTATATAATAAAATTGCAATATAATTTTAAAATTCATTGAGAGAAATATATTTGTGTCGAAAAAAAGTTCCAAAAAGCGTGTAAAAATGGGAATTTAAAAACCATTTAAAATCTTTTAGACAAATTTGTCAAGATTTAAAGAACAAACTCACTAAATACATCAAGCATTTAGTTATATGAATTACGTTTTTTTCCATGACAATTAACAAAAATTAGTACTTTGGTGCATTTTGAATTGTACTATTTTCTAATGGTACTTTTTAATGCTTTGTCATAAGCAATCTATATGGATAACAAGTAAATTGGTACTTTTTGAATTTGATCCTGACCTTTTTCTATAATAATTAATGTAAAAGCACGAAATTCAAAATATACGAACCCAATTGGGCGATAATCGACATTTGTAGTCCATTATAATTTAAGATCACTTGATCCCGCAGTATTATCTCTATGCCGGTCCAGAACTTTGCTAATGATCTTGAGTGGGATTAAAATCAAACTAACGAATCGCAATCTTAGTATTCTGAAGTTCAGCAGTCAACTTAAAAATAGACTTTCGAAGTGTTGAAGTCATTACGACAGGGAGTAAAGGACATTGACACAAAAATATTCTAATTAACTTCTCTTCTCCCTCATTCCCTTAACTTCTCTTGAAGTCGTTGACAGGGAGGTTTAATCTCCTGGCAGGCATTTCTATCACAGATTTCTCAGTGATGAAGGAGATAAGACCAAGAAAATTTATTCTCAAAAGCCTTTGAGTTCGAGTATCAAATCTGATCTCTTTATAACACACAAAGAGGTCAGATTTGATTCGATATCGGGAAAGTAGATTCGCAGGGACATATGTTCTATGCCATTTTTAAGTGTGACAGAATTTTAGATCTGCAAGCTGTAAGTGGTTCACTGACTAGAATGATTCCTTCCCAGTATTCACAAACCAATACAAGTGTATAATAGACATCCAAATGGGACTTCATCCTAAGACTATGGATGCAAACGAATTATAATATTTGATAGTAAGATTTCCTCATAGTCGATATCTCTGTCTGAAAACTATTACATTATCCGGCAGCTTAAAGAAACCTCACAAAAGTCTGGCTTTTATAGAAAACGCATTATGTATATGCCTTTGAAAGTCGACCTTTATCCCTTCTGAAAACGTAAAAATTAAAAACTTAATATGAATTTAAATAAGTGTCTTTTTTTGTAATTCACTTTAGAAAAAAATAAACGAAACACTTTACAAATGTCTGTAAATTTATTTGGCTGCACATCTTCATCATGTGTTCCTGTTTGTTTAAAATGGATTTAGGGCACAACGGACGTTTCTTTCTCTTTTTTTTTATATTACATTTCATTTTTTTTTTTTTGGCATAATATTTAGTCTGCTCGGAAATTTCAGAATAATTTGTGCACATTTAAGTTTTCTTAATAAGACACAAAATGAAAATAAATAAATTTCAACAAGATTTCTACTTAAAATATGTTTTAAATAAGTAACAGTTCACTTTTTTTGTTTCATTTGTTTAACTAAAATTGCTTTCAATCTATCAATCAACGAAATTCCAAAATTAAAGCTTCTTTCACTCCCTCCCTGCTACTTAAAGTGTGTAAATAAATTCCACTTTACAGGTGATAACAAGAAAATTATGGAAAAAATGTTGAAATTTCTTTATTTGAAAATATTAAAAAGAACACAATTTGGTATATAATTAGCTTGTAACCGGTGCGCTTTGCTGCACAAAAAATCTCCTCAGTCTCAGATCTCAACCAGATTCTCGAAAGAAAAATTTTTCAATAAAACTGTTTCATAGGAAAGTGACAAAATTTGGATACTCTAGGTGAAATAGTTATATACAGAGACGGCTCTCCTTTTTTCTATGTATGACCACATCTTTCATTCATTTTCTCAAGTAAAACTTTTTACAGGAAAGTTCGGAGCTAAATTTATGAAGCCATAGTCCTATCTGTCCTATATTTTTTCACCAGATCAATTCTTTAAGAAAGTGATTGGAACATTTTGTTCAGTAAAACAGTTCCAAGGTAAAATAATTGAGATAAAATTTTAACATCCACATTTTGTCCACTAAAACTGTTCCTTGAGAAAGTGATTGGGGCCAAATTTTAGACCTCTCGCTTTGTATGGGGGTATGCCTCCACCTGGTCCTATGCGTTCTACATTTTGTTCTCTAAAATAGATCCTTGAGAAGGTTATTGGAAACCAAAATTTAGAATTCTTCGTATGGGGTATCCCTCTAGTCCGACACGTCCTACATTTTTCCACTATAACAGTTCCTTGAGAAAATGATTGCGACTAAATTGAGAACTCTCGCTGTTATAGTTCTTAAGATAATCCATAATTAATATTTACTTTGAATGGGGGGTACCCCTCCCCTTGGTACTATAGCTTATATTACTTTCGGGTAAATTTTTTTCAGAAAATCGATTCAGTAGTTTAGCTATCATTATCAAAAACACAGACTCATTTTCATGTACATATATAGAAAATAGATGAATTTATGAATTTTTAAAAAGAAACGAAATTATAACAATTATTGCGCTTTTTCCCCCACTTCATCAAATAAGCGACCTATTGACGACTCTCAATAAATGTTACCAGATACAATATGAATGATTCACATGTCAATCAAATGTCAATGTCAGTTTAATCACCGAGAAGAGGAATATGTTGGTGAGTGTGTGTATATAATGGTATTGGAAAAAAGTGAAAACACTACTAAGAGCTGCAGAAAGGGGAATATTTTCTTTTTATGAAGTATAAACTATTTTCGAAAAATAACACTTTGGATTTTGTTAAAATATTCATTCACATTATTTCGTTATTTTAAGATTTTACACCTTGAGAGAACATTTTACGCATTTTTTATATTCCGAAAGAAAAATAAGAGATTTTGGGATATTTTTTCATTAAGTTTTCATTTCAAATATTTTAAATTCATTTTAAACTATAATTTATAATAAATCATTTGACACTTTAAAAGATGACAAATATTTATCTAATTTTATAAAAACTATTTATATCTAAGAGAGAGAAAGGTTGAGTGAGAGAGTGTGTGTGAGAGAGAGGGAGAGTTAAAGAAGGAATGAATAAGAAAAATTGAATTAACGATAAACAAAGATGCCAGAAACAAATAAAAGAATCCATAAAAAAATTAATATATATTTTCCATAAAAATTTAAAAAAATAAATTTCAACCCAAAATTTTTATAAACATTTTTGAAACAAAATTTTTTTATCGAAAATAAATAATGACAAAATATTTTGAAGAAAATTTTCTTTAAAAATATATTCTATAAAAATTTTTTCTTAAAAAAATGTTCCTTAAAATTTCTTTTTACAGAATTTTTATAAAATTTCCTATTTGTAAATGTGAAAAAAACATTTTTTTGAAAATTTATTTTAGAAAAAAGAAATTTTCATTAAAATTATCTTTTTACAAAAATTTTTCATTAAAAATTACTATTTATAGAATCTTTTATTATTATTTTTTAATGAAGTTTCCTTTAATTTTTCTTAAAAATATTCTTTCTAAAGAAAATCTTTTAAAATTTTTTCCTACAAAAAATTTAATGTTAATATTTTATATTGAAATTAATTTTGTTTGGAAATTTTTTTAAACACTTTTTTATAGAAAATGTTCTTAAAATTTCTTTTTACAGAACATCTTTTTATTATAGAATATGTTCTTAAAAAATTGCGTTCTATGGAATTTTTTGCAAAATTCTTTTAATAGAACATTTTCGTTGAAAACTTCTTCTATTTTTTATTTCTTCTTAGAGAATTTTTCAATTTATTTTAGAAATATTTCTTTTTATAGAATTTATATAGCAAATTTTCTTTAGATTTTCTTTTTATAAAAAAAATTTCCTTGAAAAATTTTTAATGAAAATTTTCTATCAAATTTTTTAAATAATTTAAAATTTTCTTTTATAAAAATTTTAATATTTTTTTTTGTTCAAGAAAATTTACATCCATTTTTTAAAGATTTTTTTTAATTTATTTTGTTAAAAATAGTTCTTTTAAAATATATTTTTATTATTTTTTTTTTATTCTTTTAAAAGTTTTTTTTAATGACTCATTCTATAGAAAAATTTTCATAATAATTTTTAAGAGAGAATTACTTTTATGTAAAATTTCAAATCCTTTTATAGAAAATGTTCTTTGAATTTCTTTTAACAGAAGTATGTTTAAAGAAAATTTTATATAAAAATTATTTTTAAAATATTTCTTCAAAAAAAATTTTCGGTTAAATTTCTATAAAAAAATTATTAAAAAATTCGTTTTTAAAAGGGTTTTATTGCAAATTTCCTAAAAAATTTTCTTTAAAAATAATTAAAATTAATAAATTATCTTTCAAGAAAAATATTATTCAAAATTTTATTTAAGAGAAATTATTCTGAAAATTTCCCTTAAGAAATTTTTTTACAAAAATTTTTTTAGGAAAATTTTTAAATCCTTTAAAAAAAATTATTGAAAATTTCTGTTAAAAAATTTTTATTAAAAATTTCCTTTGACAAGAATCTGTTATTAAGTAACATTTTTTTAAATGTTGTTTAAGAAAAATTTTATTAAAAATTTCCTTTAAGAAAATTTTTATTGAAATTTTCATTGAGAAAAAATTTTATTAAAAATTTTCTTTGATAAAAAAATTGGTAAAAATTTCCTTTAATTAAAAATATCCCTATGAATTATTGAAAATTTCTGTTAAGAAAAATTTATTAAAATTTCTGTTAAAAAAAATTTATTGAAAATTTCTGTTAAAAAAATTTATTAAAAATTTTCTTTGACAAGAATCTGTTATTAAGAAACATTTTTTTAAATGTTGTTTAAGAAAAATTTTATTAAAAATTTCCTTTAAAAAAATTTTTATTGAAATTTTCACTTAATTTTTTTTTTTAATTTTCTTTGATAAAAAAATTGGTAAAAATTTCCTTAAATTAAAAATGTCCTTATAAAAGAATTTTACTAGAAATTTATTTAGGAAAATTTTATTGTAAATTATATTAAGATTTTTTTTTATTTTATTGACAATTTCTTTTGTAAAAATAATTTTAAAAAAATCCTTCAGGAACTATTTTTTGGAAATTTTTTTCAAGGAAAAGTTTATTGACTTTTTTTCGAAAAATTCCTTGAAGATTTTTTTTTAATTCCTCGAAGAATAATTTTAATAAAATTTGAGAAGAATGACTTAAGATCTTTCATTGAAATTATTTTTAGATTTCCTCCAATTAGATTAGTTTAATTTTAATTATTTTAAATGTAAAATGACATGTGTGACAATTTTGACAGGTCATTGTTTTTTCGAAATCACTCAAGTACACTCGTTTACGTTAAAATTAAAAAAAAAATTAAAAAATTATTGATATTAGAAAAAATATAAATATTTCAAATTCTAGATAATTTTTAATACCCTTCACCACAAATGCGTACGAAGTAAATACGTTATGTTTCGTACATATACACTAACACATACACTCACAGACGTATAAAATATATTAATGTTTTCCTTAAATATAACACAGGAACACTTAATGAGTCATAAAATTAGTTATGTTTTTAGCTATAACTTTCTTCTACCGAACCGATTTTGATAATTTTTGGAATGATAATGAAGTACATATAGTTTTATATAACGATAAAATTTCATAATAATTTGTCGATTTATAATTCACAATTTTATAAAAGTTCCTCTCTTGAACTTAGAGGTTGCGTCAGATATCGGTCTATATCTTTTTGCTGATTTTAAATAGGAAACTTCTTAGAACTACAACAAATACTCAGGTGAAATTTCATTGAGCTCTGTCAAATATTCTGGGTGTAAGCGTGTCAACAGCAGACAAATGGACAAGCTAAATCGACTCAGATTATGATTTGATGCAAGTATATATATACATTATGGGGTCTGAGATGATTCCTTCTTAGCGTTACATACGAAATGACAAATTTAATTTACCCTCTTCACCACTTGCAGTGGTGGTGGGTATAATAACTACCACTGCTTACCGCATAGCTTCCAAAGTGAACAATGTTTATATCTATTGTTTGAATAATTGATGATTTGAATAATTGATGATTTGAATAATTGAAAATACCTTCTAAAAAAATATCAATTATTAAATAAATTTAAATTAAAAAAAAAACAGTATTCAATAAATTTAATATTGAATATTTTTATGAGTCCAATGACACGTGAATATAACAAATCGAAAAGGAAATAAATAAAAATAAATAAATAAAAAATAAATATAAATTTAAAATTCACACTAAATATTTATAAACAACATGTGTTTGAGATCATTTTACTAAATACCACCGATGCACAGTGTTTCAAATGGAAAAAAATTTGTACGAAACAAATTCGAACGGCAAGTCCGATTTTAAAGAAATGTCAGAATGGAATAGTAGAAGTAGGCGAGTTTAAGTTTTGAATTTGGACATGTTGGAAAGGTTAAGTGAGACAAATTGTATATCATTGTATTGTCTACTTTTGTGTAGCACACTTTTTGCGTAAAAGTTCCATAAAAGTGTTGAGTAGGTTTTTTCGCGAAATATTGAATTTTGATCTTCAAATAAAATTTAATTAAAACTTCTTAATAACATTTTTTAATTAAATAGTTTATTTTAAACTTTTAACTGAAACTATTTTTATACGTTCTTTATATCATTCTTATATTGGTCCGCCTAAAATCAAGGTGAAGGTCCGATCTACGAAGTGCAAAGTAACTTCCTTCGAACAGATGCCTTGCAAGAGAGTTCGGATGCTCGAGGAGTTTTGACAAGTACTTCTAACGCACTTTGTCAATTTTTTATGGATGTTCTTGTTGCTGATATACCAAGGTTCACCTGTCATAATTCTCAGTGTTCTTGATTGGGCCCACTGCATATGGTCGATACAAGTGTTTCTATTAACATTATTTTAGTTCTCTTAAAAACAAATTCCGTAATTTCCAACAAAACTTTCGAAAATTCCCAATTTTTTTACATTTTTCTCCTATATCTTGCTAACCAATATCGGGGAGTAAAAATTTCTATAACTAAAAATTTTGAAACATATCAGACTTTGAATTAAACATCAGGTTTTTAAAAATCCACCTTTGAGAAATTATGCCAGAAATTAGATTATTGTGAAAAAATAGGTTGAATTTGAGAAACTCTGGTTCTCCCAAAATCTAAGTTTTTGAATATTTGTTACATCACACAAAATCCTGTAAAGTGACCTTTCAGGAGAGCCTAAATACGTTATAGGTTACTTAAGAAAAATTTTTGTAACTTAAAAAGGCTGTAACTAATTTTTTGGCACAACATCGACATTTTTTGAAAATTCAATTGAAATTTTGGACCCGCTACAGCATTAAACTACGTCAAGACCAGTCAATAAGTAAAGTTTTTAATTTTTGTAGCTAAATATCTTTTAAACTAAAAGGTCTTCACTAGCAGAATCCACTCATATAAAAATCTTTAATATCGGTTCAGATATAAGGAATCTGGAGCGTTTTAAATATTTTTATGACCCGAGGTGACCAACCTCCGTAAGTTCTACAAAATCATAACATAAATTCGCCTACACTTCTACTATCACTTTGTGAAAATTCATTAAAACAACTGCCGTTCGGAAGTTACAAATTTATTTCCATTTAATTTTTCATTCGAAACACTGTGCGACATGATATTATAAAACAATAAAAACAACTACAACAACACAAATATTAGACACAAAAAATTATTAAAAATAAAACAAAAAATGTTTTAAAAAATAAGAAAAAATAACGTTTATGACGAAAATTTTGAAGGCATTTTTTTCATATTTTCGATATTTTTTGCTGTCAAAATTTTTAAATTTTAATATTTCATAATTTTGAAAATTTTGTTATTTGTTTTTTTTTTCTTCTCTCTCTTTCGCTATTTTTGCGTTTATGTTTTGTTTAGAATTTCCGGCTTTTTTTCTTGCTGTCGTTGTTGCTGCTGCTACTAGTGCAGCAATTGTCATTAACTTTTAGACCCCCGTCTTTTCTGATGGCAATTTTGTTGCAAAACAAAATATCGGCAACAATACAGGCCATATGGCAATATAAATTTAAAATCTATTTTCTTAGAAAATTTTATAAAAAAAAATTAAATGTTTTTAAAAATAATGTAAAATTAATGAAAAAATAGTAACATGTTTTTGTTGAAGAAAAAATGAAATAAAATGAAATAAAATTAAATAAAATAAAATAATAAATGTGATTAAATTCATGTTAAATAAATAGAAAAAAAATTAGAAATGAAGGCTAAACTGACGGATTTAAATGGATTAAGTAAATTTTATGTCGTGTTGAAATATGTTGCGGGGATATTTGGAAAAAGATTTTATTTTATTTTTCAACGAAAATTAATGAAAAATAGTTTTTACGCAAAATAAGTTTTTAAGCATAAAAAATGCCTTTAAAATTAAAATTATCTACCAAACATATAACTATAAATACAGTTATATATAAAATAAAATATGTTTTTAATAAAAAAAATTTGGCTCCTTAATTTAAAAGAAACTTTCAAGCATAAAATATTATTTCGGGTTTAAAAGTTCTTTCAAATAAGCTTTAAATCATAAAATATGCATTTTATAATAAAATATGCTTTTTGAAACAAAAAATAATTTTTAAATTAAGACAAAATTTTAAATCCTAAATTTTGATAATTAAAAACTTTCTTTAAAAAATTATTTAATGAACATTTTCTCTAAAATAAAATTTAAAAATAATTTTTAAAAGAAAAATTTTTTATAATAAGAAATTTAAAAAAAACTATTAAAAAAATAAGGAAAATTTCCTATAAAAATAAATGTTTAAAGAAAATTTTCTGTGAAAAAATTTGTAAAGAAAAATTTCTGTGAAAAAATTTTTTACAGCAAATTTTCTGTGCAAAATAACTTTTTATAAAATTTTTCTTTAAAAATAATTTTTAAAAGAAAAATTTTTATAATAAGAAATTTAAAAAATCTATTAAAAAATTAATCTATAAAAAATTAATTTTTCTGTGAAAAAATTTTTAAAAGAAAATTTTCTGTGAAAAAATTTTTTTAAAGAAAATTTTCTGTGAAAAATTTTTTTAAAGAAAATTTTTAGCGAAAACATTTTTTTAAGAAAATTTTCTGTGAAAATATTTATTAAACAAATTTTTCTGTGAAAAAAATTTTTAAAGAAAATTTTAAAGAAAATTTTCTGTGAAAAAATTTTTTAAAGAAAATTTTCTGTGAAAACATTTTTTAAAGAAAATTATCGGTGAAAAAAAATTTAAAGACAATTTTCTGTAAACATTTTTTTTAAGAAAATTTTTTGTGAAAAAAAGTTTTAAGAAAATTTTTTGTGAGAAAAAATTTTTTAAGACAATTTTTTGTGAAAAAAAATTTTAAAGAAAATTTTCTGTGAAAAAAATATTTAAATAAAATTTTCTAAAAAATGAAATTGAAGAATTTTTTTTAAGAAAAAAATAAAATAAATTATAAAAGTTGTTGAGGTAATATTTTCTATAAAGAATAAAATTTAAAAAAAAGATAAAAATTAAAAAAAAAATCTATAAAACAAATTCCTTAGCAAAATGTGATATAAAGATTAAAGGAAATTATGGCCTGATCATCGTAAAATTTTATACAACATTTTACATTCATATCAGGAGCGAGATCGAATTCTGACTCACGTTCTTCATTAATGATCAAGTTACCTTTGCAAAACAGTTGCAATTATTATGTTAAATGTCAAAATGAATTTATTATTAATCTGATTAGAATCAGTGACCAGAAAAAAGTGCGTAATAAAAGTTAAAAAATATTTTCAAAAAAATTCAACTTGGTCCTACAAGTGTTTTCACTTGTCATTAAAAATCTGCCATCTTATTGTTTCCAATATTATTAAAAAGTAACAGGAAAACTTGTCCCTTGATAAAAAATCTGATTCAGGTTGAAGGAATTGTTCACAGGATGTGTCTAAAGCTCAATCGGTTAGCTCAATCCCCAGACTACTTAGCACGACAAATTAAAGTATAAAATGTTAAAAAAAGTTCCTGACTATAATGCTGCTAAAAAATTATAGGTTAATAACTGAGCTCAGAAATTAAAGTTAAGTTTTTTAAGTGATTTAAAGAGCACAGAAAAAGTGTCAAAACTTTAGATGGAGATGGATTACCTGTTCGAGCAAAGTGGCAGTATTAACAATAAGAACTTCCGAATTAGGTTCAAAATTTCATCACTAGTGATGAAAACTATATATCATATATATACAGTTTGCCAAATATATAATCGATTTGTTTAACGGATTTGCCCTTTCCAATCCTTTGAAACTTGTCGTATGTTAAGAAATGTTAATTTCAATCCTTTAATCTAACTTTTTTGGAGACCTATTAACTTTAACTGATTTTCGAAAAATGTTGCAAGATGTACAATTTATTTGTGTAAAATAAGTTCAAATATTTTTATATCCATGATTTTTTTAAGTTCATTAAACTATATTCCGGAACTGTTCATATCGAACTAATTACCACTAATATTAATAGCCCTCGACTTAAATCCAAATTTCATCGAAACATCTCTAATATTGTAACCTGTAGAGATTTTACAGCGATACTTGAACAGACAGACAATCAGCCGGCCAGACAGGAAGACAGATATCGTTAAATCGGCTAGGAAAGTGATTCATAGTTGATTGTTACTTACTTAAAGATTGCGGGGTACCGTTTACAAATATCTGTTCAAAAAAATAATTTTCATTTTTATCAGTTTAAAAATTATTATTTGACCTGAAAGAGTTCGGTTTGTTGAACTCAATTCCCGATTCAGTTCAGGTGTAAAAAGAATATTACATTTTATATTTAACATTCCTTTAATGGTTAATTGCCAAGTAAAAAATGTAAAATTTTGTAGAAAATTATACCGGAACCAAAAAAAAAAAACATTTGCCAAAAAATCCATCAAAAATATTAATTCCATTAAGAGGCGCCTGCATATTTTTTGCTAATAAAATTAAGAAAAATAAATTACTTGTTTTTGTTCTGAAGAAACAAAAAAGGCATCATGTTTTCACTTGTCATTAAAAAAAAACACACGCTTTTCCCATTTTGTATTACATTTTTGCATTAGAGTCTTCCATTTACCCTCCTCCTGGTCGTCACCCAAAAAAACAAAAACAATAAAATATTGTATTTTAAATAAATTGAAAGTAAAATTAATATCTATTTTGTTGAATGTCTTATTCATATTAAATTGGTGATTCCTAAATCCCTTTCATGTTTCAGTGACAAATTTATAACAAAATACTCCCTCCCACAATGAACCGAAAAGAAAAAGAAATAAAATTCAATTCCCATAATACAATATTAAAAATGTTGAAAATTAAACAAATAAAAATGCTATAAACGGCTGTGCCGAATCTTGAATACTCTCACATATGCGAATGAAGTAAAAACATTATGTTTCATACATACACACTCACACATACACTTACGATTTTGATCATTTCTTGGAATGATAATGAAGTACATAGAATTTGATATTATGACATAAAATCATTCAAACTTGTCGATTTCTAATCTTACAATTTTACGAATATTCTTCGCTTGGACTTAGAAAATGCTTCAGGTATCGGTCTATATCCTTTAATATACTGTACCGATTTTGCTGGTTTTAAATATGAATATTCTTAGGACTATAAAAAATACTCCGTACAAATTTTATTGAGCTCTGGCAATTACTGTGGATGAAAACGTGCCAACAACAGACAGACAAACGGACGGACTCGGAATTTGATTTAATACAAGAAAACATATACATTATGGGGCCAGAGATGATTCCTTCTTAGCGTTTCGCATCGAATGATAAAGTGAATATACCCTCTTTATCACTTGTAGTGGTGGAGGTTATAAAAAAACACACACACATTCACCAAAATGAATTTACTAAAATCAGAAAAAAATATTATGATGAATATGCAGGTGATGCAAACAATTAGAGACAAATGTTTTTTCTCTGTTTAAATTTTAAAAAAAAATCACGCGAAAAAATAACAAAATTTTTTGCGAACAACGAAATCGAAAAAATTTTTGTCATGCAAAAATATATTTTTATTTTGAAAATTTCATATTTAACAAAAAACAACAACAACAATTTTTAATGAATGACTTTAAATATATATTTTTGTTACGAATTTTATAATTTTTGTCTAAATTTAAATTCGTAATTTTCGTGATTCATATTTGTTGCTTTTTATAACCTCCACACAAGTGGTGAAGTGGGTAAATTAACTTTGTCATGCAGTGAGTAACGTTAAGAGGGAATCATCTCACATCCACAATAAATGACAGAGTTCAATAGAATTTGGCCAGAGTATTTGTTATAATACTGTGAAGCTTCTTATTTAAAATCGATTTAGTATATCTAAAGATATAGACCGACATCTGAGACAACCTCAAAGTTTCAGCGAGAAATTTTCGTAAAACTGTCAATAAGAAATCGACAAATTAGAATAAGATTTTGTCTTAATATTAAGTTATATGTACTTTATTATCATTCCAAAAATTTTAAAAATCGGTTCAGTATTAAATAAGTTATAGTCGGAAATATAACTATTTTTATGACTCATTAAGTGTTCTTGTGTTGTATTTAAGAAAAACGTTTATAAATTGTATACGTTTGTGAATGTATGTGTGAGTGTGTATGTACGAAACATAACTTATTTACTTACACACATTTGTGGTGGAGGGTATTATAGATTCGACATAACCGAATATAACATTCTTATTTGTTATTTATTAAATTTATTTTTAATGCCCAAATAAATCTTGCAAAAGTTACTTTATAAGATTTTATACGATTTCTTGAGATTTTTTTTAAAAAGTCCCTTTATTAATTAATTTTTGTAATTTAAAATTAAATTTATTTTTAATTAATTTTTATGATTCAAGTCTTTTTTGCAGCATTAACATATGATTCATTTTAATTTAAGTAATTTTTAGTTTATCTTAACATTTTTTTCAAAGAGTTTTTTTTCTTTTTTTTATAAAATTATTTATGTTTTTGTTTTAATATTATAAATAATAATCATTTGAAAAGATTAAAGTTGTCAAAATTTTTAAAGAAATTCATTCATAATTTTTTAAATTAAAAATATTTTTTTTTCTTTTTTTAGATTTTCAAATTAATACGGAAAATGTTTAATGAAAAATACGATTTCAACTAAAGAAGTCAAATATGAAAGTGATTCATACTAAATTTTATATATAACAAATCCAAAAAAAACTATTAACGGCAACCATTTCCGTTTCCCTTTAAATCTATATAGAACTTTATCCATGATCTATTTTTTTAATTTTGCACCTATAAAATTTTTGAGTGGACTTGCCGGTCTGCAATCTGCTGGGGGAGCGTTAATGTAAACACTTCTATTAAAGTAAGATAAATCATCTTCGTTTAAAATCTATTACATTTTTGTTCTTGTTCCACTCCAGGTCTTGCGACAGAAGGCCAAAAACAATATAAAATCTTATAAGAATTGGTAAACATTCCTTCATGTAAATTTCGCTTTTATAGGGTCTGCTGTAACAAATATTGGCTTCTTTTACTGCAACTGCATGTTGCTTGCCAAGACTGCTTTTGGGTCCTTAATTTTTCTTCAACATTCTCTCGAGTATCAGCAACATAAAATTTTTTACCAGAAAGTTGCGAAAAATCTGCCAGAACGTACGTTTCGTCATCCACTATGGAGCAAGAATATTTTTTTAGAAAACTTGACTTCAATTTTCGTGCTCTGTTTGGGCCTCTAAATTTTTAGCAGCGTTCTTATTAGGAACCTTTTTGAGCCTTGTATGTTTTTAAAGCTGTATTAGCTTTAACTCTTAGTACAAAATAGTCCCAGATCTTTTGAATATGTTTCCTCGTTTTTTTTTTGGCTTAGAAGTATCTTGTAAACCATTCCTTCTACCTGAACCATATTTTCTATCAACGTAACTAGAAAACAGTTTAAGGCAGACCTTGGAATGCTTGGCCAATTTTTGGAAGATCAAGTTTACTAACATGTTTAAGGAAGGCAACTTGATCACAAAAAAATCAAATAAATATTTGGGTTTGTAACCCAAAAACATGATCGCTTTCGATCTCATTCCTTATGATAGTGTGGTTGGACACATCTGCTGGATCTGATTTTTTGAATATAATTCTGTAATTTTTGGACTAATGGAAATAACTTATAAACATTAAACATAATTTCAGCCATGGAGTTTTTGAATTGATTTGCTGAATTGCAGCACGCACAGCTGGTTTGCGAGATAGTGGTGAGCTTAACAATTCCCCAAAATTTCCAGTTCGCCAAAAAAAAAAAGATCTAGACATATTTAAGTCGAATAAATTATGTTAAAAAATGTTTTTATCTGTCGTTAGATAAAAAAGCAATGTACATAATTTTTCAAAAAAACGTGGCAACACTGATCAAAAAATCAATATTTCTTTCAATTTTATTAAAGTTTAAATATCAATTTAATTTTTCAGCAAGTAATGGTCGTTTAAGATCCATAATACGCTACGCTATGACACTGGTATTGTAGACCAATTTTCATAAAATTCTTAAATATGTAAATGTTATCACAATATTAACGTTTTTTTCTAATATTGCGTTCAGTAGAGTGTTTGCAACGATTACATGAACAGCTAGCCGTTCTAACAATCAGACAATAGGACCATTTATGATAGTAAAATTAATTATAATTTCGATATTTTGAGCCACCTATTTTGTGGGTCGAATAATTGTATTTAATTTATTTTCTACCAATACGATTTCTATCATATTTACCAACGATATATAAATATGTTTATCATCGCCAATATAACATTCCATCAGAAAATTGAAGGTCTAAAAGGTAAAACTAAAATTCCTTGCCTTATTAGATTTATGTGATGTATCTTTCTTGCACTCACTTTCCGGCCCTAATGGTAAATTGTCTTCATTATAAAAATACTTCAAGGAAATTAAAAAGTTTTTAAACCAGTCCGGAGACCGTTACAACTTACGATGGATAAGTAAATTGGCTTCCTATATGTCCCCCCAAAATCAGTTAAATGGATATACATCTTCTATATATTGATAATCGTTAAAAATCCTTATGTTATAACCGAAGAGGTTATACTAACTTATCGATTGCATAATAAACAAAGAATAAATCATCTAAGACCCCAAACCACACCCGGATACGATTTTAAAGTTTTATCTGTCTGTTGCTGGACCTCTTACAACTAAACTAATATTCTGAGCTCAGTGAATTTTTACCTCATCATTTGTTATTGTCCTGAAAAGTTTCTATTTGAAGCTAAACAAGTTAGATTATCACATGTTACCGCATACTGAACTGATTCTGAGATGTTTTAAGCTATAAATTATAGTATTTTTTATCTGAATGCTAATTTATAACAGTGTCTGATTTTTGACGTCATAGATATCGGACTATAAAGTTTTATTGAACTCGGATTATTAATGTGACCGTGAGCGTACAAAAACAAAAATATACAAACTAATTTTGAATCCATGAAACAATTTCTGACCAAATCTTGCAAAATTTGACTGCTATAAAACAACAAAGCTTTTATATACATCAGAAAAGCACCTAAATAAGCATTTCCATAACAGAATTTTTGATAATTGAAAAAGGAAGATATTTACAATAAAAAAAACAAATATTTACAAATACAACAATTAATTATTAATTAAAAATAAAATAATTACAAAAAAAAATAAATAAAATAATAAAAAATTAAATATAAAAATAAATCGAATAAAAACTACTTACCGAATTGATGGTGGCCATGATGAATGTTGAACGGATGGATTTTGAAGTACAACTACAAAATTATTATTGATGATGATGTTTTGGAGTGGTGGTTGGTGTTGGTGGTTGGTGGAGATGATTATAACTTAATTATTACTTTTTTTAAGTTGATTTCTATATCTTACAAATATATATATTTTTTTGGACGAACGATGAAAATGATGTTTTTTTTTGTTTATTTATTTAACAAATAAATAAAGATGAATTTAATTTTTTTATAATAATTAAATTAATTAATTATTAAATATTTTCATTTGCTACGTAATGAACGTGGTGATTTGATATTTGGATGGTGAATTGATAAAATTTTTTTCTAAAATTTTTTTGGTTGTGGTGGTATTGGTGATCGTGGTGGTAGTGGTGGCTGAGAGGACTGACAACAACAACATAAATCAAAAAATCTGCAAATTAATAATAAAAAGAAAGATAAAAATTATAAATTAAAAATAAATTAAATGAATTTTTTTTATTTTATTTTTTTTAGTTTTAAATAACAACAATAAATTAAAAGCATTTTTGGAAACATTTAAAAAATAAGTTAAATTATTTATAACAATTTTATATTAAATTTTTTTCTATTAAAAATTACATTTTTTTATTTTTATACCCTCCACCACCTCAAGTGATAACTTAATCTTTCCGTGTATAATGCTAAGAAGGAATCATATCAGACCCAATAATGTAAAATTTTCTTCCATCAAATCAAAATATGATTCGATTTAGCTATGTCCGTATGTCTATCTGTTTGCTTCTCTTGAGTATTTGTTATAGTTCTGAGAAGTTAAATATTAAACAAATCGGTTCAGTCTATCAAAGTTATGGACCGATATCTAAGGTTACACCTTAGTTCCAGCGAAGAACTTCGTAAAATTGTCAATTAGAAATTGACAAGATCTAATAAGACTTTGGCATAAGATAAAGTTATACGTACTTCATTAACATTATAAAACTTATCAAAATCGGTTCAGTAGAAAAAAAGTTATAGTAAAAAATATAACCAAACTTATGGCTCATTAAGTGTTCCAGTCCGTCTGTAAGGTATATTGTGTATATGTACAAGCTATATCATGCTTAATTAAACGTATTTGTGGTGGAGGTTATTGAAGATTCGGCAAAGCCGAATATAACATTTTCACTTTTTTATATAAAATTTAATATTTTATGTTAATTTACATTTAAAAACAACAACAATAACCCATTAATTAATATTTTATCTAAACATTAAAGAAACAACAATTATATTTATAATAACAATAACAACAATACAGAGAAAAAAGTTTATGTTTTTTTATAATAAAAAAATAAAATATTAAAAATGATTTATGTTTTTGATGAAAACTAAAATAAAGAAATTTTAAAGAAAATAACAACTGAAATACACTCACGAATACTTTGATATTTGAAAAGAGATGTTTTTTTTTTTCAAATAAATATAAAAATAATTTTTAAAAATTATTGTAGATTTTATTTTGTTTTAATTCTTTTTAAAATAAGTAAAAAAGTTAAAGATGGTTAAGAACGCTTACAAAGCTATATAACACATTGGGGGCGGAATGGAATTTTTTGTCAAAGAAATTTGTAACTTTTCACTGGATGTATTTCAATAATATTTGTTACAAAAATAATAGAGGGGCTCCATGGGTGGAGTTTAGGGCCGCAAATTAGGGTACATTCAATTTGTTTAAATCGAGGTAAAAATTTTTTTTTCACCCACTCCCTTATAGCTCCTGATATGACCTTTAAAAACGATTCTTACATATGATATTTATCTCTTAGTTTTTTCGAGTTATTCGCATTTCAATTTTCAATGTTCAAAATTTGCGAGGTGTTTTAGCCAATTTTTAATATATATCCTATAATATCGCCTATATATTTTTCTAAAAGGACTCATTACACAAAATACTACAGTTTAAATTTTGAAGCGAAAAAACTTTATAGGTTATGTTCATATAGAAGGTATATTTCTTTACTATTTAAGAAGAGATTCAAGTCAAACTTACCAAAAATTTACATTTGTAAAAAATTTAATCCCTCATTGCACTCTAATGGAGCCCATATGGAGTCTTAGCTTTAAAAATTGTAATGTTTCAATTCTCAGCTATAATTAGGTTTTTCATCTCATGCAAATCCAGCTGACAAATAAAAAGTTACAGATTTATTTCCAAAAAAAAAAATATTCTGCCCCAATGTATTGCGAAAGAAAGTACATTGAAAACCTCTTATAATGAACTGCAAAATTAGCTCATTGTTCTGAGAGCCCTAACAATTTGGTGGAAAATTCATGCACCCTATAGGTGATGATGATGATGGCTTCAAAGAATTTATAGTCTAATAATGAGGCAAAGAATTTAATATAAATTTTTTCATTACCAATTTTTCTTTCTCTTAGTCCCAACATTATAATTATAACTTTCAAACTTTTGTGAAAATAATTTAAAATTTGGGTAAAAATAATTGTTAATACTGTCACAGTAAATGGACTGATAGAAGAATATCGAAAAGATTAAATTAAAAAACATATATATTTTCTGCAATCTGTATTATAAAAACAATTATAAAACAAAGAATCAAAACTTTTAGATTAACTGTTTCTGAATTCTGAATTAATTTACAAAGCATTTATGAAAATTTAAACTGTTAGACAGAAGACAAAGTGACCAATATTGCCGAATCGACTCAGAAGAAGATATACCTTTAGATTTGAAACCCTTTTGAAACACTATTTTTATTGTAATCAGAAAATGGACTTATACCATCATTTCAATATTGTCTGAAAATATATACAGTTTTCTTAGACAAATTCTAGATGGAAGGGCAGCTGGATGGACATCATTATATCGATTAAGAAGTTAATATTATCACTGTTTTTATATTTTTATTTCATGAATGGAACCATTTTCCCATCAAGCATCACTAAGATTATCACAAGCCCATAATATCCCTAAAAAATATCTATAGTGGTTTTGGGTATAAAGTGCAAATTTCTAATATTTTATGGTTCAATGGTCATTTGCAAAAATTGTTGTCATCTCTTTTTATCTTCCAACATTAAGCCACAAAGAAATTTACACTCTTTTTCTATATATTATAAACAAAATCTGTACATTATTAGTGACGCTTTAATTGTTTTTTTTTTTCTTTTTTTCAAAAAAAAAAAGAGAAAAAATAATAAATAAATTTTATTTGGTTGACGTTAAAAAGCTTATCACTCATAATTATATACAAAAACGAAAAAAAAGAACAAAATTAAGAAATGAGAAAAAAAATTATAGTTGATCTTATAAACATTTATAAATCGTAGGAAACAAATCACTTTCGCATATTCATACTTATAAATATATTATTTCTATATTTATAAGATGTTTATAAACAATTTGGGAAGAATAATAGCACAGTGTAAATTTAGTCATGGAATTTTCTTTTTAAATAAACTGATGACTTTTCTAAAATTTTGTTAATGTAGTTGTGACGCACATTTTTTTGAGGGGGATGGAGGGGAAGTTCGAAGACACTGACGTAAATTAACAGTTGGATATAAACAAAATTTAATCAATTAATTTTTTAATTAAAAACGAATTACAAAAATATATAAATTTGAGATCTTTATTTAGGACCAACATTATTTTCCAGTTGTATTCAAAATTTTCATTTTTATATATTTTTCATATAAAAAAATTCTTAGAAATTGTAAAACAAATTAAATTTTTGTCCCAGTTTTAGTCTTTTAATAAATTTTATTAAAAACTAATTAATCATTTTGTTTTTTAATAAAAAAAAAATATTTTAAAATTTAATGCGCAACAGACTGTTTTTTGTCTCTAATCGGACACGTTTTAAAACATTCTTATGTCACAAAATGATTTATTGATAAATTATGTTTTTTAAATAAAGTTTGAAAAAAAAATTCACGAGGAATTTTTTTCTTCGGTTTCCATTAAAACAGAAAACTGCCATCATTGTGTTCACATCTGTCTATTTATAAATGTATGAGACAATGATCTATTATAAGTGCTAAATGAAATGTTAAGTAATATAAATGATCTATAGAAATAAAAATATATAAATTAACCCGCTAAAGATAAAGTTGTTAAAAAATCCTTAAATGAGACCGAAAAAAAATATTTTTAACTTTCTACGGAAAAAATGATAACATTGGAAAGCTTAAGTCAGGAGTAAAGACAGACGGACGGACATAGTTATATTGATTTAGAAACGGAATTTTAAACGTTTTGAGTAAATTGATATGTAAAATGGAATAGAGTTGCCAAACAGTTTTAAATAAATACAATTCTCAAGATATTATGGAGACCTACATTTGACAAATCCTTTTGGAAAAACTTTAGATTTTTTACCGTTAGAGATATCTGACAATTATAGCTTTGGTATAATCAAGTTAATTAGGCCTTCAACTGGTCATCGTGCTAGCATCGAAGTAAGACATCCCCGGTACAATGATTTCTTTAAAATTCGACAAAAATTTATTTCTGACATGAGACCAAAGAAATTTTGCATCCCCAGAACTTGCTGATGTTTTTAAATCTTTCAGATCAACTTAAAAATACTTTAGCTATAACCATGTTAAATTTTATTTAGATAGATTTAACGGTTCCAAGTTTACCCAAATAATATTCCAAAAAAATCAATTTGAAACCTCTTTGATACGGAATTGAAGTTCATTCTAATATTTTACTTTTATTCTCATTGAAAAAAAATGTAGAATTAATTAAAATCTCTTAACGATTTAAAATTTAGCATTTATGACCTTATGACCCCATTAACCATTAATGGTTAAATTGAGAAACAACTAATAAAGAAAACACATTAACGTGGTTTTTTATTTTATGATGACATTGAATTTTAAACGTCAAAAAATGAAATAAGAAGAAAGAAACTATGAAGAAAATCTTTGAACTAATAAAAAGAAAATGTTTTTTTTTTAATGTTTTCTTTCTTTATTAATTTTGACACCAAAAACACTCATACGCCAGAGTGTACGCAAATTATATACAAAGAGCTTAAATCGAAAAAAGATATAAAAATACTCTTATCGGCTGTGACGACTCTTTTATATGCTTCACAAATGTTTCACACTCTAACACTTACATTACATTCTCACATACATACATACATACATACATACATACATACATACATACATACATACATACATATATTATTAATAAAAGTTGTTTTTCTAAATATAACGCTATAATACTTTATGAGTCGTCTTTCTTGTCTTTCTTGCTCTTTCCTTGGCTATAACTTTTTTCAACTGAACCGATTTTGATAAAAATTGGACTAATAATGGGGTACATGGTAACATTTTATTCTAATATGTCGATTTATACTTGAAAAATCTACGAAAATTCTTCGCTTGAATTAAGAGGTTGTCTCAGATATCGATCTAACTTATTGAACCGATTGAGTTGGTTTTCAATTGGCAACAATTTCATTGATGTGTGCACGGCAACAATATACATACAAACGCACATATCTAAATCGAATCGGATTATAATTATATACTTTACTGGGTCTTTCACACTGTTAATACGACTCAGGTTTAGTTTTTTTTAGAAATGTATATTTGACGAGGTCTTAGATGATTCCTTCTTGGCAGTACTCACAGAATGACAAACTAATAATAACGGCTTTCACCATATATGTTGCAGGGTAAAATATCGAAAAGTTCTTTCGAATTTTATAATTTTAACTGAACCGATTTTGTTGATTTTTTATAGGAAACTTTTCAGAACCATAATGAATAATCGGAATGAATTTCAATGAGTAAGTTTGGATGTGGTGATTCCAACAACAAACAGCCAGACGGTGGGACAGTTTTGGATTAAATTTAAGACTATATGTAGCTAATGTGGTCTTAGATGATTAATTTTTGACGTTACACACGGAATGCGAAACTTAGTATTCTCCCTTTCACCACTTGTGTTGGTGTAGGGCATCCAAAAAATAACATGAATAGAAGATGAAAAAAAAAAGAAACATAAAACTGACTGACGGTATGAAATGACTGACACATTTTAAATTAACTTAAGTTTTTGTCATAAATATTTTTTTAAAAAATAAACAAAATTATATGTTTTTTAACGTTAAAATTAAAAACTAATTAACATTTTTCTCTGATGATTTTGAAAAGGAAATAAGAAAATGAATTAAATAAATAAAAAAAGTAATGAAAAATTTTAAAGTAAAAAACAACAAGAAATTATTATAACAATTAAACGTTTAATTAAACAAATTAAATGATAAATAAAATTTTCAATTAAAATTAATTCACTCGAATAAAGTTTCCGTTAACGAAATTTTCAGTTTTATAAAAAAAAATTTCTTTAAATATTAATTCAGTTTAATTTATCTTCTTCTTTATTATTAATATTTTTCCATTATCCCATAAATTTGCTACTAATTATATGCGATTTTAGTCAATCAATAATTAAGACCTATTTTACAGAAATCATAAAAAAGAAATCAGCGTGAGCGTTCATATCAAACAGATGTCAAAAACTATTAAAACGGATAAATGTGTTTGTCATTTGCAACAAATTGTAAAATATTGACACTTTATAAATCACATTAAATGTCAAAATGGAAAAGAAGGCAAAATATTATGCAGAATTACTGTCAAATATAATAAATCAATCGTAAAGAACATAAATAGATCTTAACGAAAAGAAAAGAAATGGATACATAAAGTCAAGTGAATAAAACACATTAAATGAAAGTAATAAAATTACACAAATAGAGCAGAATTTTACAGCAAAATAAAACAAAATGTAATTTTATGAATTTTAAATGTAACAAAGACCCAATAGAACAAAAACAACTACATAATACCCTACACCATGTTGTAAGCTGTTAATGAAAGCTATGCACCTACTGATTTGGTTTTACTGACATTTTGTTTAAGATTTACGCGTTTCTTCCAAAGGAGCTTATTATTCACAGTCATTGAAAAGGATTTTGTGGACATAATTCTATAACTTTTGTATCGTTGGAGATTTCTAAATAAAATTGAAGATGATTTCAGGTGAGATATCTTAGAGTTTATTTTGAAAAATATAAGTCCTCATCTGGTCCTGGAAACAGTAGGTGGCCTTTCAAAGTTGGTCATCTCAGTATGATGATTTTTTGAAAATTCCCTATAAATTTTTAATCCATTTTTAGCCAAGTTTACTTTTATTGTTTTAAATTTAGTGGGCTAAATATGGACCCCAAAAATATTTAAAAATATATGCTAGATTTCTAATGAAATTCTAAATAATATAACCAAAGACCATATAAATATATGACTCCTTATAAAGGTTATATTAATCTGAAGTTGAAACTCATGTCATGTCATGTTGATAATATTTTGGAATGATATTGAACTAAATTATAATTTTCTTTAAATCTGTTCACTTTTTATTAAAAATATTTACAAAGGATTTTTGATCGAATTTTGAGGTTGTCTGAGATATCGGTTTATAACCTTTTTATCTACCAAACTGATATGTTTAATTTTAAAAAGTCTTAAAACAACAATAAAAAAATTTCATTGTCCTTAGACAATTAGTTAAGATGTCGTCATGTCAAGATCACTTATTCTAATGGACGGACGGACCATTCCGTCCATTCCTTACAGTGGTAAAAGGGTTAAATGGAAAATCAAAACTTAAAGTAATAAAATGTGTTAACTTTAAAGTTGTCACAGATATCGGTCTATAACTATTTATATACTGAACAGATTTTGATGGTATAAAACTTCTTAGGACAACAGCAGAAAATCGAAATAAATTTCATTAGCCTCAGGCAATTAGTTAAGAGATGATCGTACTAATACCAGACAGATGCATAGTTGGATCGGATCAAAAATTACACGCTTTGATGAAGTGAATAAACCTTATTTACCACTTGTTAATATGGAATGTATAAATATTTTATTTAATTTGCAGAGAGGCAGTGAATATAAATTCTGTTAAAATCACTCTGGACATATATAAATTTATAGAGACATATATGATTCTTTCTTGATGTTTTGACGAAATTAATATGCATTCATTTTTCCTTGAAGGTGTTGAAGGGTGCAAAAATCATTTATAGAAATCGATTTTATTTAAAAAAAATTTTTATAAATTTTATTTTTGAATTTTAATAAATATCTATTAGAATATTATAAAAAAAATATATATCAAGCAAATCTTATATCTCTTGGCTGATGTTTTTAATTAAAAATTTTTATTATGACTTTTTTTTTACTTTTCTAAATTTATTTTTAAAATGTTCATTGAATTTTTTCTTTTAATTTATTTTAAAATAAATATGCAGACGTTATTTTTTTAAATATTTCTTTATTACCAGCATACAAATAGAATTAAAATCATAGATTAACCCTTTAAGAATTCATAGAAATTTTCTGGAAACTTTTAATAATTTAGATATCCAACTGATCCCCAGTAGCCAATAGATTCTATAGTAATTTAAAACCTTATTTTAAGGAGACCAAAAAATCATTATTTTTTATATAATTTTTATTAAAATACTTTTTAAATATTAATACGAAATTAAAAAAAAATCTCTTTGTATTCGATATTCTTTCTTCCCAAAACCCATTGTGCACATCATTAACGTGTTCGAAAAAAAGAAAAAAAAAATATCATTTTACACGATATCTAACGAACAGATGCAAATAATATTTAAAATTTTATTAAAATACACTCACACACAGACATACAATAAATGCGACATATACATGAACTTATTTATGTGTTAGAAAAATACATATAAAAATTAGACATACAGACACAATTTAATAGCAGACAGACAAACTGTCTGTCTGTCATGCAACCATTATTTTATTCTTTTATTTATTTTCTTTACAAATGTTTTTTCTTGTTTTTGTCTTTTTATGTTTTTATTGTTGTAATTATTGTTGTTGTTGTTGTTGTAGTTTTGCATTTATTGGCGTCTAATACGTAAAATAAAATAATTTTATTTTCTGTAGTTTTTATAACTTAAGGCAATATATCAGACAAAAATACATATATAAAAGAAGTGTGCAATGGGGAACGAGTCCCAAAGAAAGGGAATGAATAAAAATATAATAATTTTTATCTTTACAAGAATAATATCAAACAGAAATTTATTTTTGGACCATAAGAAAATTTTTGTTCATTTCAATCTGTCTGTTGAAAACCGAATTCAGAACAGATTGATTGCTTGTTATCGTCCTAAGTTTTCCTTAGAAAACAGCAAGATCGGTGCAGTAACAAAGAAGTTATTAACCAGCAAGATCGGTTTAGTAGCAAAGAAGTGATGATCTGATATCTGAGACAATCACAGAATACAACGAAAAAGATATAAACTCAGTAAATTCTATATAAAAATATGATAATCTCATGGACCTGTAATAACCGAAAATTTATTATTGAAATTTATCCGGTTTTTTTTTTTGTTATAAAACGAACCATTGAAATCAGTTAAGTGAACCGATAACTAAGAGACAAAATTAAGCGAATATTTTGAATTCAATATTATTTACCAAAAATTTTTATTTTTGTCCTTATAAGTTTCATATTGGTAACCACAAATATTGTGATTTCATGGACCGATAACTGAGATAATTCAATAAAATTTACTCAAACTGCTTATTTTAGATTCAAATCGGTCTAATAAGAAAGAAGTTATCCTCTGATTTATGGAACAACTTCAGACTTCCTTAAGAGAAATTCAAAAATTTGTTTATTTAGAAATGACATTATCCTGCTATTGTCCCAAGAAGTTGGGCTTTAAAAGCCATCAAAAAGGATCCACTAACAATGAAGATATGGACCGATATCTGAGATAAACGCACAAACGTTTTATTTATACGGTTACAATAATAACTCGAATTGAATGAATTTGTTTCAGGCAAAAGGGATCCATTAACAAAGATGTCATCTGCCGATATCTGAAACAAACTCAAACTTTGGTAAAAAAATATTCAAGGTGATATGTTCCTGACCACAACTATAATTCGAATTTAGTAAAACTTTAGCGCGAATATTTTTGTGGTTCTAAATTGTCTGGTATTTAAAATCAATAAAATCTATTGAGCAACAATAAAGATATGGATCGATGTCTGAGACAATCTTGGAAATAAATAAAATAATTTGTGGAAATTAAAGTCGAAATATCTCAATAATAACCAGAATAAATATCTTCATATTTGAAATTTGAAATCCGTTAATTATATAAAAAAATATATATTAACTGGGACAATTTCAAAGTTCACTAAATGGGTTTTACATAAGTGTTTCTACAGTCGATATATACCAGAGAATATTATAAGTAAATCTGCGTTTTAAATTTTTCCATATCGAGTCAGATTTTCTTTTAAATGAAATTTGAAAGGATATAAAATGTTCAAAAATTTAACTAATAATTACGATATTGGTCTCAAATAATAGATAACAATTTCTGGAACTTATTCAAATTAATTATTTGAATCCTGCAGGATAATAAAATTAAAAAAATCCTTTGAAAAATTTCATATCCTTCGAATGAAATTTTAAACTTTTAAATAACTACTTTTAAAGATACAAATTTTCAAAGGACGTTATATCCTGAAAGATTCAAAAATATATATTTTTTTTAATTTTCTAAACACTGAACTAAAGATTTTCCATATTGATTTCATAAAATTTTTTAAGAATTCTTGGAAGTTTTAAGAAAACTTAATTTGAAGATTTTATTAATGAATTCGCAAGTTTTGTATGCTTAACGTTTCTTCACATCAGGACACAGAAATCGAAAGTTATTTGAAAAAAATTTTTCATCAAGGCTGACATGTGGGGTACCTTCGTACAATTTATAGTGATCTTCACTACAAAAGAGCACGTTTACAACATTCTTTTTAATTACAACAAAAACTACACCAAGAAAATAATAACAAATACATAATTACAATAACAACTGTAACTACATACATAAATGCAATATTGCGAAAAAAACAACAAAATAAACAAAAAACTATCAACAATTTACAAAATTCATAAAAAAAAAAAAAAAAAATTAAACAAATTTTCTTTCTTTTAAAAAAAAAAACACAAGGGACCAAATGTCTGAGAACAGTTTTTTTTATTCAATAACCAACGATACCTTCTATTCCATCGCTCTTCTGCCCAAACGCCTAACAAGCGCCTCTTGCAGTTTTACACCCTTTTACATCAAAATGATTCTGATTTTTGCTACAACAACAAAAACACACATTAGAAGAAATGATGTGTTCATGTACGAAAAATGTAGTTGAGCGCGACAACAATTTGTTAAAAAACAGATGAAATACAACAACAACAACAAAAACAACAATATTAATGATAAATTCAACAAAAAATAAAAATAATTTTAAAAAATGTTTGGCGTTTTGCCCACTAAAACACCAAATAGATGAATAACAACAACGAAAAACAATAATAAGAACAACAAAGTGTTGCTACTTTTAAATTCTCAAAAAAAAATTAACAAACAAAATTTTGAATAAAACAACAAAACTAAGAGCAACAACAAAAACATTTTTAGATATTTTTTTTAGAAAATGTTTAATAAAATATTCTGAACGTCAAGTCTGTGGCAGCATAAATACAACATTAAAAACTACAATTCATTTTAAACTTAAGAGAAAAATTTCGGAAAATTCATTCCATAAAACAACCCTCATTGGTCACCTTTTGCATACATTTCACGATTTTATGGGACAAAATGTTTCCTTCTCACAAACAACATTATTTCTGTGCGTGTGTATACCCTACACCACTATAGGTAGCTTTAGTGCAAAGAATGTAACGGACAGAAATAATTGTGCTACCACCACTTTTTAGCCCACCGTACGACTCAGGATCACTTTCTGTCGGCTGATTGGCTGTCAATGTAGGTTTATTGGACAGGCAGTTTTACAGATATCGTAATGATGTGTCATAACTTTGGCCCAAGGACTATGACTAGTGAAATTAATGATGATGGGTCCATTTCTTCATCAAGTCTCCATACAAATGTTCCTTCCGGAGTGGGGATTTCAGGTAATAAAAGTCCTAATTATAAAACAATTTTAATGCAATTTGGTGCATATAAGTCTTATGATATTTTAAAACGAAGTGCCAAATTATATTATTTATTATTTCTCATGGGTCCTATACAACACCCCCTCCAAATGTCACCTTGAAGAACTTAAATCGTAATAAGAATTCGACAAATTAAAGCAAATGTAAGCAAAAATCGATGTGCAAAATTTTACGAGGGTTGGTCTATAATTTCTTCTAGCTCCCATTTAACGCCCTTTTAGAACGCACTAATCCCACATGGATGTCAGTACCAGTATAATATACTGTACTCTTAAGCATAAATTAAAAAAAAATTCATAAAAAACTATTTCTATAAAAAAGGAATAATCTGATTAGAGTTTTAATTGAATTTGATTAATAATTTTTGAATTAAAATAATTTCCATATTCCTATTGAAATCTGAACCGATTTCATCAGTTTTGCCTGTTCGTCGCTGGAAATACTCAGCGATTTTAATTACCCAACTTAGAATAATTTCAGCAGAATAATTTAAACAAAGTTTACTGAATTGAAAATATGATTTTGGACTATTATAATGACAGATATCTGAGGCAATATCGTTTGCAATTCTGTAAATAGGTATTTTGTAAAACTGATATTCTCAAGGTAATGAGACCAACGGATTTCATTGAAAATTGCTTATATTGTCTCATGTTGTCGTCAAAAAATGATATTGATAATAAAGCGATGACAGTAGAATATATGAATTACTGATCGATATCTGGGACAACCGCAAAATTAAGGAAAACAATTTTATAAAATTCTTTATATAAAATGAACATTTATTATTATCATAATTATATTAATATTATTCTAAGCAATTTAATATTTAAAACCAAACAAATTGGTCCAGTAACAAAGAAGCTATAAACCGACATCTGAGAGAATTTAAGAAAACATAAATAAAGTCTTTATTAAAAGTGATATTCTGATGGTGTCTATAATCAGTATTCAATGAAATTCAGTCTTATTGCTTGTTTAGGTCTTAAATAGTTTGGTATATAAAATGAGCAAAATTAGTAGGGTAACACAAGAGATAAAGACCAATATCTGAAGCAACTACAAAAAGATTATGTTTGTTTCAGATATTGGATTTCAAAAAAAATATAATTTGGTAACGATTACCCACTTGTCTTGAAATTGTCCTCACCTGTTTAGTATTTAAAATCTGGTCAATTGGTTCAGTAACAAAAATGATATATACCGATATCTAAGATACCTAAAAATTCGAAAATAGCATTTCTGAAAATTATTTTTATAAAGGTTTTAAAAATGACGAAAGAAAATCCAATTACAAAGAAATAAATCCAACTTTTTGTAACACAGAGGTTATAGACCGATATCTGAAATAATTTTAAAAAATCATCAGAAGTTTTTGAATAAAAGTGACTTTGTAATGACCATCAAAATGTTTCGAATTCATCGAAATTTGTTTAGAATAATGAACAATGTACCCATAAATTTGGAAGCTTTAGAGCTAATCCTAAGATATCGGTAATTTTTGACCATAAATTTCTCACAAAATATTTTTATATTAAACTTATTAGGAAAAAATGTTTTTAAAAGGAAATTTTTTAACATTTTTATACTGCAGGATTCTACCGAACAATTGAGTTATATTTCAGGGTATTTTAGCTATTATTTAACATTTATATCCTTTAACATTTTAAAGGTCATTTCGAAAAAAAAAACTGAACCGATCATGAAAAATTTATCTATTAAGAAACATAACACACTTATCTCCCTTTGTAGGGTACTCACTTTTTGTAATCACAAAATTTCAGTTATTCCCAAAATGTCTGCCTATGGAATTTGTTGTTTTTGCCTACACTTTGTTGACAATTTTCTTTTTTCCTCTTTTTCAATTTCTTTTTCTCGAAAATATCTAAAATAACTTAAATATTAAAAATATGATAAACAAATGTTATTTAAAGTTTAATAATTTATATATTTTTTGGAAATAATAAAAATATTTTTTTATAAAAATATTATTTATTTAAAATTTTTTTCTTAAATTTATCCATTAGATAAATTTAAAAAATCATCTTATTAATTATATTAGGCTGACACCCCCAATTAAATTCCATAAAATTATTATACTCATAAAAATAACATGAAATTTATGAAGGTCCCTGAGATTCTTTTTTGTAAATAAAAATATATAGTTTGGTCAAGATCAATAGGGCTTTTTAAAAATTAAGAAACCAAATGAAAATTTCAGGAAAATGACATTTTATTTATTACAAAATAAAATGTAAAAATTATTTAAAATTTATTTATTTGTAAAGTCATTAAGATCTGTTCAACAGTGTAATAATTTAGACAAAATTCTAATACAAATGAACAGGTTAATATAAAAACGAAACAAGTGACTTGAGAACAGCTGTCTTTTTTGATACAAATGAACAGATTGATATATAAACGAAACCAGTAACTTGAGTACAGCTGTCTTTTTTGATACAAATGAACAGATTGATATATAAATTACATTCCAATCGATTTATAATTGAATATTTTACGAATGTTTTTGTTTGAACTTAGCTTCAGATATCGGTATATATCTTTTTATATGCTGAACCGAATTTTGCTGGTTTTGAAAAAGAGACTTTTCAAAACTTTAGCAAATACTTTTTGCAGACTTCATCGAACTCTATCCAAATCGACTCAGATTTTAAAATGATACAAGAATATATATACATTATTGGGTCTGAAATGATTTCTTCTTAGTGTTTCACATGGAATGAAAATTTTAGTATACCCTCTGCACCACTTCTGCTGATGGAGGTCCTAATATATAACAAAGATTTCAATAGAAAGTTTTTTCATAAAATTATTGTTTTTAATTAAAATTTATTTACAAGTTAAAGTTGTAAGTTGCCTTAATTCCCTTGTGCCCTTTAAAAAGATTTTTGAAAATTTATTTTTTTTTTTTAAATCAAAATTTACAATAAATTTTCATAACATTAAACAATTGTTAAATTTTACTTATGCAACACAGTTTCGCTCTCTAAATAATATAAACTTCCGTTTTAAACCGGAAATGCTTTACATGAGCCAAACTATTTCCTTAGGAAATACGAAGAAAAACCCTTTGAAATAATAATTTAAAGTGATTTTAAACAAATATTAAATATATAAAAAATAAAATAGATAAAATAAAATAATAATAAATAATATTTATTACTTAATTTTATTTATTTTTCCTCATAAATGCAATTTCTTTCAACGGAAAAGGAGAAGAAAATAAACTCATAAAACTTTTAACATCTTTAATACGTTTCACTCACTGACCTATTGAAGAATTATGAAATATTTAAGAAAAAAAAATTATTTGAAAAACAAATAAGAATGCTGTATTCGGCTGTGCCGAATTTTGAATACCCTCCATCACAAATGCATTGTACTCACACACACATACACTCATAGACGTATATAATATATAAAAATGTTCCTAATATATATAGTTATATTTTTGGCAATAACTTTTTTCTATCAACCAGATTCAATTCATTTTATTTGTGGATTATTTTTTGCTGTTGCGCTTTGCTGCCCGAAAATTCCCCTCAGTCTTAGATCTCGAATGGAATTTCACAAATCAGGACGTTATTGGAATCAAATTTAAAAATTTTCTCTGTTGTAGTCCTTCCTTTTGTATTCCCTTGGTCCCGTCCGTTTGTCCTGTACAACAGATCCTTGAGAAAGTGATTTAGATTGAATTTCAAAAATTTCGCTGGCATAATTCATTATATATTCGATAATCAATATTTGATTTGTACGTGGGGTACCCCCGTCCTGCGTTTTGTCCAGTAAAACAGTTCATTAAGGAATTGATTAGAATCACATTTGAAAACTCTTCCTGTTATAGAACTTTAGATATTCGATAATCAATATCTGGGAGTACCTTTCCCCTTGATCTTATCCGTCCTATTTTTTGATCAGTAATTCTTGGGAAAGTGATTGGGGTCGAATTTGAGAACTATTTTCAGTTATAGCTCTTAAGACATTCGATAATCAAAATTTTTTTGTATGGAATACACCTCTCCCCATGATTCTGTCCGCCCTTCATTGTGTTCAGTGAAACTGTTATTGGAAAAAGTTACTAAAATTAAATTTGATAAATTCTCGGTTAAGTGGTTCTTTCTCCTTCATTTTGTCTAGTAAACCAGTTCTTTGATAGAGAAATTGGAACCAAATTAAAAATTCTCGCTGTTATAGTTCTTTAAATATTTACCTTGTATGAGGGCTTCCTCTTCCTCTGATTCTAATCGTCTTATATTTTGCCTTGTAAAAAGTTTCTTGAAAAAAATTATTGGGACCAAATTTCAAAAATTTTCGCTGTTCTTTAAATATTCGATGATCAATATTTGTCTTGTATGTGGGCTACCTCTTCTCTTGATTCTATCCGCCCTCTATTTTGTCTTGCTGGTTTCAGGACAATAACAAATATTCAGGCCAAATTTCATTGATCTTTTTTATTTCTTTGTGGATGAGAGCGTGCATTCAATAGGCATCAGATAGACGGACATAGCTGAATCGATTTACTCACGGAATGACAAAATAAATATACTCTCTTCTTCACTTGTAGTGGTGGAAGGTATAATAAAATATATTTTCAATATTTTTCTACTTCATTCATATCAAATCAATTAAAAAACATTTAATGAATTTTATTAATGATTTTTCATCATACAATTGAGTATTTAACAACAAATTTTTTTATTATCAAAATTTCTTAATAAATTTTATTTTATTTTTTGTTGTTGTTGTTCTTTTAAACAAAAACATATTGTAGCTTAAGTGTTGGTAGATGGTGTTTTTACAATTAAAAATTTGTTTGAATTTTTTTCTCCCGATTTTTTTTTTTTTTTTTGGTTAAATTTTTATTATTTTATTTAAAATTTTTCTTTTTGGGAAATTGAAATTGAAATAAACATCATAAAAATAAGATTTAAGTGGACAAGCTGAACAAACTAAAGTAAGATGTTGTTGTTGTTGAAATGTATTATATATATACTTTGTTATCTGCCTCTACATACACACACACATATATGATTGCAATAAAAATCTGCTTAAAACCAATAATACTCAACTAAATCGACCATTTCGGCCACTAAATATATTTTTCTTAAATTTTTATAGACATTTTTATATTTCAGTTGTATTTTAAATATGTTTTTCACTTGTAAAATAAATAAACAAACAAACAAGCGAATTTTTATTGTTTAATAATAAAACAACAAACAATCAAGTGAAAAATGAATGAAAAAAAAGAAACGCGAATAAGAATGTTTTAATCGGTTATGAGGAATTTTAAATACCCTTCACCAAAATCAAATAATTATTTTCCAACAAAAAAAAAACAGTTTTATCGTAGTGAATTTTAGAGGAACAGAGAAGGAGAGAATTATCAGGTCACAGCGCTTCTATTCGAACTACAGAATATTTTTCAGTGAAATTTCATTTAGACATTCTTCAGTTTTTTTCCATGGATTTGAAAATCAGTTCATAGAGAGTCCAAGGAATGAGAGGTAGACCTCTAAAGTGGTGACCTCGGTAACTGAAGTTTACAAAAAATATATAAAATTTCGTTTAGTTAAAAATATTTTCCATTTGATGTGGAAAAATACAAGTTCTAAATAGGTCCGATAAATGAAGGGGGGATTCACCATGGGCTTGACATTAAAAATGTTTTTTGATGAACATTTCAAAAGCATTTTTCAATTTTTTTTTTAAATCTACAAATTGCTCCAGTGGCATTGGGTGCACCTCCAATATTGGTCATCTCGTTTATTGACATTAAAAAAAATACAAAATTTCATTTAAAATTATATTGTAGATAATTTGTATCTGTATACAGATTATTCTGTAATTCCTTGTGAAAATATGTTGAATATCTCTTATGGTTAACGAGATATTTAGGCAGAAAAAATAAACCTATTTTGACAAAAAACATTTTTAAATTTTTTGATCACGTTTAGCTAAATTTAGATCCAAAAAAAATTCCAATACAAAATTTTTAAAAATTTTTGTTTAAGAACCATATATCTATTTGGATCCAGTAAAATTTATTTATTTTCTTGATATTTTTCTCACAAAGGTGTTTTTTGTGCTTAGAATCGACTATTTACTTCTGAACTATAACATTTTCTCCATAATTTCTTCAAAATGCATATAAAATCTTCAGACTTTAAAACGTCTATGTCAATTTTGATGAAATTTTCACAGAATGATCCCAGTATACCCGAAAGTAACATAAGCTATAATAAATTCCAAAAGGACCAGAGAGAGGGGTACCGCCCATACAAAGTTAATTTTGATTATCTAAAGAACTACAACAGCAAGAGTTCTCAAATTTGGTCCCAACAACTTTCTCAAGGAACTGTTTTACTGGATAAAACGTAGGACGGTTAAGACTAGGGAAATGGGTACCGCCCCAAAGCAAATATTGATTATCGAATATCTAAAGAACTATAACAGCGAGAGTTCGTAAATTTGGTACCAACTACTTACTCAAGGAAGTGTTTCTTAAGGCACAGTTTAATTGGATAATATAATATTGATAATAAAACACTAATTTTTGCTTAGGGTCAGCAACGCCCTTTTTTGGCGAAACGAAGTTTGCCGGGTACAACTTTTTAAATATAAATTAATTATATGTTCAAAATATATTTTTTAAAATTTAAAAGAGGAATTAAAATTAAGATTTTCCAAATATGAGATAAGTCCCAGTTGAGATTGAATTTCCGAAAAGGCTTTAAACTTTTTACACAAGTATTTGGTATCTCAGACATGGTTAAAAAATGGACATTAACAATTCGTAAAGAAAAAGTTATTGGTAAAATATTTAATTACGCAATTTTGTGAAAACTTAAAATTTCGAATATTTCTGTTTAAAAATAAAATCGAAAGAAATAATTAAATTTATTTCAAATATCAATATAATATTTATCCATAAATAACAGATTTAATTCCGTTTTTCCTTACGAAAATACCCAAAATTCCAATACCTATAAAATGTATGAAAGATTTTCACTTCTTTTTTTCATTGAGTTAGTCACCCTGTAATTTCAAGGGAGAGTTCCTTAGAACTCCCACTTTCTGGGTATTTGTTTTACATATAACTTTGCGATAGAAATTATTTTTCCAAAAACTTTTAAAATTTGGATTGGGCTTGAAGGTAAAAATTTAGCCCAAACTCATTCGGATTTATGTTACAGGAATTTCCATTTCCAGATTTCTTTACAAAAGAATTAGGAAAAATTAGTTACAGAAAAACAAATCAAATTTCAACAAAAAATAAATGTTGCCAGATTTTTGGAAAAAAAAAAACGATTCTTAAAGTTCCAACTTTAGATTAATATAATCTTTTAACGGATCCATATATATCTATGATTTTTACAACAGTATTTTTTGAATTTTATAAGGAATTTGAAACATATTTTTTAAGGTCCATAGTAAGTCCGTTACGTTCAAAAAAAAAGACTAAATACAAAATGCCAAATAATTAGCTAAACATTTATTTGGACTCAAATATCTCTGAAACTTTAGGATAAATAGAAATCTATAGAGATATATTTTTTTAGAAATTTTGAGTCTTTTTTTTTTTTTGTCTAAAATTTTCTTTCCATTACGGTATAAAAGAATTTTCGAAGATTTTTCAAAAAGAAGGCATATCAGATATAGCGAAGTTTGGATGAGTACCTACTACCGCCTGTTCCGCTAGGAGCAAGTAATCCTCTAAAACAACTAAAAAATATCTGCAATGGTTCAAAAGTAACGGTATTATTTTACAAAATTTTATAAATAAATTTTAACATCATAATATCCAAGACGGCCACCCACTACCCCACTGACTAGATGGAGTGATGTTATCCTCGGAATGGACTCAAAATATCCTCAGCTATTACCAAGTTAAATTTTATTAAAATTTCCTTTACGATTCTTAAGCTGCGGTATTATTTCAAATTTTTTATAAATAAATTTTTTTTTGTTTTTTTTCTCAAAAAAAACAACATAAGAAGATGGTCAACTTTGGAAGGCCACGCACTACCCCTATGACCTATTGGGAATATAGAAAAAACTATACTGGCAAGAGTTTGCAAAATAGGACCACCTATTTTCTTAAGGCACCTTTTTATTGGACATACATACAGCAAATATTGATAATACAACACTAATATTTGCTTAGGGTCAGCAATGCCCTTAACCTTTTTTGGCGAAACGAAGTGTGCCGGGTACAACTTTTTAAATAAAAATTAATTATATGTTCAGAAATATTATTTTTATTTTTTTAATTTAAATAAAAAAAAATTAAAATTAAGATTTTCCAAATATGAGATAAGTCCCAGTTGAGATTGAATTTCCGAAAAGGCTTTAAACTTTTTACACAAGTATTTGGTATCTCAGACATGGTTAAAAAATGGACATTAACAATTCGTAAAGAAAACGTTATTGGAAAAATATTTAATTACACAATTTTGTGAAAAACTTAAAATTTCGAATTTTTCTGTTTAAAAATAAAATCGTAAGAAATAATTAAATTTATTTCAAATATCAATATAATATTTATCCGTAAATAACAGATTTAATTCCGTCTTTTCCTTACGAAAATACCCAAAATTCCAATATCTATAAAATGTATTAAAGATTTTTACTTCTTTTTTTCATTGAGTTGGTCACCCTGTAAGTTTCAAGGAGAGTTCCTTAGAACTCCCACTTTCTGGGTGTTTGTTTTACATATAACTTTGCGATAGAAATTTTTTTTCCAAAAACTTTAAAATTTGGATTGGGCTTGAAGGTAAAAATTTAGCCGAAACTCATTCGATTTATTTACAGGAATTTCCATTTCCAGATTTCTTTACAAAAGAATTTAGAAAAATAATTACAGAAAAACAAATCAAATTTCAACAACAAATCAAAGTTGCCAGATTTTTTGGAAAAAATATAAAAAAGAATTTTTTATGTTCCAACTTTAGATTAATATAATCTTTTAACGGAACCATATATATCTATGATTTTTACAACAGTATTTTTAGAATTTTATAAGGAATTTAAAACATATTTTTTAAAGGTCCATAGTAAGTCCGTTACGTTAAAAAAAGACTAAATACAAAATGCCAAATAATTAGCTAAATATTTATTTGGACTCGAATATCTCTGAAACTTTAGGATAAATAGAAATCTATAGAGATATATTTTTTTTAGAGATTTTTGAGTCTTTTTTTTATCTAAAATTTTCTTTCCATTACGGTATAAAAAAATTTTCGAAGATTTTTTCAAAAGAAGGCATATCAGATATAGCGAAGTTTGGATGAGCACCTACTACCGCCTGTTCCGCTAGGAGCAAGTAAGCCTCTAAAACAACTAATTAATTTATTATTATTTTAAAAAATTTTATAAATAAATTTTAAAATCATAATATCTAAGACGGCCACCCACTACCCCACTGACTAGCTGGAGTGATGTTATCATCCGAATGGACTCAGAATGTCCTCAGCTATTACCAAGTTAAATTTTTTTAAGATTTCCTTTGACGGTTCTTAAGCTGCGGTATTATTTCAAATTTTTTATAAATAATTTTTTTTTTTTTTTTTTTTCTCAAAAAAACAACATAAGTAAGATGGCCAAACTTGGAAGGCCACGCACTACCCCTATGACCTATTGGCCCTTCAACCAATTGGGAAATGTGTTTGCTATAATCATAGTAAATTTCAGTAAGATAACTCTATTAGTGCAGAAGTTACAGAAATATAACCAAAGAGACACAATTGTATGAATCCAATATATAAAAATTTTGGACCGATATCGGTTAAATCACAATTTGATAATATTAAAAAAAACTAATTATATCATTTAAACATTTGACAACAAAAAGTAGAATTAAAAAAATCGACTCGGGTCCAATAAAATAATTTCCCCCGATCATGCCTTTCAAATATTCCATTTTCTATATAATTCACCACTTGTGGTTGTAGAGTTCATAAAAATGTGAAAAAATAAAATAAAAATTTATTTTAAATTACATTTTCCAACTGGAAGTAGAGAGAAAACAGCTAAAATTATTTTTATTATGCGATTTTTCATTTTTGTTCATTTTCAATTGCAACAGGTTTGTAAATTATTCATCTCAATAAGAAAAGTAGTCTGAAATTTATATTTTATTCTTCTTTTTTTTTAAGACATCAAAAAATTGTATTTTTATTATTTTTAAGAAATTTAAATTCTTTTTCAATGCTGAATGGGGAAGGGAGTAGAAGGAATATGAAGAAATTATAAATCATTAAAACGAAACAAAAAAAATAACTTGAATGTTTTATTTTTTTGTGATATTGGAAATTTTCTATAAATCTAAATTTATTTATAACTGAGAAATCTGTTTAAATAATTTTAGTCAATAAATTAAATATCTAAAATGTCATGAATCATTCGATCAACAACATCGTTTGTTGTAGACTCTTTTCATAGCCGATTTTATAGCATCAATAAAAATATGTTTCTGATTTTATATTTTATAGCAAATTGATGAAACCTTTTGTTAAACGAAAAATAAAAAATACATTGTGGACTTGTTATAGAACATAAGTCCATTAAAATCTATTATGAAATTTGTGCCCGGTAAAGGTCCATTATATAATCAAATTAAACATACGAAGGAAATATCATAATAAAAATGATAACTGATAACAAAAATATAAAAATAAATAAACAATTCAGATTCAGAAATTGAAAATTTTATTAAAATTGAAAAATTTTTAAAATCGAAAAATTTCAACTTTTAACAAAAAAATAAACCAAATTGTGTTTTTAGTAATGGGGAACCCAAAGCAGACGTAGAACAATCGCCGTGTATTTTAAAGGGCCTGACTAGTTTGGATCAAAGGTATTAAATGCCAATCACACTCATGCTGACGTAGACCCTGCGGATCAAAACCGGTCCGCGTCCTAAGACAAAAATTAAAAACAATCATAATATATGTGAAATTACGGTGCTGGGAGTTATGTCTTATTAGCGACGGTGATCTACTCGCGAATCTCGTATCGTTGTCATCTCTCGATTGTAAGCAAATCGTTTAGTTGGAATCGGCACATATTTGAAAGAAGGAAAAGGAAGCTTAAAGTCTAGCTTACCCTTGAAAAAAAAGTTGGGACCTCGAATGCGACCCATCAGACGAAAGTCTAAATAATACTGGCATTTAAGCAACTCCCCAAGATGAGTTTAAAAAAAATTATTGATGAAGTGAGTGTCACTATTGCAAAACTGAAGTAGCGACAGTCGTGTGTACAGAAACGAAAATTGGGAAAGATTTAACGACAGAACTCATTAAGTGTTGTCCAGGAAGGTCCAAAGGAAACAAACTATCAACTCATCTCAACATGCCACAACTGAACCCACATACAGCAATCCTTTGCCAAAATACTAGTGGAGAGTAAAAGTTAATACGAACTCTGAAAAAATTATCATCTCAACAAAATTTTCTGTCGTTGGGAACGAGAGCCTAAACTCAAAGCAGACACAAGAGAAGATTTCTAATTATCAGCCGCGGTTTTGGCCAAATCAAATAGAAATATATAAATATTTGATCAACAAAGATAATGTACATACAAAATCCACCGGGTGTAACCCAAGTAAAATAGTAAACTATGAGTTAAAAAGCGGTGTTCTGTCGCTAAAGCTAACTTCACACGATGTGTAAGCAGAGCTGGTTAGGGGAGTACCCCCTCTAAATGATAGCGCAAGGCTAATTCTCTAAAAGACAATATTATACTCTTTTTGTGCTGGTTATAGTTCAGGATCAGTAAGCTGGAAGCCTCTTCCAACTGCAAGTACCACAGAAGGAGGAGGAGGAGGCCCAAAAACTGAAAAATTGAAAATGCAAACGAACTTTTCACAAAATTCCTTTTTTTCATTTATTTAAAGTTTAAAGATCAAACTAAAAATATATTCAACCAATTAAATATTCAAAAGATAAAATATTCAAAATCTTTTTCATAATTTGATTGTTGACCAAACCAGCCGTTACAAAAACAAATGTTATCTTGTTTAAACGTAGAAGAAAAAATATTTTTATTGAAATATTTTTGGCAAAAATCTGTTTTAAAGAACAGACACCAAAAAACCTTCCATTCTTTCTTTAATTTCCCTACAGTTTCTTGGATGGCAAAAGACTCTGAAAAAAATAATATTCCCTTGGATACTTTAATGCTTTCAACCACTTCATTGACACCGGGTGTACCGTAGAGAGACAATAAAAAGCTTGTCTTTGTCGGCAAGATACAATCTGTCGGCAATTGGAGGCCACAATAACAAAGTGGGAAGTAAAGCGATGAAATGCAATGCGTTCAACCACACCAGGTATATCGTAGGTAAACAGTTATGTATTTCGTGAAAAGAATATATATTCGGCTATATTCGGCTATGCTGAATCTTCAATACCCTTTACCACGAATGCGTGTGAAGTAACGTTAAGTTTTGATTAAGATTTAAAATAGGAAACTTCTCAGGACTCTAACAAATACTCAGGTAAAATTTCATTAAGCTCTGCTAATTATTGTACATTACCAAAATAGACTAATCGACTCAGATTTTCATTTGATGCAAGAATATATATATATACATTATACAAACGGAATGACAAAGTTCACCACTTGTTGTGGTGGAGGGCATAAAAAGACCATACTTCACATTCCTTAACAAGCCCACATTAAAGTGATTAGTCGGGAGCTTAGAGAGAAGTGTCAGATAACTAGATCGAGACAGTCAATGAAAACTGTTGGGTTTGTTTTTATATAACATGATCACTTTTTTTGGATTTACCCATATTAGCAACTGCATATTAAACGTATGATCATTGTATCTGTATCCATGTACATATGTATCTGTTAAAGATGTCTGTATAGAAACTGTCGCCGATTTACGCTTGAGGTACTTGAGGCGTCACACTCTTTGCTCATTGATGTGGTCATAGCGGGAATATTTATTTATAATTTTTTTTCTTATTATTTTACTTCATATTTTATTTTGAAGACGAAACGAAAAAGAGAAAAATATTTAAAAAAAAAATTTCGAAATTAACTTTTTGGCGTTTACAGTCGTTCGATGCCTAAAACTAAAACTAAAAATTAAAAAAAAAAAATTGAAAATTTTTCAATTTCATTTCTATGTTGGCAAGTGAGTCAATATTAAGGAAAATAAGATTCAAAATTTTTATTATTTGCTATTTTCTAGAAAAAAAAGTATAATAGAAATTTTGTTTGTAACAACAATATTTTAAATTAAATAATCTAAAGACAAATTTAACTATAAATATTATTATTTTTTTTTATTAAAAACACTTTATTAATTTAATTTTCAAAAAAAAAAAGAAAAACAAGAAATGTGTATTTGCATAAGTATTCGTACACTCATGTCGCACGTCTGTCATATAACAATTGTTTTGTTTAATTTTATATTTATTTTTGTAATAAAATTTGTAAAAATAACAAAAAAAAAGAATTTTAGAAGCTGCCAGAAGCCAGTCAGCCAGATAGCCATCATCATCATCATCATCTTCTGAATTTTACACAACTGTACCTTTTCTTAACAAAAACAACAACAAAAAAAAGATTCTTATTGTTTGAGTTTTTTTGTAAATTTCAGAAAGTATTAGGACAATATTTATCAAAATAATGAAAATGATTTTCATTAGAAATAGTAGATTTTTTGGTATCTTAATAAAAAAGCATATTTATTATTCACTTATTACACCATTTCCCAATGAAATTTAAACGATTTTCAAATTCAGAAATTTGATCTTAAAAAATATTTATTACACCCTGCAACAGTAATTATTATTGCCACAATCATGGAATTACAGATTTCACAGGTAAAATACGGTTTTTTATTTTTTCAAAATTTTGTATATAGAAAATTTCAAAAATCTCTACAAAATCACACTTACACACAGAAAAAAATCAATGTAAAATTAATTAAAATCATAAAAATTTAACATTTTTCAGTTATGATTTTGCTTTATAGACAAAAAATGTTTATTTAACACTGATTACAGTTTTTTGGGAATATTCTTGAATTTTTAGTACTTGAATTTTTAGTACTTGAAATTTTAGTACATAAAAGTAATTTTAAAACATTTGTCGTTGTATAATTTTTATATATTAATACCGAAAGATTCTAATATGTACAATATTAATTCACCACAAACGCAAAAACGTAAAAAATAAAATTAAATGAAAAAGTATTCAATCTTAAATCAACTATGTTCAATGTTAATTTAGCATCATGTTTTTTTCTGCGAATACATATTCAGATTATCTCACACAGTTTCGAATATATTAAAAGCGACTTACATTCTTAAACCATTTTTGAAACGAATTCAAATTTTTGAAAGTTTAATATTTTTCAAAAAAATTTGAAAAATAAATATGGAAAATTGGATATCAAATAAAAGCTAAAGAACGAATTTTCAGGGAAATAAAAAAAATATTCTTTAAAAATTTTGACCAAAATTCTGAATAATATTGACGAAATAAACATACAAATATATTAATTTCATAAAGAGTTATAAGTTTTAATCAAAAATCGGCCCTCATAACGACAGGGTGATCATTTAAATAAAAAAAATCATATATTCAAACACTTCTTATACAGATTGAGATTTTGGGTATTTTCGCTTGAATAAATGGGAATTTTATTAATTCTCTGATTTAAGGGTTTTACTAGGGAAAGCCTAATTTAAGGGAGATTCCAAATACTTATGTATTTGGAATCTAAGAAAACGTTAGAACAGGAAGATTCACATTATTTAAAATTTCAGCATAATTAGTACAAATTTTAACTAAAATCAGGAAATGTAAAAAAATACCCAAAATCCTAATCCATTTAAAATTGAATTCAAAATTTTACCTTTTTCATTTAATCGATCACTCCATCGTTTTAAATATCATTCGATAGCAAACACTTCTTGAGATTCAAACATATATTGAAGGCTTTATAATTCAGTTAAATTAAAAAAAATCAACATAACCAAAATGATTAATTTTGGAAAGCCACTCATAACCCCCCCCCGACCTGCTAAGGGTATGCACACATCTAAATCAATTAAAAGATACCTGAGCTGTAACCATGTTAAATTTGTATTAGATATCTTTAAAGGTCCAAAAGTTAAATAATGGTTTCCTTAAAAATGTTTGAATCCAAAATTTTTCTTAATGGAGAAAATGTTAACTAAACGGATCTGTGGAAAATAGGAAAACAGTTTCTAAATTTTTGACCCGCTGCAAAATTTTGCAGACTCAAGAGGTTAACCTTTCTGACTATATCATTTTGCACATTACTGGAATACGTTTTTGAATACATTTATTTTTATAAATTATAGCATTTTAGAGTTAAGTGATGTCTGTTCTTCCGTCCCTCCACCTCCGAAATAACTTTTAAGTAATTAAAATTTATTGATATAAAATATAAATCTGTAATATAGAACTGTTATCAATGATCCATATTAATGTATAATTTTCTCTTTCATTAAAAATTTTTAAATTAATTTAATAATTTCAATTTCATAACAAAATTTCCTTAATGAACTCATGTCAGAGATTCTTATTTTCAATTTTCTTATTTTTGGAAAATTTAAATTTTTGAAATTTACCTAAATTTGAAATTTAATCATTTGAAAATGGTGTAAAATTACATTTATCATTTATAAATATAATTTTTCATTTCAATTGTATTATTCTTTTCAGGTTTTTTTTTTTATTGGGGTGGGGAGGGGGGAGGTGGGTTTTGAATCTAATACACAATTTCATATCAATTCAATAGAATTTCAAAATGTATGACAAACATTCAAAATGCATTAGAAAACCAAGATGAAGAACAACAAAATTATTAGGAATTTATTTTTGTTGAAAATTCTTTTTTTTTACAAAACAATGAAATCAAATACACATCTACACACAGATACTCACATATACATTTACAAACATTCAATGCAACATGATTTATTTTAACAATTTTGTATCCGTTAAGAATCTAATTTTTAACTTTAAAGAAGAAACAAGTAAAAATGTTCGCTTATGACGAATCTTCAATCTCTCTCCACCACAAAATCCCAAAAAGTAAATACGCTATGTTTCTTATATATACACACACTCACACAGGAACACTTAATGAATCATAAAATTGGTTATATTTTTGGATATAACTTTTTTACTGAACCGATTTTTATAATTTTTGGAATAATAATGAAGTTTATGTACATTTAATGAAAGTTTTTCTTGACTTTTGAGGTTGCCTCAGATATCGTTCTATATATTAAAAATGCTGAACAGATTTTTTTGATTTAAAATAGGAAACTTTTCAGGACTATAACAAATACTCAGGCTCTCTGTAAATTATTATAGATGTAAGCGTACCGACAACAGACAGACAGACGGAGGCAGACAGAAAGAAAGACAGACAGACATAGCTAAATTGATTCAGATATTGATTTGATACAAGAATATATACATACATAATGGGGTCTAAATTGATTTCTTCTTAACGTTACAAATGGAATGAAAAATTTAATAAACCCTCTTTACCACTTGTGGTGGTGTAGGGTGTAATAGAATAAAATAATAGAAAACAATATAGAAATTAATTTTTAGTTCAAATGTGATTATTTTCCTACACTAAATTTAATTTATAATTAATGTAATAAAAATTCTAGGTTTTTTTTTTTTTGCTTTTTAGTTACGGTTTCATTTATCTCTTTAAATTTTGTGTAAAATACAGATTTTTATGATTTTTTTCATTAAAATATATTTTTTTTTGCTTTTGTTTTTGTAAATTTTTGTATTGTTTTAAAGAAAATATAAAAAAATTTAAATATTGCAAAATTAATTTATAAAAAAAGATTTTATTTCATTTCTGCTTAGCACAGTGGTTGTAAAACCATGTTTTGGGAAATAATTCTGTAACTTTTGAACTGTTAGAGATATTTTAATAAAATTAAGCATGATTATAGCTGAAGTATTTTCGACTTGATTTGGTGAATTATGAAACTCTTACTGATCAGGTAATTATTAGGTGGCCTTTCAAATTTGGCCATCTCGGGTAAGATGATTTTTGTTTTAAATTCCCAAAAATTCAGTTATGTTATGAGACAAAAGAAATTTTGTATAAACAGAGAAAATAAACATGAAGCAAAATCAACGTTGAACATAGTTGATTTGAGATTGAATAATTTTTTTTCATTTAGTTTAAATTCAACGTTTTTACGTTTGTAGTGAAATAATATTCTGCATATTAAAATCTTTCGATATTAATATATAAAATTACAACAATAAATTTTAAAAATTACTTTCAAATAGTAAATTCTCAAGAATTCTTTCAAGAAACTGTATTTACTGTGAAACAATGTTAAATTAAAATTTTTTATTTATGAAGCAAAATCATAACTGGAAAAAGGTTAAATTATTTCTATTTCAATTAATTTTACATTGATTTCTTGCTTTGTGTAGATAAATCTTATAAAATAAAACTAAAAGATATAAAAATTATGTTTATATGTGTAGATTATCTCTTACAGTTTCAGAGATATTCAAACGAAATAAAATTTAAACGCATTTTTATCTGTGTTTTATTCAGATTTTCTTAAATTAAGAGTGATAAAATGGTCTTTAATTTTTTTTGAAGATATAACCCATATTTCTTATAAAATTCTTAATAATATTGTTGAAAAATTATATAAATATATTAATACTTTAAGAATTTTATAAATCTGAAATTAGAACTTTAAAAAAGTAATAAATTGTATCTCTGTCTAAAAAGTTGACAACACTTATTTGCCGATAAAATTGTTATTTTATTCAGAACTTTATTATTTAAGAATTCTTTTCTAAATATATCTTTACAAAAAAGCATGTAAAATAAATCTGGACAAGATTGGGGCAAAGGTTTGCCCACAAACCCTATCTAAATATAGTCAATTTAAGAAAACAATTTTTTACTTATTTAAAAGTTTTCAAATTGCAAAACTGGCGTCACCCTTAAATTTATATGTTACATTAAAGCTATATATGTAGGGTATTCGCCTTGAAAAATATTTTAAGCCGTTTGGCCTTTGTAACGGTAGCGTGATCACTTCCGTGAAAAAACTAAATTTATTAAGCATATTATGTAAGGATTGGGATTATGGGTGTTTCTGTAAAGGAAAGTGGGAATTTGTTAAAATTCAGATTTAAGGACAAGTATGTACATATTATATTGAAATTTAAAGTTCATATCATTATTTGATTAAATTTTATTACAATTTAAATATTAATTTCCATTTTCCAAAAATACAGAAAATATGCAAAATTTTTAGTTTTTTATGAAATTCTAACCTCAATTATTATTCCAATAAATGTTTCATTCCAAATTGTTTATAAGCATGTTTTCACCTTTTCCTAGATACCAAGCACTGCTATAAAAAGCTTACATTTTTACCAGAAATCTAACCTAAACTAAGCTTTCTCTATCCAAATTTACAAATTATCCATACAATTCAACTCAAAACAAGTAAAAATGCCATATTTGGCCATGACGAATCTTCAATACCCTCCATCAAAAATGCGTGTTAAGTAAATACGTTATGGTTTGCACATACACATTCACACCAACACTCACAGACGTATATTTTATATATAAAAATTTCTCTTAAATATAACACAGGAACACTTAATGAATCATAAAATTAGTTATATTTTTGACTATAACTTTTTTCTTCTGAACCGATTTTGATAATTTTAAGAATGATAGTGAAGTACATATAACTTAATATTATGAACAAATTTCATTCTAATTTTTCGATTTATAATTCACAATTTTACAAAAGATTTTTGCTTGAACTTAGAGATTGCCTCAGATGTCGCTCTATATCTTTTAATATACTAAACCGATTTTGTTGGTTTTAAACAGGAAACTTCTCAGGACTATAATAAATACTCTGGCCAATTTTCATAGAGCTGTGTTGATTATTGTGGATGTGAACAGACGGTCATAGCTAAATAGCCTCAGATTGTGATTTTATGCAAGAAGAGATCGCATAATGTAGTCTTAGAAAATTCCTTCTTAGCGTTACAAACGTAATGACAAACTTAATGTAACCTCTACATTACTTGTATGTTGTTGGAGGGTATAAAAAATCTAAATTTTTTAATTTAATTTAATTTAATTTTCACATTTATTTCCATAAATAAATCCTTTTCGAACCACTGTCCTTAGTGACTAATAATAATAATTATAAATTTATTTTTTTATTTATTAAATATTTAAATATAGAATATTTTATTATATTTATTTATTTTTTTCTTATTTCATTAAAAAAAAACCTAAATTACAAGAAATATTATTTTTAATTAGTATGTTTTGCTTTTATGTTTTCACAAATTAATGCCATTTTAACAAAAAAATGTTAATATTTTTAAATTGCAATTTATGTTTTTATTTTATTTGTTTATTATTTTAATTATAATTCGTTTGTTTTGAGAAGAATTGAGAGAGAAAAAACCTTAAATAAACAAAAAAAATATTAATTAAAGTATATAAATGTTTATTTGTGTGTAAAATATAGATCGAATGATTCATTTGAATGTGAGGAAAAACTAGACAGACGATGATGGACATTTTGAAAATATAATTAAATAAATTTTAATAATTTCTTAAAATTTAAAGCAATAAAAACAAAACAAAACAAAACACTTGCTAATGGCACACGTTTCTTGAAAATGATATAATTCCAATAATTGTGATACAATAACGAGGAATTAATTATAATTGATATAATATTCTATCCTTAAGCGAAATAAGTAAACCAAATGAAATTAAAAAATATATATAAGGAGTAAGATTGAAAAGTTATTAACACACATTTGTCATTAAGTATGATTAAAATTAAGTGAATAGAACAGTAATAAAATATATAAAATATAAATACATATTTTCCACAAAACCCCACTTGGTCCTACAAAAGCTCGGTGAAGTATACAAAGTTCTGCCCACAATCAGTCTCGGGAGAACTTGTCTGTTAATAGAAAACCTAATTCAGGTAGAAAGAATGTTTCACACGATGTTTCCAACAACAAAGATTTTCAAAATAGCTTTCAACACATCCGGTAGGAAAGCAGACCGGTTTGTTCAGTGCTCGGAAAATTAAAGCTAATGCAAGTTTAAAAACATACAAGGCTCACAAAGTTCCTGAACGAAACGCTGCTACAAATTTTGAGGACAAAAGCAGATCGCAAAAAATTGAAATCAAGTTTTCTAAAAAAATATTCTTGGTGTACGAAACAAATTTTTCACAACTTTATGATCAAAAATTTGCTAATGCTCGAGGGAATGTTGAAAAATGGTTTAGGTCAAGTAATATGCAGTTGCAGCAGAAGTCATTTGTTACAAAGGGCTCTACAAATACAAAAAAGACTTCATAATGTGTTCACTCATTTTTCGTTTGACTTGGCAGGCTGTCACTATGGCAAAAAAGCCTTTGAGTAGAAGTATAAGAATAATAATATGGTATTTGTACGAAGACAAGCAAACCCTTCATACTGTCCGAAACTAAGACCATTGGGCTCTTGTTAAAAGATAACTGAAGAGAACAAAACTATTAGAGCAAAGTGATAGAAAAAGCACTTTAATAACGTTAATTGATGGATTTTCGAAAAAGATACAAAATTTCAACTTGCAATAGGTCAATTTCGCTCTCAGCCCAATGTAATAAAAAGTTGAAAATTTCAACAAAATATCTCTTAATCTATCTCGAGGTCTCTATAGACAGCCAGCCAAACAGACATACGAAAGGATATCGTTAAATCGACTCAGAAAGTTATTCATAGTCAATCGGTACAGCATCATTTTTCTATATGTTACAAACATCAGCACAAACATAATATTTATATGTTCATCGACAAAAAAGCAAATTGACTTAAGTCAACTTTTTTAAATTATTTTATAATTTAAAAAAGTTTAATTTACAATATTTTTCGATGTGAAGAGATCTGGTTTTCCGACAAAATTTTGACTGATAAGATAAGTTTTCATATAGTTTCTTTTTGCATTCAACGGGGTACTTAAATAGATTTTTATAGGAAATAATTCTGTTATTTTTGAACCGTTTGCGATATCTTAATGAAATTTCACGTGGTTAGAGTTGAGGTTTTTTTGATTTGAAGGAATACAGGCGTTTTTCTTGCAGGGTCTTAGTCTGTTACCTCCAATGTCCAGATTAACAATAATTTAAAAATTCGCTAAAAATTCATTAACGGATTACGACAAACAAAATTTTGTATATAAACAACTCTATTAAACATCTATAAAATATACTTATATGTATGGGTTATCTCATCTAGTTTCAGAGATATTTTAAACAAAGTGAATTTTTAACAATTTTTTCCCTTGACTTAAGATTTTTTAAGTTAGCGGCCTTTACGTGGGTCCAAAATATTTTTAAAATTATGCACCAGACTTCTTATCATTCTAAATAAAGTTGTTTCAAGAACCCTTAAAAAAACAAGAATCCGCTAAAAAGTTATATTAATCTAAATTTGACATTTTTTGGAGAATTTTTCAAAAAGTTTTCTACATTTATTCATTGATAAAATCATTTTTGATTCTGAACTTTATAATTTATTAAGAAATCAATTTAATTTATTTAGAAATGTATGTAAACTTAACTCGATAAACTTGGAGCAAAGATCTGACCTGGCGAATTTAGCAAAATAAAAATATTTCTCAAATCCACAAAGGATTTATTAATAAATTATCCTTAATATACGGCTGCATATCAGAGTTAATGCTCAAAAAGTATTCTCAAAGATATCTCTAATGATTCAAGAGTTATATAATTATTTTCAAAACAAGCGATTTGAACACTCACAATTATTTTATAGGACCCGGTTAGGGCCTATTGTAAAGTGCTCCATTGCTAGATTACATCTTTGAAAAACGATTTAAAGATTTATTTTTCAAATTATTATAAATTTAAGACTTAGTCCCTTTTTGCTATTCACCCCACTTTAATTAATAAAAATTTTATATTTAAGTGAAAAAGTGTGCTTTCAATTAACCAAACAAATATTTCATGTTTGTTATTTCCAAATCTTTTATTTAAGTCAATTTTCTATTTTCTGACCGTCTGCCAGCCCAAACATGAACATTTTGAACAGTGAGTAATTTTTATAGATTTTTCTTGTGATTTTAATTATGCTTATAAATGCAATTTCTTGTAAGAAATTCCTCTTTTAACACAAAATCAAACCACAAATAAACTGACAAACTGTTTGAAACGCTGGCTGTAGCAACAACAACAACAACAACAAACGCCTCTATAAGTTCTTATTTAAATAACAAAACTGTGCCTGTCACGACAGACAACGACAGGTGGCCCTAACCAATGATGAATAGTGACCATATAGTTTAGATTTTATCTTTATTATTATTTTCTTTTTTTTTGTATCTATAAAATACAAAATTCAGATATTTTTTCTTATATTTTTTTTTTTTGTAAAATATTTTATTTATTTTGTTTAGTTTTTTTGTTTATTTTCTATTAATTTTATCTTTATTTGCGAATTAAACTACAAAATCATTAAATCTATATTTTCTAATACTTCAAATTCATCTTTGTATCTATGAGATACAAAAACAAATACATATTTTTCAAATTTCAAGTGAATGAAACGCAACAAACGATAAAAAAATGAAAATTATGTGTGATAAATCTTAAAGTTAAATTAAGCTTTTTTTAAAAAAAGAAAGAAAAGAAAAGAAAAAAATTGAATTTATAAATAAAATTTTGTGAAAACAAACGTAAAAGATTTTTTATACACCCATATATGTGTGTGTCAGTGTTTTATATGTAGTGGTTTCAATAAATATTGTAGAAATATTTGTTTGAATATTTTTTTTTTTTTTTGAAAAACCGTTAACAGCCGGAAAGAAAATGTCATGGAGATGATTAATAAATTCATTAAGATTTCGATTAAAATTGTTTTATAAACAAAAATGTCATCAGAAAAGAAAAGAAATTTATTTAGATTAATAAATAATAAACAAGTGTAAACATTAAAGTGTTTATTTTCAAATCACTTTTTTTTTTTTTAAATTGTCACGCATGTGTAAATTACACTGGATAGCAAAAAAAAGGAAAATGATTTTTTTATTTTCAATTAGAAGAAGAGGCAAACTTTGTTTTGTCAAAAAAAGTGTCGGTTTGTATGGGCAATATCCCACACCCTGGTCTTATCAGTTCAGTTATTTGATAATCAATATGTGCTTTGCAAGGTGATTACCTCTCCCCCTGGTACTATCGAAATTTTTTATAGCTCATGTTTCTTTCGCGTGTTTTGACAGAATTGCAGACCCTCAACTGGTCACGGTTGAGAGTAAATGCCCTTTGAAATTGAGCATTTCGAAAATAACTAATTTTTGAACATCTGAAAAGAATTTTTGTAGAATGATTCTGTAACTTTTTAACCGTTTGAGATATAAAAAAATTTAAAAGAATCAAAGCTGAGGTAATTTCGAATAATAGACCTTTATAAAAATAATAAGTGGCCTTTCAGTGATGACAACTTCGAAAGAAAATAAATTATTCTATAACTTTGGAATAAATTGAGATATCAGAACAACATTAAACTTAATCACAACTGATTAAGTTGATACTAAGGATTACAAGTCCTTAATTTATCGGTGGAATATTATGTGACATTTCAAAGTTGAACATTTCGAGAGAAACTTTTTTTGGAAATAATTCTATAACTTTTGAACTGTAAATATCGTGAGATATTTAAATAAAATTTAACGGAATCACAGTTGAGGTATTTTCTAGTTGGCACAAAAAATATGGACTCGCAATGGTAGTAAGTTTGCTTTTAAAAATTGTTTAATTTGTATATGTATTTTTTTGTAACGTTGCACAAAAAAGTTATCTCAAGAAACAGGATGTTTACCTTACATATGTAGTTATATAACAAAGCTAATTTTAAAATTTGATTCCAGCTTTGTGACAAAAGAACTTAACAAAATTGTTAACAATTTACTTTTAAAATTAACAAATTTTGTAGTGGGCTTTGTGGGTTGAATTTGTCCCAATCTTATACAAATTTACTTAACACGAATTTCTGTTACTGTTATTCTTTAAAATACTTAAAAAAAATTACAAAGTTCAGAACACAAAAAAGTAATTTTATTAGAGAATAATTGTTGCCATCTTTTAGGAAAAACAAGAAAATTAAAATTAAAAAAAACAAACTTTAAATTAATTTATATATTTATATGATTGTTGAAGCACTATTATATGGAAAAGAGCTTTTATATATTATATTATATTATATTATATTATATTATATTATATTATTATATTATATTATATTATTATATTAATTATTATTATATTATATTATATTATATTATATTATATTATATTATATTATATTATATTATATTATATTATATTATATTATATTATATATTTATATATTATATTATATTATATTATATTATATTATATTATATTATATTATATTATATTATATTATATTATATTATATTATATTATATTATATTATATTATATTATATTATATTTATATATATTATATTATATTATATTATATTATATTATATTATATTATTATATTATATTATATTATATTATATTATATTATATTATATTATATTATATTATATTATATTATATATATTATATTATATTATATTATATTATATTATATTATATTATATTATATTATATTATATATATTATATTATATTATATTATATTATATTATATTATATTATATTATATTATATTATATTATTTATATTATATTATATTATATTATATTATATATATTATATTATATTATATTATATTATATTATATTATATTATATTATATTATATTATATTATATTATATTATATTATATTATATTATATTATATTATATATATATTATATTATATATATTATATTATATTATATTATATTATTATATTATTTATATTATATTATATTATATTATATTAAATTATATTATATTATTTATATTATATTATATTATATTATATTATATTATATTATATTATATTATATTATATTATATTATATTATATTATATTATATTATATTATATTATATAATATTATATTATATTATATTATATTATATTATATTAATTTATATTATATTATATTATATTATATTATATTATATTATTATATTATATTATATTATATTATATTATATTATATTATATATTATATTATATTATATATATTATATTATATTATATTATTTATATTATATTATATTATATTATATTATTATATTATATTATATTATATTATATTATATTATATTATATTATATTATATTAATTATATTATATTATATTATATTATATTATATTATATTATATTATATTATATTATATTATATTATATTATATTATATTATATTATATTATATTATATTATATTATATTATATTATATTATATTATATTATATTATATTATATTATATTATTATTTATTATTATACGTTATATTATATTATTATAACGTATAAATTTCGCCTGGAATATCTCTGAAACCATAACAGCTAACCAACACATGTTAACTAAATTTTAAAGAGACTTGAAAGGACCATCACTGTGCAATTTCTTTGCTGTCATTTTATAAATAAATGTTTGACTATTTAAAAAAGAGAAAAATAATATTATGTAACAATCTTATTTTAAGGAGTTACCTACTACACCCCTGATCAACAAAAAGACAAGTTCTCCTTCAAATCAACTCGAAAACATTTCAGCTCTAATTATGTAAATCTACAATGGTTCAAGAGTTAAAGAGTTATTTCCTGAAAAAAAATCATTTCGCAACACATTTACACTGCGTATGATTAATATTAATTATAAAAAATATACGCAACCATTTTAAACATATGTATATGTATTAGTGTATTCGAAAACCGGAAACCGGTTAACCGTTTTTTCGCATTAATTAAATTTTTGAATTTTACCGGTTTTTTTTCAGTCCATTAACCGGTTTATAATGGAAGGCATTTTAAAGCTTTTCACTTAATTATTCAGCTTTATTTTTGTATATTCCGCCATAACTGGGAAAATATAAAAAATATCATTCCGTATGTTACAAGAAGAAAGTACTGAATACATTCTTAGACATCATATTCTGAATCGATTTTGCTATATCCGCCTGTTTTCCAACATAATCACATCATAAACATAATTAAATGAGATCCTACAAGATTTTTTCTTCAGCAATATACAGTTTTTAGTTTAAGAGATATAAATCCCAAAATTTAGTCATGTTCAAAATTTAAAGAAAGAGTTTCTATAAAGGAAAAATAATGGATTTAATTAACATCATGGTATCTAGATTCATTATTTGAAATACGATACTAAAAACACTAAGAAAAAATGTTTATACCCCACCAATTTAAGCATTTTACCGTGCAGAAATAATTTGATGAAATCTGTTACAAATGGTTATTTTAATATAACAACAAATACACATTTGAATTATGATCGAAACAATATCTCAGCATTATTCCATTTCAGGTCATTGCACGATAAAAGTTTTAATTCTAAAAAATTATAATAATCAAACAAAAACCGGTTAACCGGGGGCTTTTATAAAAATCCCATTTTTTCGAATAACTCAAAAACCGGTTTTCTAAAAATGTCGCTGTTTTTGAATACACTAATATGTACATATTTATGTTTTTTTAATAAAATAAACTTCATTATCTAATGTTCAAACCATTTTATGAAAAGAGTGTCATCATCATTACGATTGTCTTATAAATAATCCATTCCCTAAATTACATCATTTAAACTTTTGCACTTTAGATAAATTTCTTTTCTTTTCAATCACAATTTTATCATCCTCTTATAGTATTTATTTCCTCTTCTTATATAATAATTCAAATGTTAATGCAATAAAATTACACCTGTCATCGTTTCATTTCATTTTGAGATCTTTTGTGATTATTCGGGATTTGAAATTTAAATCTTTAATTTATTTTTATAAATTATTTTATTGTATTTTTTTAAGGAAATTGCTTACGTAGTGACAACGACAGACCTAACACAACAAATAATAAAATATATATAATTTTCATTTTTCTTCTCTTTTCTTTCCAATAAATAAAATTTTATTTTCTTAAAAATAAATTGTTGTGTTTTTTGTGTCTTCTTTTGTGTACTTGAATGTGACAATAAAAAATCTTCTTTTTTTCGTTTGTTTGTCATTCTATAGGCTGAAAAAATTGACATAAATAAGAGATAATGGGATAGAGGATAAGGAATACAAAAGGGATACATTAAAATTGATAAAAGAGTGGAAAATCAAGCACTAAATGGTAAACTTTCTATAACCAACTTTGAGGCTTAATAACAACTATCTTGTTAAGGCTAAAATAACTAGATTTAAAACTTAAAATCTGTGTTATCTCTTTAATTGCCCTATGAAATTTCGTTAATATCAAGCTATTCCTTCCTTACTTTTTAATTAATTTTCTTTTTATATACCAAATTAAAAACTTGAGATTTCAACTGACAGCGTATGATTAATATTAATTGTAACAAGTATACGCAACCATTTTTCTGAACTAAAAATTTGTTGAGTTAATTTTAATACAAATAAGTGATTTTAAATTTTGTTATACATTTTTCAATATTTTTTATTTAATTATTTTTATTAAATTTTTTAAATTAATAAATTTTTTTTTATAACTTTTCAAAAGTGTTGGAAATATTTTTTGTCACTCTGTAAAATTTCGCAAGAGTCAAAAGTTGTATTAGCTTTTAATATATGACAAATATTTTAAGCAAACATAAACTACAGTGGAGCAAAATTAATATTAAAACAAAAAAAAAAATAAATATATTTCTAGTCAGACCCGGCAAACCTCGTTTTGCCAAAATTAATTAGGACGTTGATGGCCCTAAACAAACAATAGTATTGTTTATTGCACGATTTAAATATGTTATAAGTAATTAAAATTTGCTTTGTATGAATGATTCCTCTTCCCCCGATCGTATCCATCACATATTTTTAGTGAGGGTGTCTCATAGTAGCATATTTGCTGCAATATTTCTTAAGATTTTCATTAATTTATATTTGCTTAATATGGAGCGCACCTCTCCCCCCGCTGATATCCCTCCCACAATTTGTCCAGTAAAACAGTTCTTGGAGAAGGTAATTGGAACCAAATTATCGCTGTAGTAATTCTTTATATTTTCGATTATAATTATTTGCTTTCTATAAGGGCTAATTTCCCCCCTGATCCTCACCCTCCTACAGCTTGTTCAGAAAAACAGTTACTTGAAAAAGTAACTGGGAACATTTTTGCTGTTTAATTATTTAGATAATCGATAATCAATATTTGTTTTATATGAGAAGTACCCCTCCCCTTGGAGGGAGTAAAACAGTAGAACTTTAGATATAAGATAATATATATTTAATTTGTGTGGGAGTATCCTTCCTCCTGGTCCAATCGGAAATTTTTAGGGCCTAACGTTAAAGCCTTAGAGTTACACATGACAATGTTAACATATACTCTTCACCACTTGTAGTGTTTTAGGGTATAAAAATCATAAGAAATGACAATGTAATAGTAGGATAAGGCCGACTACATAATACCCTTCAATATGACGTGGACATTCAAAATTTTAGATATTGTCTCAAGAACCTTTTTCATATATAAAACCGTAACAAAGTTATATGAACTTAAAGATGGAACTTTCAAAAAAAAATTTGGAATTTTTCCCAAAAAATAGATTTAACAATTTATTTGTTCGGAATTTTATATGTTTTTTTTTTTTGTGAAGAAATCTTAGCGGGAATGTGTGTAAACAGAATTTGGATGATATTGGAGCAAAAACCTATTCTCAAGCTGAAATCAAGCTGTCAGATCAAAAAGAAAAATATAAAATTTCTGGTAATGTTCACGAATCGTCATACTGGCATATATACATATACATATACATATACATATACATATACATATACATATACATATACATATACATATACATATATAAGATAAATTCTGCCGAACGGCTTTTGTAATTACAGGGTGATCTTTTCAGTGAAAAAAGTCAATTATTAAACATGTTTTATGTGAAAAGGGATTTTGGATATTTTTGCTTGGAAAACTGGGAATTTATTTTAATCTCTGATTCGTGGATAAATTGATATATATTATACTGAAATGTGATAGAAATATAATTATTCGTTTCAATTTTATTAAAACTTAAATATTAATTTCATTTTTAAAAAAAAATCTGCGAAAATTCTAAACTTTCAGTTTTTCATACATTTTTGCTATACGTGACATTTTCCATAATTTTCTATAAAAATTTTTAATATTTCAAGTTGTAACGTTTTTACAGATATCAAATACTGGTGTAAAAAATTTATAGTTTTCATGAAAATCTAACCTAAATTAGGGTACCTCTTATTTAGAATTTGTCTATTTTTGATATATTTTCACGTCAAAACGATTTGAAATAATTAAGCTCAGCAGAAATCGTGTCAGATTGTAAAAAAACTTTCAACGTAAATCTCAATTGTCATAAATAATTTTAATCCAAATCGAAAAATCTTTCGACATAAATTACAATTCTTAGATTTTTATATACAAAAGAAATGCTTTTTTAGGTTTCAAATAAATTATCAAAATTTATAGAATAAAATTATCATTCCTAATAAACCCACTGTATTTTGAACACCCTATAGATAGATGGATGGAACTATAAATACGTAACTGTTAAGCTCGTAAATGTTTATGAGCAGATAAAAAACAAATAATTCATTTTTTCTCACTTCAGTTTTTTTTATTTATTTTTTGTTTTTTTATTAAAAAAAGACAAGCAACAACAACAACTTTCGAAAAAAAGAAAACTAAAATAACAATTTTCAAAAAAAAAATGAAAAAAAATGAAAAAAATGAGAAAATTGAAAATTCTATGGAAAGAGAAAGAAGTAAAAGAAAGAAAAATCACTAACGAATCAATATGCACGTGCCAAACATTTTTTAACAATGAAAATGTAAAAAACAAGTGAAATAAAACAAGTAAAAATTTTACATTCGGCTATGTCGAATCTTCAATACCCTCCACCATAAATGCAGTTTATAAACAAACATACATATACACTCACATATACACCATATATATATTTTAAAATGAATCAGTGCTTATTTGTTTGGGACTTATAGACAGCTAAATTAGTGAACCCGATTTTGCAGAAATTTTCACAGAATGATCCCTATATACTCGAAAGTTACATAGGACCAGGGAGAGAGATACCCCTTATAAAAAGCAAATGTTCATATTTGGTTTTAATCCCTTCTTCAAGGAACTGTTTTACTAAATAAAATGTGGGACAGATAAGATCAGGGGGAGTGATCACCCTCAAAATTAAAAATATTGATTCTCGAATATCTAGAGAAACACATCATCGAAAATTTTCTAATTTGGTCCCAGTTACTTTTCCAAGGAACATGTGGGGCGGACAGAATATAGGGAAAAAGTTAGCTGTTGATAATCAAAACTCTAAAGAACCAATACACCAAAAATTTTCAAATTTGGTCCCAATAAATTTTTCAACTCTTTGACTGTATAGATTGAGGGGCGGATAGGATCGTGGAGAGAGGTTGGTTCCAAATTAATTTTTGTTTTACTTTAAAAGAGCGGCAAAGCGCACCGGTTCTTAGTATATAAAATTTTTCTTAAATTCAACAAAGAAACAACTACTGAGTCATCAAATTTTTAATACTTTTGGCTAAACTTTCTTTCCACTGAACCGATTTTGATAATTTTTGGAACAGAAATTAAGTACATTCAACCTTACATAATGGTGATTTTTTTTAGAATAAAAAAATCTTTACTTGAATTTAGAGGTTGCCTCAGATATCGTTCTATATCTATTTATACACTGTACTGATTTGAAATTTAAAACAGGAAACTTATCAGGGCTATAACAAATACCCAAGTCAAATTCATTGAGTTCTGAGAGTTCATGGCAAAAACAGACGAACAGACGGACATAGTTAAATCACGAAAAACTTAATAAATCATAAAAATAGTTATATTGTTAACTATAATTTTATTTCAACTGAACCGATTTTGAATGATACTGAAGGACATTTAACTTAATATTATGACAAAATTTAATTCTGACATGTCGGTTTATAATTGACAATTTTACGACAGTTTTTTGCTTGAACTAAGAGTTTGCCTCAGATATCGATCTATATCTTTTAATATTTTAAATCGATTGTAGAAACTTCTTAGGACTATAATAATTACTGAGGGTAAATTTCATTAAGTTCTATTAATTGTTGTGAATGCACCTAGAGAAAAAATATGTTTGCGGTAACCATAAAGGAGAAGCAACATACTATTGTCATTAGATATTATTACCGTAACTAAAAAAAATTTATTCGCATTATGATTATGCATTAATAAAAATATTTATTGTTATCGCCACTAAATTTATTGTTTTCGCCACTAAAAATATTGTTATTGGAATAAATTTTTTTTATTCACATTGTGATTTCGCATTAATTAAAAATATTTATTGTTATCGCCACTAAAAATATTGTTATTGGAATAAAAATGTTGTTTATTTACATTACCATTTTGCATTGATAACAATAGTTATTATTATCGTCACTAAAATATTGTTATCACCACTAAAAATATTGTTATTGAAATAAAAAAAATTATTGTTTTCGCCACTAAATTTATTGTTATTGCCACTAAAAATATTGTTATTGCAATAAAAAATTTTTTATTCACAGTGTGATTTTGCATTAATTAAAAATATTTATTGTTATCGCCACTAAATTTATTGTTATCGCCACTAAAAATATTGTTATTGCAATAAAAATTTTGTTTATTTACATTACTATTTTGCATTGACAACAATAGTTATTATTATCGTCACTAAAAATATTGTTATCGCCACTTAAGATATTGTTATTCTAATAAAAAATTATTGTTAATAAAAAATTTATTTGTTCGCATAATTTTTTTATTGAATAAAAATATTTTCATATGAAATATTTCAATATGTTTCTCATCTCATATATGTAACTTTGGAAAATATGTAAACATTATTTGAAATATTTTCGTCATATAATTTTATTTTAATTGTATAAATTTTATTTATAAATAATAAAAATATTAATTAAAATAAATAAAATAATAAATAATGAAAAATTTAAAAAATATATAAATACATTTGTTTATACTCAGTTTACAGTAAACTGAAAATAATATTTTGTCCTAATAACAATAGTTTTTTTATAACGACAATAAAATTGTGATCAGTCAAACCAATTTTCAAACATATTGGGTCCACATTATTTTCTTTTTTAATAAAAATAATTTTATTACAGCAACGAAATTGTTATAAAATAAAAATAAATAAATTCATTAATTAACATGTTTGTGATAACAATAAATGTTTACAGTGTAGAAGATTCCCTCTAAGCGTTATACATTAAATGACAAAATTAAAAGACCCTCTACCCGCCACTTAATTAATTAAACAAAATTTTGTGTTTGAAAGATTTTTGCCAATATTTTTTTTAATTTAATTTTTAAAGCAACATTTTGTTTTATAATTTTTTGTTTTTATAGTTTATATTTTTATTAATTTTTCCAAATTTTTATTATTTTTATTTATAGAAAATTTTTATTCAAAATTTTATGGCCAATTTATATATTGAGTGATTTTGTAAAACACATCGTTATTGGATTTTTTATGTCTTTTAAACCAAAAAGGAAAAAAAACATTTTTTTGTTTAAATTGTTTATAATTTCTAAACAGATTTTAATAAATTTTACAACAAATTTTAATATGAATATTAATTTGATTTTTTTTTCATCAAAATTTTGAAAATATTTTCAAATATAAACAAAAATATTTTCAATGAAAATTATTGCCCAAACATCACAAAACAAGTAAGAAAACTATATTCGGCTATTTTGGATCCTTAATAACCCCCAACGATCATTAATAAAAAATCTTTAAAACAAAAACCATTTTTTGCTCTTTTCCAAAATTATGTTATTCATCTATGGGTCAGATTTATTTACTTCTTGCATCATATCAAAATCTGAACCGATTTACTTACATGCGTCTGCCAGTCTGTTGTTTGCATTGACAACAAGTTCATTGAAAGTTTCATTGAAATTTTATTTGTAATTATCCTGAGAAGTTTCTTCATTAAAACCAACAAAATCAGGTTCAGTATATCAAAAGATATAGACCGATATCTGAGATAACCTCTAAGTTCAAGCGAAGAATTTTCGTTAAACTGTCAATTATAAAACTCCTTTATTATCATTCCAAACATTTTCAAAATCGGTTTGGTCAAGTGGTTGTAGTATTGATGTCTGGTGGTAAAAAAAATCTGCTTTGACCTTGGAATGTGATATGTTATATGAGGGAGTGTAACCGCGTTAAACAAAAACGTGTTATAAGATCACGCGTTATAGGGGAGTTCACTGTATTTTAAAAATGTTCTCTTTTTTTAATAAATTTTTTCTAAAGAAAAATTTTTAACAAATATTTTTTGAGAGTCATTTTTACAGAAGAAGAAATTTGGATGAAACATTCTCTTAAAAATTTGTTTGCTATATTTATTAATAAATTAAGAGTAATTCTCTAATTATAGTTTTTTTCTTTAAATCATCTAATTTATAAGAAATTTTCTGCGAAAAGAAATAAAGTAAATTTTCCTTATTAATTTTATTTTTCAAAATGACCAAAATTTAATAAAAATTTATTTTAACTTTCTTTATTTCTCTCCCCATAGTGTTTTTACACACAACCTGTCTTCATCAATCTAAACATTTGTTTAATCAATCTAACGTACAAAGTACATAAGTTTTAAAATAATTAAATAATAAATCATTTTCATACAAAATACAAATGATAAAGATTTTTCAAAGGTTTTTTTTTCATTAAAATTAATTTTTTAGAGGATTTTTATAACCTCAAACTAATAAAACGAAAAAAAGATACAAGTAAGAATGCTGTATTCGGCTATATCGAATCCTCAACACCCTCCACCACAAGTGGGTGTGAAGTTAATACGTGCGTGTGTTATCATACGCATGCAAAGAAATGTCATTTCGTAATATGTTCCTCACAAACATTAATAATTGCGGCAAACATTTATTGTTATCACCAACATGTTAGTTATTTAATTAATTTTATATTAATAACAATTTCGTTGCTGTAACAAAATTATTTTTAATAAATAAATAAAAATATTGTGGTAGCAATATGTTGACTGATCACAATTTTATTGTTATTAAACAGCTCGTTATAAAAAAACTATTGTTATTAGAACAAAATATTATTTTTAGTTTACTGGCAACTAAATATGATAATGATTTTTTTTACTATCATAAATTTATTATTTAAAAAAAAGCAATTAAAATAAATAAAAATATATGATAAAAATATGTCAAATAATGTTTAAATATTTTCCAAAAGGTTCATATATGAGATGTGAAATATATTGAAATATTTCATATGAAAATATTTTTATTCAATAACAAAATAATGCGAACAAATAAATTTTTTATTGAACTAACAATATTTTTTTATAATAACAATATTTTTAATGTCGATAACAATATTTTTTGTTGCGATAAATATAATTTTAGTTGTGATAACAATATATTTAGTGGTGAAAACAATATTATTTAGTGGCGATAACAATAATTTTAGTTGTGCTAACAATATTTTTAGTGGTGAAAACAATATTATTTAGTGGTGATAACAATAATTTTAATTGTGATAACAATATATTTAGTGACAATAACAATATTAATATCAATGCAAAATCATAATGCGAATAAATTTTTTTTAGTTACGCCAACAACATCTGATAACAATAGTATGCTGCTTCTCGTTTATGGTTACCGCAAACATATTTTTTCTTTGCACGCACTCACAAACTTATAAAATTTACATAAAACTTGATATTATGGTAAAATTTCATTATAATTTGTTGATTTATGATTGAAAATTTTACGAAAGTTATTTGTCTGAACTTAGAGGTTGCCTCAGATATCGGCCTATATCTTTTTAATAAATTACCGATTATTTTGGTTTAAAATAGAGAACTTCTAAGGACTATAGCATATACTCAGTCCAAAATTCATAGAGCTCTGTCAATTATTGTGTATGTGAACGTGCCAGAAACAGACAGGCAAAGCTAAATCGTCTCAGAATTGGATTTGATGCAAGAATATATATATATACTTTATGGGATATGAGATGATTATACCTTCTTAGCGTTACACACCAAATGACAAAGTAAATATACCCCCTTCACCACTTGTGATGGTGGAGGGTATAAAAAACAACTAAAATGCAACATTGTGTTAGTTTTGTATGAAAAAAAAAGTATTTTTATTTAAATTTTTGTTTTAATTTTAATGTAACAATTTTTTGTTTTATTCAGTTTTGTTGTTGTTTCTCTAGAGCATCATTTTGTTTAACCTTGAATTTGTTGTGTTTCGAAACAACAACAACAAAACAAAAAAATATATTTTAATAATAAAATAAAATCTCAAATACTCTGGTTAAAGAATGTATTTTATGTTGTCATTGTTTTACTAAAATATATTTCAAATATTTTTCAAAAAAAATTTAATAAAAATAAAAACAAAATAAAAAAAATAATATTTTAATTTTCTAATGTCACTCATAAATTTTCCGCAAATAAAAATAAAATTGAAACAAAAAAAATTCTGAACGCAGTAAACGGAATATAAAATATTAAAACAGTGACACACTCTGTTATAATAAAAAAATAAAAATTAAAAAAATATTTAAATAAATAAAAAAAATATAGGAAAACATTTTATTTTATATGAAATTGTTCATTCCAGTTAATAAACAAAAAATATGAAAATTAAAAAAAAAGCAATAAATTTCAACTTTTTTCCTCAAACAAATTTTTATTTCGAATTTTTTTTTTTTTTTTTTAAGTTGACAATTGAAGTGTTTGTTTTACACCCTCCACCACCACACGAGATGATGAGGGTACATTAACTTTGTCATTGCGTGTGTAACGCCGCAAAGGCATCATCCCAGACCCCTTGGAAACATTCTCATGTCTAGAATAATTGTCTGAATTCAATGAAGTTAACTCAACTTATTTATTATAATTCTAAGCAGTTTCCTCCATATATCGGGTCATTAGCAAAAAATATAATCTGATATCTGAGACAAACTCAAAAAAATTGTGTTTTTTTTTAACAAAAAATAACTGGATTTAAACAAGAATTTAACCATAACAAAAAATCATTAAAATCGGATCAATAGAAGAAAAGTTATAGACTAAAATATGCTAAATTTTGATACTCTCGAAAATCTGTCGCAATTTTTTTCTTTCAAAAATATATATTTATTTTGACCCAATAGTAAACCCAAAAATATTAGATTGTGCTAGGATTATGATTCCAGCTAGGACGCTGTATGATATTAAGTCCATAATTTGATAAAGCTCACTTATAACGTCCCTTTTCGGAAAATGGGTTTGAGCTTATAAAACTCTTAATTAAAGATCAGTTCAATTGAATTTCGACATAATAACTTTTCTAACTAAATTTGATTTATATTATTAGTTTTACTAATCTCGAGTCATATTTTGCTACATATAGCGCCCAACCTCAAAAATTCTTATATGAATATGAATTAATTTAAAATCAACACGATTATTTTTCTAACTGTAATGAATATATGTTATTTTTTGACGAATATCGGTCCAGATTTTGCTATAGCTCTTATTTAAGTCTGGTTTGCAGAAAAATAACCTTAAAATTATAAGTCTTTTAAGGTGGAAACAATTCGATTAAAATTTGTTAAAATTATTGTTCCACACGTAACTAATTTAACAGATATCGGACCATATTGAATTTAATACCCATTTAAAGCCCCTTTCCAGATGAGGACTATATTTAGTTACTATAACATTTTATAATACGAATAATAAGTGTTTTGGTGCAAAATATTCAGCTCATTTTTAATTTTGTATAATGTTAATGGTGGAGGGTATTTAAGATTCGGCACAGCCACTATTTATACCTTCCACTACCACAAGTGATGAAGAGGGTATATTTACTTTCTTATTTCGTGTGTAACCCTGAGAAGGAATCATCTCAGACGCCAATAATGTATATATATTCTTACAACAAATCAAAATCTGAGTCGATTTTGCTATGACCGTCTTTCTGTCATTCTGTCAGTTGTTAGTACGCTCACATCCACAAAAAAATGACAGAGCTCTATAAAATTTGGCCTGAGTATTTGTTATAGACCTGAAAAATTTCCTATTAGTAAAAAAGCTAAATCGGTTCTGCATAATTTAAGATATAGGCCGATATCTGAAGCAACCTCTCAGTTTAAACCAAAAACTTTCGTAAAATTATCAATTTTAAATCGACAAATTATACTAAAATTTTGCCATAATATTAAGTCAAAACGATGCCAAAATTATTCAAATCGGTTCAGTTAAAGAAAGTTATAGTAAAAAATATAACTCATTAAGAAAAACTTTTATTTATTGTATATGTCTGTGAGTGCATGTGTGAGTGTGAACATACAAATTTACTTCACATGAATTTGTAGTGGAGGGTATTTTAAAGTCGGCATAACCAAATACAGCATTCTTATTTGTTTTTTTTTTTTGTTCGAAATGGTTATGTGTGTCACCATATAACCTAAAAATTTCGGTTAACAAGAGAATACAAAAAGAAAATCATTGATATGGGCAAAAAATTTTTTTCTTTGAATTTTATGCATAAAATTTATAGAAATTAGAAAAGTTGAAAAAAAAATATATGCAAATTTATAAAAAAAAATTGTTATCCTTTGTGGATTTTTTATTCATATTTTATTTTTCATTTTTATTACAAATATGAATATTTAAATTAAAAAAAAAACGTTTTTCTTTAAAAAGACATCAAAAAAATTTGAGATTAAAAATTATTGACCTCAACATTGTGGTTTAGAAATTAAAAAAAAAATTATTAAATAATTTTTAGTAATTTTTATTTAAAAAAGTATATAAAATTGTCAATAAATATTTGAATGATAAAATATTAAAGTTTAAAAATTCCACTCTTCGATTTAGAAATGAGTGCGAATGACTTTTTTCCTCTTCTCCTAATTAAATAAAAGAATTTTCGAGAAGAGAATTTTTTTGCAAATTTTTTATAGATATTTAACAGTTATTTTTAAAAATGGCATCTAATATGTTCTCTATGAGTTCCGTTACTAAACTTTACGCAACACGAAACTTCTATCCTCTAGAACTCTGCGCCCGTAAAACAATAATTATATTCTTCCAATTCCTGTTATTTGTTAACTCCAAAACTCACATAACACTCCTTTGCAGCAAGATTGTCATAACTCAAAAATCTCAAATTTCGACATAAAATTACAGTTGACTGATCATTTTTTTATTAATAAACTACGCAGGTCACTGAAAGGATCGTGAAAAAATGTATTATGATTATTACATTATTTGTTGACCGAAAATAAAACGTTTATTCAGGTGCTTTAGATAACAATTTTCTTTTAAGTGTATGTACAAATTCCAAGAAACATATTTCTGTCCATAGATTTACAAGTAAGAATGATATATTAAGCTTTGCCGAATCTTCAATCTCCACCATCACAAATGCGTAAGTAAGTAAATACGTTATATTTCATAAATACACACTCCGATATACAGTCACAAACGTCTTTAATACCAATAATAATTTTTCTTTAAATACAACACAAGAACACTTAATCATAAAATTCATTATATTTTTTGCTATAACTCTTTTTCTACTGAACCGATATTTTGTGGAATAATAATAAAGTTGATTTCACTCTAAATTATGCCAAAATCTTATTCTAATTTGTCGTTTTCTAATTGACAGTTTTACGAAAATTTTTCGCTGAAAATTAGAGCAGCCCTCAGATATCGATCTCTATATTTTGATATACTGAACCAATTTTGCTGAATTTAAATAGGAAACTTTTCAGGATAATTACAAATACTCAGGCCAAATTTCATTGAGCTCTATCAATTATTGTGGATGTGAGCATGTGAACAATCGGACGATCGGACATATCGACAGACATAGCTAAATCGACTCAGATATTGATGTGTTGTGTGATTATATACACATTATGGATTGTAAAAGTGAAGTGTATAAAAAAGTCTCTTTATTTTGAGAATTAATAAGCAAATATTTGGACAATTTTCTCTTATTAGAAACATTTTTCATAAAGAAGTTTCTTATTTAAGAAACAGTAACAGATTCGGGGTTTAAAAATTCTTTCAAATTTAAGAAAAAAACTCCCAAAATTTTCAAGTGGTTTTTAACTAAAAATTAATGAAATTTATAATTTCAAATTCTGTAAGTATTTTAGTTTTCTCTTATTTTTATACCCTACACCACCAAAGGTGGTGGGAATATTATGCATTTGTGCAGCTGTTTGTAACGGCAGAAATAGTCCTACCACCACTTTTAAGAATACTGTCCGACTCTGAATCACTTCCTGAGTCGATTTTAGCATGTCCGTCCATCAGCCCGGCTGTCTATCCATATAAAGTTTGTTCGCACAGTCCAGGTCGCAATTTTGAAGATATCTTAATGAAATTTGCACATAGTGGACTTTTTACGCCATAAAATTCCAAAATATTAAACGATTATAAACAACTTGTGCGAAAATGTGAATAACGATACAAAATTATACGAAAATCGATTCAGTATTACTCTCAGGTCCCATACAACCAGCCTTCCAAATATCACTTTGAAACTAAAAATCACATATAGAAGTGGGTATTTTAAAAATATTTAGTCAAATTAAAGTTAAATATAAGCCTAAAAATTGCTTTGCTAAATTATACGAGGGTCGTTTCTTAATTTTTTCTAACTACCATGTAATTCTCCTGGAAAAATTTCCTTAAAAATATATAAATTTTACATAAATGTTTCTTTGCTTACATAGTTATCAATAGGAAAAGCAAATAATACGAGGGCCGTTCATAAATTTACAACAAACAATGTGGTTTAGGGTATTACATAGCCGGGCTTCACCGACTAAATATATATTATATCCTCCACCACTACAAGTGATGAAAGGGTATATTTACTTTGTCATTCCGTGTGTATCGCTAAGAAGAAATCATCTCAGACCCCATAATGGATCAAATCAAAATCTGACTCGATTTAGCTTTGTCCGCCTGTCTTTTGTTGACACGCTCAAAACCACAATAATTGACAGAGCTCAATGAAATTTGGTATAAGTATTTGTTTTAACCCTGAGAAGTTTCCTATTTAAAAACCAGCAAAATCGGTTCAGTACATTAAAAAATATTGACCGATATCTGAGGCAAACTCTAAGTTCAAGCGAAAAATCTTATAAAACTGTCTTTCATTAATCGACAAATTAGAATGAAATTATGCCATAATATAAACCTGCATGTACTTCATTGTCATTATCCAAATCGGTTCAGTTAAAAGAAGTTATAGCCGAACATTTAACTATTTATGCTCATTAACAGTTTCTATTTGTATGTAAGAAAACTTTATATTTGTGAGTGTATGTGAGAGTGTTTATGTAAGAATTATAACGTTTTTCTTCACATGCATTTGTGGTGGAGGGTATTGAAGATTCGTCATAGCCGATTATAGCATTTTTATTTGTTTTCTTTTTTAATTTTGTTTCTGATTTAAATATCAAAATATTTAACGAATCTGCCTGCATTCAATTAAATAATTTATATTTTTAACAATTTCCTCTCTTAACTTCAATGTTGAACCCAGAAAAAACCTATAAATTTTATTATGAACAATTTAAAAAAAATTTAATTACTTTATAATTAATCGATTAAGAACAAAAAGAATTTCAGAACAAAACAGATACAAAAAAATCAAGAAATTAAAAAAACAGAAGGAATTATAGAATAAAAAAATAATGATTTAATTACCTTTTAACATTATTATTGATACCGAATACTACGGTTTATGGTGTTCAGGTGGTATAAGAGGCATGAGGCATGCTGTGCCTCAAATCAGGCGCAAATACGTTCACAACAAACGTATGCACCCTCTGCCTCCACTTCAAGTTCACGTGAAACGAAGCAAAAAAAAACTTTAAAAGCTGTTGCTCAGAGAGGGGAAGGGGATTCTGGTACTGGAACTAGTTTTTGTTGCAGCAGAAATTTATTGGTGTTGTTGTTGTTGTTGCTGCTGCTTAATGTTGAATTAAGTTCTCCAACAACAGCAAACTTTTAAGATAACAAACAAACTGTTCTACGATGGATGATCGTGGGGGTGGTGAAAAACAATAACAATTATAGAGGCTGGTTATAGATGATTTAGATCAGAAGCATTACGACATAAAGACATATAAATTTTATTGAAATCTTCTTCTTATTGTTGTTGTTGTTGCTGATTAAAAGAAACTCAATATCAAAAATCAAATTCAACAAAAAGTTATATGAAAAATGTTCGCTCTATTCTGCTGTTCTTTTTATGTTTTTGTGGATTAAATACTTTTTGTTGTTGTATTTCTTAAATTGAGGGGGCGTTATAGTTTCTGTTGAAAATTTGTTTTTGGCCATTAACACTGTATTTGTATTTGTATCTGTTGTTGTTATGTCTTGTTCATCTAAATGCTGATGGTGATGCCTCTGTTCCTGCTTCTGTTGTTCTGTTGTTATTGTTGCTGTTGCTATTTCTTATGATTTAGTTTATCTTTTCCATTTACACACACACAGGTAAACACATACATTTTACAAGATACACTTGAATTCATTATTATTTTTTATTTTAATTTTTATTTTAATTTATTTTTAATATTTTTTTCTATAATTTTTATTTTTTAGTTCATGTTTCATTTATTCTGTGTCTTTTTTCTATTTATTTATTGTTATTGGATTTTCTTTAGTTATTTTTTGTTGTTGTTTTGTTATTGTTGTACATTTGTTTTCATGTTGAGTCTGTAATGAAATTGAAAAATAAATTTAACATTGAAATTATTTCAAAATTCTTAAAAACAATTTAGTAAATTAAACTAAAATAATAAAATTATTTTAAAAATATTATAAAGATTAATTTAAAACACATTTCGTTTATTTAAATTATTTTATCTAAATTTTAAATCTGAAGTAAAATTTCAGACACTTATTTTTTGTAAAAAATTCTAAATATTTTTTTTTTCAAGAATTATTTAATAATTTATGAATAATTTCAGAAAATATGAAATTTTTTTAATATAAATTTTGATTTTTTAATTTTCTTTTAAGACAAAATCTTTGAAAATTTTCTTTTGATAGAAAATTTTAATAATTGTTTTTCTAATCAGAAATTCAATATTTTTTAAAAGATTTTTTAAAGGTAATTTTTAAAACTTTTTTCCAAAAACTGCTCCTTAAAAGAAAAATTCTTTTAAAAGAAATTTGTTAATAAAGTTTTTAATAAAATTTGGTCGTATTAAGCAAATAGAAATTTCAATTGGGAGAAAAAAATTCTCTTAAAAACTTTACAAATTTTCTCTTAATAAAGAAATATTTTTAATGATTTTTTTAAAGAAAAAGGAATTTTTTATATAAATTTTCTCTTAAAAGAATATGTTTAATAATTTTCGTCTAAAAGAAAACCTTTCATTAATTGATTTTCAAAAAAATCTTTTATAATTTTTTCTTTAAACATTTTTTTCTTTTTTTTCAATTTTACTCTTGAAAGGAAAATTTTTTATTTTTTTTCGAAAAGAAAATATATAGAAAATTTTCATAAATTATATTTCTTGATAAAAAACCAACATATTTTTATTCTTTATAAAACATTTTCTCATTATGAAAATCTTCTCACTTTAGAAGACAGAAATTTGTCCTTGTAGAAAATTCCATTTTGGAAAATAGTTTCTTAATAGAAAATATCTTTCTATATAAAAATTCCTTTTTATTAAAGATAAATAAGAAGGATTTTGATAGAAAATGTTATTAAAAGTTTTTTTTTTTTTAACACAAAAGTTTCTCTTAAGAGAAACCTTTTTTTAAAATTATTTCTTAATTTGATATTTTAAATTTTCTCTTTATGAAATTTTTATTTGGAAAAATTTTCTTTTTAAAACATTTTTCCCTGAATTTTCTCGTAATAGAAAATTTTCTCTTAATAGGAAATTTTATAGAAAATTAACTCTTAATGGGAAATTTTGTAAAACAATTTTCTCTATTTCTTAACAGAAATTTTTTCCTTATAAGAAAATTTAATAAAACAATTTTGGAAAATTATCTCTGAATACCTTTTTTTTGAGATTTATCTTAATAAATATTTGTTTAGAATTTTCTTTTTGAAATATTTCCCTTAAAATAAAAGAATTTATAGAAAATTAACTCTTAATAGAAAATTCTCTCTTAATAGAGAATTTACTATTAATAGAAATTTTTTCTTTATAGAGAATTTTCTATTAAAAATTTTATGAAACAATTTTTTATTTTTCTTTTTCAATATTTTCTGCAAAGTATTTCTTAACACGATTTTTTTTCTTTTAAAATAACTTTTCATAATTTTCTCTTATTAAAGATTTTTCGAAAAAATTTTCCTTTAATTTTTTTAACGGAAAATTTTATAAAATAAAATTCTCTTAATAAGAAATTTCTTTTACATATTTATTGAAAAATTGTGGAAAAAATTTATTTTAGCAGTAATTTGTCCATAAATTTTTATTTTGCAGAAAATCTTTTTTAAACTAATTTTTCTTTTAACAAAAATCTGTGAATAGAAATTATTATATAAAAAATTTTCTTAATAGAAAATTTTCCTCATTAGAAAATTAAAAAGAAAATGTTACAGAAAATTTTAAATTAAAAGAAAATTTTTTCCTTAAAAAAAGTTATATAAGTTTTTCTCTATAGAGAAAATGTTATAAACAATTTTTCTTGAAAGTAAAATATTATAGAAAATTTTCTCTCGAAAAAAAGTTACCGACATTTTTTCTAGAAAATATATAGAAAAATTTTTCTTGAACTAATTTTTTTATAGAAAAGAAATTTTTTAAAGAATTTCCCCTTTTAAAATTCTTTATATTTTATTCTTTACAGAATTTTTAGAGATTTTTAATAAAATTTAGGAAAAATAATTTTTAAAATTAAAAATTCATGTAAAGGAAAAAATAGTGTTAAAAAAATTCTCAAAATCTTATAACTTAAAATATAATAAATTTAGAATTATTAATCAAAATTGTTTATTTAAAAAAATTTAAAAATATCCTATTTAAGAGCAATTTTTAATCAAACTTGATAAAATTTGTTTATAGCTTCAAATAAAACTTAACCACAATTTGGCCTCCATCTTGTTTCACTTAAATTTTAATGAAATGAGAAAAACAAAACATGAAAGAAATCGTTGTTCTTTTCTTATTAAATAACTTTTGCCATAAATTTTCTAATAATTTTTTCTCAAAATAACCCAAAAAACCAATAAATACCTCAAACTATGCAATAAACTAAAATTCCTAAGAAAGCCTAAAAATATGCAAGACTAACATCCTTTTTTCCCTTCTTGTTTTCACTTGACATAAACACACATAAATTTTTATTAAATGATTTTAATTAAATTTTTTTGTAAATTTTCTTACAACCCAAATCAAAGAAGAGAAAAACACGAGAAATACGAAAATGAATGAATGAAATTTTTAATAAATTTTTATTTATGTTTGTATTGTTTTAGTGTTTGTGTGTGTGTATGTAGGTTTCATTAACATTTTCCTTAACTTGAAAAATAAGAAAGTTTTTTCTTCTTATGATTTTTTCTACTCAAAACATAATAAAAACATAAAATTTTAGCAAAAACGACTAAAAACCAGAAAGTTATATTCGGCTATGCCGAATCTTCAATACCCTCCACTACAAAATATATAAAAAAGTGAGTCATAAAATCGGTTATAATATTGACTATAACTTTTTTATACTGAACCGGTTTTGATAATTTTCGATTGATAAAAAATTTAATTTTCATTTTAATTTTTAAATTTTTAATTGAGAATTTTACCAAAGTTCTCCGCTTGAATTTAGAGATCGCCTAAGATATCGGTCTATATCTTTTAATATACTAAACAGATTTTGCCGGTTTTAAATAAGAATCTTCTCAGGGTTACACACGGAATGACAAAGTTAATATACTTTCTTCACCCCTTGTGGTGGTGGAGGGTATAAAATGAAAACAAATCAATATTTTATACTATGAAACATGAAAACCAACATTTGTATGTATTTAAATACATATACAAATGTACATATTCTATGTAATAACAGGGATGGGAGTTGAGGGCAAAAAATGTTTGTAAAATATTTAAGAAACGCATAATCAAATTTTTATTTATAAATATTTTTCTATTTATTCAAAAAAGTTTAAATTTTATTTTTTTTTATAAATTTAAATTCTCCATTTTTCTTTAATTTGTTTCAATAAAATTTAATAGTTCTCTTATTTTATCCCTTTTTCCAAACTCTCTCTCTCTCTCTCCATTATTTCTTTAGATAAAATTTACGTAAATGTTGTAATACCAACATAACTACAACAACAACAATAATAAAACACATCGGCAACTGTAATAACAGCAACAACAACAACAACGACAACTTTAACACAAACGAATAAACTTCGTAACTGTTATGGGAGTAAAGTCAAAAAATAAAAAATAATAAACAGAAAAAAGTTTAGCATATTTATGAGCGTTTGTTTGTAGTCTATGTGTGAGTCTGGCAGAAAAGTATGGTGGAGATATACCGTTATATGTTGAGTAAACTTTACTCTAATCCATGTTCACAAACACAGACACATTTATAAGGACAATACACGAACATACACATATATAAGTTGTATATAAACATTTTTCCACATAAATAAAATACAAAATACTACTCCTTCCCTTTTCCACTACAATTGTTGCACAGTGGGGCAATTGAATTATTTTAAAGGGGGAAAATGGGTCCTTAGCAAAGAGAGTTTATTAATTTTTTTATTTTAAAGATTATTTATATAGAGCTGATCAAATCTTGCACATCAAAATGTCTCTTCTATTTTCCTTAAACATATGGGCTCGTAAAGAGTTTTTGACAATAATTCTATAACTTTTTAGCCATACAAAATAACTAAATAAAATTTAACTTGATTAAAGAAACAGATATTTTGAGTTAATTTGAAGGAGTACAAAATTTCAGCTGCTATAGGGAGTAGTAGGTGACCTTGCAAACTTGGCCCATCTCAATATGGAGAGCTTTTCCGAAATGATTTTTTGGAACAATTCTTTTATCCGTTAAAACTATCAAAACCAAAATTGACATAATTATTGCTGAAGGGGGTTTGAAATGATTTGAAGCTCTCCATCTCGTCGGTGAGTGTAGCCGAAATCTTCAAAACTTGACCATCTCTGTTTGCATAGTTTTTCCAAAAGAATTTTTAAAATATTTTTATAACTTTGGAACTGTTAAAAAAGTCAAAATCAAATCGAACATGGATATAGCTGAGGATAAAATAAGTAAATTAGCAGGAGTACAGAATCCCACCTAGTCTGGGAGGTAAAAGACGGCCTTTAAAGTGTAGAGAGGGTACACTTATTATGGGTACTTGAACTCCTAGATAATGTTGAAAATGAGAAGGCAAAAAATCTAGCAATAGAGGGCTCCAAGATATAAGCCAATGGAGTCCATTACCTTTTAATGCACTAAGGACGAGGCTAAAGGAATGGGTGGAAACAGAACGCAGATCACTGTGAGACAGCGGAACTGTCGCCAGTATTACAAAAATACTATGGGGAGACCCAGATGCGGGGAAGACCATGAGTATTTTGTAATTACATTAGGGTGAGCTAAGTATGATGATGGGTGTCTTAACTGGACACTCTTCCCTTCTGGCACATATGAGGAGTATTGGAGTGGCCGATAACAATGAATGCAGGGCATGCGGAAGAATATTGAGACGTTGGAGCATTTCCTCTTTCATTGAACAACTGAGATCCCGGTATTTTATGGATGACACTTTATCTTATATATCCCAAGTAATGGGAATGGACTGGAGGAAACTGAGAAAGATCGTACAAGATACAAAGTCTACTAAGCATTTGGTATTTGACGCTTTTCCACACTAAGGTGTATTCCAAGGGACATGAGACATCTTCAGGGAGTCTTCTCTCTTCAAGCTAAGCTAATTTAACCTAAAAATTGGTTTCGATTTGAATATCTTTGAAACTACAATAGATTAAGAGATCTTAGCTTTAACCATGTGAAATTTCATTAAGATTTCTCTAACAGTTCAAAAATTACCGAATTATTTCCTAAAAAATAGCGATAAATATATCCGAGATGTCCAATTTGAAGGGCTACCTATTTTCTCCCAGCTGTAACCCTGTTAAATTTTATATAAATATCTTTAATGGTTTAAAAGTTACAGAATTATTTCCAAAAAAAATCTTTTGGAACTTTTGATTGAGATTTATAGTAATTAAAGTCCCGTTTTTGTAAAAGGTCTCGTATAGAAGTTGTGTGAAATAATGGACCAGTAGTGACGCCATTTTTAATAGGCTTCGTCCTTTCTTGAAAATAGCGGCATGTGCCAAATTTCAACAAGTTTTTTTTCAAAATTTCAAACTACATTTTGTTCTCAAGATTTGTAAGGACAATCAACTAAACGGATGAACGGACAGATGGGATATGGGCTCAATAAGTGATTTTGAACAGATTTGTATACCTTAAGAAGGGAAAATAACTATTTTGCTTTCATCATCCACATTGTTGTTTAATAAACAAATTTAAATCACTCTCAGCCCACTGTGCAAATATGTATATGTGCTTATATTTTTATGTATGTTTATTGTATGTATTAGTATAAATATATTTGTATTAGTGTTAGTATGTATATCCTTTTAATGTTAATTTGTTTTCTTTCTTTTTCTTATATGTTTGTTGTATTTGTTGTTGTTCTTATATACATTTTTATATGCCTCCAATTCAGCAATTTCTTTTGATTGTTTGTTATTGTTTCATTACATCTCTTTTTTTCTTTTTCCTTTTTTCTGCTTCAGTTTCTATTTTTTTCTTTGTTTTTTTTTTTTCAAATGTTTTGGATCCTTTGAGAATTTTTTATTGTTATATTTGAGTTTTACTAACAAACTACAGACATATACACACACACATAAACAAATGAACAAACATTTATACAAATTTCAATTGTTTTTATTGCTTTCAATTTTTGTAATAAAAACTCTAAAAAAAAGTAAGAAAGATGGAAAATAATGAAATTATTTTTAAGAATTTGTTTATTAAAATGAGTTCAATTACTTTGTCATGGTTTTACGTTTTATTTCGATATTTTTTTTTTTGCTTCTTTTTCAGGATTTAGAAATGTGAAAAAATAAACAAAATAGAACAGAACCAGAACTAGAAGAAAAACACTGGTGCAAATTACTACAAATGCACACAACTTCTTTTTTAAGAATTAGGAAAAAATAAATAAGAAAATATTTAGTGGACAAATAATAAGGAGTGAGATCGAAAAATTCTTAACATTTATACACACAGAAAAAACATGAGGCAAAATCAACGTTGAACATAATTGATTTAAGATTGAATACATTTTTTTCATTTAGTTTAAACTGAAGTAGAATATTTTCAAGAATCTGTATTTACTGTGAAACAATGTGAAATGAAAAATTTTTTATGAAGCAAAATTAGAACTGAAGAAAAATTAAATTATTTATATTTTAATTAATTTTACAGTGATTTTGTATGTATGTATGTATGTATGTATGTATGTATGTATGTATGTATGTATGTATGTATGTATGTATGTAAGTATATATGTATGTACGTATGTATGTATTTATGTATGTATGTATGTATGTATGTATGTATGTATGTATGTATGTATGTAACGTATAGACTCCAAAACGACTCGACCATTTTTGACCATGGAAAGGGGTACCCTTTTTTTGATCTCACTCCTTTTTTTCATTTTCTATTTCACTACCATTCTTAAAGGCACTTCCTATAAACTTTTTTTTTTATATTCCTTGGAAGATTAACGAACACCATTATGTCCATTCTTAAATGAAATACGGACAGAAAAGTTCCATTGAATGCATGAATCGCTCATTAAAAAAACTTCATCTTTATTTTCGAATGAGAGCAACAAAAATAAAGAAAAAAAATCATATGCGTTTATAGGAATATGCATCAGTATATGTTTGTATCAATTGAAAAGAATTTTATTGATTTTGCTAATTAAATTTCGTGTTTTTGTTTTTGTTTTATTTTTATATTTTTATTTGTAGAAGAAGATGCCAACATTGAATTCTTTACATTTCCTTCGTCACCTTAACGCTTCTTTCTCCACTCTCTTCCTCTCTCTCTATTCTTTAACATCCTGTTTTTCTTCTAACAAATTGTTTTTCTCTCTTATAATTTCTATATTTTATTTTGGTCTCGTTCTTTTTTTTTTTTAACTTTAAGGTGGGTGTGTGTTGTAATTTGTCATTTAATGTTTTTTATTTTTCATTTTTTATTGTTGTTGTTGCTGTTATTTTGGTAGTTTTTCTTATGATTTATTGTCGTCTTTTGTTATTATTCTTTTACGATTTCTTAAATTTTTATTAAGTTGTTTATTGAAATGTTAACGTCTTCGAAGAAAAGAAACTATTTTCATTATTATTTATTGTTATTAAAATCATTCAATATTTAAAGAAATATGATTACATCTCTAAGCAGCTATAGTTATACCCAGCAAACATTTAGGTTATATAAAGAGAAAATTTCTCAAAAAATTATATTTAAGAGTAAATTTCTAAAACAAAAAAATAAATTTTAAGAGAAAGATTTTCCATAAACATTTTTTATAAAACTTTTAATATTTTCTTTTTTAATTTTAAGAGAAATTTTTATAAAATATTAAATTTTAATTTTTTTTGCTTTAAAAAAAAAATATTTATAAATTTTCTTTAAAAAATTTTTCTATACAAATTTCCTTTCAAAGAAAATTTTCTATACAAATTTCCTTTCAAAGAAAATTTTCTATACAAATTTCCTTTCAAAGAAAATTTTCTAAAAAAATTTCCTTTCAAAGAAAATTTTCTATAAAAATTTCCTTTCAAAGAAAGTTTTCTATTAAAATTTCCTTTCAAAGGAAATTTCTATACAAATTCCATTCCAAAGAAAATTTCTTTAAAAATTTCCTTTTAAAGAAAATTTTTTATGGTAATTGTCTTTATAAATTTTCTTTCCAAGGAATTTTCTATACAAATTTCCTTTTAAAGAAAATTTCTATACAAATTTCTTTTCAAAGAAATTTTTCTAAAACAAAATAAAAAAAATAAAATAAAATAAAAAAATTTTTTTAATTTTTTTAATTCTTTTAGTAAATGTTGTAGAAGTTTCTAAAAAATATGAAATTTTTAGTAGATAAATTTTTCACAAAATTTTGTTTAAGAGAAAATTTCCTTTAATAAAAAAATTTTCTAAATGATAAGAAAAAAGAAAATGTTTAAAATTCCTTTTTTTTCGGAAGAAAAAAATAACAGAAAATAATTTTTAAATTTCTGTTTTCTATAATTTTCGCCACATTTTTAATGAATGAAATTTTACTATAAAAATTTCTTAAGTTTATAATCTTCAATTATTCTAAATATTATTATTTTTATGCCAAGTTAAATTCCAATTATGGCGCCTTAATATTTTGTTTTTGTTTTCATATCAAACAACAATCAAATTAAAATTAAACTCATGTTTATTTATATTAAACAGACTGATTTTGTATAAAAAAAATATTTCATTTTTTATAGCTCCGATTCTTAAAAATTCTCAATATCTTTATTTATAAAAAAATAAATTCATTTTTGAACTTTGTAATAAACACATTAACACCCAAACAAACAACCCTATAAAATCTATTAATTATAGCATTTTCTCTCTTCATATTGATCGGATATGAAAAATAGGCTGATATTGAATTATCCCAAATAAGTAAATATTCGTTGTTTTCGTGTTTTTATGATTTCGATGAATAAACAACAACAAGAAGTTAGAAATCGAAAAAAACGAAAAGAAAAGGTGAATTTGCCCACCACAGATTTAAGGAAAACAATAAAAGAAAATAAACAAAAACACCTACAAAATTAACTAAAAACACAAACTAATCTTCTCACAAATATACAAACAAATACACACACATACATACATACATACATACATACATACATACATACACACATACATACATATATACATACATTTATTAAATATTTAATGTCAATAACAGCGATGAAATGAAAATGAATTTTAGGAAATTGAAATCGTATTAAAATAATCGAGAACATAAGAAGATTAAGGGCAACAAAATTTTATTCACAAATAAATTTTGGATTCAATTTGTAAATAATCTCAAGATTATGAACGAAGAAAAAAATGTACAAATAATTTAATTAAACATTTTCTCTTCAAACAAATTTTCATAGAAAAATTTTTCTTCAACAAAATTTTTTATGAAAATTTTTTCTTCAACAAAATTTTTTTTTGAAATTTTTTCATCAACAAAATTTTCTTTTAAACTTTCATCAACAAAATTTTCATAGACAATTTTCTTTTAAACCAACATTTCAATGAAAATTTTCACTTCAACCAAATTTTCAAAGAAAAATTTCTCTTCAGCTAAATTTTCAAAGAAAATTTTCTCCTCCACCAAATTTTCAAAGAAAATTTTCTCTTCCACCAAATTTTCAAAGAAAATTTTCTCTTCCACCAAATTTTCAAAGAAAATTTTCTCTTCCACCAAATTTTCAAAGAAAATTTTCTCTTCCACCAAATTTTCAAAGAAAATTTTCTCTTCCACCAAATTTTCAAAGAAAATTTTCTCTTCCACCAAATTTTCAAAGAAAATTTTCTCTTCCACCAAATTTTCAAAGAAAATTTTCTCTTCAACAAAACAGATTTAGACCTACGATCACAATATAAAAGTGAAGTAAATCACTGGTAAATAGAATATCAACAACAACAATGACAAAAAGCCAGCCAAATGAACACGTTGCAAAAGTTTATTGCCAAAAAGAAATTGTAAACAAAAAATAACAAATAAAAAACCACCAACAAATTATAAAAAAAACTGCACGAAAAAGACCAACACAAACATTTATAAACAATAAAAGATACTTAAATACCCAACAAACAAATTCAGTAAAGAAAAATATTAAACATTTTTTAGAAACTTTAAACTCTTAAAAAAATATAGAAAATTTTCTCTCGAACAAAATTGTATATAGAAAATTTTATCTTGAAAATTTTTTTTATAGAAAATTTTCTCTTGAACAAAATTTTTATAGAAAAATTTCTCTTAAACAAAATTTTGTATAGAAAATTTTCTCTCGAACAAAATTTTGTATAGAAAATTTTCTCTCGAACAAAATTTTGTATAGAAAATTTTCTCTCGAACAAAATTTTGTATGGAAAATTTTCTCTCGAACAAAATTTTATATAGAAAATTTTCTCTCGAACAAAATTTTATATAGAAAATTTTCTCTCGAACAAAATTTTATATAGAAAATTTTCTCTCGAACAAAATTTTATATAGAAAATTTTCTCTCGAACAAAATTTTTATAGAAAACTTTTTCTTTTAAATAAAAAATTTTCTCTTTTATAGAAAATTTTCTCTTTTATAGAAAATTTTCTCTTTTAAAGAAAATTTTCTCTTTTATAGAAAATTTTCTCTTTTAAAGAAAATTTTCTCTTTTATAGAAAATTTTCTCTTTTAAAGAAAATTTTCTCTTTTATAGAAAATTTTCTCTTTTAAAGAAAATTTTCTCTTTTATAGAAAATTTTCTCTTTTAAAGAAAATTTTCTCTTTTAAAGAAAAATTTCTCTTTTAAAGAAAATTTTCTCTTTTAAAGAAAATTTTCTCTTTTATAGAAAATTTTCTCTTTTAAAGAAAATTTTCTCTTTTAAATAAAATTTTCTCTTTTAAATAAAATTTTCTCTTTTAAATAAAATTTTCTCTTTTAAAGAAAATTTTCTCTTTTAAAGATATGATTTCTTTTTAATTATATAATTAAATTAATTAAAATAAGATTTTCCTTTTTATATTCTTAATATGATTTTTTAAAGAGAAAATTGTCTGTAAAGACTGATATTAAATTTCTTAAAAAGACAAAATCTTGTATAAAATTTCTTAAAGGAGAAAATTTTCTACAAAATTTAAAAAAAATCTATAAAATCTCCTTCAAAGAAAAAAATTTCCTATAAAATTTCTTTTAAGAGAAAATGTTCTTTTTCAGAATTTTTTTGTAAAATTTATTATTGAAGTTTTCATTTGTATTTTTATTTAAAGTTATAGAAATTCTCTAACCTTCTCTTTGAATTATGCTTAAAATTATGCCAAAACGCACATACCTACACGCATACCCGTACTCATAAAATTAATCTCTTTATAATATTTTTAAGTATCGTTTTTTCGTTGTTGTTGTATTTCTTGTTCACTAAAAGTAATGAAAACAATACTCGTAATAATGAATGAGTTTTAAAAACGAAACTACCGATTATTTGCAATAAAATGGAGGTTGAACAAGAGAGAGAGAGAGAAAGCAATACCAGTCACATTGTAAGATAAAAAGAGAGAGAGATAAAGAGAGATAGATAGAGAGTAAATAAAAATCGACAGTTGATGAATTGAAATCAACAACAAAATAACAACTAAAAACTACTTGAAAGAAAATGAAGAATAAAACTTCAAAATAAAAAAAGTTGAGTTTATGCGGGTGTGTGTTATTTACTGTCATTACTTGCAATTCATTTTGTATGTATGCTGTTATTACAATGAACACACATACATACACACACACATGTGTATATTATAGAATATCTGAAAAACGCATAAATATATGTTTGTGTATAAGTAAAGTTAAGGCAGATTTTCAACCATTTTGTTGTTATCATTGTTATTCATTCACGACTGCTGTTGTTGCTGATGATGATGATGATGATTATGATGCTGCTGTTATTGTAGTTGTTGTTGCATAAAATAAAAACCTCCGAGACGACATTAATATATATTGTATACGACCTTCACCTATTTTCCCCATTTTTATATCAGTTTTTTTTACCAATGACTTTTATACAACATGAATTGAAACTGCAGCAACAAAACTCTTCATTAACAAACAACCAACAACAACAATATCAGCATCAACATCAACATCGAGGAATAATCAAAATCTCCCCCATTATCCACCCAAAAACTATTCTGTGTTGTGTACTGTTGCAAGTGCAAATGTACAAAGCTTGTTTTTATGTATCTGTATCTGTGTGTATATGCATGTGTATGTACGTTTGTATGTACAGCAGAATGTACCAAAAAAGAACCTTTTAACTCTACTTATTGCACTTACACTAGAACTTTTACTACAATGACTCAAAGTTTAAAAGAGGGAAATCTTTCTGAAAGACATTTTTCTTTACAGAAATTTTAAAGACATTTTCCATCCAACATAATTTTATAAAAATCTATAAAATTTTTATAGAAAAAATTTTCCTCCACCAAAATTTTATAGAAAATTTTCTCCTCCACCAAAATTTTATAGAAAATTTTCTCCTCCACCAAAATTTTATAGAAAATTTTCTCCTCCACCAAAATTTTATAGAAAATTTTCTCCTCCACCATAAATTTTTATAAAAAATTTTCTCCTCCACCATAAATTTTTATAAAAAAAATTCTCCTCCACCAAAATTTTATAGAAAATTTTTATTTTCTCGTAAAATAAAAAAAATCTCTTTAAAGAAAATTTTATAAATAAAATCTCTATATAGAAAATTTCTCTTAAAGTAGATTTTTAGGAAAATTTTCTCCCAATTATAAAAAAATTATCCTAAAAGAACTTTTCTCATAACGGAAATTTCATAGAACCTTTTCTCTTAAAAAAAATTTCATAGAACATTTTCTCTTGAAGAAAATTTTATAGAACATTTTCTCTTAAAGAAACTTTCATAGAACCTTTTCACTTAAAGAAAATTTCATAGAAAAAAATATTTAATAGAAAAAGGAAATTTTAGAGCAAAATTCCTTTAAATCTCTGTCTCTCATTTAGATGTGCTGCCACCTCCTCAGCAGCATTCACTAAACCAGTTTTATTTTTTATGTATGTGTGTATTTAAAACATAAAAGCAACAACAACAACAATAATAAAAACAACATAAAGTTAAATATAGTATGTATATAAAAATCTCATTCGTGCAACATTCTTTAAAAAAATCTGTATGTTAAGTGAGACATTATCCATGCACATTTAGCCACCAGCCATGACACTTTTCTTCTGAACATTTTTATTTTTTCTTTCTTTTTTTCATAATTTTCATTTTTTTTTTTGCTTTTCTCTTTGAATTTTACACAAGTGTTTGTTATATTTACATAAATCTATAAAAAAAGTAAGGGGGGTTTACATACTCACACATACAGACATACATATATATAAATATACATATATAAAACATCTGTTAAAATGTGTGTGTAATGTGAATTAAATTTATTTTAATATTTAAAACACGCATTTTTATAATTCGAATGCATATTTACACACACACACACTAACACACTCACAGATACACAACTGGTAGCTAAAGGTTCTCTTTGTACTGTTATGTATTTATTTATTAAATATGAGAGTTTGTATGTGTATTAATGTCTGAGTTGATTATTGTAGTTGTTGTTGTTTTAATACATAGTTGAGCATTTTTTATTTAAAGTACTTTATTTTTATTAATTTTGACAGATACACACACATTTAAATGTTATAGAAACAGTATTATAGATAATTTGTTGTTGCTGTTGTTGTTGTTGGTGTTTTTGTATTGCAGTTGTTTATGTAAATTGTAATTTGTTTTATGTCCACCACCACAAGTCGTAAAGAGGGTATATAAACTTTGTCGTTCAGTGTGTAACGTTAAAAAGAAATCATCTCAGACCCTAAAATGTATATATATTCTTGCATCAAATTAAAATCTGAATCGATTTAGCTCTATCCATCTATATGTTTTTTGCCACTCACTCACATCCACAACAATTGACAGAGCTCAGTGAAATTTGGCCTGAGAATTTTCTATTGTCCTGAAAAGTTTCCTATAAGAAAAAAGATAAATCTGTTGTATATAATTAAAGAAAGAAATCGATATCTGAGGCAATCAACTTCACTAAATTGTAAATTACAAATCAATAAATTTGAATGAAATTTTGTCGTTATATTAAGCTAAAATGATCCAACAATTATCAAAATCGGTTCAATAGAAAAAAGTTATAGTCAAAAATGTAACTAATTTTATGATTCATTAAGAAAAACTTTTATATATTGTATACGTTTGTGTGTGCCTGTGTGAGTGTGAACGTACAAAACAAACGTATTTACTTCACAGACATTTGTGATGGAGGGTATTGAAAAGTCGACATAGCCGACTGTAGCATTCTTACATGCTTCTAGTTGTTTTTCTTGTTTTTTGCCTCATTTAAATGTAAAAATTTTTTTATGAATAAGAAAAATTATTTTCAATAAATTTTAAAAATAAAATTAATTAAATCTTTTTTGAACACAAATTAATTGATTTGTTATGAATACAATTTAAAGGAGAAAAAAGCATATAAAGGTGGGTGTAGAATTTTTTTTTTATAAAATTATTAAAAAAGAAATAAATTAATGGAATTTTATGTTTATTGAAAACAGGAAATTACACTGAGTAACAATTATTAAAATCAGATAAGAATCTATTATGAATCTGTGTTTGTACTATCGATTTTGCTTAAAGTAATATCAGATTATAAAAATTTTGATAGGACCAGGGGGAGTGGTCAAAGCAAATATTGATTATCGAATATATAAAGAAATATAACAGCAGACATTTTCAAATTTGGTTTCAATCCCTTCTTCAAGGGATCAACTACAGCGAGAATTTGGTGCCAATTACTTTGTGAAATTTCTATCGAGATCTAGGACTGAGGGGATTTTTTGTGCAGCAGGGCACATCGGGTAAAAGCTAGTTTTATATATATATATATATATATATATATATATATATATATATATATATATATATATATATATATATATATATATATATATATATATATATATATATATATATATATATTGATATAGTTTCATATAAAAAGTCAAAAGTCCCACACAGTCAGGAGCATAGGCCTTGTAGCCTTCATATATATATATATATATATATATATATATATATATATATATATATATATATATATATATATATATATATATATATATATATATATATATATATATATATATATATATATATATATTAATATAGTTTCATATAAAAAGTCAAAAGTCCCACACAGTCAGGAGCATAGGCCTTGTAGCCTTCATAAGTTTGTCACCTCGAGTATGTAAAGCTGTTCCAAAACGATTTTATGTAAATAATTTTCTAACTTTTCATCCATGCGAGATATCTAAATAAAATTTAACATGAATATAGCTAAGATATTTCTGAATTAATTTGGAAGAGATAAGTACCCCAACTTGCCAGGAGAGTTGTAAATAACCTTACAAAGTTGGTCACCTCAGACAAGCAAAGTTGTTTCACAACGATTTTATGTATATAATTCCTTTACTTTTGATCCATTCGATCCATCTAAATAAAATGTTATCACGTTTATAGCTAAGGAGTTTCTAAATTGATATGGAAGAGTATAGAATAAAAGTAAGCCAGGGGAACAGGGGTTGACGTTTCTAAGTTGGGCATCCCATCAAAACTTATTTTGAACGGCCTTCATAAAGACAGGGTGATTATTACAATAGTAAAAGTAACCTTTTGTACAAAGTGTATACTTTTCCCTTAAATCCAACCTAAACTAGGCATCCACGAGCCAAATTTAGCTGCCTGATTCAAATTATGTAAATTTTGAATAAAATGTTGCCCTCTAGACTATAAAAACCATGATTAATTTGTTCACAAGTTGAAGATCTTTATGGAACCATTTTTAAGCTATAAAAACTTTTGTAACAGCCCTCGTAAAATGCGAATTCCTGATCGATTTTTCCTATAATCATTATCAACAGCCCGTTTTCAAAATGGTCCATTGACGTATACTTAATATTTATTTTATTTAATTTTTAATTTTCTCAAATTTCTAAAAAAAAACTAAGAGTTTCGTTGAAAGTTTCTCTTAAAGTTTTCTTCTTCATAATGATAAAAATGATAAAAAAATATTTTTATTTTTTTCTTTTCTGTTTATAAAAATAACTTTTACTTGTTTTTAATTTGTTTACTCTCATTTATAAACGATAATTATCTTTAACACTCATACGCCCCATAGAAACGAAATAAAATTGTTTTATTTGAAGATTTTTATTTTTGTATTTAGTTTTTCTCTCTTTATTTTTTATAGTCCTTTTTTCTTGCTTTAACATTTTATAACCCCCCATTGTGAATTAAATACATACAAACAACACTATGTTTACACTACACATATACCAACATACACATATATGTATACACATACATAAACAAGTATGTGAACTGAAACAGATACGTTTTATAGATATTTGAAAAGTTCACTCTTCAGAGATGTGAAATAAAAATAAGAAATTTAAATTAATTTTTTTCTTCTCAAAAAAAAAAGTATCAAAAAATTTCTTCTCCACCAAAAATTTCATAAAAAATTTTCTCTTCCCAAAAGAACTTTTATTGAAAATTTTCTCTTCCAACAAAAATTTTATAAAAAATATATGCTCTTCCACAAAAGTTTTCTAGAAAAATTTCTTTTCCACCAAAAAAATTAATAGAAAACATTCCATTAAACCAAATTTTTTTTAGAAAATTTTCTCTTTAACCAAAATTTTATATAAAATTTTTTCTTTCATCGAAAATTTTGTAGAAAATATTTTATATTTTATTTAAAAAGAGTTTGGGTGAATCTTCCAAAAAAAATTTATAGAAAATATTCTCGTCCACAAAAATTTTTAATAAATTCTCTTTCACAAAAAAATTGTAGAAAATTTTCTCTTCCACCAAAAATTTATAGAAATTTTTTTGTCTACAAAAAATGTTAATTTTAGTTTCTTAAATCAAAAATTTTATAGAAAATTTGTTCTTCCAAAACAAATTTAATATAAAAATTTCTCTTACAAAACAAATTTTATAGAAAATTTTCTCTTACACAAAAAAATTTTATAGAAAATTTGTTTTTCCAAAACAAATTTAATATAAAAATTTCTCTTACAAAACAAATTTTATAGAAAATTTTCTATTCCGCAAAAAAATTTTATAGAAAATTTTCTCTTCCACAAAAAAATTTTATAGAAAATTTTCTCTTCCATAAAAAAATTTTATAGAAAATTTTCTCTTCCATAAAAAAATTTTATAGAAAATTTTCTCTTCCATAAAAAAATTTTATAGAAAATTTTCTCTTCCATAAAAAAATTTTATAGAAAATTTTCTCTTCCACAAAAAAATTTTATAGAAAATTTTCTCTTCCACAAAACAATTTTATAGAAAATTTTCTCTTCCAGAAAAAAATTTATGGAAAATTTTTTCTTCCACAAAAAATTTTATGGAAAATTTTCTCTTCCACAAAAAAATTTTATAGAAAATTTTCTCTTCCACAAAAAAATTTTATAGAAAATTTTCTCTTCCACGAAAAAATTTTATAGAAAATTTTCTCTTCCACAAAAATTTTATATGTATTAAAAAATTACATACAACTGGTATTTTGTTACACCCTTATGACCATGCATTGTGTAGGCCCCATACCTCTTCTTTTGACCCTAACCGTTCTTCATTTTGTCCAATAAAACTGTAACCTTTAGAAAATGATTTAGACCAATTTAAGAACTCTCACCGTATAGTTTCTAGAAATTTTATAATCAATTTTTACCGTCCTTCATTTTGTCCTATAAAACAGATCCTTGAGATCCAAATATGAGAACTCTTACTATTATAGTTATTTAAATAATCAATAAATAATATTTGCTTTGTAAGGAGAGGGGGTAAACCCTCGCCCTGGTCCTATCGGAATTTTTTATAGTATATTGGAATCATGCATTTCAGCAAAATGGGCTCAGCTGTCTACAAGTGCCAAACAAACACAAATTCATTTTTATATATAAAGATTTTGGGCGAATTATTTAAGAAAAAAATGTTTTTTGAAACATTAAATAATTTTTATAATTTTTTCAAGATGGCCACTTTTGAAAAGCCACTCACTCATCTCACGAAAGCACCTTAACTAAAACCATGTAAAATTTTATTAAGATATTTCGAACGATTCCAACGATTATTGAATTATTTCCGAAGTATGAATTTTTGGTAAATTTTCAAACATGATCATCTTGGGAAAGCGACAAACTGTCGCCCGGACTTGCTGCACTGACTAGAAAACTCTTTAGCTAACTACTCGCAACCAATAACTTTAGATTTCCCTTCTCTGCTTAATAGTAACATAGATAGTAGTTTTTCCCTACTAACAGTCTCTACAGACACACACATACATATTTGTACGTTTATATGTTCATAATTATTTGGGTTACAACTTCACTTTTACAAGAAATATGCGAGAGTATTTATCATTTGGACCAAAATTGAAATGTATGTTTTGAATGTTTTGAACACTGTCAATGATGTGTGTGTGTTTGTTCCAAATACAAACATGTGATATTCTACTCTTATTTTAATCACAATAACAACAACAAATCTCAAACAGCAAAAAAAAGGAATAAATAAAGTTACAATTTTCGTAGTGGAAAAAGGGGAAAAAGAAGAAGAAGTAATGAGAACAATAGCAAACAAACACTAATAAATTTTAAGTACAAATAACCAATTTTAGTTAAGTACTAAAGTACTATTTGTTTGTTTGTTTGTTTGGTAATTAGTTTTCTGATGTTTGCAGAAAATGGTCTTAAAGAGCAAAAGACTATTTTTATAGCTTTTCTTTGGTAATTAAATAGTCTTGTTTGTTATGGTCTGTTGACAGGACAATACCAACATAAACAAAAATAGTTAAAAAGTGTGTGTATCTGTATGAGTTTTTATAACGGTATTAAATTAATGTTTTAAATTTTTTGTTGTGTTCATATTTTGTTAAACATATTTTTTATCACTTCTATTCTTTATTTCATTTACTCTCTGTCTCTCTTCAATGATGTCTCTTATTGTCACTTGTTCTCTCATGCTAAAGCTCTCTCGTTGCTCTCTTTCATTTTATTGGTATTTTTATTCGTTTGTTTTCATATGAAATTCCTTTACCAAATTTTTATCATTACTTTTACATATTTTGTGATACAAACTCCCCAAGATTTTGTCACAAGAGATGTGGAGAAGATGTCAGTGTCATGTACTGCTCTCTGTTGTTTTTAGTTAGATTGTCAGTGTTGCCAAATTGATGTTAGTAAATATGAAAGATTTAAAAAGTATTTTTAATAAAACATTTCAATCGTTAAAAAAGTTATATAAGTCTGAATTTCGAACTTTAAAAAATTAATATTTTCAGTTCTTTTTTTTAGAAGGCGGCAATATATCTTCTCTGATGATGTTATTAAATGGTTTTTAAAAATAATTATTTATTAAGGAATTGTATTTAAGAGAGTTTAAGGTACAGATCTGTAAACAAGCCCTATCGAAAATTGATAAATTAAAAAATAAAAAATTGTTTGTTCAGCTGGAATCAAATTTACATTATCTGAATTATATAGTTGCAAATGTAAGGTTAACATCCAAAAAATATTTTTTTATGTTCGGTTGACAGTTTTACGGCTCAACTACGAAGCGACTTTGGCTGACTGCTTTTCTCAACTGCTTCGTTTTATGTTTTTACACCGCAGCTTCGATTGACTGCTTCGTTTGACTTCGTCTAACTCTGCTCAAAGCAGCCTTCAGTTAATTGTTTTACACAGTAGTTTATACAGCAGCATCGACTATACACCACAGCTACTATTATCTGCTTTTAACAACGACTTCAACCGTTTCACAACTTCCGTTGACCCAGCGTAAAATCTATTCAAGCGACCATTTTGCACCGCGGCTTGCACAGCGGCTTTGTCTGTAAGCTTCTTCTCAACTACTTTGTAACAGACTTCGACCTCGGCTGCCTGTTTTACAACTTCGGTTGACTCTGTGCAAATGAGGATTTGGTTGACTTTAGATTTACGGTTTGAGTGTTAGGTGAAGCATGTGAGTGATTTCGACGGTCAAAGTCTCAAAAACAAGTAAAACTGTTAAATTTTGATAGGAATAAGGTATAACTTTTAATTTTATATAACTTTCTTGATTTATATGACAAAATTTGAATTTCGAAAATTTTCGAACTTAATTTCGAATTTTCAGAAACAAGCTAATATCTTTAATTTTGAAAGGAAATAAAGAAAAAATCGATAGTTTTAAAATTTTTTTGATTTGTATACCTAAATTTGAATTTCGAAAATTTTTGAATTTAATTTCGAACAACCAAAAATGTTTACTTTTGAAAGGAAATTAAGAAAAAAACTAAATTTTTAATTTTTATTGAATTTTTTTTTTTTTCAAAAATTTTTATGTTAAAAATTTAAATCTTTAATAATTCATTTCAATTAAATTTGTGTACCCTTTTAATAAACAAATATTTGTTTATATTGAACATTTTCATGTTCATAAAATTTTATACGTTTTCAAATTAATTTTTAATTTTCAACATTTCTTCCCTTTTTACAACTTTTCACCTAAAAAATAGTTTTTTTTTATGATAAACAACAATTGTGTTAAAAAAATTTTACGAGTCCATAAAATTAAGAAAAACTCCTTTTTTCATTGCTTTAATGCGCTGTCTGTCAGACACACTACTGGGTGTTAGTGTGTCTGTATTCATGAGTTTTGAAAATAATGTAAATTTGTTTTTTTCTAAATTTCAAATAAAAATAAACAATTTTAGTCAAATTTTGTTTGTTGTTTGTAGTTTTTAACAAGTTTTTGTTGTTGTATTTATTAAGAAAATGTTTAAATTGAATCAATTGTTATCTAGTTGATTTGTTTATGATAAAATGTTTGTTGTTGTTTTTAGAGAAATAGAAAAAAAATAAGAAACATAATGAAAATAAAGTTTTATTTTCATAAATGAAATTCGAGTTAAAACAAAATAATTATGAACTTAGATGTTGCCTCAGATATCGGTCTATATCACTTAATATACTAAACCGATTTTACTGATTTTCAATAGGAAACTACTTAAAATTTTAACAAATACTCAGTTCAAATTTCATTGAGCTCCGTCAATTATTGTGGATGTGAGCGTGCCAAAAACAGACAGACGGACAGACAGAAGTACACACAGACGGACTCAACGAAATTGGCTCAGATTTCGATTTAATGATAGAATAAAATGATTCCTTCTCAACGGAATTACACTTACGTTGGTGAAGGTTATAAAAATAATTATAATTTCCAAAACTTTAAAAATAACAAAAATTGATTAAAACATTAATTAATGGAAAAAATTCTTAAACATTTGAAAAATTTTGTAAATCGCCCTAAAACGATTTTATTTGAAATTTTATTTGAAATAATAAAAAAATCATTTTTTTATTTTCTGAAATTTTACATCACAAAATTACACATAAAATATTCTCAGAATTTTGCTTATTTCTTGAGAAAAATCTATAAAAAATCCTCATTTTCTGGAAATCTTAATAAATGTCCAAAAATCGTATGATTTTAAAAAAGCAAAAATTACCAAATAATTTTCCAATATTTTTTCTCTAAAATTTCTAAATCTTTTTTTTTAATTTTGCTTATTTTTACGAAAAAAAATTGTAAATAAAATTGCAAATTTTATTAATCGCGCTATAAAAATGAAATATTTCTATAAATCAAGGAAAATAAGAAGAAATTAATCAAGAATTTGTAAATATGATCATTAATGAAAAAATAACTCATAAAATTTGTTAAATGTTTATCAAAATTAATTTAAAAAAAATAAGAAAAAATCCTCTCTAAATATTTAAACAAAAATTAAAAATCTAATGAAAATCTCATTACAAAGATCAATGTTGAAATTTGGTGTGATTTTAATTAATTTTACGAAGATGGGAAATATTAATTATTAAAAATTATCTACATTTTCGAATTAAACTTCCAAAAATTTCAAATATTTAAAATTATTTGAATTTGAAACGTTTATTTTAATTTTGGCAGTAAAAAATATTACAAAACGCTTTTTCGCGATAATTCTGTAAATTTGGAACCTTACAACCTAACTAAATCAAATTAAACATAATTACAGATAAAGTGTTTCTACATTGTTTTGTAGTATTGTGGAAGCCTATCTGATCCAGGGGATAGGGAGCAGCCTTCCAAAGTTGTTCATCTCGGTTATTTATTGTTGCTCTAAAACATTTTTTGGAAATAATTCTATAACTTTTGAACGAAAATAGATATTTAAATGAAATTTGACATAATTACAGCTGAGGAGTAACTGAGTAGGTTTAAGGGAGAGCATAACTCCAACTGGTCCATGGGATAAAGTGTGACCTTTCAATGTTCGCCACCTCATCATATGCACAGTTGTTTTAAAACATTTCTTTTATTAAATTATACTGTAACTATATATATCTAAATGAGATTGAACACAATTACAGCTTAGGTGCTTCTGAGTTAATTTAGAGCACTACAGCAGTGCAACTGATCAGGGAAATACTGTCTGACCATTCAAATTTGAGCATCTTAAATATATAGATTTTTTTGAAAATTCGTATAAAAATCATTTATAATTTTGTAAACAGATATTACCTACAAATATCTGCGAAATATATAATTACTTGTATAGATAATATCTTATAGTTTGAGAGATATTCATATCTCAACAAATTTTTAACCCATTTCGAGCCTTTTTTAACTTAACTAATCACCAGAGCAAATCAACTCAAAAGCAAATGAGTGTAAAAAAGTCATTAAAAGAACGATTCTATGACACCCAATAAGAGGACACAGGCATAAAAAATTATGAACCGACCCTCGTAGAATATGGTTTTATGATTATCTCAAATATTTTTATAATGCCTTCCTAGATGAGAGATTTATGTCACTTCAAATGATTTTCGGAATTGGCGGTTATATGATGGCTTTTAGAAATTATGAAACGATCCTCGTAAAATTTTCTACATTATTTTTTGATTGTGTAAATATTAAATATACGAATTACAAATTACAATACAGACATTTTTGAGATTTAACATGATTTTCGAAAGTTGTTTTGAGGGAGAGCTAACAGCGTTTTTGGTTCGGTCCTCTTAAAATATCGGCCCACAAATCTTCGATTGGATTTGGACTTATGTAAAATTTATGTGTAACAAATTCAATTGTAATATCTTTATATTTCTGTTTTCTATATGCTTGTTTTTGTTATTCCGGGAGGATATTTGAATATATACGAATGGAAGCTACCTGCAGTATAATCCATTTCAATATTATTCTTCCAAAAAATTAATCTTTTTCATATTTAATTGAGATACTTCTCAAATTGTAACTTGTAGAGAGTTCACAACAGCCATTTAGTTGGCCAGCCAGACGGACGGACATCGTTATAATATATCAGAAAGAGTTTTTGCGTTGATCTGTATACTTGTGTATGTCACAATATTTTTTCTTTACATAACAAATATCTGCACAAACACATAATACCCTAATTTCTTATGGTGATGTCGGGCGGAAAACATATTTTAAAATTTAAAAGAACCGGGTCGCCTAACTTTGAAAGATCGCCCTTTTGGTACACTGGCTTGATGGAGACCAGTGTTCCTTCAAATCAACTCAGAAACTCTGCAGTTGTAACTGAGTTAACTTTTATTTAAATATCTTAAGGGGTTTAAAAATTATTTTCCAAAAATAAAATTAAAATTAGTTTAAATTTTATACCCTCCAACACCACAAGTCTTGTTGGTGGCCTATTGAATTTGTCATGCCGTGTGTAATGCCAAGAAGAAATTATGTTAAACCCAAAGAAAGTATATAAATGTATCATATCAAAATTTAAGTCTATTAAGCTATGTCCGTCTGTCTGAAAGGGCTCAATGAAATTTTACTTAAGTATTTCTTTTTGTCCTAGAAAGTTGCCTATATAGATGCGATTAAATCGATTCAGGAGAAAACAATTTAGATCGATACCAAAGACAACCTACTAAAACAGACAACCAAGCTAACATTGCAGAAACGGATAGAGCACGCAGAAACGGATAGAGAACTTCTTAAATTTCTTGAAATTTAGGACGTAAATAAAACCTTAAAAATAAAATATAAAAAATAAACAAATTTTTGGATAGGGCTCGGGGGAATGGTATTCCCTTTACAAACGAATTATCGCTGAAACGGTTAGGGGAAATTTAATCAACTCTTTGACATGGAAAATGTCTTTATAACAGAATAATTTATATAAGAAATTTTACGGATAGGGCATGGGGGAGTAATATCCCCCTAACAAACGATATTTTAAATATCACACATTTGTTTACCTGTTAAAGGGAATTTTTCAAAATTTGGCACATGGCGCATATATGATAGGGAACGGCAGCTAGCGGAACTTTCTATGAGTTCCCACATTTACATCTAAATCGATCTTGTAGGAGGGTTCTAAAGATTCAAAAACTATTCTTTTTTAAATTCACCTTTTAATTTAAAATTCATACATTTCCTTATTCATTGACCTCAAAATAATTCAATTTTATTATTTACAAATCAATCCCTTCATTTCACTCTTTAACCCCTCCCCCCTCTCAATAAAATTGAAAAATCGTGAATTTTATTTCATGATTTTAAACTTAAAATAACTCATATTTAATTTTCCTAAAATTTTTGAATGAAAAGCATTTTACACACACACACGCGCATACATACACATAAAATAAATATAATTTTCACTCCTTCCATTTTAAATGGGTTAAAAAATAATGTCCTACTGTGCGAGGTGAAATCTTAAAGTGTGACGACTGACGATTCAGTACCTTTAAACAACAATCAACTGCCATCAAATTAAATCCAACCAGCCAACCTGTCATTTATATTATTAAACAACAGTCAAATACAAATATACACATACAGATACATACATACACAAACAAATACTATGGCACACTCCCCAAACACCCCAAAGAAGGATAATGTTAATAAACAGACAATTCGAACTGTAACAACAACAGAAACAAGTAAGAATATAATATTCGGTTATGCCGAATGTTTAATACCCTCCACCACAAATACGTGTGAAGAAAAAACAAGTTAATAAACACTCACACATACACTTACAGACGTATACAAAATATAAACGTTTTTCTTCAATATAACACGGAAACACTTAGTGAGTCATTAAATAAGTTATATTTTTGCCTATAACTTCTTTGTCACTGAACCGATTTTGATAATTTTTTAATTGGCAATGAAGTACAAATAACTTAATGTTATGGCAAAATTTCTTTCTAATTTGTCGGTTTACAATTTACAATTTTGCGAAAGTTCGTTACTTCAATTTATATCATGCCTAAAATATCGGTCTATATCTTTTTAATATACTAAACCGATTTTGTTGGTTTTAAATAGGAAACTTCTCAAGACTATAACAAATATACAGGCTAAATATCATTGAGCTCTGTCAATTATTGTGGATGTGAGCGTGCCAACAACAGACAGATCGACAAACGGACAGACGGACATAGCTTAATCGACTCAGATTTTGATTTGAATATATATATACATCATGGGGTCTTAGCGTTACACATGGAATAACAAAATTAATATACCCTCTTCACCAAGTGTGGTGTTCTTCGTTATCATGAACAACAACACCAAAAACAACAACAACAATAATAAATATTGAGCCAAAATAGAAGAAGCATAAGCAAAATATATGTGAAAATAATTCATGTTGAGATTTAACATCAGACAGACAGACGTAAATTCCAAAAAAGAAAATACAACAACAAAAACATCAACAATAACATAAAGATGTTTGTAAATGTGTGTGTGTGTATAAGTAAGTATATGTATATGTATGTGTTTGTTTTTGCGATTTAACTGAAAACAGATAAACAACAACAACAAAATCCATAACAATTGAGAAAAGCTGAAAAAAAAGAAGTAACCAGAGAAGAAGAAGCAGCATCCACAACAAAAACGGAAGTTAAGGAAGAGGATATTGTTGAGAGTAGAATAGAATTGAAAAAGAGTAGAAGTAGTAGTGGGAGCAAAAGGTGGCCATCATTAAAATGAGTAGAAAGTACAACTTTAAAAAGTTAATAGTGAAATAAACAAAACAAAACAGAACAAAAAAATGAAAGAAAAAAATAAGAAATTTGCCACAAAGGAGGATTCAAAGTTAAAGTGTGTTTCTTTATCAAAAGGATGCTAATGGAGTTTGGGTTTAAATTCATGTTGTTGTAATGTATTTTTTGTTTTTCTTTTTTTTGCTGCTTCTCCTTTTTCTTTTTCCTTTTTCCCTATAAAATTTAATGTATAAAAACATAACATAAAATAAAATTTACAGTTATACACACCTATTGACAATTGCAAAAATTCACACATACACACACGCACACAAAAACACAAAACAGAGATGAAATTTTTAGTACTGTTTTCATTTACCTTTTCTCGAAATGAATGTTTATTTAAAAGATTTCCTTTTTGGTACTTTTTTTATAGATTTTTAAATGGGGATATAAGAATTTGTGGGGGTTTTAGGGGAATTTAAGATTTAAAAGAAGTAATTAAGAAACTCTAAAACTGGAAATTTGAACCGTTTGAGATAACTTAATGTAATTTATACATGTTTAGAGCTGAGGCATTTATGAGTTGATTTGGAGAAGCGCTTCTACTTTTTTCAATTCAATTTTCAGTTTTTCAATATTAAATTATAAAAACAATAACTTTCAGTTATTCAAAAACAACATTGAATCAACTATTCTCAATTTTGAAATTTAATTTTATAGGAAACAAACGTTAATTTAGCATGACTGTGTCATGATGAGAGGTATCATTTAGCTTTACTTGTTTTTCAAACCATCCACTACCACAAGTGTTGATTAAGGTAAATTAAATTTATTATTCCAGATGTAGGGCTTAGGAAATATCATCTTATATTGCTTCATCTCAAAATCTGAGTCAGTTTGCTATATAATATGGCGTGTCCGTTGTTGGCACGCTAGCTCCGATATCTGAGACCTAGAACTACGATTATGCTATAAAATTTTCAGGAAATTTGACACACTTATATTTCCTTAAAAGGAAACTTTACACAGTATAAATTTTTGATTGGGGTTTGGGAAAGTAATATCCCTCTATATATACACTTAATACCACATATCTCAATAACTAATACAAAAAATCTCATGAAGTTTTGAACATAAATAGGGCTTTGAGAACACATTATTGTAGACTGCACGGCGGAGTGTTATATTCCCAAAAAATGGCGCACAAATGAGCAATAATAGCAAAATATTATGAACTTCGTAGTATTGGAATGTGTACAAATGTAGGAGTTTTATAGGCTTAATCGCTTTTATATGAAGTGACCTTATATGGAAGCTATATCCAAATTATTAACGATATTTGTCAAATTAGATAATGTAATATAAAAAAAAATTGGAAAAGTAATTGTACCGAATTTAAAGATCTTAATTTTAAAATAATCTTAAAAATTAAAATCTTTATGACACACTGATTGTGAGGTGTATCAAAATTTCCTACATTTTAGCCTATAACCTCTTTTTGCACTAATCCGATTTTATATATGATCTTAAAACATTCCTTCTTGGCATCGCACAAGAAATAACGATATCTTAAAGAGTACATGTCAAGAATTTGACTTTTAAACCTTAAAAAATTTGTATATTTTCTTTTGTTATTTGATTTTTTAAGAAAAATTTATACCCTACACCACCGTAGGTGATATATGCATTTGTGTTGATATTTGTTACATACAAAAAATTTCGTTACTCCCAACTTTAAGTATACCGTTCGTCTCAGAATCATTAATTTAACGATGTCCGTCCAGCAGACTGTTCATGGATAAAATTTGGCCATGTTTGGTCTAATATTTCTGATACCTACCACACGCAGAACACTCGGAATGAGGTCCTAACTAAATATTTATAGCCTACACCACCGTATGTGATTGGATTTGTGCTGATATTTGTAACATACACAACAATGACATTACATCCAACTTTACGTGTACCGTTCGTCTCAAAATCATTATCTGAGTCAATTTAACAATGTCCGTCCATGACTTCGACTGTCTTTCCATCCGGCAGCCTGATCATGTAATCATTGTCGCAATTTTTTAAATATTTGGATAAAATTTGGCACATATTATTATTTCGGCCCAAGAACGAAACCTATTAAAATTGACCATATTCAGTCCAATATTTGAGATACCTTCTATACAAATATCCTCCCGGAATAAAGTCCTAAAGTAAAAAGATTTTAATGAAATTTGACAGTAATAAGTCCTACGATATTCTAAACCTACGTGGCAAATTATGCAAGGGTCAGTCCACTACCTCTGATAGGACCAATATGAAGCCCTCCGCCATAATTATCACTTTAAAGAGCATAAATCTCACATATACATTGGTATTGTAATAATAATTGGTCAAATTAAAATGAAATGAGGGTTGGGCCATTATTTCCTCTAGCTTCCATATAGCCCTCCCCCCATCCCCTCCATTAAAAAACCTTTCAAATACCACATAAATGTTAGTGCCAAAATAATATTCTGAACTCTGAAGCTAAATTAGAAAATAAATGTATACGAGGGCTGTTCATTAATTTTTGTTAACTACCATTTCTAACCATCAATATGGTATAGGGTATAAGATAGTCGGACTTGACCAACTTTAACTTCTTTTTTTTGTTTTTGTTTTAGTAAATTATTGATTTAATTATTTTTATTAACTTTTCGTATGTTTAGAGGTTGATGTTTTAAATTCCTTTTTGAACCCTCTTCGATGGAAGTAACAATTTTCTGTTAAAAATCAATTATTTTGATTTCTTTCTCTTGGATATTTCTTCTATTTTTTTATTTTAATAAAAATTAAAAAAAAAAAAAAACTTTTTCTTTTATGTTTTTTTTCACTTATTTTTTTATTTTTATTTTCTTTTAGGTGCGTATAAATGGATGTATGGATGTATGTCGATATGTATATAATAACAAAGTATATACACATAATTTTGATATAAAACTTTTTTTCATATATATTTTTTTATTCTTATATATACAGATATTTTATATATATTAAATATTATTACCATTTTTTATATATACAGATATATTTATATATGGTTGTGGGTATGTATTTGTATATACATTATTTAAAACTTAAAAAATCACTTTTTCTTAATTTTCACTTCTTTTTTTTTGCGATTGAAGAAGGTTTTCCTCTTTATTTAGATTTTAAACTTTAATATTAATTTCTTCTTTTAATTTTTGAAATTATTTTTTTTTCGTTTTTTTTATAATTTCAAATATTTTTCTTTTATTTTTTAAAATTTAATTATTATTTTTTTTCATGTAGCGTATAGAAAAATTTCTTAACTTGAATATGTTTTTTTTTTATTATAATTTTTTTTGTTGCTTGATTTTGTTGGTAGTGTATATATCTATATATTTTTATATATGTATGTAAAGTGTAGAAAAAAAATATATATTATGTTTAAAAAAAACGCGCGCCCCGTTTTTTTCTTTTAATTTTAGTTAGAATAGTATTTGAACGTTTAGCGTTTGTATGCGAACTATTTTGGCCAATATCTTTCGGATGCTGAGGATGCTGTTGATGGTTGAAATGAAAAACAACAAAATTTTCCTCGCTCAGCTCGCTCATTTTCTCTTGTATTACTCTCACAGTTATATCGAACCATTCATTCATTTACTCATTGTCTGTCCCACTGTCAATTTGTCTTGTTATACCCTCCACCACCTTATGTGGTGAAGGTGGCATACTAACCTTGTCATTTCGTGTGTAACGTTAAGAAGGAATCTACTTAGAACCATAATGTCTTATATATATTCTTGCATCAAAACAAAATCTGAGACGATTCAGTTATGTCCATCTGTCTGTCTATCACATCTACATTAATTCCCAGAGCTCAATGAAAGCTGGCATGAGTATATGTTACAGTCCTAAAAAGTTTCCTATTTAAGACCAGTAAAATCAGTTCTAAATGTAAAATACATAGACCGATATCTGAGACAACCTCTAAATTTAAGTGAAGAACTTTAATTTAATTTAAAATTATGATTCGACAAATTAGAGTGAAATTTTGCCATAATATTAAGAAATATGTACTTCATCACCGTTTCAAAGCCGAAAAAATAACTTATTTTATGACTCATTAAGTGATCCTGTTTTATATTTAGCAAAAACTTTTATATATTTTGTGAGTGTATGTACAAAACATAAAGCATTACTTCATACGTAATTGTGATGGAGGGTATTGAAGATTCGGCATAGCCGCATTTAGCATTCTTGTTTATTTATTTCAATTCGTTTACTCAGTTTATCACGTTATATTTGTGTGTCTGCGTCTGTATGTGTTCTATGCGCATTTGTTTATACGTGTATGAGTGTGTGGGGGAAAATTGTTTTAGTTTTCTATTTTTTGTTCATAATGTGAGTTTTCCACATGGGGCTGTCAAATATTTGTTGACGTTTGCTTTAGCTCTGTTGTTGTTATTGTTGCTCTTATTTACATCTCTAGCATCGTAATGAAAGAGAGGGAGAGAGAGAGCAGCAATTTTCTTTTATTAACGAGTAAATTTCTATCAGTTGTTTATTAAGTACTATTTTTTTCCAAAATAAAATCTTATTAGATTACAATTATAATAAATTTTTGTTTATTCAAAATTTCTAATTGTTTATATTTATTTTCATTTTGTAAACAATTGGTACCACTGTATTTTTAAAATCCAGCGAGTAATATCAAGAGTTGCCATGTTCTATATAGTGAAAATTTGAAATTTTAGTGAAAATTTGAAATTTAAATGAAAATTTGAAAATTTTGTGAAAATTTGAAATTTTAATGAAAATTTGAAATTTTTGTGAAAATTTGAAATTTTTGTGAAAATTTGAAATTTCAGTGAAAATTCGAAATTTTGGTAAAAATTTGAAATTTTAGTGAAAATTTGAAATTTTAATGAAAATTTGAAATTTTTATGAAAATTTAAATTTTTAGTGAAAATTTGAAATTTTTATGAAAATTTAAATTTTTATTGAAAATTTGGAATTTTAGTGAAAATTTAAAATTTTAGTGAAAATTTATAATTTTAGTGAAAATTTAAAATTTTAGTGAAAATTTTCAATTTTAGTGAAAATTTTCAATTTTAGTGAAAATTTTCAATTTTCGTGAAAATTTCAAATTTTATTGAAAATTTTTTAATGAAAATTTGAAATTTTTGTGAAAATTTGAAATTTTAGTGAAAAATTTGAAATTTTAGTGAAAATTTGAAATTTTAGTGAAAATTTAGAATTTTAGTGAAAATTTGAAATTTTAGTGAAAATTTAAAATTTAGTGAAAATTTGAAATTTTAGTGAAAATTTGAAATTTTAGTGAAAATTTGAAATTTTAGTGAAAATTTGAAATTTTAGTGAAAATTTCAAATTTTAGTGAAAATTTCAAATTTTAGTGAAAATTTCAAATTTTAGTGAAAATTTCAAATTTTAGTGAAAATTTCAAATTTTAGTGAAAATTTTCATTTTCAGTGAAAATATTCAATTTTAGTGAAAATTTTCATTTTCAGTGAAAATTTTCAATTTTAGTGAAAATTTCAATTTTAGTGAAAATTTTCAATTTTAGTGAAAATTTCAAATTTTAGTGAAAAATTTGAAATTTTAGTGAAAATTTCAAATTTTAGTGAAAAATTTGAAATTTTAGTGAAAATTTCAAATTTTAGTGAAAAATTTGAAATTTTAGTGAAAATTTCAAATTTTAGTGAAAATTTTGAAATTTTAGTGAAAATTTCAAATTTTAGTGAAAATTTCAAATATTAGTGAAAATTTCAAATTTTAGTGAAAATTTCAAATATTAGTGAAAATTTCAAATTTTAGTGAAAATTTCAAATTTTAGTGAAAATTTCAAATTTTAGTGAAAATTTCAAATTTTAGTGAAAATTTTAAATTTTGTGAAAATTTGAAATTTTAGTGAAAATTTGAAATTTTAGTGAAAATTTGAAATTTTAGTGAAAATTTGAAATTTTAGTGAAAATTTGAAATTTTAGTGAAAATTTGAAATTTTAAATTTTTGTGAAAATTTTAAATTTTTGTAAAATTAAATTTTGTAAAATTTAATTTAGTAAAAATTTTAATTTTAAGCGAAATTTTGTTATGTCAAAAATGGGTTAAATTGTTTGTAAAATACCATTTCTAGAATTTTTATTTCAAAATCATAATTTCGTTTTAGGAAGTTCAATTAAATTGTACTTTATTTTTATTATTATTTTAATTACATATTTTTTTTAAATATTTATAAGCAACAACAACAAATAAATGGAATAATAAAAATACTAAAATAATTCAGAATGAAAATGATGTCATTTGGCGACACAATTTTCAAATATGAAAAACATATCGAAGTTTTGACATTTCAAAAACTTTTTGACAAAGATAGAACTATTGACATTAATGCCTAAACCTGCAATTTCCAGTACCAACATTACACTCCGTAAGTTCGATGATCGTTTAAACAGCCTTGTATTCCCCATACCCCCCTTTAGACATTTCACTGAGGTCTTACTTGCACTGTCTAATCACATTTTTTGATTATTATGAAAGAAATCATATTTCGGATCATCTTTAACCTGCAGTTTCCTTCGTTTATTGTTAGATAGAACAGTTATAGTCAAACATAATCTAGATCGTTTAGGCAGCCTTATAATGCTCACAGCTATTTCCGTGAGATCTTAATTGAACTGCTCTATCACGAGAGATATGTTCTTTTAACAACCGATCACGAAAACGATCGTTTATTTTAAAACTGATCGTTTATTTTGATCTCTCATATTTTCCATAATTTAGCCCCAAATGGGTTAAAAACATACGTTTTTATGTTTATTAAATATTTCTGTGTAAGAAATTTCCATCGCTTAAAAGTCTATTTCTCTTTTGAAAACGGTTGTCAACAAAATCCAAAAATAAATTCAATTTATAAATAATTATCGTAAAATAGACAACAACATGATCATTAATATGTTTTATAATTATTTGTTGTTGTAATCTATTAAAATTATTTAATTCAATTTATTAAAAATTTCATTCATTTAATTAAAAAAGTACCAACCCACTTTATTATTAATAATAAAAAAATCACACATACAAACAATACAAATTATCACGTGAACAAAAACAACAAGATTTTTTTTTCAAATAAAAAATAAATATTTTGTTTTATTTATTTCAATTCTGTACAGTTGATTATGAAATTCACGTGAACATTTCAATGGGAGAGATCGTTTTTTGTAAGAAAATATAAAAAGTCTCGAGACTTTGACTCTGACTATAAGTTGTACAGAAATATTTAATGCAAAACGCATTTTTTTGTTGTTTTACCCTACACCATCACAAGTGGTGATATATTAACTTTGTCATTCCTTGTGTAACATTAAGAAGTAATCATTTTAGACCCATAAATAATAATATTTTTAAATCATATAAAAATCTGACTCGATTTAGCTATATCCGTCTGTATGTTGGAAACATTCTCATGCCTAAAATAAATGTCCGAATTCATTGAAATTTGGCCTGAGTATTTGTTGTGATCCTATTTCCTATTTAAAACCAACTATATCGGTTCATTAAAAAAAAAAAAACTTATAGGCCGATATCTGAGACACCTTAAAATTCCGAAAAAGAATTTTTCTATTTTTTTCAACAAAAACTAACTGGATTTAAACAAGAATATAACTGTAACATACAGTTATATGTCCTTCATAATCGTACAAAAAGTCATAAAAATCGGATCTATAGAAAAAAAGTTATGGGCTTAAATTTCAATACTCCTGTGTGTCTTAAAGGTCGCACTTTTGAGAAAATCTTCTAAAATTCCCCACATATATATTTCTTTTGATACAATAACAAACTCGAACAAACAAGATGGTGCTGGATCATTATTTAACGTAGCTTCCATATAAGGACCTTCCCGGAATATGGTTAATGCAATAGCACTCATATAGAGAAACCTCCAAGAAAACGAATTTGATCTTATAAAACTCTTAAATAACCCCAATTCTATTGAAGAATCATTTTCCTAACTATCTTTAATATATATTAATAATATTGCCAATATCGGTCCATATACAGATATAGCTACCATATAAGACCCCTTCCCGGAAAACACTTTTGAGCATATAAAACTAGTAAATAATATATAAAACTAGTAAAGTAAGTAATATATGTTATTAATTTGATAAATATCGGCCCATATTTTGCTATAGCTCCCATATAAGGCACCCTCCCGGAAAACAGATTTGATATTATAAAACTCTTAAATAAACCCCAATTCTATTGAACAATTATTTTTCTAACTATTTTTTATATATAATAATAGTTTTGACAATCTCAGTCCATATTTTGCTATAGCTTCCATATAAGGCCCCTTCCCAGAAAACAGTTTTGAGCATTTAGAAGTAGTAAATAAAGACGGGTCAATTAATTTCCTAACTGTCTTGAATATATGTTAATAATTTAATCAATATCGGTCCAAATTTTGCTATAGCTTCCATATAAGACCCCCTTCCCGGAAAATGGGTTTTAGCTTATAAAACTTTTTATAAAGCCCAATTTTATTGAAATTAAAAATTATTTTTAATTAACCTATTTTAATATGTTATAGTTCGCTCTACCTCTTATATAAGACCCCTTCCCGGAAAACATTTTGGAGCTTACAAAAATCTAGTCAATAATGACCTATTCCACCATTATATGTATATCATACAATTTTGTTATTAAAAATCGTTACGATTAGTTTTCCGTCATGGCAAATATCGGTTCATAGTAGTTTCCCCCCGGAAAAAGACTTAAATCTTCTAAGATTTTTAAAGATGAAACAATTCTATTAAAAATCGGCAAAATTGTTGCTCTAGCTATATTATATATATATTAAGTATTTGACAAATATCGGTCCATATTTTGCTAAAGTTCCCATTTAGAGCGCCTTTCAAAAAAATGGTTTTAAATTTGATTTAATGTTATTGAACTTTGATACAATTGTATTTTTGAACTGTTTTTAGTATATAAATCTGGTTTGACAATTATCGGGCCACATTTGATTATTACATCCTTGTAATCCCACCTCCTAGAGGTTTTTAAATATGGACCAATCCGAATCGAAATTCAGATATTTATCTAAATATTTTCAACATACAAATGTAACCAATTTTATGGATTTTTTCATAATTTTAGTGGTGGAGAGTATTTTTAGATACGGCACCGCCTTACATAGCATTCTTATCAGTAAAATTTATTTTTATTTCAGGCCCTCACTCGAGTGAACAAAAAAACGTGTCTTACAAAATATAAGAAAAAAAAACACTGATTCCGTCAGAGCGCCTGCTACATTATTGTTGCTGTAGATCATTAAGAGATTTATCAGTGAAATATTATATTTTTCAAAATATTGAACAGATTCTGGTATAAATAGCTCAGATAGAAATTATTTCAAATCAGTATTGAGTCAAACGCTATAGAAAGTTGAATAAAACTTTTTTGGTGAAATTCAATTTTTGTTAAAAACAGATTTTATTTTTTTCTAAAAATTCCAAAAATGTGGCTTAAAATTAAGAATTTTATAATTTTGATTTTATTAACATTTTCCGCTGTACAAGGAGGAGGTAAGTTTCAATATTCTAGATTTCCAAAAAAGTGATCGTGTCAATTTAAAATAATGATTTAGCATTATTCGATTAAAAACCATAATAAATTGATTACAATTGAATAACAATTTGAAAAAAATAAATGATGATGAAATTTATTTTTAGTTTTAGTTAATTCGATTAGCGATGATCATCGTATGCATCCCTTGTTTAATTTTAAACGTGATCGTTTGCATAAACGTGCCATGCCCATGTTACGTTTTGAATCATCAAAACCAGAAGAAGAATTTTCCGATTATTGGATTGATGTGGGTCAAAATATATTGGATAAACAGTTGGAGAGTAAAACTAAATTGAATACAAATTTGGCTAAAAATATGATCATGTTTTTGGGTGATGGTATGTCCATACCCACCATCACAGCGGGTCGTGTTTATTTGGGTGGCGAAGAGAAACAATTCTCATTTGAAACATTCCCCTATATTGGCTTGAGTAAGGTGAGTTCCCTTTTTTTTTGTTTTGTTATTGTTAGGAGAATTCTAAAGAGATCGTGATCATTAAGCTGAATCACGATCAGTAGATATTTTTAATGTCTTTTTTAAACAATTCATCATAATCTAGATCAAATTTAAAGCTGAATTTCCATCCATTTTAAAGATCAGTTTACTTAATAAATACTACCGCTACGATTTAAGCCTTTAAAGATCTTGATCTTTTGAAAATAATATAATTTTGTCATTTAGAAAATATGCCTTGATTTTAGGGATAAATTTCGTTTACATGAACAGAAAGAAAATCCAAAATTTTGCTCTTAAAATAAAGATCTAAAAGTCTCTAACGATCACTGCAGTTAATATGTTGTACCAAGAGATTTTAAACCTTGAAAGATCTCGATCTTATCAAAAAAGATTTCTATTTTTGAATGCCGTTCATAAAAGTACAGTTAACAAATAAAACCTCAAAATCTGAGATCACGATCTTTTAACGAACATTTTTATAGTCAAGAAAATATTTCACGATTTTATGATAAAACGATCTTTCCAAAGAACAATTTGCCTTTAACAATTGAAATCGAAATTGGCCTTCAAAAATACAGATCACAATAATTTTCCACAGATTTTGGGGTTCTTTTTAAATTTTCGTAACCTAAAAAATCATAATTAAGCTCTCAATATCATGATAAAAATGGCTCTCAAGTGAAATTTCATCTTTGCCATTTTACTATAAAAAGCGAAATAATCTTGGGCCTCCCGCAGTTAGTTTTATATTAATCAAAATCATTAACAATGTTCTCTTCTTAATTTTAGTAACTTCCATACAAATAATCTTATACATATAATAAACTCTTATATGTATAAGATACATTGAAAGAATGTTCTTTATGTTTGAATTTTAATTACACAATAATTTCCTCTTATATTGATCTTGAAATAATGATTAAGTACCCTATAAAAAAAGCTCTTATACAAATAAAATCATTAATATAACAAATTCTTATACAAATAGAAAAGTATTTGCTACTACTTTTATTCATTCTATATTGAACAGGAAGAAAATCCAAATTCCATAAAAATCATAAACAAATACTCTTCTTTCCAATATCTCTAAGCAAAAACTGTCTGTATAACAGATTAAAAATTATTAGAACAGTTTATTTTTAAAGACTCATATGCAAATATTTTTCACCTTTTTATGGTTATTTTCACTTATATCTTACTTAAGAAGAAAAGTTATTTGGAAATCAAATACTCTTTATTAAAATCTCCTAAACTCTTATACAAATACTCTTATCCGTAAAGCACATTCTTATTAGAAAAGCTAATTAAAAACGCCCTTTTTTATTTACTCTTCATCATTCTGTTAAAAAAGAATGATTGAAAAAGTTCCAAATAAAAGTTTTAAAACTTAAAAACTCTTATACAAATATACCAAAAGCACTTATATTTGAAGAGCATTTCTCCTATTCCATCTTTATTTCCCTAAAAAACTTGCTCATACTCTTTATAAATTTTACCTAAAATGAAAATTAAGTTTCCCATATTATTGACTCAAAAACTCTTATATAATAAACTCAGAACTCTGTCTCTCTCTCTAAAGCTAAAAAATATAAATTTCCTCTCTGCTAAAAACTACTCTTATAAAGAAATGCTAAAATCATTTTCCTCTCTCTCTCATCCCCTCTTACAGACCTATTGTGCCAATACCCAAGTAGCTGATTCCGCTTGCACAGCCACCGCCTACTTAGGAGGCATTAAAGCTAACTACGGTACATTGGGTGTTACAGCTGCCATTGAATTGAATGATTGTCAGGGACAAAATATCACTGAACATCATGTAAATTCCATAGCTGCTTGGGCTCAAGCCCAAGGAATGGCCACTGGTTTGATAACCACCACCTCCGTAACACATGCCTCTCCAGCTGGTGTTTATGCTCATGCCGCCAATCGTGATTGGGAAAATGATGTTGAGATATTGAAAACTCAAAATGATCCAAATGTTTGCATGGATATTGCCAGCCAATTGATACACGGAGAGGTGGGCCGTAATTTAAATGTTATTTTGGGCGGTGGTCAAGAACATTTCTTACCCAGACATCAACCACCCGGCAGACGTTTAGATGGTCGTAATTTAATTAAGGAATGGCAAAATATCCAGGGACCTAAAGCTCATTATGTTAACAATAGAAGAGATCTTTTGAATTTACCCTCGAATACTGAAAAGGTAATGGGTTTATTTGCGTCCAATCATTTGCCTTATCATTTGGATGCTGACGTTGAGAAGATACCCACTTTGGAGGAAATGGTTCAAGTGGCTTTAAATCTTTTGGAGAAACAAAGTCGTGGTAAAGGTTATTTCCTATTTGTGGAGGGAGGCAGAATTGATCATGCCCATCATGATACCTTGGCTATGAAGGCTCTAGATGAGACGGCTGAATTTAGTAAAGCTATAGAATTTGCCCGTGTCAATACCAATGTAGATGATACACTCATAGTGGTTACCTCAGACCATTCACACACTATGTCCGTAGCCGGTTATTCAAGTCGTAAAAATGATATTTTTGGCATCAATAATGGTCAGTTGGCTTTGGATCAATTACCTTATGCCACTTTAAGTTATGCAAATGGTCCTGGTTTTGAAAACAACATACAAAAAAATACTCCAGGTGTTAAGCGTCGCAATTTGTTGGAGACCAATATGAAGCATAAAGATTATATGTTCCCCTCTACAGTTCCTTTGGAATCGGAAACACATGGTGGCGATGATGTTGCAGTATTTGCCAGTGGTCCTTTTGCCCATCTATTTACCGGGGCCTATGAGCAAAACTTTATACCACATGCTATGGGTTATGCCTCATGTATAGGCGGTAGAAAAACTGCCTGTACCGATGGTTTCCATCACAGGAGATATTAAATTAGGGACTAGAAAACACAATTTGGGGGGGAGTTCTAAAATTTATTTAATTTTAAGGGGAAGTTTTATAAGTTATTTATAATTTTATTATTAAAAAAGTACTTAATTTAGGAAAATAATGATTTAAAAAAAATTATTAAATAACTAAAATAATATTTTAAGAAATAAAAAAGTTAAGAAAAGTGAGTGAAAAGTGAAAAAGTAAGAATTTTATTGAAAAAATATATTCAGATGAAATTTTGGACTCAGAGGATAGGTTGATATTTTTGACGCAAACATGTTACTAGAGGAATTATAAACAAATGTGCGATTGAAAGTTATAAATAATTAACAAAAATATAACAAATTTCATAGTTGAAAGATAAAAAACGCCAACTTAGCGAAAAATCGCCAAATTATCAAAAATCGCATTAAATGAAATTTTGCTTAATTTTAATAGAATTTTGAGTCGCCTTTTGCGCAAACAATAAAAAAATACCTTTAAAAAATTAAAATCGCTAGATTTAAAAAATCGCTAAATTAATTAAAAAATCGCATTTATCATATAATCACTGTAATATATTTTTCAAGTAAACTTCCTGAATTCAAGGGTTCGGATGTTACTGTTATATACAAATGTTACAGCAGCAATTATAATTTACAAATATATAACAAATTTATTACTTCATATAAAAAAATGTTAATTTATCCAAAAATCACATTAAACGAAATTCTGCTTTATTTTGGAAAATATAAAAGCGATTAAAGCGCCTTTTGTGCAGCAATCAAAAAATACTTAAAAAATTAAAAATGTCAAAAATCGCTAAAATGAAAAAACGCTTTAATAAAAATTAAAACAAATTTCAGATGAATTTTTGGAGTTCATTTTTACATAACAATGCTGCCTTAGCAATTATAATGTTATTGGAAACTATAAATAATTAACAAATATCTATATGAATATATATAGTTCTAAAACAAACAAAAAATCGCTTATTTATCAAAAAATCGCATTAATAAAAATTCTGCTTAATTATTTTGAAATAATACAAAATAAAAGTGATTGAGGAACAAATTGTGCAACATTAAACAAAAAATTGAAAACGTTGAAAAAATCGCTAAAATTTAAAAAAAAAAACAAAAAAACAAAAAAAAAAAAAACAAAATTATCAAAATAATGTTTAAATTTTGGAATTCAAGATCGGTAAATATTTTTACATTTGCATGTTGTTGCAGCAATTATAATCAAATGTGCATAAATAATTAAAAATATAAAAAATTTCATAGTTTTAAGACAAAAAAACGCCCATTTATAAAAAATCACGATTTTGCTTAATTTTGAAAAAATAATAATAAAAGTACAGAACAATGAAACACATACTTTTAACAATTGAAATAATCAAAAATCGCTAAAAGTAAGAAATTTTTAAAATTTATCAGAAAAATCGCTTAAATGGAAATTATGCTCAGTTTTGAAAAAATATAAAATTGAAAGTGTTTAATTGATTTTTTGTCTAACATTAGAAAATAACTGAATAAAATGAAAATAAATAAATGTTTAAAAATCGCTAAAATTAAAAAACGTTTGAATAAAAAGTGTTTGCATAATTTTGCATTTAAAAAAAGTAGTTAGTCATTCTAACGAAAACTTTAAATTAGGAAAAACTAATTAAACTTTTTTCGGCCAAAAACCTTATTGACCAAAAACCTATTTGACCATTTATTTAATTCTCAAAATTTTAAATTCCAAAGACCTTAAATAAATCCGGACTCTATAGATAAAAATCCAAAAAAGTTTTTGGGATTTTTCTTCAAATTTTTGGGAATTTAAGAAAGTCTTTTTTGATAAATCCAACATTTTCTCTTCTTCTAAATTTAGAAACGCAGGGTCCATATTTCCTGAAATTTTTACATATATATTTTTATTATAAAATATTATATTTCAATTCAAATGTTTTAAATTTCTCCAAAATTCATAGAAATGAATGAAAACGATAACAAATTTTATATATTTTTACTTCATATAATTTTTTTATAATTCATGGCAGACATATTTCCGGATTATTTTTTCAAATATATTAAAAATTTGGGTTTTTATGTATATATTTTTAAAATAGTATTAAATAATTTATTATTCAAAAATTCTAAATTTTTTATAACATTTTTTAATCCAAATTTTTCAGATTAAGTTAATTTTTTTGATTCTTTCATTTCACTTTTAATTTATTCAATGAAAGAACCTTAAATTTTGATTACATATTAAATACTTCCAACTTACCTTAATTCCGGTTTCTGAAATGAATAATTCATAGCTAAGACTTTCACCAGTTCAAAAATACCGCCCCATGATTTCCTCCTATGTTGCATTAAAAGTAAATACTAAATTCGCAGGAAAGTAAAATTATGTACTTAAAAATTATTTACTCCTAAAGCGGATGTCATGAGCAGAGTTGCATTTTAAGTAAACAAGCTAATCAAGTTTACCGCCTTTTTTATGTTGACTTTAGACATTTTTTCTTTTATTAAAAATTTTATAAAATTTTGCAAACATACTTTTTAACACTTATTTGTAACACTAATAAACATTTTGTAATGGATTTTATGAAAAACTAATAACAAAACCAAACTTACAAACAAAACACTAACACAATGCTACATAAATAAAGGCCGCCACAAACATTTGTGTTAAATTTTATTTTTTGAAATGATTTCTTAAAAAACTTTATATTATTTAAATTATTTCAACATTATTGAACACTTTTTACTAATATTTGCTAAAATTTTTGTTTAGTTTATTATTTTTTAAAGGAAAATATCACACACACTCTAAATAAATGAACGACCAATAAGAAAAACATAAATACACTAAACTTATTGGAAGAAAAACAACGTTGCATAAAAGAGTAGCAAAACATTTTCGGAGTAAAAGTACTTCTTAAGAATAAACAAATTATTGTTGTATTTTATATTAAATATTTATTATTTATTTATTTAATTTATAAAGTTTATTTGTTTTCAATTTATTTACATTTTCTTTAATAATGTTTTAATACTAAATTAGCATTTACCCGATGCGCTTCGCTGCACAAAATATTCTAATGTTAATTCTAATAATATATGCATTGCGGGTAGCGGTGTTTACCCCTTACTTTGATCGTAACCGTCCTACATTTTATCCAGTAAAACTGCTTCCTTTAGAAATAATTGAGACCTTATTTTAGAACTTTCGTTTTTATAGTTCTTTAGATGTTCCATAATCAATATTTCCTTTGTATGCTTCTGGTCCTATCCGTTCTACATTTGTCCAGTAAAACAGTTGCTTAAGAAAATAGTTGAGAACGCTCGCTGTTATAGTTCTCTAGATATTTAACAATCAATATTTGCTTTGTATGAGTCCTATCCTCCCTGCTTCTTGAGAAAGTGATTAGGATTAAATTTGGAAACTCTCGCTGTTCTTTAGATGTCTGATAATCAATATTTGCTTTGAATGGTGAGTCCTATCGAAATTTTTTATAGCCTATGATACTTTCGATTATATTAGAATCATCCTCTGTAAGTTTCAGCAAAATCGGTCTTGTAGTTTTGCTATCTGTAAATCCCAAATATACAAGCAAACAAACACAAATTCATTTCTATATTAATAGATGCATAACATCTCTGTTTTCTATTTGTACTATCAGTCACAACCCTGTGCTGCTGTCAGTTTAATACATTATTTACAACCAAATTCACTACTTTCTCAAACAACTGTGTACAAAAACAAGAATAATACTGAAAAAACTTTGGTGTAAAATTTAGCAAGAGAAAAAAATAATACAAGAATAAAATATAAAAATTCTTCATCTTTTTGCTGTTATTTACTATTTTTTTACTTTTAATTAAACTTAATTTGTCACAAAAGGTTTTAAAATCTCTTACAAGTAAGTTTCTCTTAAAAATTAAGCTTAAGAAAAACATTGCAAAAATCTCTATTTTTTGCATTTGATGTGGAGGAATGACGAGAAAAAAGTTTTTTTGTAGCTTTTTTCTTGGTAACATAAAAATTTTTATTTAATTTTAATTATTAAATACTGTAATCATGTGGATTGTAGGGTATTCAAGCCATAAATCCTTAGAGAATTAAAAAAAAGTTTTTTTTATTAAATAATGTCATCAGCCCAGAGACCTCAACAAATTCAAAACGCACCAAATATAAGAAAAAAACTAAAATACGTGGTATGTTTCATAAAATTTGTTAACGAAAAACTTTCCTAAACGTCTAATAGATTTTTTAAAGAGTAAACAATTGTGTTCTTTTGTGCAAAAACCAAAAATAATGTTTTATAGTTTATCGCTGTATTGGCATTTTTGCAAAAAAAAATAGAAAATACTTTTGTTTTTTATTCAATATTTTTAGCTTAAAGTTTTGTTGTTGTGTTTTTATACCCTACACCACTATAGTTGGTTGGAGGTATTATGTATTTCTGCAGTTGTGTGTAATGCCCAGAATGTCATGCTACGTTCACCTTAAAATTTATCGATTGGTTAAGAGTTTTTTCTAAGTGGATTTTACGAACTCCTGCTGGTTGCCTATTTTTGTTCATTCCGATAAAATTTGAAAATTTTTTTGGAACCACCATAAAAATGTGTCAAATTTTTCATAAAAAAGTTGCCTTTTTGAAATTAATTATTTTATTTTACTATAACTCTCTTATAGATTCTCATACAAATGTGTTGCAGGAGTGGCTATTATATATATGTTGGCACAAATTTATTAATGTCAATCTAAAACCACATGCAAAATCACGAAAAGATCATTTCTCAATTAAATGATCGTAACTCACATACAAATCAACATCAAAAACACTTTTGAGCACATAATTCTAAAAAATGTTAGCATTATAATAATATTTCTATGTTTAAGATCCATATAACTAGAAAACACTATATATGATCCGTTCCATAATTTCATATAGCCCTCATATAATCACTTAATTCGAAAATCACTTCAAATCGAATAAATCTCTTATAAATACATGCATGAATCAAAATAAATTACTATTGTCAGTCCTTATTATACCCTACACCATCATAAGTTCCATTCTAATCTGGATCATTTTAACGATGTCTGTCTATCTGACTGACTGTCCATGTAAAACTTGTGAAATTCAGGTCGCAATCTTAAATATATCTTGATGGAATTTTATTTTGTTTCGGCCAATTGATGCAGATCTCTAATATAAACACCAACGACTCCCAAAAAAAATAGTTTAAAACGCATAAAATTCACAAAAATTGTAGTGTCCCAATAATGTACCGCACACTTAATCATGTCAGAAATTCAAATCATACGACAGTCGTTCATTATTTTTTTGTATAATATATAAAAATATAAAATAAAATTTTGGTGTAATGTATTTCATATAGTATTCTTATTTGTTTTTCATGACTGTGCCATGGTGTAGGGTGTTATATAGCCAATCTTATTACACTCTTTCTTATTAATGCTTTAAGTTTTGTTGTTTTGTTTTTGTCTTTTCTATTTTTAATTTTTTCTCAAATACCTGGCAGTCTGTTAGTTAGTTTATTGTGTTACTGATTATTTTTGGGAAACATTTGCAAAAAATACATTTTTTCTTTTATTTTTAACATTTGTAAAAATAATTTTTCTTTTATAAATATGTATTAATAAAATATATTTTACTTTGAGCATTTGATCACAACATACATACGTATACATTTTTTTGGACAAAATTCGACCTCGTGGAATTGAGGTGTTTCTTATCAGTGATAAATATTGTTTAATATATTTAGAAAAAATTAAAACATATACACGCTAACTGTTCAAATACATCTGTTATATACTTTGATAAGAAAATCGATCAATGTATTGAATGACAATGCCACTGCATTTTGACAATAAGTTTAGAAAATTATATACACAATTTTGTGTATAATTTGTGATAAAACATCATTGTAAATAATTCTAATAAGAATTGAATATTCATATTTAGTATTCACCTCAGCATCTCATTCAGCTTGGGAGAGATGATATTTACTTTAAAAGAGAATTCAAAATGATTTTTATAATAATTGAGTTTTCTCGCTAATTTTCAAACTGATTAATAAATGGATTGAATTTTCTATTAAGGAGTGAGATCGAAAAATTCTTAACACATGTGTTTCATTAAAACTTTTAACCCAAGAATTATCTGATTTTCTTTTTGATTAAGTTACCTTTGAAAACATCAAAATAATATATTATTAATCTGATTAAATTGAGTGACCAGAGGAAAAAACGTGCTAAAATTATTTAATATTTTTAACACAACCCAACCTTGGTCAGAGTGTTCTTTTTTAAAAAACTCAGTTCAGATAAAAGTAATGGTCCATATGATGTTACTAAAGAAAAAACCTTTTCTTAAAACAAGTAGATAAGCAGCCCGTTTAGTTCAATGCTGGAAAATATAAAGCTAATGCAGTTTTAAAGGCTCAAGGAACGCTGCTAAAAACAGAGCACGGATATTGAAGTCAAATGATGATGCCAATCATTTGTTATGACGGGATCCATGATTACCGAAACTTACAGCGGGGAATGTTTACTGCTTAAATTCATAAGACTAATGTGGCCACTTATTTTTGGCCTGACTTGGCATCCCATGAACAGTAATGTGGTATTTGTACCAAGGGTAGCAAATCCTCCAAACTGCCCGGAGCTAAATCCAGTGGACAGAAATTCGGCTCTTCTTAAAAGTGATTACAAAAAGGTGTCCGAAAGTGTGATAGATTTAAAATTGATATGAACAAATTGTTCGAGAGCAAAGTGACAGAAAACCGAAAAGTTTCATCCCTCGTGATTAAAACTACAAAAATATATTTTTGTATTGTAATAATAATTTCAATCAATAATAAAATTAAAATTGTAAGTTTAGTGTGTGTTAAACAATGTTTTATCTAACACCTTTGTTCGAATAAGAATCACTTTCTAAGTCGATTTAACGATGCCCTTTAATGTCCATATAATCCTTGTCAACAAAATGCATGTTTCGAAGATACTTTGATGAAATTTGGTACGGTTGATTATTTTGAAATAAGGACAGATGATGGGTCCATTATTTCAACTAAAATTCCGGAATGGAGTTTCAAGCTCATAAAAGTTCAAATATAAAAAGATTTTAACGAAATGCCACAAATAAGTCATATGATGCCAAATCATATGAGAATGGGACCATTATTTCTCAAAGGTCTCATACAACCCCTTTTTAAATATTACTTTGAAGAGCTTAAATCTCGCATATATGTTGGTATTGTAATAATATTGAGTCAAATTAAGACAAATTTAAGCAAAAATCGAAGTACGAAAATTTTCGAAGTCGATCCATAATTTTACCCCATAATCGCCCTTGGAAAAATAAACATAAATGTCAGTGAAACAACTTTTTCAAATGTCTTTAAACAGGAATTAAAGAAATTGATTTTCGCCAACATTCACAGAAAGAACTCTATTTCTGTATATATTTAAAATAATTCTTTTAAATCTATTTAATTCACACATTAAGGCCAAATATTCACATTTAAAAAATAATTATTTTTCACAATATTGACATAAAACGTAAAATTATTTGTATACACATTCATAATATTAATAACTTAATACATTTATTTTAAAAGAAAACGTGACTAATTTAATATAAAAATTATAAATTTTAAAAATATCTAAAAATAGCCCTCAACTCTTTATTGTAAATAAGTCCATAAATTTTCAGAAAATTTTTACCAACATTTGTCAAACAAAATTAATAATATGGTTTCATTGAAAAAGCTTTAAACAATGATAAAACAGAAAGGAAAAACGCAAGTTTCTAAACATTTGCCGAGACCCCTTAGACCTTAAGGCACTTTTTTCTTATTTTTTATACAAGAAAAAAATGTTCAAAATTTTATATTTTATCACTGCTGAAATTCTCTTTAATTTTTTCTCATCTCTTTTTGAGAAAGAGAGTAAAAAATCATTAATACATCACTTTTAATGACCTTTAAACCGATTAATTAATGAGTGTTTTTTTTATTTCTTTTTTTTACAAAATATTTTTTTTTGTTTTATTAAAATAATTAAATTTATTTACTCTAAATTTGTATTTTTTATATAAAATTTCTCTGTATTTTCCGAGTTTTTATAATTCTCTGTATTTTTTGCTTATTTTTGCAACTCTTAATATATTTTTAATGTATAATTGTTTTTATAGTATATTATTTGTGCTCAAAATTTTTAGCAATGATTAGCTTTCGATAGTATATAAAAAATGTCTAGCTAAATACAGTAAAGGCAAATTGTATAGGAACTTATAAATATTTCTTTTCTCAGGAAAAAAGACATTTTTTTAATTATTTTAAATAAAAAATATCAGTTATGTAGTACTTTTGAATAATAGGGAACTTAAATTATATAAAGAATAAATATTTATAACTCTTTTTAACCGATAAACTAAGAGAAACATTTTATATTCTACAATCCGACCGTTCAAAATTGAGGATATCAATTTTAAAGACATATTGATGTCCCATATTTTATAAATACTTTATATTATTTTAGCCCACATACAAAGCCTATTGAAATCAGTCGTGTTTGATTCAATATTTAAAGTAGCTTCCAAACAAATATCCTCACAAAAATGGAGTTCTAAGCTTATTGAACTCACAGATATAAAGATATTTTAATTACGTTTGAAATAAATAAATTTCAAGAAAATCGTTTCTCATAGCTCATAGAAACCCACACGACTGCATCTACATCTACATATGTTTAATATTTTCTCCAATAAAAGCAAAAGTTGATGTACGAAATTTTGCGGGGCTCGTTCCATAATTTCTTCTAGCTTCAATATAATGCTGACAGAAGAAATCATTGTGTCTCAATAATGTACTGCTCACTTAAGCATAAATCAGAAAAACTTATTAAATCGTTCATTAAGGAATGAGATCGAAAAATTCTTAACACAAGTTATTCATTAAAGCTTTTCACACAAGAACTATTTGATTTTTTTATCAAATTAATTTGGCCAACCATTCAAAGGTCTGCCATCAAACTGTTTCCAATGTTATTAAACAGTGCCGGGAGAACAAAAAAAAACAAATAGAAAGCATTTTCAATAGAGCTCCTAACACATCCGGTAGAAAAGCATCCCGTTGATAGGATTATTTGGTTCGAAAAGATAAAACTAATAAAGGTTAATGGAAGGGTTTACGAAACAGGATCAAAGTTTCATCACTAGAGATTTAAATTCATTCGTAACAACGACTTATTTTCTATGAGACTGAAATTTCAATAAACTCATCTGGCGTTGAGAATATTTCCAAAAAATGGATTTCTTTTTGTCCACAAAATATATATAATTTCTGGAATCTTCAGACAGGTGTTTTGGATATTCAAAAAAATGCCTCGTTCCTTAATTAATTATTTATTATGTTTCACATTATCATATTAAAATTTCCAGTATTTCCTATATCATTGGCCAATACTGTTTGCGATTATTTGAGGTTGATATTGAAATTTTTGTTTCTCATTTTCATACTTCGAAATCGCTAAACTGTTTACTAAACGCTTAGTAGCCAATGTATCGAGGTATTATTATGAACATTTTATTGTTCATGCGAATTCAAACGATCGTTTTTGTTTTTTAATACACATTTCTTATTTTGTTTTTTGTTGTCAATGTTGTTGTTCTTGTTTGTTAAATGTATTTAAAAGTATTCCAAACGGTCTGCGCGTTTTTGTTTGTATCAAATATTTGCTTATGTGTATTTAAAAATAATTAATAACAAAAAATAAGAAATATTTTAATTATAAAATCTGTCACCGATATTTCTCTACTATTTGTAACGATATATAACGATAATTAAAAAACACCAACGAATTCAAATTTTTTCTTCATATTTGCAAATTTATATTGAGTGTGTGTGTTTTGAAAACTTAAACGAGAGAATAATTATTTCAGCTTTTTTTTTAAACAAAAAAGGTGCAAAGTTTTTTTATATGAATATTGAAATAAATTTAATTTTTTTAGAAATCTATAAAAAATAAAGTGAAGTTTATTTTTGTATTCAAATTCGTACATTTCTTGCAAAACTATTCGAATAAATATTCTATGCTATAATTTACCAACATCTCAATAAAATGGCCTTTTTTTAAATTGAATCATTTCTATCTGAACATTTTTTTGTGTTTTATATAAAAATAATAAAATAAAATTATAAATGTTTTTTGTATATATATATTTCATCATGTATATGTATTTTTTGTTTAATCATCAACATCATTATTGTGATTGTTAATATTTCGTATATTAAATTTATTTCTTAGTTTTTGTGCAATGATTTTTTTTTTGGCGTTTTTGTTTAAGTTTTGCAAAATGTTTTAATGAAAAAATGAATTAACATATTGTCTAAAAGAAAATCTCTTGTAGTTTATCAATTTGTTTTTATTTCAATATTTTTTTGTACGAAATATTAAATGAATTTTTCAATATTTTTTTGTATGAAATAAAAAAATATAAAAATTACGTAAATCATTATACACAGATGGACAAAAGTCACCGTCTTTATGCATGTTTGAAATAGAAAAATTCTTAACATACGAAGACACTTAACTGACAGTTTTAATCTTTGATTGAAATTATTATTACAATTTACGAAAAAATAATATATTTTTAATTTATATTCACTAGTGATGAAAGTGAAGTGAAAGTCTTTCATTAACGTTTTTATAGTACTTTCTGTCACTATCAAACAGTTAGTCCACCTCCGTATAAAATTAGCACACATTTGGACACCTTCAATTCCCTTTTAACAAGAGCCCAATATCTCTCTACTAGATTTAGCTTCAGGCATTTTGGAGGATTTGCCTCTATTAGTGGAAATATCACCTTATTAACCTTGTACTACTTGAGGGCTTGTTTACCATAGTGAGAGGATGTCAAGTCAGCCCAAAAAATAAGTGGACACATTATGAAGATTTTGAATGAAAGCAGCGATATTTTCAAACATTCTTTGATGTAATGTCGGAATTTATAAAGTCCATTGTAACAAATGATTACTTATTGCTTAGAACTATTTAGAACTTTTTGGGAAATTTTGACTGCTTTTGGATCTTAAAATTTTCTTCAACATTCTCTCGAGCATTAGCAACATAAAATGTTTAAACAGAAAGTTGCGAAATCTGCCAGAACATACGTTTCGTCGTCCATTTTGCAATGGACTAAAATTTCTGTGCATTGTTTTTGGCATTTAATTTTTAGCAGCTTTCTAATCAGGACTTCTTTGAGCCTTGCTTGTACTTTTCGTACCAATGCACCAAGCACTGAGCTAGCTGGACAGATTTTCTACCGGTTGTGTTCGAAGGTCTTTAGAAAATGTTTTAATTTTTTTAGCTTTTGAAACATTATATGGAGCACTTCTCATACCTGAACCATGTTTTCTATCAACGGACAAGTTCTCCCGGTACAGTTTAATAATAATGGAATCAATATGATGGTAGACCTTTGGCCAACTTTTTGTAGGACCAAGAGGGCCAATCGCTACAAAAGTTAAAAGTTTTACTTTTTGTTAAAGTTAACCATTTTTATATTTCAATTGTTTAATGATCACGCAGAGCCTTTAAACATTACATACATAATAAATGACGTTGACTTTTGTCCATGTGTGTATGTATTGAAAATGTTGTTATTTCTTAATTTACATCAAGCTTAATGAAATTATGAAATGAAATATAAAAATAATATTAATAAATTTTTACAACTTTTTTCGAAATATTTGTAAATTATTTTATTAAACTGTACTTTCACTATTATACATTAATACGAATGTATGTATGTGATTATTTTGCAATAATCCCACTATCGTTAGCCAAAAACAAATGAATTATCAACAATAATTTCCTTTTTTTTCATATAATAAAATTTTTTAAATACCTTTTCCTGTTTAGCGTCACTTCTTATTTTCTATTTATTACTTACGTGTTTTTTATTATCATGGTTTAAAGTTCATTTGATTTATTTATTTTATTTTTTTTTTAATTCTTGTTTAATTTTTTTATTTTATAAATATTTAGCCATTATTTGCATTGTTTTTTTATATTTTTTATTTTAATCATTATTTATTATATATTACTTTTTTCTTGATTTATTATGTGTGTTAATATTTAGATATAATGATCTTTTTAATAGTTGTTGTTATAAAACGATTGACCGACTTATTTTGGTCATTAAGAGAATTGTCAAATGTTGATAAAGTTGTTTATTGTTGGGAAAATGATTTTTTTTTGAATAACGCACAGTGTAGTAATTTGCCAGAAAACCTGGAATAATAGAAGTATTTCCATTACAAAATGTGTAATTTTTATACCCTACAACGTGGTCTGGGAAAAATTCTTTAACTTTGTAACAATTAAATATTTTGGAGAAAGACTAAATTTCTGAGGAATAAGATCGAACTATTCTTAACATGCATTTTTTATTAAAGTGTTTAAACACAGTTTTATAGTGTTAAATGTCAAACAAATTTGTTTATTTCTAATCTCATTAAAATTAGTGACCAGAAAATTTGTGTTCCAAAATTATTAATAATTTCAACATAACCAAACTTTTTCCTACAAAATGTTGGTCAAAGGTCTGCCGTCAAACTGTTTCCAATATTATTTAACTAAACTAAGAGAACTTGTCTGTTGATAGAAAACGTGGTTCAGGTAGAAGAAATAGTCCACATGATGTTTCTTAAACAAAAAAATAGATTGTATTTTCAAAAGCTTCCAACACATCTGGTGGAATGCAAATCGGTAGCTCAGAGTTTTAAAACATATAAGAATGCTTAAAGGCTGCTTGCGTTCATAAAACTTTATAATACATTTTCTTGGCTGAATTGGAATCCTGTCAACATGATAAACAAGCCCTTGAGTGGTTCAAGAACAATTTTGTAGTATTAGTATTTGTACCAAGAGAGATAAGTCCTGCATACTGACCTCGGAGCTAAGGTCAGTGGAAAGATATTGTGCTCTTGTTGAAAAAAAATGAAGAGCACAAAAAGGTGTTTAAAAATGTATAATATAAAATGAATAATTTCAATGAAATAGAAAAATTAAAACTGTAAGTTTAGTGGTTTCATTTTTATTAACATATATGTATGCTAAGAATTTTTCGATCTCACTCCTTAGCTGAGTCGATTTAGCTATGTCCATCTGTCTATTCTTTGTTGGTACTCTCACATCCACAAATATTAACAGAGCTCAACAAAATTTGGCCTATTTAAAACAAGCAAAATTGGTTCAGTAGAAAAAAAGTTAAGATCGATATCTGAGAAAACCTTACGTACAAATTGTTTATTAAATTTGGGTGATCGGTGAGGTAATATTATGTAAAATATTATAGATCAATTGGGGGGTTGATATCCCCTTATAAGCGAAATTTTAAATATGTTGCAGCAATCATTTAATTGGTTCTGTATTTATTTATAACAAAAATTCTATATTTTTAAAATTTTTATTTACATAAATTACATTAAATTCTACATAACTAAACTACACATAAATAATATTTTGTATTATAATTATTTTCATATAATAATAATTATTATTAATTTTTGTTTAAAGCTTATAAAGAAACACTATATTTTTGCTTAAACTTCGTATCTTACTTGCTTCTCCTTCTTAATTTTCCACTTCCAACATGGGTAAATAGAAAGGTAATGAATTGAGGATATCATTTGTTGCTTGTTCTTTGGGAGAATCAAAATTTAAGGCATGACGTGGTGAAGTCATTAATTGACGAACATTATAGGCAATATCTTCAAAATTTACACGTTCACTAGGTTCCAGAGTCCAACAATTTAAAAGCATTTGATAAAGATCTTCATATACAAAAGCAGGTTGTGCTGGTCTTGAACCACTCTTTAAAGCATCTAAAATTTTATTAGAATTGTTTATTTGAGCATATGGTGTAGCACCCAATGAACAACATTCCCAGGCTACAACAGCAAAAGACCAAATATCAGATTTGGAGGAATAATGTTGATATCTAAGAACCTCAGGTGCCAGCCATCTCGTGAGATCAATTTTCTTTTGATTATTCACATAAGGAGTGGGACCAAACACAGACACTTTCAATTTCATTTCGGCCGTAACATAAATGCAATGCGATGACAAATGTTTATGTATAACTTTTGATTTGGCTAAATAATCCATGGCACTTGCTACTTCATAGATCCATTGTAAAATTAATTGTTCCGACAGGGCAGTAATACGTTGCATAGTAGCTGAACTAGGAGCTCGACGACTTTCAATTAATCTTCTTTTTAGTGTAACAGTTTCATGTTCGAATACTATATAAAACCAATCGGTACTCGAGGACACTCCATAGAAATCTAAAACATTTGAATGTTGTTGCAATTTTGTTAAATTACGAAATTCCTGTAATAATTTTCCTTGATCTGTACTAGTTAACTCATCTAGGGATAACACATGTAATTGACAATCAGCACTTGATTCTGGTAAATTATTGGTTAATAGTTTCCCTGTTATAACTTCACCATAATTTCCCTCTGCTATTACATCATTAACATTCATACGTAAATTATTACGCGGTATTCTTTTGTTCATATCCAATTTATCCACCAAAGAATTTAATTGTTCTTTAAAATTCTCCACTGTGGGTGGCATTTCATCTTCTACAACAAAACCATTATTTTCTCTTTCTATTATGGGTTGTTGCATAGTCATTTCATGTGAATTCCCACGTCCGGAACGTAATTGACATTGCTTGTAGCGCAAATAGAAGTAGGTGATAACGGAAAGAATAAAACAAATGCCAAAAATGGAACAGGTAACTATTAAAGCTACCACGGATGTTTGGCCCGCCTCAAAAGTGGCATATGTGAAATTATCCATGGAAGTAGTATGCTGATCGTGGCCACTGCGTGTATACAAAGTTTTGGTTATGCCATTTAAGGTGCTGACCTGTTAAAGAAAAAAATTGATCACTATCTTTCCATACTTTGTTTAGAAATTAACTTTTTAAAACTTACCACACCCAAACTAACATGATAATCTGCATCCTTATTATTCAGAGGAGGATTGGTATAACGTCCATAACGTTTACCATCTCCAACTGTAAATTTTCTAGTCTTATTATCGCCTGGACGGTCATAATCCAATTCAGCTGCTATATAATAAGGTAGACCATCTTCATCTGCCTTTTTCCAACTGCCCAATAAACTTGTATCAAAAGGTTGTGACAAAGAATCATCAACTCTTTCAACTATTACCAAAACTTTGGTTACTGGTCCATTATCATTTTTCACCGGTTTAATTTGTATTGTTATGGTAGAATCAGATGTTTGCAAAACTTTAGGTTGCTCTGGTTTAGGACTAGGCTCAGCCACTAATGTAGTACCTACTAAAGAAGCAGCACCACAATTTTCAGACTCTCCTGTTGTACTTTCACATATAGAACGTACTGTAACATTATATTGTGTGGCTGGTAATAAATCGGTTATTTCCATTTTGTTTTCTGAACCTTGAACCACAAATTCTGGTTGGGCAAAAAATGCTTTCGAAGAATATGTATGTAAACGTTGTATTTGTATGAGATAATTGGTGATCTTCAATACAGGTGGTGTTTCTGATCCAGCTATAAACATTTTTTGAGGCTCATAAGGTTTCCACACAATACTCAAACTATTTTCTGTAGCATTCTGCAATTGTAAATCTTTTGGTGTGGCATCTGTATTAAAGGTATAATAACTGTGTACCCCCACACCACCACAATATTCAGATTTAATAGCCACACAAGGGGTATTACATAATTTATCATCCTGCCTTTCTTCAGGTTCAATATCACTGGAACAATAACATTTCTCAGCTGTTAAAATGGCATAAGTATTATTTTTTAATTCACATATCTCCACACATGTCTGAGGCATTTTAGCATATACGGATTCTTTTAAAACTTCAGCACGTTCAGAAAAACAACCCACATAATAATAAGGAGAAAATTTATTGCCAATAATCTCCTGACCCTGGCACAAGTCCACTTGCCATTGTAACATTAAGATTAAAAGTGTTATGGTCAGTATTCCAAAATTAGGGCGGTGGCCAGGTGGTGATAATGTTGGTGTTGCCGCTTTTCTATATAATTTTATATATTCATAACAATCTTGAAACCATGCTTGCGCCATTGTGTAGTTTACTCTGCAATTATTTTGAAAAAAATGTGAATTAAACTACTGCTGTGTATTTATTCCGTTGTTCTTGTTCATTCATAATTTTTCAACAAACATTTCAATTTACCTTGTATTGTAATAATATTTTTGCTGTATTTTCCTGTATTTAGCTCTTCTTTTTTTATTTTGCAATCTTTTTTTTTTGTTTTTGTAATTTAGTTAATCAATTTGTAATGTTGTGTTTAATTGTAATTTGTATAATTTTCTTTTGCTTTTCATATTGTTTTTTTTTATTTATTTCAGCACAAAAAGAGGGTTTACCAAATAGTTCATGATGTGTAGAGTTAAATTCTTTTTTTTTTAATTATTTTCTAAAAAAATCAACCATCGTTTAAGCGATCAGCAAAGAACCAACAATACAATGAGTAGAAATAAGCGCAACAATAGTAAATAAACTAAAATATATTTTTACTTTCAAACCTACCAGTTCAGAATGAATTTGTTACTCTTCCACAAAAAAGCACTTTGAAAAGCCAGCATAATTAAACTAACGTTATTAATCGTTTAAGAGGCGTTGATAAATTTAATGGAAAATCGTTATTAAATAAAAATCTTTTCAAAGATTTAAAGGAAAAATATTAAAACTTATAATTCCATAGATTGAAAAATTTATAAGTTTAATTTTATATATTCAATTTAGTAATCATAACCTCAAGGGTTAACTCTGACTAAGCTAAGTTTTAAACTCTCTTCACAGCTCTCTAGTTGGTTTTAAATATTAAAATGCTCATTATTCAAATAATCAAAATACTTACTTCTCTTGCACCTGAATATATTTTTTTATTTTTTCTTATTAAAACACTTTTGTTTAATTTCCATAAGCCAAAAAGAAACAGACATTGTTTTACCTGTTAACAGTTTTTTTTTTCAATTTTTCGTTGTTTAACCCCAGAATTTAAGCCGCCTCTCTTTATATTTTAACTCTCTTCTCTTTAACTGTTTTAAGTTTTAGTCATTCTACCTGGTTTTGACTTCTTTCCTTAAGTAAACACTCAAATTGTGTTAACGTGATTTTGTTTTTGTTTTGAAAATATTGAGTGTTGTGCAACGTTTTTATTTTGTTACAGAGACATATTGAGGCTTAAAACGTACTACAGCGGCCAATGATTTTGATGACTTTTGTTAGAGTTTATTCTATATATATATAAAATAATAATAGATACCATTGATTTATGAGTAAAATGTTTTGTTGAGAGTGAGTCATGTTTAGAATAAATAAATAACTAAGATTTATGACAAGTTTTACATTCCGGGAATAAATCTTATTATTTCTATAACAATCGTTAAAGGGCTTTTGCAATGTAAACTAAAAATTCTTTTATTATATATAAATTAAAGGGCCTTAAAAACCTCAACATTTTTAATATATCCAATAGAGGGGGAATATAATTCATATATAATTTCAAAATTTTAATTCTCCTCCATTTTTTGTGCAATATTTTTAATAAAAAACTAAGACGATTTTTTTGAATTGTTGATACGGACAATTTGGAATAAAAGTATCACTCATAGACAGTTATAGTTCAGAATTTAAAATAGTCTAATAATAAGGCCTTAATGAGAAGAGCATATATCATGGAAAAGTAATATTGCTTCCACTTTAAAGTACACCGATCAATTCGTAATTACTTCTGTATCGAACACTCTACAAATAACAACTTTAGAAATATTGCAATGAAATTCGGTACAGAGACAAAGTTTTTATATTGGTGATGATCGGTTCAGGTAGCTCCTATGCATATGTATAAAAAGTGGGATCGAAAAACTTAAAACAAAACTTATAGTTTTTTAATTATTATTTGATAAAAATTATTATATTTTCCAAAATGTAAACCAACCTTTGAACCTTTTTCGGAAACCCTTACATTTACGTTTTAATAGGACTTTCTCTCACTTTGCACGAACAAGTAGTCCATCTCTGTTTAAAAGCTGCCACACTTTTGGACACCATTTTTGTGCTCTTAAATTCTCTTTTAACAAGAGCCCACTATCTCTCCACTGGCCTTAGATTTGGGGAGTTTGGAAGATTTACATCTCTTGGTACAAATAAGCCAAGTCAGACCAAAAAATAAATGAACATTGTAACAAATGTAATGTACTTAGCGTACCAAGAACTTTTTAGAAGCTACGAAAAATATGCCAGAACGTGCGTTTCATCATCCATTTAAAAACTTGACTTCAATTTACGTGCTCAGCTTTTGGCTTCCAAATTTTGTAGTAGCGTTCCTGTCAAGAACTTTTTGGGCCTTACATGATTTTAACCCGGATTAGCTTTAACATTTTGTATCAATTAGTTCGAGCACTGAGCTGACCGGGCTGCTTTCCTATCGAATGTGTTGGGAGCTCTTTTGAATAAACTTTCTATTTTTTGACTTGAGATACATTATGTGGACCATTCCATCTACTTGAACCATGTTTTCTATCAACGGCCAGTTCTCCTCGTACTGTTTAATAATATTGGCAACAGTTTAACGGATTGGCGAACTTTTTGTAGGACCATGTTGGGTTTTGTTGAAAATATTTAGATATTAGTACGCACTTTTTCTGGTCGCTTATTTTAATCAAATTATGAATATATGCATTTCCTTCCCTAAGTTGGTTTCTAATTAACGATCAAATTGTCCTTATACTGGTTTACAACATTTAAAACGGTTTGAACATAAATTTTTTTGTCAAATCAATTTGTATTTTTAAAATGAAGATATCATGGTTATCAATTTTTAATTTAACTTCTTAAATTTAAAAGAATTTCAAATAATCAAAATTAAACTATTCATATTAATTTACTAAAAAGAAAATTATCTAATACAAAATTGATCAAACTAAGCTTTTATTACTTAATCTTTATATTATTAGTTTTTATTAATGCTTTATATTCTGAATCATATATTTATTATTTAAGATTATTTTTTGTTATGAGATTAGTATGGATCTCCTTGATTGAAAGAAAACAAAGGTTTTTTTCATTTAATAAATACTCTCACTTTTATTGAACTCTCTTTAAGCCGCATTACTCTTTGTAAAGTGGAACCGGCCTTAAAATATTAGAAAAAAAACAATAACAACAGCATGATGTTATAAAAATTGTTATTGTTACTCTTAAAAAGTCTCCACATTAGATCATATTTTTTGTACTCACAATTATATACTTTGTTATATACGATGTTATTCTATATAAGCATACATATGTATGTAGTACAGTGATTCCAAAACGAATAATTTTTTTTTAATAATTATTAATGAAATTTCACATAGTTATAGCCAGAGATCATCTGTATGCATTAAATAAAAACTAGTTTTCGTTGCATTTTCTGCCAAGGTACAAACTTCCAACACATGTATCCGGTTTCCATGAAAACGTTAGGACCTGAAGATTCACATTTTTTAAAACTTTAATAAAATTGATAAACATCATGATAAAATGTGAAATAACGATGTTAATTTGACATTTTACCACGATGTTTATGAACTTGTCCAAGAAGGAAATCATTCCATTAGAGTGATTTCTGTCGCTTTGCTCTCCGTTTAAAATCTACCACACTTTTAGACATTTGGAGGATTTGCCTCTCTTGGTACAAATACGACATTATTGGTCTTGTACAACAGAATGCCAATTCAGGCTAAAAAATAAGTGCACACATTATCAGGTCTTAAGAATGGAAGCAGCCTTTTTTGTAAATATTTGTTATGCAAATTTCGGTATTTATAGATCCCGTTGTAGCAAGATTGGTTTCTTTTGCCGCAACTGCTTGCCATACCAAGAACTTTTCGGGAAAATTTTACTGCTTTTGGGTATTAAACTTTTCTTCAACATTTCCTCGAGCATCAACAACATAAAATTTTTCAACAGATGTTGCGAAAAATCTGACAGAAAATTTAAATTCTTTGTTTTGAATTTTGAACAGCGTTCCTGTCAGGATTTTTTTACGCCTTGTATGCATTTAAACCTGCATTAGCTTTAACTTTTCATACCAAACAGTTCGAGCACAGAGTTAACCTTTCCTGTCTAATCTTTCCTGTGCTGGATGTCCTGGGAGCTCTTTTGAAAATGCTTTCTATTTTTTTTTTTGTTTTTGCTTTAGAAACTAAACCAGGATTTCTATCAACGGACAAGTTCTCCCGGCACAGTTTAACAACATTGAAAACAGTTTGATATCAGACCTTTGATTGTTTAGCCAACTTTTTGTAAAACTAAGTTGGGTTTTGTTGGAAATATTTAATAATTGTTGAACTCATTTTTTCTGGTCACTAATTTTAATCAGATAAAATTATCCTTTGTTTAACTATAAACATAATAATTGATAAATATATAACAAGTTAAATAAACATTATGTTAAAAGTTTTAATAAAAAACGTGTGTTAAGAATTTTACGATCTGTCTCCTTAAGTAGCCAAATGATTACTCTTCCGACCAGATGAGTGCCGATACTCTATTAAATTAGTACGAAAAATCTTACATCTAACCATTTTATAAAGAAGTTAATAAATTATTTCAAAAAAAGTTTTGGAACCACTGTATATACTTTTAGTTACATTTTGTTGTTAATTGTTTACTCTTACCTTTTTTAAATTAATAATACTCATTTTTTATTATTATTATTTTTATTTTGTTATGTTTTATTTTATTTTCTCTTGCTCTCTATAAATTTGTTGTTGTGAGAGTTTTTAGCTGAGATTTAATTTTAATACTCGATCAAATAATTAACTGACGGTATTTCCGTCCGTCCAATCCAACCATGCCACCACATCTATACATTTATACATACGTACATGTGTTTGTTGTATGTATATATATGTATATAATAAATGTTATATACATATATACTTGTTGTTTTTATTTTGTATTAATATTCCAATACACAAGTCAAAAGCACAAATTTTATACATACCAATTTCATTGTTCATTGACTAGTTTTATTGGTGGGTTACAATTTCTGTTATACTCCTCATCAACAACGTTTTATTAATAAATTTAATGATCTCTAGTTAGTGATTTTAAATAAATTTTCATTATTTTCTCGAAACAAAAAAGTGAAAAGAATCTTTTTAATAAAAAAAGTGCCTTAAATTTGATTAAGAACAATTTTTTATATAAAAATAATGTGCCCAAGATCTTTATCGATCTTTTCAAGTATGACTTTTTATTTTGTTGACGTTTTTTTTTTTAATGGACACGAGGAGGAATAGCTCATCTCTATAATATTGAATTAAATCAACAAAATGAGCAAAAAAAAAAAAATAAAAAATAAATAAACACACACTCACACAAAATAAAATAAATGTCAACGTCATCAAAGGCCAAACTTTGAGTTTTTCTTCTAGTGCATTTGAAAAAAAGTTGGAAAAAAACAAAAATTCATTTAATTAAATTTATTTAATATTCATTTAATTTAAATTGCCAGCAACACGTCGTCGTTTTCAGTTAAAAATAATAATTTCAAAATAATATAAAATTGTTTATATTCTATAAGTATGTTGTTATTGTTGTTATTGTTTATTATACTGTGTAATATTTAATAATATTTTTTTCACACGTAGTTTTTTTATTAAATCATTGTTTTGTGTTATTTTAGTTATTTAAATCTTTTTCTGTTAAAGAAAGAACTTTAAACATGTAGAACGTTTTTTTTTCGAAAACCAGTTTTATTTATTTAATAAGAGAACAAAGAGCATTGCACTTTTTTTATAAAATATCTTAAATTTATTTATCTTTTTGTTTTAATCTAAAAAATAAAAATACATAAAGAACAGCAAATTCTATTAATTGTAAAACTTGTTTTTGAAAAAAATTATATTTACACAGTTTTATTTAATTCCGAAATTATTTGGAAATATCTAATAAAAACAGTTAAATTTCAAAAGAAACAATGAAATTAAGGAGTGAGATTGAAACTGTTATTTATATTTATAAAAACGAAAGAAATTGAAATTATTAAAATTTACAAAAAATATATTTTTTATAATTTTAATTACAAGTGAAATTTTGAACCATCTCCGGAAACCCTTCCATTAACATTTTTATAGTACTTTCTGTCACTTTACTCGAACTGGTACTTCATTTACGTTTAAAATTCTCACTTTTGGACATTTTTATCTTTGTTTCTCTTTAAAACAAGGATCAATATTTTTCCACTGGCCTTAGCACCGAGTAATTTGGAGGATTTGCTTCTCTTGTTATTATCGTTCTTGTAGCGCTCAAGAGCATGTTTGCCATAGTGACAGGATGCCATAGAAGTCAGGCGGAAAATAAGTAAACACATTATTGAACCAATTTTGTAAATATTCTTTTAATGTAAATTTCAGTTTTATAGAGTCCGTCGTGGACAAACTTATGAATGTATTTGGGTTCTAAACTTCAGATTTTACTTTTTCGCTTATCCTGATCAGGAAAACTTTATTGGAACCTTACATGTGTCATTAATCTGACATTATCTTTAACTTATCGTACCCAAATAGTACCTGCTGCTTCCCGCATGTGTTGGGAAGCTCTTTTAAATTTTTTGGTCTTTAGGAACACCAATGTGGACCATTTCCTTCTACCTGAAACAGGTTTTCTGTCAACGACTAAGTTTTTCTCGTTACTTTTTAACGAGAGGAGTGCAAACCTTTGAATGATTGGACAATTTTCTGTAGGACCAAGTTGGTTTTGTCTGAAAATATTTAATAATTTTGGAACATATTTTTTTCGGGTCTCTCATTTTAATCAGATTAAGAATATATTCATTTGTTTTACTTTAAAAATAATAACTGACATGCGTCACCAAGGTAACTTGATGAAAAAATCGAATAATACTTGTGTTAAAAGTTAAATGAAAACGTGCGTTAAGAATTTTTCGATCTCACTCCTTAATTGCAGTTAAAAATTATTACTAATTATTTTCTTTTTAAATTTATTACAATTTTTTATATAAATAATTTTATGTCTGTTATTATCATATCTGTGTTATTTGGTGTGCTAATATGAGAATACACTGGTGCATATTCCTATAAACGCACATAAATTATTCTTAAAAAAAATATAGAAAAAATTAAACAAGAAAATATTTAGTGGATAAATAAATAATATTCTCATTTATATTCTATTTTACATCATTTTAGAGTTTAACAACTGCTTTTTTAAGCATTTAAGTTTAACAGTCTCTATAGCATTATTAATAATCCTTAAAAATACTGTCTGTTATTGATTCCACAAATTTCTTAAGATGACCTCCCAATTTTTACTTTTAGCTCTTAAAGTCATTATTATTTTATTAAACTTTACAAGTTATGTATCCTCACAAGTTCTTTATTGATTTGAAGTCCAGACTGCAAGCCGCCCAGTCCATCAGTGGTATTCTGTGTGCATTAAACCATGATTTAGACTGCTTTCAAACATGTACCGCAGCATTATCTAGCTAGAATATGCAATCTTCATCCATAAAAGAAAGAAGAACGTCTACCATTTCATTTTTCTTGGGACAAAACAATTTTTAGATTTGCCAATTGAAGAAAATGGTGCCCCAAATAAAAAACTACCACTGTTGAAATGACAATTTGACATTTAAACATCAATTGATCTCAAATCGTGCCAATAGTATGAGTATGAGCCAGGATCGTGTAAACCATTTATCTTCTTCCCTTTTTTTGCCCATTTCTGGAGTTTAAGACAATTTTCTTTATGCTGCTTTTTTACCCAAACCCCAATACACTTAGGCCTCTGCCATTTTATGTGTTTGGAAGTCTTACAAAGATTTAGTTTTTTCATTTGTGTAAAATTTAATTATTTATGGGCTGCTTCTTGTTTCAATGATTAATTTATTTTATTAATTTATTTTCTCTCCTCTCTTAAAAAATGTATGCATCACATTCTCGGAACGTTAAATTTTATGACAAATTTCTCTTTTAAAACATAAAAAAAATAACTTGATCAAACAGAAAAGTTCCATTGGTCAGCTTTTTTCGATTAATTTAGAAATTTCTGTAGTAAAATTGATTATCAACTTTTGGATGAGAAAAACAAAAATGAATAAAAACAAATAAAAATTAAATGTGTTTATAGGTATATGCATCAGTGTATAGTCGGTCTAAACCAATCTTACATTACAATCTTGCTTATTTAGTTTATATATTTGAAGAGATAACATTTAGGTGAAATTTTTGAATTCAACTATAGACTTTTTCAAATACACACTCCCAGATAGTTTAGATAATATATTTTCAATATTTTAAATATTTGTTCTCAATGAAATAAAATTTTGCATATATTTGTCCTAACAAAATGAGATTACACTGTTTCAAATGATGTATAAATAAAATAATTTGGAAAATTATAATTTTATCCCAAAATTCCTCAAATTATTATTCTTCATTTTTACTTTCAATGGGGAAATGGTGTTTACATGTATTTTTTGCTTTTACTCAGTACCTACATAAATATATATATGATAATGATGTGTTTGAAAAGATTTTTATTTTATAAATAAACCTGTGTGTACTCTTAAATATTATTTTCTTTTTCTTTTTTTTTTTTTGCTTAACATAATTACATATTTCTGTCAACATTTTAAGACAGAATACCTCATTATTTTTGTTGTATATAGACAGCAAGTACTGACTGTTGCGTTATAATTTATTTCGGTACTTCCTAATGTGTGACTAAACAAAATATTGCATATTTTTTATAAATTTTTGCAAAAAAAAAATAATAAAAATAAACAATTTATTGCCAAAAATATTCCAGCTAAACTAAATATAAATAATTTCTTTTCTCATTTACAGAAAAAAAAAAGATCTTGATTTTTTAAAACCTTCAACGTTTCCTGGTTACAAAACATCTTTAAATCATACACGTACACACACACACTTTCACACAAATTAAAAAGCCATAAAATAAAAATTGTGTCTCAAAACCACCGTAAATTAAAGCCAATATTTAATAACTCTTTAATACTAAACATAGAAACTAAAGAAAAACAATACAAAAATAAAACTTAACAGATTTCATAATGCCGGGAGAGGCTGTACAAGTAATCTCCACATCGGAGGAACACACATTCATCTTAAATGAGGATAATTTAAGTGAAGTGCTTATGCGGGAAGAAGTCAAAGATCGTTATGTATGTGTGGTATCAGTGGCTGGAGCATTTCGTAAAGGCAAAAGTTTTCTTTTAGATTTCTTTCTACGTTACATGTATTCAAAGGTAAATAAATAAATAAATTAATATTTAATTAAATTTCTTTGCTTATCATTATGAATTTAAATTTTTTTTTAGTATGTACGTCATGATGTTAGCGATTGGTTGGGTGATGAAGATGCTCCCCTAACTGGTTTCTCTTGGCGTGGCGGTTCAGAACGTGATACAACTGGCATTCTTATGTGGTCAGATATATTTTTACATGATTATCCAAATGGTGATAAAATTGCCATTATATTATTGGATACACAGGGAGCCTTCGATAGCCAAAGTACCGTACGTGATTGTGCTACGGTATTTGCTTTAAGCACCATGTTATCATCGGTTCAAATTTACAATTTGTCACAAAATATCCAAGAAGATGATTTACAACATTTACAACTGTTCACAGAATATGGCCGCTTGGCTTTAGCTGACTCTGGTAAAAAACCTTTCCAACGTTTACAATTTTTGGTGCGTGATTGGAGTTTTCCCTATGAAGCTGAATATGGCGCTTTGGGTGGTGATCAAATTTTAAAGAAACGCTTAGAAATTTCAGATAAACAACATCCAGAATTACAATCGCTTAGACGTCATATTTCCTCATGTTTCCAAGAAGTTGCCTGTTTCCTTATGCCTCATCCTGGCCTTAATGTAGCTACAAATCCCAAATTTGATGGTCGTCTCAAAGATATAACACCCGAATTTAAACAAAGCTTAAGAACATTAGTGCCCATGTTGTTGTCTCCCGATAATTTGGTTTACAAAGAAATCAGCGGTCAACGTATTAGAGCTAGAGATCTTATACAATACTTCCAATCGTACATGACAATTTATAAGGGAGATGAATTGCCAGAACCTAAGAGTATGTTGGTTGCAACAGCAGAAGCAAATCATTTAACAGCTGTAGCAGCAGCTAAAGAATTATACAATCAATTGATGGAAGATGTTTGTGGTGGCACAAGACCGTACTTAAGCACTGCTCATTTGGAAGCTGAACATTTAAGAGTTAAAGATAAAGCTGTGTTTCAGGTGAGTAATACGAAATAAGATAAACAAGTACTATTTATTATTAATGTTTATTTTGCAGTTCCTTGCCAAACGTAAAATGGGCGGAGAAGATTTCACTGAAAAATTCCGTCAACAATTGGATGCTGATCTCGAAGAGATCTTTGTTTCTTATAAAGCGCACAATGAAAGTAAAAATATATTTAAAGCTGCACGTACTCCAGCTGTCTACTTTGCCCTCGCTGTTGTCTTCTACATTCTCAGTGGCATCTTTGGTCTATTGGGCATGTATACCTTTGCCAATTTCAGTAATTTAATTATGGGCATTTCATTGCTTACGTTAGCGTTGTGGGCGTACATAAGGTAATTGTAAACATCTTTTTTTTTTTTTTGCATTTAAAATTTTTTTAAAATTTGAATTTTTTTTCATAAATTTCGAAATTTTTGAAAATTTTTTGAAAATTATATAAAATTCGAAATTTTTGAAAAATTTTAAAATTTTTATAAAATTTTAAATTTTTAATAGAAATTCGAATTTTTAATAGAATACCAAAATTCTGATGAAATTCGAAATTTTTGATAAAATATAAAATTTATTAAAAAATTTACATTTTTTAAATTTCAAAATGTTCATTAAATGTGATTTTTTTTCAAATGTTGATATTTAAAAAAAATTTCGATTGTTTAATTTACTATTTTATTTGATACAATTTACAAAAAAAAGTATTTTTTTTGTTTTAATCACTCGTAATGAAATTTTGAAAAAGTTTTTGAAAACCCTTCCATTAACGCTTTTATATCTACAAAGGTAACTTGATCAAAAAAATTAATAATACTGTAGTTTAAAGTTTTAATGGAAAACGTGTGTTAAGAATTTTTCGATCTCACTCCATAAATTTAAAATTCAACATTTTCTAATAAAAATATTAGACGAATTTCTTATTTAAATTAAATTTATTTTTGTTTTCTTATAGATATAGCGGCGAATTGAGTGATTTTGGTGTTAAACTTGATGATTTTGCGACGTTACTGTGGGAGAACGTAAATTTATACTTTTTTGTTTATGTTCATTTTTTTCTTTCATTTACAAACTTTCATTTCTTTTGTAGTTTATGAAACCCATTTATCAGGGGTGCATGGAGAAAGGCATACAACATGTGGCCACACATGCTGCTGAAGCTGCTGTTGGTGGCGGTAGTCGCACATCATTAAATGGTAAAGTGAAAAGTTCATGAGAATACGCCAATTTGCAAAAAAATCATAATGATGCAAGTGGCTATAAAAAGCCAAAGGCAACCACAAATGATAATAATAAAGGAACAACGTCGACAACAACAACAACATCGACTGTAACACAAAAAATGGTAGTTAGTAATAATAAGCAGACAACAGGAATGGGAACATCAACGAATAATAATTATTTAGAGCGTAAATTTAAACCACAACAACAACAACAAACAGAAACCACATCATTGAATGCTGCCAGTACAACATTATTTGCCTCCATATGGAGTAAATTTTCTGCCTCCTGTAATGAAGCCAAACAACAAAAAATCTTACAAAAACAAGCTAAAACAACATCTAATGCAACAACAACAGCAGCAACAACGGCAGCAAATTCAAATGTTAATGCAAATGGCAGCAATATTACCAATCGTAAAAAAAGAAAATCGAAGAAGAATTCCTCCAATTCAACTTCGAATATGGCAAAGTAGATTCTAATAAACTTTTCTTTACAGTTTAACCTTTAAGTTATTGGAAAAAAGCCTCCCTTTCAACCTTTTCCTATTCAAAAAAAAAAAAAAAAACATTTGTATTCCCTGAATTTTTTTATGATTAAATTTTTATTCTTAAACGTTGTTTTAACAAAACTAAGAGAACAAAATTCTTAGCCACATAAATTTATAATAAATTAATTAATAAAATATTAAATATAAAAAACATTAAAATATTTATAGTTTAAACAAACAAAACATTAATTAATGCTTAAAATACAAAATAATAATTAATTTAAAACAAACTTAAATAAAAAATGAAGTCATTAATAGAAAAAAAACTAAACAAATAACCAGCAAAGCGCAGGCGTTATTAGGGATCGTTACAATTAAATAAGTCTCAGTCTTTATTTTTGTTATTAAAAGGAGTTTTCTTTTTAATTAAATAAGGCTTTTTTTACAAAATATTTTACACACCTTAAAACACTTCCTACCATTTTTTTATTACAAAAACAATTATTTAATTAAACAATTTCTTAATTATCATTTAGTTGTCTTTAACTTTCGTGTGACCACTTTTGCTTTATATATTTTTTAATGTGTCATTAAGTATATTTTATATTTGTTTTTTTTTAATATGAATTTTATTTTGTATAATTTTTTGTTTATTTTTTTCCTGTTAATTTAATAATTACTTTTTATATTATATAAATAATTTTTTTTATACATATCCTCTCATGGTTAAGGTATGATAAAATTTTCCGTAAGAAAAATTAATAAATAAAAAATAGAAAAAAAAAACAAGAAGTGAGAAATAAGCAGTCAGAGGAAGAAGAAAAAATGCAACAGTAACTGCTGCAATGGATGAATTTAAAATTTGTTTTAATTGAATTATAGTAATAACAAAAAAATTAAAATAAAAATTAATAAAGATAAAAAAAATAATAAAGAAATTTTATTTAAAGTTTTGCTGAAACAAGAAATATTTTAATTAATGTAGTAAGGAGATCTCACTCCTTAAAACACGTTTTTCATCAAAATATCTAATCAAGTTTATTTGAATTTTATTTACCATGTTGCCTTTTAAAACATATCGCTTGTTGCAGCAAATTTTTGTAAATGAACCTTTCATATATCAGACAGGAACTAAAAAAATATCCTTTACCAATTATATTATTAAACAAATACGGGAGAACTTGTCCGTTAATAGAAAACCTGTTTCAGTTAGAAGCAATAGTCCATATGATGTTTCTAAAGCAAAAAACAGAGCTTCCAATACATCCGTAGGAAAGCAGTCTGTTTAGCTCAGTGCTCGGACTATTTGGTACAAAAAGTATGAAAACATACAAGTCTCAAAAATTTTCTGAATGCTGCTAAAAGTTTGGAGGCTAAAAACAGGGCACGGAAATTGAAGTAAAGTTTTCTAACAAAAACATTATTGCTGCATAATGGATAATGAAACGTATGTTATGGCAGATTGTTGCAACTACCTGGTCTAAAATTTCATGTTGCTGGTGCTCGAGGGAATGTTAAAGAAATACAGTTGCAGCAAAAGAAGCCAATCATTTGTTACAACGAGATCTACAACTACCGAAATTTACATAAAGGAATGTTTATAAAAAAGTCTGCAACCATTCAAAATGATTAATAATGGGTTTACAAATTTTTGGCCCGACTTGACATCCTGTCACTGGTAAAAAAGCTCTTGAGTGGTACAAGAGCAATAATGTGATATTTGTACTAAGAGAGGCAAATCCTCCAAACTATCTGGATCTAAGGCCGGGCCGGTGGAGAGATATTGGGTTCTTGTTAAGTAAGAATTGAAGAGCACAAAAAGGTATGATAGATAAGTAGTAGAAGGATTTCTTGAACAGGTTGAAAATCCTCACTAGTGATTCAAACTAAAAAAAATATTTTTTTAATAAAATTATAATTTCAGCAACATATATGTGCATTATTAACATGTATGTTAACATTTTTTTTTATAATTTCCTCATTTAATACAAAAAATCAATATCTTTCTTTCTAAAACTGTAAATCAATCTTTATTTATAGTTCATAACAGCATTACATAAAGTGAATGCAAAAAATTCGTCATCTTCAGTCTAAGATTTTTTAATCACTTTTGGTTGGTTTACTACAACAAGATGATTTGGCTGCAGCCTCTGAACTCTTTTGCTCACCCAACATGCAATTACATTTATTGCCTTCAGCACACTTGCAACGTTCATCACATTTAGTTGTAGTGCATTTGCAATCTAAAAAAAAGAATTTTTAATTATTTAATTAATTTTTAATTATTTTCGTTTTAAAAAAATAAATTTTACCTTTTTCACATCCTTTGCAAGGCATTTTTGTTAGATGGTTTTTAGTGTTTCCAATGAATCAGCGAAACTGAAAATTATGTGTATTTCAATGATTTGTTAGGGACAAACATAAGACTTTGCGCATGTTTCGACATACAAGTTATCGATAAATTATGAAAATTCAAAGGATATACAAAATAATTGCGGTTGCTATGTAACAAAGGACATCAACAGATGGTTGATGTATAGGAATGTTTTCAATGAAATGTTCAAAAACATCTCTAAATTATGATCAACAAGTAATAACATTTAAAATCTAAAATATTAATTAAAAAAAAGAACTTCGAAAAATATTTACAATTTATGAAAATTTGTAATCCCTCTTAAAACACGTAATATGTTTACAATATTCCCCCTCACAGTGGTTCTAAAATTTTTTATACGCAAACAAATTTGAGAACTATCGCTGTTATAGTTCTTTAGATATTCTATTCTATATATTTGGTTTGTATGGATGGTTCTCCTCCTCATGGTCCTAACCGTTCTACATTTTGGCCTGTTAAAAAGATCCTTGGGAAAGTAATTGGAACCAATTTGAATACTCCCGCTTTAACATTTCTTTAGATATTCTATAATAAATATTTGCTTTGTATGGGAGTACATTTCCCCCTGATCCTACCCGTCCTATATTTTGATCAGTAACACAAATTCTTGAAAAAAGAATTGGGGTTGAATTTTAATATTAATATTCGATAATCAACATTTTCTTTGTATAGGGGACACCTCTCCCCATGATCCTATCCGTCATTCATTTTATCTAGTATAACAATTCCTTAATAAAGTTGTTGGGTCCAAATTCGAAAATTCTCTTTGTTGTACTTCATTAAATATTCTCTGATCAATATTTGCCTTGTATAAGGGGGGGTGTACCTCCTCCCCTGAACCTATCCGTCTCACATTTTGTTTTCAAAACAATTATTGGGACAAAATTTGAAAATTATCGTTGTTATAGCTCTTTTTTATATTCGATGATCAACATTTTCTTTGTATAGGGGACACCTCTCCCCATAATCCTATTCGTCCTTCATTTTGTCTAGTATAACAATTCCTTAATAAAGTTGTTGGGTCCAAATTCGAAAATTCTCGCCGATTATCAATATTTGCCTTGTATGAGGGGGGAGGACCTCTTCCCCTGAACCTATCCGTCTCACATTTGCCTTGAAAGAATTTTCTTTAAATAATTTTGGGACAAAATGTGAAAATTATCGTTGTTATAGTTTTTTTTAATATTCGATAACCAAAATTTGCTTTGCATTGGGGGCTAAATTTGCTGATTCTATCCGCCCCACATTTTGTCTTGAAAAATAGTTCCTTGAAAAAGTTTTTGGAATCGAAATTTGAAAATTCTCCATGAATTGGTTTTTTAGATATTCAATAATCAATATTTGCTTTGTGGTGAGGATACCTCTCCCCCTCCTATCCGTCCTACATTTTGTCCAGTAAAGAGTTGCTTGGAAAAGTGATTTAAAGCTAAATTTAAAATTTTCGCTGTTATATTTCTTAAGATATTCGATAATCAATATTTCTTTTGTATGGGGTGTACCTTTCTCCCTGGTCCTAACGAAATGTTTTATATGATAATCATTCTGTAAAAATTTCAGCAAAATTAGTCCAGTGGTTTAAATGTCCAAAACAATCAAGTAAACGGACAAACTGATAATATAAATTATTCCCGGGAAATAACGGGAATGACTAATTTTTTCTAAAATTCCCGGAAACAAAAAAAGAAAAACGTAAAACGAGAAACCCTAATTCGAACATCCAAATTCCATTCATTTTTAAACATTAAAACATAATTTGTTTATAATTTTATATATTCAAAATTAATTTATTAAAAAATATAAATGTAAATAATGTGATAATTATGCATTCATCTTATAAATATTTTAAAAATGAAATCAATAATAAAAATAATAATATTTTATTTATTTATTTATTTATTTAATAACTATTTTATTCAGAATTCTCCTCTTTTACGAATAAAATAACATGCCGTCATAGAAAATGAATGAATTTTCATTTAAGTCTCGTAATGAATATGGATTTTTAATGCGTTATTTTATGATATATATTTTTTATTTATATAATTTAAAAGAAATAAAAAATAATAAAAAAAATCATATTAAATAATAATTTAAAATGTTTTAAACAAATAGCATCTTTTATACTTTTATTTATTATTATTATTTTTTTTTTGTTTTAGTTGTCAGTTGGTAAATCAGCTTAAATGTTTTCTGAAAGCATTTAAGAAGTTATAGATATTTTTATTTAATATTTATTTAATTTCTTTATTATCATTATTTTTTATAATAATGTAATTTTCATATTTTCTTTTAACTACAAAGAAAGTTTTTGTAAGTTTATAAATGGCTGTAAAAGACGCCAAGTGGTTCCAAAACTATATTATTGTTTAAATAATTCTGTAACTTGGAACTGTTCAAAATATTCTAATAATATTGGAGCTTCATGGAGCCGAGTGTTTTTTGAATTGATTTGGAAAGATTCCGGCTCTTATCTGATAAGGGGCCAATTTCGAAGACCCTCCAAACTTGGTCACCTCGAAAATGATGTTTTTAAAAAAATCATTTATGAATTGAGACAAATGAAATTTTTTAGTTTCGTGTAAATTTTAATGCCGGTTAAGCCCGACTACTCAATAAATTACTGAACAATCCTCGTATAATTTGATTTTCTGATTTATCCCTAAGTAAACATGACATTATTGTGACACTAACATTTGTGCAAAATTTATGTGTTTTAAAATAATTTTTTTCCTGGAGAGGATTATATGGGAGCTAGACCGACCATCCGAAAAATTTCGCACAATGATAACCTGATATGGTTATGTACTTCTGCAAATCAACTCAAAAATACCTCAGCTCCATATTCACAAATATGATTAAGATATCTAACCAATCAAAAGTAACAGAATTATTTCCAACAAAACGTTGTGTAACCACTTGGAGTCGTTCTTTGTTGTTTTTGTTGTTATTTTGTTGTGATTTAAATGTATAAATGAATGAATGAATTAAGTGCTGAATTAGAGAGTGATAATTTTGTTAAATTTAATTAACATTATTTGTTTTTTCTTTTTAATTGTTATTACATTTAGAAAGTATTTTATTTTAGGTATTAATTTTTTTTTAAGGAGGGAGGAAAGGATTTATACGATTTAAGGGAGGGGAAATTTTTAGCCTAATTTTAAACATTTTTAAAATATTTTATTTTTTATTTCTATAATTATTTTTTTTTCGTTTTTTTCTTTACTTTTTAGTAAGTTTTAATAATTTTTGTTTATATTTTAATTATTAATGGATTTTTCTATTTATTATTTAGGTTATTTTAGCTTAAAAAATATTAATTATTTTTCGGTATTAAATTTTAAGTATTTCTGTTTTTTTATATATATAAAATTCTTAATTTTATTATTATAATTATAATTATTAATAATAATATATATATTTAATTTTGAATATTATTTAAACAATAAGAAAAACTCTTTTTTTCCTTATCTAGTTTTCACTTCTTTTCACTTATTTTTTTTTCTTCTTTTTCAAAAACAAAAAATATTTATAGATTTTAATTTAAATTTAATTTTCATATTTTGTGTAGATGAGTGTTTGTTTTTTTTCTTCGTTAAAAAAAAACAACCTTGGGTTGTTTTAATTTTATTTAAAAAAATGTTTTATATGTTTTTTAGTTTATTTTTATGCAAAATTTGTTTCTTTTCTATTCATTTTCAAAACTTCAGTTTCGATTTCATTTTATGTCTTCAATATAAATCATGACCTTAGGCCAAAAATTCTTCAACATACACAATAGAGAGAGAAAAGAAATAGTAAAAAATCTAAGAATTAAAAAAAAATATATATAAATAAAATAACAATAAAATTTAAAAAATAATAGGAAATAAAAGTAAAAGTAAAAAAGGAGGTTTATAGAAAATTTAATATGATTTTAAAATCATATTAAATTTATTCATTCACATCTAAACATGCATTTTATGTGAAATAAAGCATTGGTGCCCACCCATAACATAATAAATGGAATAAATACCAGCTCTGCTAAAATTTCTCGAGTCGGGAAATCTTAGGCATCTCTAATTTAAAGTGATTAGGAAAATATTTTAATTTCTAGATTATATCTTCAATGTAGAGGCATTTGTGATTTCTTAAATAATTTAAGACTTTAATATTCCAAAACTTTTAAAATTCATTTATTTTCAAACAATTTTTTTTTAATTATTTATTGAGTAATCGATTTATTACGATTTGAACGATATAGATATATGAGTAATTAATCTGAAATTTATATTTCATATTTTTCAAAATTCACAGATAAAACCTGATTTAAATATAATATATTATTGCCGAAATCCTGTCTTAAGACTGGAGGTGATGTCAGATGGAGGAAGTTTTTTTTTCCCTGTTTGAAGGAATTGTAAACGAAAATTTCATTCAAAAGGAAATTCTATTTTTTCACAACGTAGTCACTTTTACTTTTAACCATCTTCTTTAAATCTAAATAACATTACAAAATAAAACAGTCCTACATATTGCTAAAATCTATTCGATATATGATTTAGCAAAATTCAAAATGGAGGATAATTTTATTCAGTTGGAAATATAAATTCAAATTTTATATTCTTGTATTAAATCTAAATTTCTGTCGATTTATCAATGTTCGTCTGTGCATCTGTCTATTGTTGGTACGCTCACTCAATGCGGTTTACACTAAGTGATTTTCATTGTCCCAAAAAGTTTCATATTTAAAACCTCAAAATTAGTTCAGTAGAAACAAACTATATTGACCAATATCTGAGACAACATCCTAAAGCTGAAAATTTGACCAACGAGTACGACAAAACGTTCCCACAATAATTGGATATCCGTTCCGGAACGATCCTACTGCTAATCGGACAAAGATTTTAGCTCAGCAACAGTTGTATCAAGTTTTTCCCAGGAAAGAAACTCCAACAACAGTGAAACTGTTACAACTACAACAACTAAAAGTCATATTAAAATTTTATTTTAGATTTGGGGGTTTTTGTTGTAACAGCTGTAGTTGTTATGATTCAGGTGTAACTCCAGACCAAGAAATTTTTCACATACTTTGTGTTATATTCAAGTTAGAATGATGCCTCCGTTGACAACCAAAATGGAACTGTTTTCTGAATATTAAATTTATTAACCGGTAATATCTTCATCTTCCTATGTAAATGTTGTATAGGGCCCATTACGGCTCTTAGTACTGCATTTTGGCAACTTTTTACCCATTTCTCCATTGCGTATCACTTAGCAAAGGGGACCACAATAAACCCAATTACTGCCGGCTAGTGGTTTAAGGACCTTATGCCTACTATGTAATTTTTTGTGGTATGAGCTGAAGAGGTGTAAAGTCTATCAAATGTTATCCCTAGAATCTTTATGTGGTTAACAGTCGGAATTTGGATTTCATAAACTTGGGGGTTACAGTCAATTGCAGAATAATTTCAATAAGAAATTTTAAAAGCTGCGCCAAGTACTTTGATCTCAAGTAATGTTAAATCGCCTCAGCAAGTAGTTCTGTGTCGAACCGCATACTTAAAAGTGGTAGTAGCACATTACAAACATCTGCATAAATGTATAATACCGCAACCACATATGGCGTCATGACAATTAGTAAATCTCTGTTAAGTTCAAAATTAAGTTATCTGAACAAAATATTATTTCAAAATTCATTTTGGAATTGATTGTCTTCACACAATTTTAAAAACAGAATTTAAATTAAGATTTTTATAGAATTGACAAATAATGAAACAGATTCATATTTGCTGCTTGAAATTTTATCTATAAAACAATCATCTCAATATGCTCTCAATTAAATTCAAAATATTTATTTGAAATTGTTTCAATATCTAAATTATTTTATGCTCAATTTCAAATGAAAATATTTCGTCTAGAAATTAAATATCATATCGCTCATTTGCTGCAAAATAGTCACAACTCAAAAAATTCAAACGTTTACAAAAAAATCTGTAATGGCAGCTTAACAACTACCAATACGCATAATGCTTTATTTCTAATGGTATAAAATATTTTTGTTAAAATCCTGTCTGATATATGAATGGTTCGTTCATAACAATTTGCCAGATAATAGAATACATTATTAACTATGACCTACTGAAAACTTGCGAATTTTGAGTTATGACAACCTTGCAGCAAATGAGCGATACTTCCGTTAAACACATTTTATATTAATATCCACATAATTAAATTAGGTATGAAAAAATATATTTAAAGATTAACTTTAAAATCATATGTCCACATATGGAAACTTTAGAGGAAACTAAAGAGTCTTTACAAACTAAAGCTTAAAGAAAAAAATTGTTAAAATGTTAACTAAACTAACTATTTAGGAAACTAGAAAAAAATTATATAAAAATTATATAAACACTCATGAGAGGAGCTTAAAAATAGAGATATAAAGTAATAGTAATAGAAAAAAATAAGGTTTATAAAAAATAATAATAATAATGAGAAAAACTAAAACTTAAAACTATTAATGTATTGTAATTAATGAATTAATTAATGAATCAATTAATTAATTATGATAAATAATTAAATAGTGCTTAGCACTGCTAATCTAGCATTTTGCCAAAAAATAAAATATTTAACAAATCATTAAACGATAACTAAATTTGCGGCGTATTTGCAGCCGTGGACGTTGAGGCCATATTAGTAGTAGCAGTATTACTAGAAATAGTAGTTGTTGTTGTTGTAGTTGTAATAATATCATCACTATTTGCTTTTTGCATTTGATTACATGAACTTGTATCATTTTTCATACAAACATCATCATTTATAGATTTTTCTTTATATTCATCAACATTTGCATTTGTTGTTGCAGTATTTTTCTTATCCATTTCTATATCTACATCATTATTTTCGTTTCCTGGATTTTCTTTTTTCGGCGTATCCTGTTTATGTATTGTTTGTTGTTTTTGTTGTTCAGGTGATGAAGAACAATTAACATTAAAGGCACTGCCTTGTGAAGTATTATTACCACCACAACCGCCCTCATCACTACTCTCCGGTACTGGTGTAGTATTTTGTTCACTCTCCATAGTATCATCCATGTGAGGTTGTGTGTTACTGTTAATTGAATTATTTGGCGAATTACTTTCGTCTTTTTGCATTAAAATTAAAATGCTTTTAATATACGTTTCCATGGTCAGTAAAAGTTTGATGCGTTTCTCATGTTCTTCTAACAAACGATCTTCGGCAGTTTTCTTATTAATATTTTTCGGTGTTGTGGTGGTGGCCGTGGCGGTGGTTGTGTTGTTGGTGTTATTTGCAGCAACAGCAGCAGCTGCTGCTGCCGCCGCAGATGTGGAAGGTGTTTCTTCCTCTTGTTTATTATTTACATCCTTTTTGTTATCTTTTTCAGGTGATTTGATAGCCTCTGTTATTAAATTTGCTTCGTCCTTACTTTCTAACTTACCACTTTCTTTTTCCATGACTTTGGAATCTTCAACTTTATTAGAACTTTTCGTTACTCCATCATTTTCGGATCTCTCTTTAGTTTTTTCCTGCTCTTCAACTTTATTTTCTTCCTGTTCTTTATTGGCTTTTATGGTTTTTAAGTCGGAGTCTTGAGTGTTACTTTTTTCTTCGTCATTCGATTTTTTACTTTCATTTTTGTTGTCGGTATTATTCGTTGTATCCATTGCGATTTCTTCGGAACGCTCTGTGACACTTTCTTTTTGTATTTGTTTTGTAGGTGAATTATCAGTATCTTTGGTGGCTGAATTGTCAGACTTTTCCTTAGATTCGTTGTTTTCCAATTTTAGTTTTTTATTGGGGAATAATTCTGTACAATAAAAAGTAACAAAATAAGAATTAAACATTTTTTATTCCAGTAAAATTTCACTAAAAATTGAAATTTTCACTAAAAATTTAAATTTTCACTAAAAATTTAAATTTTCACTAAAAATTTAAATTTTCACTTAAAATTAAATTTTCACTAAAAATTTAAATTTTCACTTAAAATTAAATTTTCACTAAAAAATTAAATTTTCACTAAAAATTCAAATTTTCAATAGAATTCAAATTTTTACTAAAAATTTAAATTTTCACTAAAAATTCAAATTTTCAATAGAATTCAAATTTTCACTAAAAATTTAAATTTTCACTAAAAATTTAAATTTTCACTAAAAATTTAAATTTTCACTAAAAATTCAAATTTTCACTAAAAATTCAAATTTTTACTACTTAAATTACAATTTTTCTAAAAATGAGTCAAAGTTAATAAAAATGTATATTCTTACCATTTTCAGCAATTTCTTGATAACGAGCACTTTTATAGAGTAAAGCTTTTAGAGATCCTCTTAATTGTTTACGTACTGATGTTGGTATACCTGTGCATTGAGCAATCACTCGTATGGCAAATAGATCACCACACAATTCATCTAAATCTTCTTTCGAATGCATTGAATAACTTATGGAATATAATAAACGAGCAATTGGCAATTGAGATGAAATCTAAACACAAAAATAAATACCAAAAAAAATTTACATTAATATTTATACACTATTCAAATAAATGAAAAACAACAGATATTATAAACTAAAGAAAATATTTTGTTTTAGCTCACCACCTTAGGATAATATATTTCCAAAAATGCTCTTATATATTGATCACTTAAAGAGACTCTACAGCCACGTAGTATAATATGAATATATTCAACTAAATATTGATTATTAATCAATAACTCAGCATACCTTAAATAAAGTTATTAAATAAACATCATATTAATAAAAATATTTAATAATTTAAATATCAAGAATACCTACTTGTTGGTACTTTTATTATTATAAATGCCCACCCAAAACTTTGGGAATAAATTAAAATGCAAAGGAGCTGCTTCTATGGCTACCAAACATGATAATTTTACTAGAGTATCATTCAATTGATTTGTGTTTACAGCCATACGCATCATTACATCTAAGAAATCATGATAGGGCCTATAGAAGGCATCAATTTGAGCATCATATTCTGGATCAACACCACGTTGTACTTCCAAAAATTCACTATGTGGTATACACATTTGCACCATAGGTCTGGGTGGTCTAGGCATATTTTTCGATATCGTTGGCCAAGATGTTTTACCACGTCGTGGAAAGTAAGAACCTAAAGCTCCTATAGCCGTAGGAGCATTAGCCACCGATAAATGGCAATTGATTAAGATTGGCGCCAATATGCTAGTTACATCTAAGTTGGGATTACGTACTAGTTCTTTAAGTACCTCAAGTGAAAGTCTACAGATTTCGGGTGGGTTGTAGGTATTCAAAAAGGTGGCTAATCTTTTAACGGCATCGGGTAAACCTTTTAGCAATGCTGTTTGTTGTTGATGTTGCCTTAAAAAATGTTGTTGCTGCAATTGTTGTTGCATTTGTTGTAATTGTATCTGTTGCATTTGTTGTTGCAATTGTTTCTCTTTTTGCTGTTGTGCTGTCTGTTGCGGCGTTTGTGGAGATTGTTGCTGTTGCTGCTGCTGTTGCTTTAATTGCTCTTGTTGTTTTTGTAATAGCTGCTGATGTTGCTGTTGCAATTGTTGTACTTGCTGTTCCAATTGCTGTTGTTGTTTCTTATTGGTTGGACTATCTAAGCGTGTACTTAAGCGTAATGTACTCAAGAGTAAAACCATTTCACTTAGCAATTCCTGTAAATCACCAGATACATGACAGGCAGTGGCTTCATGATGCATGGAATGTAGTGTATGCAAGGCTTCAAAACACATTTCAATGCCACCATTGTAAATGACAAGAAGACGATCTTCATCGTTGTCAACTTAAAAGAAGAATTTAAGAATTTCATATTGAAATTTTAGTATAAATTTTCTGTTTGGAAGAAAAATAATATAAAAAAGTAAAACTGTTATAATCGGCCAAGCCCGACTGAGCATTTGTTGGTTGTAAATGACAGATAAGAAAAATTTATTTGATTTATGCTAAGTGTGCCGCATATTATTAGGATAATAACATTTATAAAATTTATGCATTTTAAAATTTTTCTGGGAGTTATGTGGAAGGTAGAAGAAATTATGGACCGATCTTCGTATAATTTCGCACATCGTTTTTGCCTATATTTATCTTAATTTGTATATGTGAGTTTTTTGCCCTTCAAAATGATATTTAGAAGGGTGTTGCATGGGATCTATGAGAAATAATAAACCGATCCTTTATTTCTTACAAGAGAAATAAGAAGAATGACTTCTCCCGAAATTTGTTAAAATACTTTACATTAGGGAGTTTTATGATATTTAAACCAAAATAAAATTAGGCATCGTCCTTAGGCCAAAACAATGATATGTGCCAAATTTCATTTTCTGCAAAACGTTTAACATAGACATCCAGACGAACAAGCGGATATGGTTAAATAACTAATTTATTATGGAGAAATATTATAATATACGTACCCAATATTCTAAAAGCATTTATTAATGTACCCCAAGAAACTCTTGCATCTAGACCCGTTAAATAGGCCGACAATGTTGTACGACGGAATGTGGTTACTTCATGTTTCTCTTGATCACTAGCATCAGGATGGCGGGTGGCAAACAAAGTCATTAATTTAAATAATTCATCAACAGCGGCAGCATACTGTGTGGGATGTGGTGTAATATTTTTGAAAGCCCATTGAAGATTTTGATGTGCAGCAAGTTGCCGGGTTAAGCTACGACTTTGTTCACAACATAAACGTAATAGACCGTAATAGGCAGGTAACATGGCACGATTATAAGCCACTATTTCCGAATCATCATGGTCAGCTCTAAATCAAAATAAAAAAAGAGAACAGATTTTATCTAAAATATTCATAATATGTTTATAAATAAAAACTTACAATATATAATTAAATGCTATATTTCTTGTTATTTCTGGACAGTTGGCAACTATTAACGCATTCTCTGGACAATCAACTATGGTATGATGCCAAAATGCTAATAATGCATGTTTATTATGATGAGCTGGTACGCTTGGCTCTGATAGCCGAGGATGAAACAGTTCCCATAAAGCACGCATATACGGTCCCATCTAATATATTTAAAGTTAAAATGATTAAAATGATCCGATTTAGATACACAAATCAGAAAACCTACCATAATTTTTTCAGTCTTTGAAACCATGCAATAACCTAAAAGGCTAAAATATGATGTCAGCTTTGTAGTACCATGGACACCAATATCGGCATATGCACGAGCAGCTCTTAATAAACGTAGCAGCAAATTTATTATAGTGTGCAAGATAATTTGAGCATCATTGCTAAGTTCTCTGCAAAAAAATGAAAAATTGTTTTGAATTCAAGTTACTTGCGATATTATGACGATTTAATGATAACACTTACCGAAAATATGTATATGTTGACATGGAGGTTAATTTATGCAATGAATGGGTACGGAAATTAGCTCTAAATGGTTGTGAGGGCACCAAAGACACCAATAAATATGCAGCAGCTATGAATTGAAACAATGAATCCTTTAACAACTCTCCCATTCCTTGATAGATATATTATAAAAGCTATAGTGAACACTTACCATTACGAACTCTAGAATTATGATGAGCTAATAAATATTGTTCCACCCAGGTATCAGCGGATTGCAAAATCCAAGCATGAGCTATTTTATTTTTAGGCGCTTGAAATGCTAACCAATCTAACGCTGATTGTGGACAATATTCTGCTGCATCCCAAACTCTTTGCAAAACCAATTGTGAAAAACAAGGTAAACCCGAAGGACCACCTTGGGTTTCCGTCAATAATGTGAGCAATTTAAAAAATGGTCCACATAATTCGGTATGTTTGGTTACCGATGCAAATAACATGGTTATAATTTGATTAGCCAATCGTTCATCCCAACGACACAAAGCATGTATCAAATGTTTAGTTTGATGAGGATTTATATTATCCTTAATTTGTTGGTATAGAAAAGGAAAACCCTAAAAAAATTGAAATTAGAAGGATTTCACAAAAATATAACAAATATGTAAAGTTATATACTTTTCCGCCAGCTATTGCATTATAGTCCTTAGTAGATAATTTTAATCTTAAATCTTGACCTCTAGATCTTTCCACTAAGTTCGCTACTAAAGCAATCATTTTATCTAACGAAGCTGGACGTGTTTTATCCACCGATAAAGCCTCATCCGAGGAGTTGTCATCATTGTCGGAACCAACATCAAGCTGTATTTCATATAAGCAATTATAAAATTATAGCTTTATTTTGTGAAGTTTTTACTTACATTATCATGAGTTTTATTGCCCAAATAAAAATCAGCAACACTTTTAATCACACCAATACGCAATAAAAAGACTGTTTCTTCATCACCCATACGTGAGAATTCAAAAAGTAAACCAAAAAATTCAGATAAATGCCTCAAATGAGCCTTAGCACCATGTTCCATTAACAAAATTAAGGAACTTATAAAACGAGTAACACAAGAGGCATTACCAATAATCTCTTTACCATCATTATCAGTCTCTGTTTTCAAATACAAATGTGAATGTGTTGATCTGAAAATGAAAATTGAAAAATAACACAAGGATACTTTATATTATTATTATACATTATCTTACCGCAATCTTTGTATAACATGAATCACCAAACGCTGAAACATTTGACGAACCATTTGATTGGGACATTGTATTAAAACTTGAACTGGCCACCAGGGTTCAATAGACATGTGTGTGAGAAACCATTCACAAGCCTCTTGACTGGCATTAAATTGTTTTGTCAACAATTCCACCCAAGGAACCATGGTAGGCTAAAAGTTAAATTGGAATAAAATAAAGTAAAATAGAACTGACATAAATTTTATATTTTTTTATCTTACTTTTTCTTTGGCATGTATAAATGTTTCTATGAAAAACGAAACCGATAACTTTGCGGCCATACAAGTAACATCCTGTTGTGCGATTAATGTTTGTGGTATGTGACCACAAATTTGCCACATAAAGCTACAATCGAAAAAGAAATATTAAAATAAAACATTTCTTAAATAACATTAAATGTCTTACTTGAAATAGGTATGTTCGAATATATTGCGATCTTGTAAAAATTGTCTATTATCTTGCCATATCCAATCTTCTAACTCTTTACTTAATTGGGGTCGCCAAGGATTTTCGCTCGGTTTAGCTGTTGTAGTCAAAGATGTTGGTGAGGTACCACTGGAAGTTGAGGGAGTCTCTGTTTCCGGTTGTCTCTCCTTTTTCTTTTCATTTTCTTTTCCCGATATCTGCAGTTTTTCTTTATCATTATCTTTATTTTCTTTTACTTTTTCGGTTTCCTTTTCATTTGTTTTATTATCACAATTGGCTGTTTTATTTATTTTATTATGATCCTTATTATCTTCATCTTCATCTACTTCCATTTTGGAATTTAAATCAATATTATTTTCTATGTTGTCTGTATTATCTTCTATTACTTTTTTATCTGTAAGATTTGTTTGCTCTTCCAAAGACTTTATCGTTGATGTTGTCGTAGTGGGAGAAGCTAAAAGATGAGCATGTTTTTCTTTTAAGTGTTCAGGCAAACGTCGTTCATAGAAGAGCATATAAGCTGAATTAGTTTTTTCAAAACTAAAGTCCAAATATTTCTCTGTTACCGAATCATATGTTTTACTCTATAAAAAATTACATTTGAATAGAATAATTCCAAATATAAAATACGAGAATTTTTAAATTCTTACCGTCATTTCTCCACCAAAACATTCGGCTGCTATTTGTGATGGATCAAAGGGTTTAACTTCGGCATCATTAAATAAAAACCATCTATCATGCTGCATGGCAGATTTATTGCGTTCTTTAATGAATGAATAATAATGACCACCATCTGCTGTTCCTGTATGGACAGTTACACCCACCAATTCATACCTAAATAATAATATAGAATTCAATCAATTTCTTGAATTTCCTTGAACAAAACAAAAAATAAATAAAATCTTACTCTAAACATTCTTCTAAATCATCTTCTAAATCGTCAGCATTGTTATCGCGTTCCATTTTACGTTTCTCACGATCCTCTGTAATAAGTTTAAAGATCAATTATTTTCAATCAGTTTGGAACATAATGTACACTAACCTTTATATTGATGTGGCATCAAAGTCTTTTCCACATAATCGGACATATTCAAACGCATTGGAAATGAAAAGTGTGTATTGACTTTTTCCTTGAGCATTGTTACCATATTAAAAGTATAACGCATTGTATTGAAGCATAATATCTGTGGTAACTTTTTGAAACAGGCCCGTTTTTCAGCTCGAACTTTTTTGCCACATTGAGAGCATGTATACATATTGTCACCCTCTAGAGTGTCTTTTACTGTTACTTCATCTAAAGATTCTTGTAAATTACGCATATCTGCCACTTGACAACGTACAGTATAGAATTCTTCAGCAGTGCGGGAAACATGATCACAGTCTAATGATACCACATTGTTGCTTAAAGTGCCACAGAATAGACGTTTAACTAAATCTTTTAAATCGGGAGTCATTTCTTCCAATTTTGATACAAGATCTATAAAAAACTCTGCCATATCTTTTTGTTCTCCGGTATTCAAAGGTTGATGATCCATTTGATAAACTCTGCAAAAAGAGCGGGGATTATACGCTTTCCTTTCTGATTCCAAGAGATAAGCAAACATTCGTTGTAATTCCAAAAGAGTGGGAGCATGTTTTTGAGCTTTATTAGGCGGTATCCGTAAAACAGCAGCTCTGGCTTGAGGCATCATATAAAGATGTTGTATACAACTAGCCATATAACAAGTAGCACCCAAATTCGTTAAACCTACATAACCACATTCCGAACGACCTTCATCGCGCGGCCAATAATCCCAGGGATATGGCGGCTTGGGTCCAGGCGTATGTTGAGCCAAAAGTTTACTATGTAAAAATATATAGTTCTTGGGACAATTTTTACACAATTCCACAAGCAAATCGTAAGCTGCAGCTCTTGAAGTGGCTGATTTACATTTTGGTTTCTGACGATTATGAGGCGAAGGCATATCGAATAAGAATTCAAATATTTGTTCTATGAACTGTAACGCCTTGGAGCTAAACTTAAATGTAGGATCATATTTAACTAAATTCGACATGAGATTAATTAAACCCACTAGACCATCATCTTGCATGCCATAACGTGTTTCATAAAAATCTCTGGTTAAAATACTTTGGGCCACAGATTGGCACAACTTTTCAATATCAATGGCTTCCTCATTAAATGAAGATGATTCTAGCGAAGACTTTACCATTTCAGGGGATAATGTATCCACTAGTCTAGCTAAAAGCCAAAAATAATCACGACAGGCGGGTCCATAAGGTTCTTTACCATCATCACTTAGCATATAGGGATTATGATGACTATATGAAGTCATTTTCTCAGCTACCGATAGGAATGATATTAATTTTCTTAAAAGTGGAGCCAATAGCAGCTGATATGATTGAGAGTTTCCCAAACAAATACGATATAATCCTGCACAAATTTCACGTCTAACAGCTGGCTCTGGATCTTCCAAAATAAATTTTTGCACCCAATTACAGTATTCTGGATGGGCCCACAAAGAACAACGAGCTTCCGACGAAGCATGTACAAAACTTACCATTATATTCATGGCAAATTGTACAACTTGAGCTCTACCCCAAAAACCAGTTCTCAAATGATGATATTGATAGGCCGATGTTGTGGCCAAATAATTCGAATAAGCTTCATCATTTAAAATAGCTGATAGTCGTTTCAAACAGGGATCCACCGACATCATTTCAAGCATAAAATCTTTAGGTTTTGATATAGACACCAACATGTCTTCATGAAAATCTTCTTCAAAACCCAACAACCATAGAATACGCAAAAGACTGGCCAAACAATCATGACGCCATTCGTTTAGTAATTCTTTAGGATAAGAACTTTGCTGTAATTGACCGGATATGAAAATATCATAGAGATGTTTAAGACCACCACATTTAATAAAAGTTTCACTCCATTTTGTTTCCAGTATCGAAGTATTGAATGATTCAATTTCTGATAATGAGGAGTGTGACGAAGCATTGCTGGAATCAGACTTTTTATGTTTTTTACCACCCACCTTAACAGGATTATTTTCTTTATCATTAATACAACCCGAAACATGATCACTATGTGGATGATCACTTTCCGAGGTATTCATAGATGCCATAGAGGAATTCAATTCCTTTTGTGGTGAAGATTCAAAAGAGTCTTTATCTTTCACATGTTCATTGCTACTGTTTGCAGTTAATGATTTCTTTCCTTCATCTTTGCAAGAAGAATCCAAACTTAAGCGTCTTCTTTGACCACTACAAACAGCATTACTACCACAACTGCCGCTGCCACTACCAGAACCTGATCCACTTCCTGCACTTCCACCACTAACACCACCACCAGCACCCTTTTTATTTTTTGCATTTGAAGAACCGCGACTATGTTGTTGATCCATGGTTATTATATTACCATTTACACCACCACAACAGGATGTACCACGTTGATGGAAAACGCTATTCAAAGCTAAACTTTCCACAATATGCAAAGAATACATGAATTTTTGTAAATTATTGGGATCCAATAATTCACAAAGTTTTTGTTTAATTTCTTTGCGTTTATTTATCTTGGCCTCTTCGTTATCCAATTGTTCACTTATGGCCAAATCATTAGTTAAACACTTGAATGCATCCAAAATCATAGGGTTGGTGGGAAGAATTGCTAAAATATCCCACACTCGTCTCGATAGTAATTGAGCCTTGGTATGCAGTTGTAAGTTATTAGGTTGAGGTTTCATATCGCCTAAAGTTTGCATTAAGCAAAATAATTTCTCAAAATACTTTGGCTGTAGCAATAATACTGTGGGTAAACATTCTTTGGGAGGTGGTGGTTGCATAGAAGGATGATCCACATTGGTTTCTTTGCGACGAGCGCCTCGACCGCCCAGGGAAACGTAAACAATCTATTTTTAATGAAAAAATGTAAAAATAATTTTATTGGTTGTGCAATCGAATAAACATAAACAACTCTACACACTTCACAAAGTACATCAATCAACTTCAAATTCCATTAATATATTGACTTTTTGAATAACGTTCGGACTGTAGAAAAATACTTTACATTTTTAAATTGAACGCTTTACAGTTTGGTAAATTACCAGAAAACCTGATCAAAATAAGTAGAAGTGTTTTCATAATAAAAAGGTTGATTTACCTGATTATCTTTAAAACCAGCATCACCCAAACTTCTTTCATCATATTCCGAAGTTAATTCTTGACCTTGTGTTATTATACGCAAAGGTCCTTCACTTAATAACAAACCCAATACTGGTGCTGATACTCCTGAATTTGAAGTACCTTGTAAATTTTCCCACCTGAAATAAGCAAATCGCATCAACATTTTTTAGCAATTTAATTCACAAAATTTTACCATTTTGAAATTTCCGCTTTTAAATCGGCTATCAAATCACAAGCATGCATATGTAAAATGGACTTTTCCGACAGACCAGCTGGTTGTAAAATAATGCGTATGGCAGGTCCTGAACCTTCATTTTTCAAATTACTATGAGAACCTATACCTTGACCTTCAATAGCCCAACGTCTTAAATGAAAAGCATAACGACGACGAAATGTTTCCAAATGTGTATTTAGAAGCATTAATCCACGCTGAACACACATTAAGGCATTATCATCCTCATTGTTGCTAAAATTATTTATTTTTTTTACAATTTCCTTAGGTTTTTATTCCATCATAAACTCTTACCATTCCAAAGCATTTGCTGCCTGTACTAGATTATCCATACATTGTGATACAAATTCTTTTTCCAAACGTAATTGTTGGCCCATGTAATACATGTTAATGTATTGTATGGCAGCCAATGATACCTCAGTATTATGAGCTCTCAAAGCAATTTTCCATAAATGAAACATACCCACAATATTTGATGAGTTTGTGGAGATGGAATCCGTCTGTTTTTCATAATGAGCAATAGCCATACGAGCCAAACTACAAAGTTGCTGAAAAAGACCCAGACCGACCATGGAAAATTCTTCTGGTCTCAGTTCAGGTAATTTTTTCAAATATAAATGTTGCAACGCCTCCAAACCCAATGCATGTTGATCTCCTCCTTTAGCTTGAGATTGTAACCAAGAGAAATAACAATCAGCACACTCAGGATCATGGGCCAACCATTCCCATAAAGAGTCAACTTGTTCTAAGCTTAATCTGTATTCAAAAACAACAATAATTATAAAAGAAACAATTCTAGAAATATTGTCTATACTTACCGAAAATTTTTAGGTGAACCCATTGATGAAAATATGGAAGACAAAAATTGCAAACGTACCGATACTTGAGTCTTGTGGGAGTATAAAGATAAATCTGTTTGTTGATATTCGTTTCCTTTTCCCGACAATATTTCCATATGACGTTTGGCGTAATATTTTATGTTGTTGAAAAAATGATACATCATACGATGTTGACGTTCGGCCCACATAGTAACCTGATGTGTATCGGAGGGACGAAATTGTTGAAATGAGGCAAACAATTTAGGCAATAAACGCAAAGATACAATAACACTTTTATTAGTGGCCAAATTTTGTAAACAACCCTCAATGAACTTCGTGCGTAATTGACGATCATTGCTAAAACACAAAAGTGTAGCTAAAGCTTTTTCCGCTTCCATAGCTAGAGATTCACCAAGTTGTGTCTTTAAAAATGTAAAAATAAACTTAATTTCATTATAAAAAAGAATTTTAAATTTTTAACACTTACGATTTTATCATCTTGTAATAAATCCCATAATAGGGTGTTACCCGGTTGGCAAACATCATTTATTTTAAATGTCGGCTGTTGCGGTGAGGTTGATGATGTGTTTTTATTACTCTCCTTGCCAGCAGTAGCAACATTTGTTATATCAACAATATCTCCATCACTATTATGTTTCACATGTCCTGAAATTATACCAGCTGCCAAAGCTTTTGCTGCCATTGTATTGGCACGTTCTTGAAAATCTAATAAAGTTTGTTGTACCTTGGCCTGCGCAGCCATAGCACTTGCTCTTCCCTGATAATCTAACAAAGTTTGTTGAGCATTATCTGTGGCAACAGCAGCAGCAGCCAAAGCAGCTGCTGCAGCTGCTACATTAGCTTCAGTTTTTTGCATAGACATAGCTGTATGGGCGGCAGCCATAGCAGCGGCAGCTGCGGCAAATGCCGGTGGCATAGTATTTTGTGCAACACGTTGATTATGCGCATTAACAAGTGAAGCAATTTCTTGTGAAGTCTGCTGTGTATGTTGAGCCACACGCTGATTATGCGCATTAACAAGTTGAGCAATTTCATCTTCACAAATATCTTCCACCTCGAAACCATCTAAATTTTCTGATTTATTACTCATGGGCGATGAATAGCTGCCCTCATTCTCTGCACCGCTCAAAAGCTCACTAATATGTGTCTCGGCTATTGCCCTAATGTAAGGCCCTTCCCCCTGTAAATGTTTTAACACAGCACTAGGCACCTGCCCAGGATCACTACACTCATCACTATCATTTAGTAAATCACATTCACCATCTCCATCATCAGCATCGTCGGCATCATCACTAGAACCATCATCTTCACCACCATCACAGATGGCTTCAACAATTTCATAAGCTAAACGAGTGAGTGGTAAATTATTGTTATTCTTGCGTCGTTTACGAGATTTTTTGCGATGCATTTGCATATTTACTGAACCTTTTTGTAGGTCATCTTCACTGCTGGAGTTATCGATTATATTGACTATACGATGATTTTTCATTCTAAAAACAAAAATACAATTAGTAGCAAAAGATATTAAAACATCTCATAAAACTTACTTGATATCAACTTTTGAATTAATTAAATTCAATTCCTCCTCTGAAATTTGTTTTCCCTTTTCCTCAGTGGGATCACATACATGACGCCTGCGTCTCGCCTGTTTGCATGGTGTTACTCCTGTATCGGATGAACAAACATTTTCAATATCTATGGGACTTTTACGAGCACTAGCTAAGCTGCTATCATCACCATTTCCTTCGTCCGAATTACTACCATCCATACTGCCACTATCCGAGCTGGTAGCAGCCATTATTTCATTTTCTAAACTCATTTGTGAACGTGTTTTATCACGAGACCATATTAGTTTTGTTAAAGCAGAAGCTATATAAATACTCTGTTCTGTGTGCTCTTTGGGATCCATACGACACAAAAGAGTATATAAATACATTGCCGGTTTGGGGGCGAGATTTTTTACCAATGAAGGTAAAATATCAAATATGGTTTTGGAACAGTGTTTTAACTGTTGTGTGGCCTGCCATATAAGTTTTATGTGTTCTTCGGTAATTTGATTTTCCACTGCCAGAAAGTTCAAAACAACATGAGCTTGTTTTAGCACCTCGACATGAAGATTGGGACCAAATAAATGTTGTATAATTTGATTTTCTGTTAGCCAATCGCCAATTTTATTTGCCACAACTTCAACCTCTCCTACCACAGATTCAATTTCACCAAATATATTAATATGAGCATTGATTTGGGCAATACCTAAAACAGATATGTATATTCAATTATTAAACAATTTCTAAATAGTTTATTTTAAAAACTATTAAACTTACCAGCCAACCTCATAGTTAATGTAGTGGACGTAAAATATTTAAAGGCCAATGCTAAGCCCTCAACATCAAAGCTTACCGATGAATCTAAGGGATCTCGTACAGCGGCCCATACAAAATCTGCCATAGCTCTCGTGGCTGCAGTTCTTAGACTTTGATCGGATAATTTACACATGTATTGCAATATTTTACTGCGTAATGGTACAAATAATTGTACGATACATCCATAATGTAACCATATTTTAATATTCGAGACTGTGGCTACAATGGCATGAGCTGTAGTGACCGGTAAATCGGGTTGATCGAAACACAACATCATGGCAGCAAAACCATTTGAATTACAAAACAAACTAGTATTTCTTAACACATATACGGGTATTTCATTGTCATGTAAATCACAAAATATGGCTAAATGTTGCGCCTCCTCGGCAGAGATATCATCCAAACGAGCATGAGTACCATGCTTGTAGGCTATGTACAAAGGAAAATTCAATAGGAATACTTTGGAGACAAGTAACAAAAGTTTTTCCACTTCTGGTAATATCCAAGGTTCCTCGGTATGTTGTGAAGTGCTTGCATTCACTACGGCTGAAGAGGATGATGATGATGTAGTTGTTGTCGATGATGTTGAGACCGAAGCCGATATAGCACTTGAACTTTGTGAACTATGTACCGATGAACCACCTGATGGAGATGTCGTTAACGATGTAATTTTATTAGCATTATTATCATCTCCCGGCGTAGATGAGCTACTAACTGATTTATCACTACTTTTGGGTGATTTTGTATCATCTTTAATTTTATTTTTATCTACTTCTAATTCTTTCACTTCACTTTTATTGTTATTATCTTTGGACGCTGAAGAACCAGTATTAGATGCTGCTGTAGCAGTACCACCTGTTTCATCAGATTTTTCTGTTTGTTGCTGCTGTTGAGAACCTTGAGCTTGGGCTACAGCTTGAGCCGCACTAGCTGTTATTTTTTATAATCCTCAATAAGTCTTTTAATATGTTTCAAATGATGAACAGCCAAATAGATCATTGATTGTACAACCAAATTGAAACGTTCAAAATTCTTAACATCTCGATAAAGACACATACATTGCCTTTGAGGCCAGGCTTGTATGTAGCCAAAAGCTGTTTCAATTTCACTTTTATAAAGAATCGCATGTTTGGCATCCTGATTGATAATGCGGGCCTCATCTGAAAAAAAACATTGAAATATATATGTTTTTGATTATTTATTAAAAGGAAAGAAATGCAAAAATATTAATATGGACTATATGTGGGAATTCTGAAAATTTTAAACTGCACCTCATAAAATTTCGTTCTATTTTGTATATTTAAGAAGACAGTGGATCTAATAGAAAAGTTCCTAGGGTTGTTTTTTAAATTAAAAAAATTTGATTAATAAAAACAACAAGTAAAATAAAAACTACTATCTACTATCTGTGATCTTTTAATTATGAAAGAACGAGCCTGCAGATTTATAGTCAACTATATAGGGATTGAAACAAGTGAAGAAAGCCTGCAGATTTTAATCAACTAATTGGGGATTGAAACAAATTAAGAAACAAATCCTGAGGATACATCCTCAGACAAAAAAAAAATATCCTCAAACAAAATAAAAAACATAGCCGAAATGTTATCACCATAATTCAGAAAGAAACGACGGCTATCTTACATTCATAGCTCACAATATGATGAAAAGTGTTATGTAATTTGTCTTGATCGGCTATAACTTACTTGTTTTTAGTTCCCTTAGGAATTAGGTCAGTTCGAAATTAACTAATAAAGCGTATGATCGAAAAACAAATCTTAGATATGCAATTGAAAATTGGCATAACTATGCTTTAAAGATGATCGGTCTCATCTTATGGCACACAATCAAGACCCAATCTCGCAAGATCTTATGATTTAAATAATATAAATATAGATAGGAATAATTTCATATAGATATATAATCATCCAGAAATAATTATTCCTAAACGCTTAAGTCTCATACTCAAATTAGTATCATTATAATGTTTTAAATTCAAAATCAGGATTGTTCCATAATTTTTAGTATGTACCACTTATGACCAACAATATGATGTAGGATATTTAATAGTCAAGCTTGACTATTAACTATAACGTTCTTTTATTGCGATATTGATAAAAAACTTTGCTTTCTTCTCATATCACCGGCATTTTAAATAAATTTACAAATAAAAAATCCCCTCTACATAAAATTGATTTCATACCGCCCACTTAACAACACAACTATTGCAAACATTAGTACAAACATTTTAAGTGGCAGCAAATAGTTCACTTTATCATCATTAACCAACCACCCATGCAACCAACAACAAAAATAACCACAACTACATCAGTTAATAAAAAAATACTTACACGACTCCAATAATTGTTGAAAATCTGAACAAATATCACACATGTTTCTCTAAATTTTTTAAGTATTAATTTTTTTGAGTTTTTTTTTTCAGCAAAATTCTGCTTTTGGTTGGAAAAACAGCTGCTTTTTTCTTACTTTCTTTTACATAAAATCAGCAACTTTTCCGTGCTCCGTTTATATATATTTTTTGGATGGTTGGATTTTTTGCGTTTGGAGCCTTTTTGGCGTTTCTTCAACTGATGGTCTAGTCTTCTTTTTTTTAACTTTGTTGATGTTGTCGTCGTTGTCGTTGTCTATGTCGTCCTCGTCTTGATGTTTTTTGTCAAAACTTCTTCTTCGTCGCTAACTGCATAGAGGTTTTTCTTCTCTTTTTCCATTCGAATTTTTAGAGGTTTTTGGGTAAAAACCTTTTTAGATTTTTGTAGATTCTACATCCATGTGCTTTATATTTTTTGTTTCACATAAATAAAATGAATTTCATTCACTATTTTTCTATATGTAGATATTTTTGCAAAAAATTTATTCTCTCACACAAATTTTTTCTTCTTCTGACAAACAGTGCAATAACAGTGTTGCCAAAAGGTTTTTCTCAATTACTAAAGCAGAGGCTCTGCTGCAGAGGAAAACAAATACCTCCAAGCACTTCCTAATGTAATTCATATGGATTTGAAGTGATTTTTTAGCTTTAGTTTATGTCAAACAAGGCTTCAAACCCACGCTAATGGTTTAGAATCAAGGAATTACAACTTTGTTTATTATGTACCTAAAAATACAACTCTGAAAGAGAGTAAAAAAGAAAAATTAATACCGACTGTTTTTTAAGTAATTATTATTCGTTAATAGTGTTGTGAATGATTGTGAAATTTTTGCGAGTCTAAATGCAAATACAACAACAAAAACTTCGCAAATGCAAAAACAAATTTGAATTTGGACGTTAATCATAAAATTGATTTAAAATATATTTTATTTAAATAAAAAAATAAATAAAAAAATTTAAATTTAAAATAATAAAAATAGCACTATTTTTTGTCAAATTTAAATATTCACATAACGAAATTAGAAAAATACATATTTTTGCATTAAAATTTTGTCTCAGGGTTCAAATCTTACACTATAAGTTCAGATTTTCTCGATAAATTGAAATTTTCACTAAAAATTCAAATTTTCACTAAATATTCAAATGTATACTAAAAATTCAAATTTGCGCTAAATATTTATATTCTCACCGCAAGTTTTAATTCTCAAAAAATTCAAATTAAAAAAAAAAAAAATTTCACCAAAAATTAAATATACTTGCGTTATAAAATAAAATTTTAACTAAAAATTTAAATTTTCACTAAAAACTATATATATTTGCGCTTAAAAATCAAATTTTCACTTAAAATTTAAATTTTCACCAACAATTCGAAATCTCATTGAAAATAAAATTTTCACGAAAAATCAATTTGGTACTAAAAATTCAGAGTTTCCTTACAAATTCTAACACTCTAAAATTCTTAATTCTTTTCAAAGGTGGAATTTATGTCATCAATCTAATTAAAATGAGTAAAAAAATCACGAAAACCTTAAAGGCAGGGTTTTCAAAAAAAAAAATGACATTTTATCATTAGTGATTGAAACTATAAAAATTGTTATAGTAATTTCAAACAAAGAAAAAAATTAAAACCGAAGTTTAGTGGTTTCGTTTTTATTAATATATATGTATGTTAAGAAGTTTTTGATATCATTTCTTAACAGAAGTAGCGTTAGATTTTTTTAATAAAGTATCATCATTCAATTTTTAAACTTCAGTCTTAATGTTAACATAAAGTTACATGAATTTAGATAGATGTATGGGAAAAGCGATTTTTTTAAGTTTCATTAATATTAAGATGCAGTGAGGGTGACATTTGTCCACAAGAATTATAAACTCCTAATAATAAACTTTTTTCTTAATAATGTTAAATTATTTTCACAGAAACATTAAAATAAACCCTAATTTATGCAGAATTATAAAATTTTATATATTATCTTTTGTTCATCCGTGTAATAAAAAAAACTTTTAAATTACTACAATACAAGGAGTAAGTATCATCTTTAAAACAGCATCTGGCAACACTAAATCAACTGACATTTCTTATCAACAGTAGTGGCGATAAAAATCAATTTGTTTATAAAATTTTCTGCATTATGACAACAAAGTATCAAACATTTTATAAAAATTCGTTATTATTAATAATTTTCATTGTTTTTTTAATTGAAGATGCAGGTATTTTTATGAATTATAATGTGTTTTCTCATAAACAATTGAAAGTTTTTTAAAAATCATAAAAATTTTAAAGAAAAACTAGTTTTTCTCAACACAACAAACTAAAATGTTGATGAAAAAATTGCAACCCCAATTTGTTTACTACATGGAAATGTTTATTTAGTGAAAAAGATATGTTGAATAGAACTTAAGAACTTTATATTGAATTTATATTTTCCTTTTTTATTTTTAAAGATTCTTTGCATCGTACACTTAAACACTATGAGTTAATCCACAAGGATGATGTCCAACATCGTATTGTTAAACGTGGTGCTAAACACAGCAGCCACCCTTTCAATACCATCAAGGAGGTAGAATTTAAAACATTGGGAAAAAATTTTCGTTTAATTTTACATCCCCATCGTGAGGTACTGCATAGCAAATTTAAAGCCTATACGGTAGATGGCGATGGTAATGAGACCATTGTACATTTAGGTATGTTTTAGGGAAATTATATATTTAAATTATGTATTGTATAATGAATAAGTTTATCTTGTAGATCATGATAATTTCTATACGGGTCGTGTATTTGGAGAAATCGATTCTCAAGTCAGAGCTCATATAGAAGATGGCTTAATGACTATGTCCATTAATTTACCAGATGAGACATATCATTTAGAGGTAAATATAATGTATAGAATTTTCGGTTTTGGTCTAGATCGCTGAACTATTATATTTAATACATTTTACGATATTATTAAAGCTCTTTATATAATCAATACAATCAGGTTTATGCTTAAGAAAAGTTAAGCTGACCTAAAGATTCCATAACCTGTTCAGAATACTATCCTAGTTCTCAAACCTCTTCTGCTCATGCTAATGATGCTATATGTACCCCTAAAATTAAGCCTTGACCATAACATCCGCGCCAACCTGCAGTCAGACCGTTCACACGTGACTCAAGCTTCCTTTAAATTTTCTCAAGGAAAATCCTTGCTTAGTCACAATGACCATTCACGACTCAGCCCTTGCAAGCTCTTCCGCAAATTCATTACCAAGAACATTTCAGTACCAGGACACCCAGCACAGTCTTAGTAAATTATTTGTTCTGTACTGCCACTTAAATATATATCCCTTAGAGCCTTGAGCGTGGCCCGATTTCAACGTAAATTGTAACACCTGAATCAGTGCCCTCTTCCGTTTTGGACCTGTTAGTGAAAGTAGCCCATCCATCAAGAAACCTCTCAACATTCATCCAAGATTCCCGTCTCCTACCATCTCTGAGGTATAACAAAAGTATGGCTTATAATCCGTCACGTTTGTTCAATATACTCCTGGTAGCCCAACAGGAGTTCAACAATCTAAATTCAATCAGTTTAAAGAGATTTCTTGATGCCATTTTCCTTGCATACCATTAAAATTGAGGATCACATCAAAACCCGTCTGTCAAGACTACATAGATCTCAACCCCAAGTCGTCTCTATAGAATTCTTGCACATGTAGTAATATTATTAGCTTGAAGAGTTTTCTATGTATTTTAATAAAAAAACAAGTTGTTATATTATGTTAAAGGATCTAGACTTGTTCCAATGATTACTTGTTATTATATCTGTAGCCTTCTTGGCGCCATTTGCCCACTGCCAAAGAACATACCATGGTGGCTTATCGTGTATCTGATGTTAAATTACAACATCCTCATGGCTCAGAAAAAGGTGCTGGAGCACCTTTGACTTGCGGTTACGTTAAGGAAGGTTTAGGTATTATATAAATAAACGATTGATATTAATTACAACTTTAATTACAATAATATTTTTAAATAGAATTAGAAACGGATGATGATGAAGAAGAAGCCAATTTCGAAGAAAACGAAGAACTTCAAACAAATCTATTGCCTCACAATGACCAAACCCATAAAAGAACAAAACGTCAAGCAGATCAATACGAATATACACCCACAAAAACTCGTTGCCCTTTACTGCTTGTGGCTGATTATAGATTTTTTCAAGAAATGGGTGGTGGTAATACCAAAACAACTATTAATTATTTGGTAACTTTTTAAATATTCTGTGTGTTTTTTATTTCTTTTATTATTTATAAGTTTTTTTTTATTTTCAGATAAGTCTTATTGATCGTGTTCACAAAATTTATAATGATACTGTTTGGCAAGATCGTTCAGATCAAGAAGGTTTCAAGGGTATGGGTTTTGTTATTAAAAAAATCGTTGTACATTCAGAACCCACACGTTTGAGAGGTGGTGAGGCCCATTATAATATGATAAGAGAAAAATGGGATGTTCGTAATCTTTTAGAGGTGATTAAATAAATTTTATTAATAACTTTCATTTCACATATAAACATAACTTATAATCTTTTCTTAAAATCATTTTTCCATTGCTCTGTATCTTTTTGTGTCTGCTTTTTAAAATTGTTTAGGTCTTTTCTCGTGAATATAGTCATAAAGATTTTTGTTTAGCTCATCTTTTTACGGATTTAAAATTTGAAGGTGGTATTTTAGGTTTGGCTTATGTTGGCTCGCCCAGACGTAATTCTGTAGGCGGAATTTGTACACCAGGTTAAACATAATAAACAAATATAATAATTTTTCGATTTCTTTAATATTGTTTAATTTTCTTTTTTTATATTTTATCCATATTTTGATAGTGTTTATGTTTAAAGATTTTATGTTATTCACTTTTAATAATTAAAAATGTCTTTGTAACACCCTACATCATATTGCTGATTATAAGTGGTATCTACTCATATAATTTGTATTGTGACTATTATGAAAGTTATTCAAAGCTATAATTAATAATGGACCAATACACGTAAACTTGGTACATGGTTTCAAAATCTTACAAGTCTTGATTTTTTCAAATATCGTTAAAATCATTTGTGACTTCTATTTAAGTATTTTATGAGTCAAAAACCCTATTCCGCGAAAATATGGTAAACAGTGAGATCAAAAAATGTTTAACACACATTTTTCATTAAAACTTTTAAACCAAGAATTATTTGATTTTTGTTTTGATCAAGTTACCTTTGTAAAACATGTTTAATATAAACAAATAAATATATTGTTTCCAAATATTACTAAATAGTACCTGGAGAACTTGTACGTTGTTAGAACACCTGGTTCAGCTAGACTGAATGTTCTACTAGAAGTTTCTAAAGCCAAAACATAGAAATCAAAAACCCATAAAATATACAAGGCTCAAAAAGATCCTGACAGAAACGATGCCTAAAATTTATAGGCCAAAAACAGAGCACAGAAATTGAAGTTAAGTTTTCTAAAAAAATATTCCTGCTGCATAATTGGTGGCGAAACGTAAGATTTTTGCAACTTCCTGCTCAAAAATATTATGTTGTTGATGCAAGTAATATGCAGTTGGGGCAAAAGAAGTCAATCATATGTAACAACGTTCTATAAATACTAAAACTAACATAAAAAAATTAATATAAAAAAGCTGCTCCCATTCATATGATATTGTAAATGTGTCCATTTATTTTTGGACTTTTTTTTCCGAAAATGTTTTAAAATTTCATCACTAGTAATTTTAATCATTTTTGGAAATTGTAATAATAATTTCAATCATATACAAAAATTAAAACTGTAGTGGTTTAGTTTTTATTAACATATATGTATGTGAAGAATTTTTAAATCTTACTCATTATATATACGAAATCATGGATCTATATAAATAAAATAAATATGGTGCATATTTGCGCCAAAATAACTACAAAATCATCATCAAAATCTCTTAAAAACTGGGTACTGTACTATGATTTTTTTGTGAAAATTTGAATTTTGCGTGAATATCTGAATTTTTATTAAAAATTTAAAAGCTTGAATATTAGTAAAAATATTAAAATTTAATTTTTAATAAAAAATTGAATTTTTATTGAAAATTCGAAGTTTTAGTGAAAATTCGAATTTTTATTGAAAATTAAAATTTTGGTAAAAATTTGAATTTTTAATGAAATATTTAGTAAAATTCGAAGATTTTGTGAAAATTCGAATTTATATTGAAAATTTTAGGTATTAAGTAAAAATTTGAAATTTTTTAAATGAAATTCGCATTTTTTTTTTTTTTTTTTTTTTTTTTTGAAAATTTAAAATTTTTACCGAAATTCGCATTTTTATTGAAAATTTTAAATTTTTACTTAAAATTTGAACTTTCAGTAAAAAATACTTCAAATCTGTGTCTTGTACATTAATCACAAGCTTTACATGTACAGCCAGCTGAAACCGACGCAAGTGATTCTGAATCGAACGTTATACTTAAAAATGGTGGAGCATAATTTCTTCTGCCTTTTACAAAAATTTTACTAACAAATTTAAACGTATTTTTATAAAAATGTAGTTCTTTTTTACCAAATCGCTTTTTTATTTTTTTATATAAAAATCCGTGTTTGTTTTAAATTATTTTAGTTATTTTTTCCGTTTTCAATGATGTTTTTTTTTATTAATTTCTATAACAATTCAAAACCTAAAATATATTTGTTTTTTTTAATTTTCAATTTTATTTAGAATATTTTAAAAATGGTTATACACTGTATTTAAATTCTGGTTTAAGTAGTTCACGTAATCATTATGGCCAACGCGTTATAACACGTGAAGCCGATCTAGTCACTGCCCATGAGTTTGGTCATAATTGGGGTTCAGAACATGATCCTGATATACCAGAATGTTCACCTAGTGCCTCACAGGGAGGCAGTTTTTTAATGTACACATATTCTGTGAGTGGTTATGATGTTAATAATAAGGTGAGTGTATTTAACTTAGTTTTCCCAGAATAAATTTAAAAAAAAATTAAATTATTTTTAGAAATTTTCTCCCTGTTCTTTGCGTTCAATACGTAAAGTTTTACAAGCCAAGTCGGGTCGCTGTTTTTCAGAACCCGAAGAATCATTCTGTGGCAATTTACGTGTTGAGGGTGATGAACAGTGTGATGCTGGTCTCTTGGGTACCGAAGATAATGATGCCTGTTGTGATAAAAACTGTAAATTACGGCGTAATCAGGGTGCTGTATGTAGTGATAAGAATTCACCCTGCTGTCAGAATTGTCAGTTTATGCCAGCGGGTGTCAAATGCCGTGAACAGGTTTATGCAACCTGTGAACGTGAGGCCAGATGTACAGGTACCCATGCTGAATGTCCCAAATCACCAGCCATGGATGATGGTACAATATGTCAGGAGAAGGGACAATGTCGTAATGGCAAATGCAGTAAGTTTTCTTTTGGAATTTACAATTTAATGATAATTCACAAATGTAATTACGTTCATATAGTACCATATTGTGAAACCCAGGGTTTGCAAAGTTGCATGTGCGATATTATACAAGATGCTTGCAAGAGGTATACATTTCATTTATATCTTCCATTTTAATTCAATTTAAATCTAAATTCTTATTTTAAACACTTTCAAAGATGCTGTCGCATGAGTATTAATGAAACTTGTTTCCCTGTTGAGCCTCCAGATGTTTTACCTGATGGTACACCTTGTATACAAGGATTTTGTAATAAGGTAATATACCTTTTTATGTTTTTTTTTTTTTTTTTTTTCAAGATTAACAAGATTTGCTTTTCCTTTTTTCTCTAAATCCCAGGGTGTTTGTGAAAAAACCATACAAGATGTGGTAGAAAGATTTTGGGATATAATAGAAGAAATTAATATTAATCGAGTATTAAGATTCTTAAAAGACAATATTGTTGGTAAGTTGTTATTACAAAACTAACTAGGGAGTGAGATCGAAGAATTCTTAACACATGTAATCTTTAACCAAATTATTAAAGTTTTTGTTAACTCGTGTTACCTTTGCAAAACATGTCAATTATAATGTTTAATGTATTAAATATTTTAAACAAAAACCTGAAAACTTGACCCTACAAAAAGTTGTCCAAGCATTTTAAGAGCTGACATGAAAATGTTTCCAACGTTAGTAAACTGTACCGGGAGAACTCGGTCGTTGATAGAAACCCTGGTTCAGGTAGAAGGAATGGTCCGCATGATGTTTCTAAAGCCAAAAAATAGAAGACATTTTCAAAAAAGCTCCAAACAGATCCGGTGGAAAAGTAGCACGGTTAGCTCAATGATCGTACTATTTGCTGCGTATCGGATGACAAAACGTATGTTCTGGCAGATAGTACTGGTCAAAAATTTTATGTTGCTGATGGTCGAGGAATGATGAAGAAAAGTTTAGGACCCAAAAGTAGTCAAAATTTCCAAAAAAGTATGACAAGCAAGGGCAGTTGTATCAAAAGAAGGCCAATCATTTGGTGCTCTATAAATACAGAAATATACATTAAGGAATTTTTACAAAAAAAGCCTTCTTTTTTCATAAAATGTCCAATTATTTTTGGCCTGTCTTGACATCCTATCGCTATGGTAAATAAGCCTTTGAATAGTACAAGAACAACAATGTGGTATTTGTACCAAGAAATATAAATCCTCCAAACTGTCTTAGGAGAGTAGAGGCTCTTGTTAAATAAGAGTAAAAGACCCAAAAATGGTGTCCAAAAGTGTGGTAGATTTAAAACGTTAATGGAAGGTTTCCGAAAAAGGTTCAAAATTTCATCACTAGTGATTAAAAATATATATTCTATTCAAATCAAATAAAAAATTTAAAATTATGGTTTTCTTTTATTTACGTATATATATGTTAAGAATTTTCCGATCACACTCCTAATTTGCTTATGACTGTTTTTTTTTCGATCAACTATTTTAAAATAACAATTGTTTTTGGTTACTTTTTGAAAAAAAAAAAATAGTTGCTGTAGTTCTGTTCACTTCCATATTTTGGATTCCAGCCAGTTGTGTTATTTCATATTTTGATCGTAAAAAATTACGTCACGAATTAAAACAAATCGATTGGAGCCAAAAATTAGATTTAATTCATCCCAGTGACCGACGTAGAGTAATACATATAAGGTAAATAATTCAATTTTCAAAAGGAAATTAATTTGTAATTTTTATTGCATTTTTTTTTTTTTTGTTTCGAAATTTTAGAGTACCACGCCAAAAAATTTCCGTTGCACGGATGTAATAATGGAGCATTTTAATTTAAATAAATCTTATGAATCAATAATATTTTACTTAATAATTTTACCTTTATATTAGAAGCATATACTTCTTGCATTTAGCAGTTCAATAAAGCTCGTATGTTCTTAACCCTTAAGATAATAAAAAAATATACTTAAATCTATTTAATTAAAACATAATTTATAGCCATAAAATGGGGTTCTTAGATTATTGAGTTCTATTTTTTAGTGAAAATTAAATTTTTTCGATAATTTTTTTTTTTTTTTTTTTCGAAAAAAAATTTAAATTTTTAGTGACAATTTTAGGAATTTTTCAATAAAAATTTAAATATTTTGTAAAGATTTAAATTTAAAGTGATAATTAGGTTGAAGAGAGGAGACCAACTCTATAAGGATGCCATTGGTATACACCTAAGCCACTGTTTCGGCTTGCTGTGGAAAAGCGTTCTATATCATATGATCAGTAGAATTTCATATCTTGTATAAACTTCCTTAATTTCCAACAGTACACTCCCCTTAGTTGTGTTATGTTAGTTAAGGTGACATCTATAAAATTCTGGAATCTCACAGTCGTAAAAACTGGGCCATGACAGAGGAAATAATCCATCTCGATGTCCTCCCCACACTCTCTGCATGTCTGCAATACTTATGATCTTCTATGAGTCATCTGGGTCTCCATAAAGTATCCTTGTAACCTACTGACTTTTGCGTTGTTCCAGAGTGACTTGTGCTTTGTTTTCATCCACTCCTTTTGTCATATCCTTAATTCATTATAAGGCATTGAATTTCACATGTTAATATTTTGAAGACCTATAGAAAATATTGCTAGGTTATATGCCTCTTTATTTCCAATAACTCCTTGGTGTCCAGGCACTCATATTATGTGTACTCTCTTTACACTTCAGGACAATCCCAAGCTTAGAATGATTCGATGAAATGGATAGACGTTTGGCTATCGATAATGATATAAACAGAATTCCCTGAAACGCTTTGTTATGGCTTATAGCACGTAACTCCTTTTGTAGAAAACTTGAGTGGTTCGATAGTATAAGAGATATTATTTTCTAATTTTTTCCTTGTTTTAAGCCATCAGTGCAAAAACAAGGCTTCACAGGCATACGTGCCATGGTTCAGTTGGACCAGGAGTCACCATCTGGTATCAGCAAATCGCAATTAGCGTTAACCCGCTTTTCAGGTATCCTGTCGGATGTTTCCGCACTCTGGAATTGTTCACTCAGAGTCCGTATTTTATTTTGGTGATATGATAAATTTATAATAAGATTTCAAATTTTCGATGAAAATTAGATTTTTTGTGAAAATTTGAAAAGTTAAAAGAAATTTAGTGAAAGTTTGAGTTTTTTGTGAAAATTTGAATTTTTGCTAAAAATTGTAATTTTTTGTACATTTTTTTTAGTGAAAAAAGGAGAAAATTGATTTTTTATTTTTAGAAAAAATTAAATTTTTGTTGAAAATTTGAATTTTAGTTTTTAAAAAAAGTTCAATTTTTTTGTGATAATTTTAATTTTTAGTGAAAAATTGAATTTTTGGTTAAAACTTGAATTTTTAGTGACAATTTAAATGTTAGTAAAACTTAAAATTTTTAGTCAAAAGTATGATGAAAAATTTTAATTTTTAGTGAAAATTTTAAAGTTTTGATTTTTTTATGAGAAGTAGTATTTCTAGTGAAAATCTAGAAGTATTTTTAGTAAATATTTTAAATTATAATAATAAAAATTTAAATTTTTGTAAAAATTTAAATTTTTTACCAAATACTATTCTTTAGTTTTAAAGAAAAAAATAAATTTTTGTTGTTTTTGTTTCCAATTTTGTGATTGAAATACGTATTTTTTTCTTTTTTTTTGGGAAGAAACGAAATATTCTAATCTTTAAATAAAAATAACGAATGTAAATTTAATTTATAGTTAATTTTCAATTACATTTATTTTACTGATTTTTTAAGTATTTTTTTATTTAAAATTAAATACTTATAAACTTAAGGTGTGTACATTAAGATTTTGTGATAACATTTTGTTTTGTTTGGGAGGAATTTCGTTTAAAGAGGGGTCCTACAAATTGTATATATATAAAAAAAAACTTAGAAGAAATTGTATTCAAAATAAAACAGAATAAAAAGTTTCTTCAAAACTACACTTGTTATTAATTATGGTATGTTCCTTTTTGTCTTTATGTTAAGTAAAGCCATTACTTCTTTTTGCTATTTTTACCATTCTGTTGTGGTGGAGGTTGTTCATCATCTTCATCATCCTCATCAACATCTTCATCATCCTCATTGTGCCATTCTTCTTCAACCATTTCGTGCACTAAATGTTGACCACATATGTAAACTGGACCGGTGCCTTGTATAAGTTTGAAGGTAACAGAATCGCTGGGGAATTCTAAGTTAGGGCATAATGTACGGGTTTCACCAGCTTTCAAAACAGCAATAGGAATTTTAATAGTTTCCTTTTCGTAACCCTTAACTTCAGCCTATAAAAGTGTAAAATAAACAAATATTAATCATATTGGCTTTAAACCAAAAAACATGTGGCAGCTCTTTGGCATCATCACCACACGTTTTCTTTATTTGCATTGGAAGTGTTGTTTTTTTCGTTTATTCATTACCTGTACAACATTGAATTCGCCGCTTTTAGCATCAGCACCCAGGCTTATTTGTTTGATAATCAATTTTTGATCTTGTACGTCTTTATCGGTTTCAGCAACTTCAAATTGTGCCAATGGATCTTTTTCGCTTAATTCAACACCTTTGGTTCAAAAAATAACAATAAACAAATCATTTTATTATTTATCACTCTCAATATCAAGGTTATTTGTTTGTCATGCTGCCTGCCGGTAGACATTTTTGATTGCCAATTCGCCGGCCGCATTAAAACAAAAATACACTAATTATTTGCAATTTTTTATGTATTCACGAGAGCAGTTTCATTACACTTACCGTAAAATGATTCTGTTTCCATTTTTTGTGTATTTTTTTAATTTCAATTAGAAATTTGCGTTAAAATTATCTTCCTTAATTTACGCGTTTGCTATTTTTTATATACAGAACTGTACAAATTTCTTGAAAATGAATTTGTTTTTTCACACGTGCTGCTCTCCGCAAAAAAGACGACGAACTGATTTATTTTTTTTTTGTGAATGCTTTATTTAACAATTCACAATATAGTTGATGCTATCATACATTCACAATAGTTTTTGTTTTTGAAGTGGCAACGCTGCAGGCAAAATTTCTCTGTACTGAAGAAGAGGTTTGGATTGTGGAACAAATAAAGATCCATACGCTATACGTTTTCATAAAAATTGTTTTCGTCTCCGCATGGGTTAACATATTGTTTTACATATCATTGAAGAGGTTTCTAAATGAATCTGTAGCTTGAAGCTTTGGCAAACAGTCAGTAAGCGGAAGAAAATTTGTAGATGATTTTAGTTTTATCATTAAATCTAAATATTTTGCTTCAACTGAGTAGATTTATCTATGTCAGTCCGTCTATTTATATATTGCTGGCACTATCACATCCACAATAATTGATAGTGCTTAGTAAGTTTGGTCTGAGTATTTGTTATAGTCCTTTGAAGTTTGCTATTTAAAACCAGCAAAATCGGTTAAACAAATTTAAAGATGTAGACAAATATCTGAGGCAACTTCTAAGTTCAAGAAAAAGACTTTCGTTAAATTGTAAAATATAAATCGACAAATTAGGACGAAATTTTAAAATAATATTATACTATATGTACTACGATATTAAAAATCGGTTCAGTTTTTAATGAACTCATTTAGTGTTCCGTGTTATATTAAAGAAAAACTTTTATATATTGTAATCGAAACATAACGTAGTTACTTCATAAGCATTTGGGGTGGAGTAGCTGAATGTAGTATTGGGTGTAGCTGAATGTAGTATTCCTTATTTGTATGTAGTTTCATAGAATAATTTATAAATCTCACAAATATTAACCTAAATTTTTTCTAAAATCTGGCAACTTCATTTCATTAAATGTTGGCAATATTGTTAAAAAGAAACACGAAGAAATAACGAAATTGGCAAAATTTTTTTCAATTGTCTTCTTTACCCCCGCTTTACCGGCTTTGTGTGCAGCACACAATTTTTTTTATTCTTCTTCGTAGTTGTGTGGAAAAAATCTTCATTTTTGTGTGCAAATAACACGAGTAACGTGAACAATTTTATTATACAAATTTAATCCAAAAGAATCCAGAAAATCACAATGTCTGACGAATCATTCTATGGTAAATATAAATTGTGTTATTTTTCGCAATAAAATAAAATGAATATTTGAACAATTACAAACAACTTGGCATAAGAAAAATCAACATGAAAATGGCGGCTAGAAAGAAAAAACTGTATTTCGTTTTTTTGTAGTTGTAAATTATCATTTAATTTATTGTAAAGTGTTATTAAAGAGAAGATGTTTAAAATAATAATTATGGAAATATGTTATAGGTGTTACATTAAGCGGCGAAAACAGTTCCGTCGAATGGGAAGTGTTATCCAACGATGAAGATTATCCCCGCGGACAAAAATTGATCATCAGACAAATTCTTTTGGGCGCTGAAGCAAAAGAGGATGAATTCAATGTTGTAGAGGTAAGTTTTATTTCTTTTTTTTAACTAAAAAGACCACCCAAGGATTAGTTATAGTGTACTTGGAAAAGAAAAAGGGTTATTAAAGTGTGTACATATAGAAAAGAAGAAGAAAGAAAAAAGTAATAGATTTAAGACAGTTTGTTAGGTTAACCTCACACTCATCGTTATTTTTGCTACACACTGTCATCTTGTTTTTTGTTTTAGCTTTTTATTTATGTATTTTGTACCCTATGTTATTTTTTTTTTGTCTGTACAATAGTTTATTCACACACATGTATTACATTTTCAAAAAAGCGTCATTAATATGTCTTCTTTTAGAATGCACAATAATCTTTTTAATCTAAATATCAGAACCAAAGTTTAGGGTTTCTTTTTATTGAAAATGCCCTTTACTCCTAATTGCTGTTTATAATAGAAAACAACAAATATCTCTGACATTCAAATCCAAACTAAACTCGTATCATTAATTTTCACGCTGGCAATCTGTACCTTTTATTAGTCTTTCATATTAATATTACTTCCGCCTTTGTTTATTATTGAAAAAACAGCAACAACTAAAGAAATGTAATAAAATTTATGTATATATACATATAGTAGCATGTTTTTTAGTTTTAGTTTGTATGATTGGTGAATTGATATTTTCCACGTGCAGTGCACATTTTTTATGTTTGTATTTTTTAAGCGGGAAAATTTGTTTTAAATCAGCAAGTTTTGCTATTTAGTAATCATACAGTATATACATGCAAATTATCAAGAAATCTGAAAATAAGATTATGAAGTTAATTTCGAAGAAAGCTAATGTGATAAAGATGAACATTTTTTATTATTAGAAGCTTTTACCCGGTGCGTTTTGCAGCACAAAAATTTTTCTCGTTCTCGATTCAGAAAAAAATTCTAATTATGTATTAACAAAAAAGTATTTATCGCAGATTTGTTCAATTCTATTAGAATAATTGGGATAAAATTCTTTTAACTTTTTGCTCCTCTACACTTGATCCTATCCGACTATAATTTTCTCAGTAAAGTTATTTTCTAGTATCATGAATGCAACAAAACTTTGAGATCGTCGCTGTTTTAGTTCTTTAGATATTCAATATTCATTTTTATTGGGGTGCTCTTTTAATACAAAGCTGTTCTTAATGGAATTCCATTCTGGTGACTGCAGAGAGCTTGGGCTCTATTAGCCGCTAACTAATATTTCACTAACTACATCGAATTAGTATTTCTCTCTCCCTGAAAAAAAACGGTTAATTTTTTTCTTTTTGATTTCTACTAAGTCACCAACTCCACTGGTTAAAAATACATATTTAACCCAAAAACTACCATTTCCATGTCTTTGGTAGATCTTGCATTTAGCTGATTTTCCTTATATGGCTCAATCCTCCAGAATTAAATAGGTTGAGTTAAAAGAAACCCCTATTTAACTTTAGTCCCTTCAGTGTATGATTTAGCAGTTTACAATTTAAAGCAAAAAAAACTTAAATGAATAAGAGAGATATGTAATCAATTATACATTTTAAGCAAGAGCATTTAAAATAGCATTAAACTTAACCGGATTCTCGATGAAATAAAGTTATTTTTTTACAATACGAATATTTCCCAGGAGCTATATTTTGTATATATTTTGAGTCTTTTATTTCATTAATGTTCAGAATTGTACTTATTAATTCTAAATTTTGATGAGAATATTCAAATGAGATGAATAAATCAATTTTGAATTTTAATAAAAATTTAATGGTTTAAATTGTTTGTTTTAAATAAAGATAATTATTTTTTGATCGTTGATTAAAAAAATAGTTAAAAGTATTTACTGTATCATATTTAAAAAATCGTCCGAATATTTTTTAACGGAATTTCAGAATAATCAAAATTTAATAATACGACTAAATATTCAATATATGATTATGAATTCAATATATGATTATGATTGAAAAACACTCTTATTAAATATGATTGCAAAATAATCGTAATAACTATTTATTTAAAATCTTTTATTTTTAGCAAATAATATAAGTTTCGTTCCAGCGAAATAATTTTCTAATATACATTAACTTCAATTAGGATATCATAATCACTGCTTTCAAAATTTACAATGATTTCTGTGGTATTTTGTTCCTTTCCTAAACTTCATAATTTCACTATTTATCTATATTAAAAAAATTACAAAAACATACACAAAGCTACTTATTACACGTTTGTTAAACGTTTTACAACTTATTTATAAGGAACTGATTTTTGCACCTTCAATAGTTTTTATACTTCAGGATTTTCATTTATTGTACTATCCACAGTACTTAGACGGGGTTTTGTTTCTTCTACAATTTCTGCTATAGATTTGCTAAACTTAAATAAAGATCTATCCTTAGGATGTAATCTACAAATGACACCAGCCGCATCAATATTCCAATTCCAACAGATCAGTTCACATGAGTAGACAAGTAAATCTTCTTTTAAAGATAAAATATTCTAAAAAAAGTAAATTTGTATTTTTAATACATATTGGAAAATTTTATTTTTATATACAACTTACCAAGGCCACGGTGGAATCAATATTAGTTATTTCTTCACCATTTAAAACAATTAATCTGATATCATCATTGATATTAACAAATTTAACAACTTTTGATTTTAAATATTCAGCAGATGAATAACAAAGATTTTCTTTAACATCTACAACCCCAACTTGTATCGATTGGATTTTTTCATTATGTATAAAAATTTTAGGTCTAGCACTTTTATATAAAATGAAAATCATATTTGCCAAAATACCAGCCACCATACCAAATTCTAGACCCAAAAATAGACATGCTATTACAGTTACCAAAAAGGGAAACATGTCAAGCTCTATATAAAAGAAAATATTATTACTTATTTGTTTATATTATTTAATAAACATATTTAAATACTTTTCGATTTCCATATTTCGGCAATTTTATCATATTCTACCATAAATATCATGGCGGATATGATAATAGCCGATAAAGTAGCCTTGGGTATATAATAAAATGTTGTGGTCAAAAATGCCAATGTCAATAAAACTATAATACCAGTAACAGCGCCACCCAAAGTAGTTTTTACACCACTAGAATTATTAATGGCTGACCGTGTAAATGAACCAGTTATGGGCATTGAGGAAACAAAACCACTGAAAACATTACAAAGACCCACTGCTATCATTTCTTGTGAAGCATCAACTATTTTGCCCTTTGCTAAAAATATGTAATTAATTTATTATAAATTTCAAAGTAATTTTCAACCTTTTAATTTGTTACTTACAAAATGCTTTGGCTATTGCAACAGTTTCCAATACAGAAATTAAAGGTATGGTAGCTAATGAAGCACCCAAATTCGATACCATATCACCGAAACTTTCTCTGGTGCCATTAGAATTGGTAGAGAATGGTGGTGGTTTAAAAGGTGGTATACCAGAAGTTATTTTGCCACTCACTCTAAAAGGCATCCAATCATCATGACTTAAGAAATAACATATTAAAATCCCCACAATTACAGCAAGAGCATTACGTGACAAGGAAATATATTTCGTTAAAATCTTATAACGACAAGGGATGTCTTTAATTTTCTGAAAGAAACGAAAAATAAACAAGCAAATAATGTTTAAAACTTTTAAAGTCAAAAAACAGTTCTCCAATTTTAATTAAAATCCGTTTTTGAAATTTTCCAAATTTTGAAATTCATATAATTTTATTAAGAGAGATTTTGGAAGGCTCATAAAGATTTATTTGATAGCTTTTCCTTTAATATTTTAAAATCCTTTAAATAAAAAATTTTATCTAAAAAATCTAATCTAAAGAAAACTAAAAACATAGTTTCACTCATTGTAGCCCTAATTACCTATATATATATTCGTTTGTTTTAAATTGTTACAAAAAGTTACTTGTTACTTACTCTCATTAGCACTAAAACTATTAAAGTACAAACACCTAAAATGGCATCATTTCTTCGGGTTTCTGTTATATGACCAAAAAAGTTTATCCACGAATCCAAAAACTCATTTGAAGGACCTTTTTTTTAAAATTACATTTTAATGTAAAGTCCAATAACAAATGAATAAATAACTTACTTTTAATACCAAATAAATTATTAATTTGACCACTGCCTATGGTTAAAGCCGCCGCCAAAGTAAAACCAGTTGTTACAGGTACCGATATAAATCTAACCAAGACACCCAAATTTAAAATACCCAAAACAAATATAATACAGCCGGATAAAAAACAAGATAATACTGCATAATCTGGATTACCCGAAATATGTGTCTGAATCATTAAAGACATAATAGCAGTCGGACCTTAAAATTAAAAAAATAAATAATAAAAAAAATAGAATATAATTTTCAGTTTCCTTTTTAAATTTATTATAACTTACCCACTGTTATGTCTTTGCAAGTACCAAATATAATATATACAAAACATCCCATAAATGCTGAATATAAACCATATTGCGTTGGTAAACCAGCTACCGTAGCATATGCTATAGCTTGTGGTATAGCAGTAAGACCAACAGTTAAACCAGCCACAAAATCTGATATTAAAACTTGGGTTTATACTTTGGTAACCAAGTCAAAATTGGTAAAAATTTCTTTATGGTCGATGTTGAGCAGCAACTTTTTGAACGACTTTTTATAATTCTACCCACATCTGGAAATTTTTCTTGGTATAAATTCTCTGTAAAAATATAAGAGAATGAAAACAATTTCTTTCAAAAACTTTAATGAAGAGAATGTGGATTATTTAAATTTGTTTATGTGATTAAACGTTTCATTAAATATTTATTTAACATGTGTTAATATTATTGTTATTACTATTATTTATATTTATTCTTATCAAAAAGTTTGCTTATATGTATGTTCGTAATTTGCACTTTATTTTAACATCTCTTTATATTTCCTATTTAATGTGTTAAATTTTATTTGCATATGTGACGCCTCATAAAATGATTAATTGTGTAGAAAGTATTTTGAAGGGTTTTAGCGCTATTAAACCGTTTAGAGTGTTTTGTTAGTTGATGCTCACTATAATTTCGTTTGTCATCTTTTTTGTTTGTTACAAACAAATATTTGTTTGAATATTATTTGAATAGTATTATGGTGGGGGGGGGGGGGGGTGGGGTGTATAAGTTAGCTGTAATTTTATTTTAAAAATTATTAACAAGTTGTTTTCTTTAAAATTGTGTTTGTAGTACAATAATGTGAAATTTAGTTCACAACATTTTAAAGTTATCATCATAATACACGAAAAAATTTTCATGCTATTGATTTTTTATTTTTAGTTAAACGAAATAAATTTATTAAAAATTTATAAATTAGAAAAGACCTTATAGGAATTTCATTAGGGAACTTTTAATTCAAATTTATTTAAAATATTTTTATAGTTTTGATCTCTAATAATGAAATTTTGATCCTTTTCGGAAACTATTCCATTAACGCTTTATTAGTTCTATTTGCTTGAACTGGAAATCCGTCTCCGTTTAAAATTTACCTCTACACTGTAAAATGCTCTGGGCAGTTTGGAGGATTTGACTCTCTTGGAACAAATACTACATTATTGTTCATGTATTCTTTACCATAAACAGGATGCCAAGAGAGGTCAGAAATTAGTAGACACATGAAGTCTCATGAATGTAAGCATTCATATTTGCATATATTCCTTGATGTAATTTTCGGTATTTATAGAGCCCGTTTAACGCAACTATTTGTTGATTTTCATACCAAAAACTTTTTTAAAAATGTTGACTGCTTTGGGGCCTCAAATTTCGGAGCACTAGACTGGTTTTCCCATATATCCTTTCGCTCTTTTGGAATTAATTTTATTTTTTCTGCTTTAAAAGCATCGTGCAATTTGCCGCAGACTTTTAAAAACTTGGCCAATTTTTTGCAGGATCATTATTTAATCAGATTAACAAATTAAATTAATTTGCTTTATTTTAAACAACTTATTATTGCAAAAGTAACTTGAGATCAAAAAATACTTGGGTTGAAAGTTTTAATGGAAAATTGCCTTACTGGATAAGAACTGAACAGGTAGAAACCCAAGACGTAAAATGATACATTATAAAACTTGTTGCTTTTACTTGGTCATGCTGGTCATTGTCTAGGTTAAAAGGACATCAATTAAGATGTGTTTTTATATGTATGACATAAATCTAAATATAATTAAAAGATGTAAGAACTTGTTTTCTTTAGAAAACTTGCAGTGGTACTTTCTTTACAAACTTAGTTCTATTATAGTTTTTGTAATTTCAAAACATCTGTATAAAAAATGTAAATATAATTTGACCCTTATAAAGGAGTTTGTAGAATTATGTTTTTTTGTATAAAAATTCTTAATTGCATTATTTTTCTGTTTATTTTTATTTTTTTGATTATTGTAACTTGTTTATTTAAGACTGCTCTATTATGATTGAATTATCAATTTTATGACATATTTTAAAAAAAAAGAACAAATTTATTGGTTTATTAACACAAAAAATTACCACAAGCAAACTGAAAATGTTGTTTTTCCATTTATGAAAATTATCTAAGGCCGTGAACTTTTATACAAAATTTGTTTTATTAATCTGTTAAAACTTATAAAAAATAAATTAAAATCTATTTTATAATAGTAAATTAAATTAAAATTAAAACATATAAAATCTTTTTCAAAATAGTTAATGATTCAAATATTAGTCCAAACATTTTTTGAGTATTTATGCTTTTCTTACATAAATATTGTTTAAAATTCATACATTTTTGATAATTTTTTTAAAATTTCAGAAATGTTTTTTCTAAGGTTTTATTTCTTTTGAAAGTTTAAAAAATTTTGAATATTTTCAATATTAATTAATCTGTTCTTAAGATAAACTTAGATTTTTTAATTTTATTTAATTGATTGAATTTTATTTCGTTCGAAAATATCTGTACAGACCACTTCATTTGATAAAATGTTCATTTAAGAATAACTTCATATATCTATTTTGGTTATTTTTCATAAAAACATATATTTAAAATTTTTTATTTTCGAAAATTTGTATAAGAAGTGAGATCGGAAAATTCCTAACACACATGTTTCATTAAAACTTTTAACTCAAGTATTATTATTTAATTTTTTATAAATTTATCTTTGTGTTGCATATCAGCTATTATGTTTAAGGTCCAACAAATGAATATATTGTTAATCTGATTAAAATGAGTGTCAAGGAAAAAGTGCGTACTGAAATTATTAAATATTTCCAATAAAACCCAACTTGGTCCTACAAAAATTTGGTCAAGCATTCAAAGGCCTACAGCCAACTCTTTCCGATGTTATTAAACAGTACCGGGAGAATTTTTTCCGTTGACAGAAACCTTGGTTCAAAAAGAAAGATGAAAAGCCAAAAAATTAAAGAACTTTTAAAAGAGCTCTTAAAACACATGCGAAAGGTTTAAAGCATACAAGGCACAAAAAGTTTCCGACGGGAACGCTGCTAAAAATTTTAAAACCAAAAAGTGGAGTTAAAAAATATTGTGTATTGATGCATAATGGATGACGCAACGTATGTTCTGGCAGATTTTCGCAACTGCCTGGTCAAAAAAATTATGTTGCTAATGCTCGAGATAATATTCTTCAAGTTTAAGACCAATACAAAATTTCCCAAAAATTCTTGCTATAGAAAGCAACATGCAATTGGGACAAAAGAAGCCAGTCAACTCTATAAATGACGAAATTTACTTCAAGTAATGTTTACAAAAAATGATGTTTCCATTCATAAAGTGATACCATCCTCCAAACTGACCGGGGCTTAGGCCAGTGGAGAGATATTGGTCACTTGTTAAAAGTGCACAATAAAGGTTTCCAAAGATGTGGTAGATTTTAAACAGCTTGTTTTTTATCAGGTCTTTTAGACTTTATATGGAATTATAACTCAATGTGATTTTATTATTAAAAATTAAATTATGAGAAATTTCATTAAATTGTGATCTAAATGTTTATTTAAAAAAATTCAATTTCCGCTTATTTCTATCAATGGAAATTAAATCATATTTTCAATATAAACACTCAGTTTTAATTTTTAGAAATTAATACATAATTGTTTTAAATTCTATTTTTTTCATATTCAAATGAAACTCTTGACACTTAGAAAAAATATTTTAAAATATTAAGCAATTTTTAAGTTTTTTTCAGAAACAATTTAACGCATTTCTAATGTGCATTTCTTCATCACAACATTTTGTTTAATTATTTAAATTGTGTCAAAGTTTATCACTTTTTAAATAAATACAAATATTTGCTGAGCATTTTAACATATTTTTTTCTTATTTTTATTTCATATTTTTCCTTATTTATTTAATAAAATTTCTTCCGGTAGAAATTAAAACACACAATCAAATAGAATTTGTTTTATTTTAATTTTTTGAATTTTTTATTTCACGATTAATTAGCACGAAATAATATTTTAGTTTAGCACGTCATTAAACAATTTGCTCACGTTTCGGATGCTTTACTTTAGTAGTAAAACATTTAAGTTCTGTTTAATAATGAAATAAATAATATACATAATTACAACAAGTATATAATATTTACAACACATAGAAACAACAAAAAAATTACAATGAAATTCATCAATAGAGACTCTAAAGAGTTACAAACATATTTTGTTATTTCATCCGTTATTAAGGATATTTAAGGAATTTTCAATTGTAAACTCTATTGAAAAATTTCACTGTTTCATTTCAATAAATTAGCACCTTCTGTATCCATCATTTTTTATTTGTTACAAAGAGCAATTGTAGCTGGTAATTTTAAAATTTATATTTAAATAAATATATTTTTTAAATATTTTATTAAACAAATAATGCTTTGCTGTTTTGTATATAATCCAGATTTTTTAATTTGCTTGTCTATATTTACGTATATTTAACGCGTCCACTCTATAGCACGTTAACATATAGAATGAATGTTATTTTTTGATTTTAATGTACTTTTTAATTATCATTGAAAATGGAGTGTTGGTGTATGTTTTATTTACTCTTACATTCATGCATATGAGTTCGAAACGCAGACTGTTAACAAATATTTTCATTCATTTCCAAAGAGGCCCATCAAAAAGTTAACAACATTATCATCATCTTTGTCATATACTGATAATTTTTTGTTTTGATTTTTGTGATTTTGTTTAATAGATTTCTATATATTTCATATTTTTGTTAATGATTACAAAATAGCGAATGAAATCGAAAAATTCTTAACACACGGTTTTCGTTGAAATTTATTAACAGAAATTAGTGATTAAAATGTTTGACCAGAAAAAAAGTGTGTATTAAAATTATTAAATTGTTTCAACAAAAAATTGGTTAAGAATTCAAGGGTCTGTCAAAATTTGTATCCAATTTTATTTAACAGTACCGGGAAAACTTGTCCGTTGATAATAAATCTGGTTCATGTGGTGGTCCACATGATGTCTCTAAAGCAGAAAAAGAGCATTTCAAAAAGAGCTCCCAACACATCCAGTAGGAAAGCAGAACAGATAGCTCAGTGCTTGGACTATTAGGTACGGAAAGTTAAAGCTATTAAAGGTTTAAAAAATACAAGGCTCAAAAATCGCTGCTAAAAATTTAGAGGAAAAAATGGAGCATGGAAATTGAGGTCAGTTTTCTAAAAAGAATATTCTTGCAGGATAATGGACGAACATTTTTGTTGCTGATGCTAGTATTTTAAGTAATATGCAGTTGCGGCAAAAGAAGCCAATAATTTCTTATAACAGACTTGACAAATCGAAACTTACAACAAGTAATGTTTACAAAAATGGCTGCTTCCATTCATTAAACTGCATAATGATTCCACTTATTTTTGTCCTGACTTGGTATACAGACACTATGATAAACAACACATTGAGTGGTATAAGAACGATAATATGTGGTATTTGTTCCAATAGAGGAAAATCTTCCAAACTGGCCAGAACTAAGAATAGTGATATTGAATAATTTGGGCTCTAGTTAAAAGATTGAATTTATAAACAAAAATGTGAGTTGAAATTTTATCGATTTCACTTCTTACCACTTGATAATTCATTTTTTTATTATATGGCTAGAATGAAATTATTTAATTTATAATATCAATTTTTACACAAAAAAAAAAACACACCTACTTTTCATTATGCTAGACTTTGTAAATAATCTTGAAATGAGATCTTTTTATAGTTTATTTTATACAAATTAAAATTGAAATTAAAAAATTACATTTTTATTTTTTTTTATTAAAAATAAAATGTAATTTTTTGTTCGTTACTAAATTAATTGGTTGATTAAAATATTGTAAATATGTCATTATGAGGTCAATATTAGGCATTTTTTAAGTGTTTGTTATTGTTTGATTTAAAATGATCGAAATATTTTAAAAATCTAAAAGTTTATCTTTATACATTAATGTAGACAATTATAGCACATAATTAAAGTAAATAGTTTTACTTATTTTATTTATTTAACATTGTTGTCATAGACAATAAAATATATAAAACTAAAAGTGTTATTTAAAAATATAAGGTTTACTGCCCCCAAATAATATATAAATTTTATCTTTTTTTATAAAATGCTTGTTAATGTTTAATCCAGCTAAGTCAACAAAACATAAAATATGTCACCGTCATCTATCATGTAAAATGGTTATAAATTGACTCCCCATGCTTAGAAAACCATTAATAAATGTTTAACTTTAAGAAAAAGTATATTTTAATTAAATATTATTACGTTTCAAATAACTTTAATTTAAAAATATATAAAAAATATTTGAAATTGTTCATATAACTAGTGGATAAAATTCACCTTCAGGCAAAGTTAATTAAGAACTTATTATTTTAATATAAGTTATTTTTGTATTTTATTTTATATTTATTTTCTTGTAAACGTTTTTGCATAGAATGTACTAACTTTTTCATCACTTCCGCAACAATTTTGTCCCATTTTTCATTAATTATCTTTAAAGCATATTTTTGGAAGTAATGTGATGTTCTCGAATCACATAAAAGCTTTATTGCGTTAATGTCGCATGACAGATAGTGCTGATAGTTGTCCACTTCTTATTTTTGCAGAATAAAACTACTTTTATATTATTTGTTTAGATGCGCAAATGCCTTCATACTTACATAAGGCATATGAAGTTAACTTTTGTCCATTTGTGTTGAATAATAATCGAAAAATTTATTATATTATTTTCTTTATTTATTTTATGTGAAATTGTTTAAAAATGTCCTTTGCATTTTATTATTACGTTTTTTTGTAATTTAATTTGTTAAAAGTTAATTTAATCATTAATCTAAAATGACTTGCTGAAAATTATATAAATTAAAAATTATACATTTTTACCAGCATTTTCATATTTTAATTGCTAAACAAATGACGTTTATCAGAGAAGCACTTGAGCAAATTCTTAAGAATTTAGAACGAAGTTCATCATTTCATTTATTACCTTCCAAATATTTTTATTGATCTTTATTTTTATTTTTTCTGCACATTATGCACTTTATGGCGAAAAGATCTTTACAAGGTTTATTTAAATTGTCCTAGTGCATCATAATGGTTTAATTACTTATTACTTCCAAATTATTAATTAATAAAGCAATTATTATTAAAAGGGCCATGTGATTAATGAACTCTCAAAATTTATTTGATAACAGTGTTTTTTAATTATTTTGAAATGACCATAAATAAAAATCAAATATGATTACTAATGTTTCGTTTTATAATCTAAATTATTTTAGATTATTAAATCGCATTTGAAGTACTTTATAAAATAATTCATAAATATTATTAGTTTTTAATGTTTCTTTTTATTTAATAAATTTATTATAAACAATTTTTTTTTTTTCAATTTCATATTAGGTACACACCGTTAAAGACAATTTGAAAATCCCCATTGCTGTTTTAAAGGCTGGTGAAACACGTGCTGTTAATCCCGATATTGAATTCTACGAAACATCAGCTACATTCAAATTGATCAGAGGTAATGGCCCCGTTTATATTCATGGACAAAATATCAAAGACGAAGTTGAAGTAGTCGATATGGATGATGATGAAACCGACGAAGAAGATGATGGTGAAGAGGAAGAAGATGAGGCACAGCCTAAAAAGAAACAAAAATTGGAAAATAATGCCGAAGGCAAAAATGCCAAAAATAAGAAGAAATAAATTTCTTAAAAACACCTAAAACTACCTCTCTTAAATTATATACATAATAATCTATATATAAAGAAAAAACAAAAATGAAAACCAACAAACTTAAGCGAAAAATTACAAAAAAATGAAAAGAAAAAAATTACGAAGAAAAGACAGACCCTCAAACAAGAGTTAAATTATATAAAAAAATATATTTCTTCCTCCAAAGTTTCTGCTTGTTGTAATAATTATTACCTTGTTAAGAAGAAACTATATTTCTTAAATACCGCTCTTCCTTTTAAATGCCCAATTCAATAATTCCAATTAAAAATCCTTCTTTGTAAACAGTAAAACAGTGTAGAAAAAAGTGTTTACGGTTAAGGAAGAGCCTTAGTTCCTTGGTTCTTGTTTTTAATTATATGAGTATTTTTTTCCAACATTTTTTTTTATTAACTACTTTTGAAAACTTTCAAATTTTTTTAATATCTTTTTACATTTTTTACAATATTTTATAAATTGTAAGTAAAAATTATAAAGAAAACAAAAACAACAAACTAAAATTAATTTGATTTTTTTGTATAGACATGAACTGTTAGTAAATGCAGTTACTTAAGCAAAGTGTTTAACAACTATAAAGAAAAAATCAAGAAAAAATTAAAGAAAATAAAAGAAAAAATTCAGGTAATCGTAATTAAAAATGAAAATAATAAATTAATTAAATTTAATACCAACAATAAATAAAATATAAATCATTTTGATTCATGCATGTGCGTTACGGCAGCATTTTTTATACACACACACAAACAAATTTAAATTCTAAAGAATAACATCAAAAAATACATACATTTTTATAAAATGTTATGTAAAAATTCAGTTTTTTTCTCTCTTAAAAAACAAAAAAACAAAACAAACTTACCACTATAAGCTAAATAATTTAACAAAAAAAAAGAAATAACATATTGAAAAATTCCATTATAAACAAAATTTAAAAAAACATTAAAAAATAAAAATAAATTCTGAGAAAAAATTAATAATTTGAAAAAATAAAAAGACAAATTTATTAAATTTAATTTCACCAAATTGAATCATACAATAAAAGTGTTAAAGGAATATATTCAATAAATTTGAGTGAGTATCAAAGAAACTTTGTGTGTTATAGTAAGTAGAGAGATCGAATTTTTTATTTGTAATTAATAAAACATGTTTTTACAATTTGAATCACTAGCGATGAAATTTCGAACCATTAACTTTTTATAATACTTTCTGCCACTTTGAATAGAATACGTCTTCATTTAAATCTTGCACACTTTTGGCCGCCTTTTTTCTCTTCAATTTGTTTTTAACAATACCCTAATATTTCTCTACTGGACATAGCTCCGGCCAGTTTAGAGCATTTGCCTTTCTTGGTACACACATTTTTGTTTTCGTAACACTCGTAATTTACCATATTGGCTGGTTGCCCAGTCTGGTCAAAAATAAGTGGACACATTGCAAAGTCTCATAAATGGAAACAGCCTTTTTTGTAAACATTCCTTGATGTAAATTTCGGTATTTATAGAGCCCGTTGCTTCGTCCATTTATCCCCACAATTTCTTTACTGGGTTTAAGTCTGAACGACTAGGCGGACTGTCCAACAAAAGTTTGCTATGTTCGTTAAAATCATGATTTAGTCTGCTTTGAAACATGTACGGTAGCATTGTCTTGTTGAAATATCTAATGTTTATCCATAAAAGGGAGAAGAGCATCTTCCTGTAATTCGTCTTAAAGTGTGTAATTCATTTTTTTGTAATAAAACAAATTTTAGATTTGTCAACTGCAAAATATACTGACCAAACTATACGATAACCACCACCAAAATTACGTTTTGACACCCGAACGTCGTTTGATCTCAAATCGTCAGAGAAAATTACCATTTGCCACTCCTCTGTCCATTTTGTATGGTAGGTTTGTCCTTAAGGAAATTACACAACACACTTTCGGAACAAATGCCTCTATTGGAACATCCTTTTATTATTTATCGTGTAAATTAGAAGATTCTGCAATAAAATTGGCAGAAATTATAAGAATATTCCATATCAAACAGCACCAAGAACATTTAAGACGATGAATAAGATAGACAACAAGACTAAGAAAAAATCTTGTTTATATAAAAAAAACTACCGTTAAGTTTCGTGGAAGAGAACAACAAAGATAAAAATAGAAAAAAGTTAAATGCGTTATGTAAAATGCATCAGTGTAAATTAAGATCTCATCGATTCTGATTTCCGTTTTTGTCGAAATTAATCAGAAACGTAGTATATACGGATTATATACGATTTAAACTTTAATTTGGTTTTTTGAATTTTAATTTCTGAGTTATGGAACATTTAAATATAAAATTTATTTCTTTATTGTTTTAAAAATGATTTAAAGTTCGATTTTCGAATATTTTTTACGATCAAAAGCTAAGTTATAGACGATTTTAGGTTAAAATATCGAATTTTTCAAAAAGGTATTAAGAAGTCTTGTAAATTTCATTCCTAAATTGTTTTTCTATTTAGTCTATAACTGTTAAATAAAAAATCAATAACGAAATACTTTGATCAAAAATAGAGGCCATGAAATATAATCAAGTATCGCAGTGAAAGTGTTAAATTTATAGTTTTCTCCCTTTAAATCTTATCAGATAATTTTCAGTAGTTAAGAGATTAATAGTTAAGAGCCTCAATTGATAAAGTATTATTTCTGATTGAAAATAAAGGCTTTTGTAATATTTTAATACTCCCAATAAGTGATAAATTGTCGTTGCTTACTTTCCTGTTAAATCTGGTTAAAAAGCTATAATTGATTTAATTATTAAATATGACATTTTATATTCTCCGTCACCTCAAGAGACAATATGGAGGTATGAAATATATTTAAATACTGCAAAAAAAAACAAAACAAAAATCGGAAAATTAAGTTTAAATCGTTTTTAAATGTAAATTATGTTAATAATGCGTTTTTGATTAAAAGAATCCAGACAACATTTAAGATTTTTTCTAATAAAAAAAAGGATTAAAGTTTTACTTTGGCCTAAGTAAGGAGTGAGATCGAAAAATTCTTAACGCACGTTCTTCATTAAAACTTCTAACAAAAGTATTATTTATTTTTTAGTAAAATATGTCAGTTATTATGTTTAGTTTCAAACAAAGGCCAGAAATGGTGTACCAGGAAATATGGTGTACTAAAATTTTTATAAGTTTCCAACAAAATCCGACTTAGTCATACAAAAAGTTGATAGAAAACCTGTTTCAGGTAGAAGGAATAGTTTACATGATATTTCTAAACCCAAGAAATTTAAAGCATTTTAACAAAAAATCTCTCAACACATCCGGTTTAAAAGCAGCCTGATTGATTTAATTAATGTACGATAATGCAGGTTTTAAAATATACAAGACTCAAAAAGTTCCTAGCAGGAAATGTGATAAAAATTTAGAGGCCAAAAACAGAACATAGACACTGAAGTCAAGTTCAGGAAAAATATATTCTTGCTGCATAATGAATGATGAAACGTATGTTTTGTAAGATTTTTTATGCAGTGTGACAAAAGATCATCTGTTACAAAGGGATCCAAAATACCAAAATTTACATCAAGGAATATTTACAAAAAATGCTGCTAATGTAGTATTTGTACTTAAACAGGCAAATCCTTCAAACTGTCCGAAGCTAAGGCCAGTGGAGAGATATTGGGCTCTTTTTAAAAGTGGATTGAAAAGCACAAAATGGTGTTCATATGGTAAATTTAAGCGGACTGGTCTACCTGTTTAAGCATAGTGAGAGACTCGAATCATAAAAAAGTTTGTGGCCATTTTAAAAAAATTTCATAAAAGCGAGGACCAACTTTAGAGATCTATTTCCCTTTCCCAAGAACTCAATAAAAACATGTCCTTGTACAAATCGATTAGATAACTTCCCATTCACAAATGTATACATATATAAAATATTTTCATAAATATTACACGAGAACACTTAAAGAGTCCTAAAAAAGGTGATTTGCAGAACAAAAGTCGCCATAGGTTTAATTGACAAAAAATAAAAATTTTTAATAGTTTTAAATTATTTTTTAAGCCACATTATGGAAAAAAAATTTTAATTTGTCGAATTATAATTGACAATTTTACGAAAGTTCTTCGCTTGAACTTAGAGGTTGTCTCAGATTTTAAATATGGAACTTCTCAGGACAACAAATATTCATTCAAAATTTAATTGAGCTCTGTCAATTATTATGTAAAAGTGATTTAATGCAAGAATATATGGGGTCTGATATGATTCTTTTTAGCGTTACACACGAAATGACAAAGATAAAAAGACCTCTTCACAATTTGTGGTGGTGGTGGATATAACAAAGCGTCATGGAATCAATCAAGTACGTTAATAGTAATTCCTTTTGCCATAAATTTCATTTGATTATGATCGCATTTTAATGATTTATAATTGGATTTTTATTTGATAAAAATAACAAAATAACGTTTAAATGTATGTTTGCGATAATTAAACACTTGTTATTTTCTTTAATAATTTCAAATATTTGTATTTCTGTGACGTATTTATTTAAAAGACGCGAAATAACGATTGATTTTAACGATCGTCCAGTTTTTTGGTAGTTAACAACTTACGAATTTTCACTCGTTTTTATTCTTCAAACGATCGGATCTTTTAAGGAGTTTAACTTTATTTTTTAAAAAGGTATTTTATTTTTTATCGCTCTTTGAACATTAGTTTAATAATAAAAAATAAAAAAAAATAATAATAAAAATAAAAAAAAACTTAAAGTAAATAATTCGAAACGTACTCACATATTAAGATGTATTTAATTTTATTGTGTGTTTTTGTTTCCATTTTTTAGTATAAAACAATAGAAAATTTTATTGCGGCAATTAATTTTTTTGTGTGCTTTTTTTTCTTTTTTGTTTTCATTTCAACCATTTCGCAATTTTGAGGAGTAAAAAAATAATCATATTCTTTTTTACTCATAGCTAAAATAAGACTAAAATAATTTAATCAATTAACATTTTATTCAAAAGAAAGATATTTTTTTAATCTCCTAAAAGAAGAGTAAAAATAAAGATCATTTGAAAATAGAGATTTTGCGCTAAGTTTTTCCATACTCTGATCGTTAGATAAAGACAATTTTCTTTTTCAATCTTTTAAAAGCGATATGACAATGAACTAAACAGAAGTGATTATATGAAGTACAACCATTAAGATACAAACTTAGATACATACATATTGATATTATTGAAAATTTCGAAAAAGGAACCGAAAAATTGATAATATTTAGTTTGATTGACATTTGTTGCATTAATTTTTTTGGTAAAGCCAAAGGAGATTTAAGTTTCTATTTTTTGTTGTTTTTATGGATGGTATAAAAATGGCATAAAGAAAATAAATCAAAATGATAATGATAAGTAAAGTAGCAATATTTTTAAATTTGAAAAGAATTTGAAAATTATTTATTATTTATTAAAAAAATATTTTATCTTCTATATTCTGTATTCTTTATATATAAAATAGAATGTGCTTATGTATGAATGTATGTATGAACCCTAGAGACTTTAAAGCGGCTGGACCAATTTAGATGAAATTTCCACAGAATGATCCCAATATACCCGAAAGGCGGAGTGGTATCCCCTATGCGAAGCAATTATTGATTATCGAATATCTAAAGAACTATGACAGCGAGTTTTTTAAAATTTTGTACCAACAACTTCCTCACGGAACTCTTTTACTGGACAAAATGTAGGACGGATGGGACTAGGGAAATGGTCCCAACCGTCCCCTACACAAAGCAAATTTTTTTTCGAATATCAAAAGACGTATAACAGTGAGAATTCTCAAATTTGGTCCCAACAACTTTCCTATACAAAGCAATTATTGAATTTTTGCCCCAAATTTTGTTTTGGCAATAAGAGGTTTGCCTGGTACAAACGTTCAGTATTTTATTTTTTCTAATTAAAAAATGTATATCAAAATATCTAAAGGAGGATGTGTTTGTATGTGTACGTACGTATAGACTCTAAAACGGATTTCAGAGAATGATTCCAATATATCTAAAATCAGAGGCTATAAAAATTCCAGAAATATTAATTATCGAATATTTAAAGAGCTAAGAGCGAGAGTTCTTCAATGTGGCATTAATCACTTTCTCATGGATCTGTTTACCCCAATAATAAGCAAATATTGATATCGAATATCTAAAAATTATAACAGCGAGAGTCTTAAAATTTTGCAGAAATTATGCTACTGTGAGACACGATCATTGGAAAACATTTAAGACTGAATGAGGTAACCTACACAAAGCCAATTTAAATTACTAATAATCAATTCAAATCGTACATATAATACAATACTAATGTATGATTAGGGCCAGCAATGTCCTTTGTTTTGTCAAAAGGAAGTTTTTTGGGTCTTCTACTTTCACATAAATATTTAAAATTTGTCTGTTATAAAAAATAATTTTATTTATTGCTAAGAATAAAAATGTTGCATACTTTTAGGATAAAAATGTAAAATAGCGAAATAATATAAATTTTATGTTAAAAACTTCTATAAACAATAAATAATAGTCGGTCGAGCCCTAATATTTAATACTATTTAATAAATGAACCACCCTCGTATAATTTATGATTAAGAGTGCTGTATATAATAATGGTACTAACATTTATGTAGGATTAGTGTGTTTCAAAATCGATTTTTCTGTGGGTTTTATATGGGAGCTAGAAGTTTTACGACCCTCGTAAAACTTCGCACATTGATTTTTGCTTACATTTGTCTTTATTTGATAAATTCTTTACAATCCCAACGTATATGTAAGATTTAAGCCTATTCAAAGTGATATTTGGAACAGGAGTTGTATGGGAACATCGTCTTAGAATATCATAGGAACTTATTTGTGCAAAGTTTCATTAAAATCGCTTTATGTTTAGGACTTAAGTGACTTTGAATCCCCCTTTCAGGGAGAAACATTTGTATGGGGCCCATCATCCCAATTTCAATAGGCGTAGTATTTGGGTCAAAACATCACAAAATTCGATTAAAAAAGAGGTCCTGAGTCAAACGGAATACCTAAAAATAGTGATAGCCCAGTTTTTTCTTTCCGTTTAATTTGGTTTGGAGAAGGACACTTTCTTAGTAGCTTAGGAAGTAGATTAGTCACTTCGGTTACGAAATTTTGTTAAAAAAATCGCCAAAATTGTATTTATAATATGATTGAACAAAAATTTAAGTACTTTATAAGCAGTGAGATCGAAAAAAAATTGCTTTAACTTTTTGTGCCAAATAGTCCGAGCAATTAGCTAACCGGACTATTTTTCGACGGATGTGTTAGGAGCTCTTTTTTAAGAAACATCATCCTTCTACCTGAGTACCGAATTAGCCTCCGGTACTTTGAATGCTTGCCCACCTTTTTTTAGCATCAAGTAGTGTTTCGTTGAAAATATTTTATAATTTTAGTACGCACTTTTTTCTGGTCACTCATTATAATCAGATTAACTAGATATTAATTTGTTTGACATTAAACATAATAACTGTAATTGACATGTTTCACAATGGTAACGTTCCCACAGCAATTGGATCTCCGTTCCGGAACGACCTTACTTACACTCGATCAAAGATTGTCAATACAGCGATAGCAGCATCAAACGATTTTTTTTTGCCCAAGAAAGAACTATTGGTAACGGCCGAACTGTAACAACAACAATGGCAACCCGACCAAAAAAAGCAAAAACAAATAATATTTGAGTTAAAATTTTAATGAAAAACTTCTGTTAACAATTTTTCGAATTCACTCATTACGTTGAAAATGTACATAAAATCGTAATCAATGTGTGAATCGTCTATACCTCAGTGAATACAGTGTTGAACAGTGTTCCCAAAGGTCTTTTTTTTGACGAAATTTCACATGGATATGCTTGCGAAGTAGATCTCCAAATTAGGTCACTTATTCAACAGCCAAAATTGGATTTATGATAAGATGGACAATTTTTTGAACTTGGGTAAAAAAAATCAAAAATATCTAGATTCTCTACAAAATTCTTAAAATCTTAATATATGTGGTTTCAATAAAAAGTTATATTATTTTTAAAAAAAGTTAAGAAAAAATTGTGTTTTTCTATTTATTAAACAATTTTTTCTTAATTCTAATTTCAAGTTTTTAAGTTTAAAAAGTCCATATAACTCAGCTCAATAAATTTTGGTTTTCTATCAAAATGAACGTTATTTGTCGTTACTATTGAAATTCTGTGAAAATCTTCTCACACAAAATGTTCTTTTTTAATTAATGTTATTTAAACGCTTTTCTTAATATAGGAATGGTTTTATTATTTTTCTTTTATTTTCATTTTAATTAATTTTTTGGTATTTTGAAATAAACGCATTACAATTTCTTTTATTCTATTCTTTTTTATAAAATATAAATAACGATTTTACAAATCATTTTATTTTTTTAATCTACAAAAAATTTATTAGGCTTTTTACGCAATCATTTCAAATTTATTATTTATAATATTTAACGGCCAATATCGGCCAATAATCGTTAGCTTGACTTGATATAGGAGGCAGCACGTTCCAAAATGGATTAATGGTGTTTAATTTAGTGTTCTTTGTCATGTAGTCGAAGAGGTGTTTTTGAAAAAAAGAAAGTTTCTTTTAACGCTCTTAATTAAAACTTAAGACGATTTCTTTAATTGTGATTTTGTTTATTCTTTTTTCTAACTACTATTCAAAATGCATATACGCAAGTCAATTTTAATGCAATAAGGTAATTTAAATGTTGGTGATGAAAAATGTGTTTCTCTGTGTGTGTGTGTTTTTGTGTGTTAAACAATATTAAAGTGTTCAAAATGATGTTTAACATTTTGAAGGCATAACCTTCAAACGTTCAAAGGCAGCCTTTTCCAAAGCTTCACGGTGTTTGGGTTCAGCAATTTGTATAAGTTCATAAGCACGTTGACGCATATTCTTGCCAAACAAAGAGGCAATACCATGTTCAGTGACCACATAATGGACATGAGCACGAGAGGTAACAACACCAGCACCTAAAAATTTATTAAAAAAAAAAACATGATAAATTAGAATATTTAGAATATTAATAATAAGAAAACTCTTTTACCTGGTTTAAGAACGGGTACTACTTTAGATTCGCCCTTGTTGGTAACAGAAGGCATAGCAATAATTGGTACACCTTTACCATCCAAACCTTCAGCAGCACCTCTAATGAAATCAACTTGACCACCGAAACCAGAGAAGAAACGTGTACCAATTGAATCAGAGCAAACTTGACCGGTCAAATCGACTTCAATGCAAGAGTTAATGGCAGTCATGCGGGGTTGTTGTTTAATGATGCTAGTGTTGTTCACATAATCGATGGCGTACATTTCTGAAAAAAATTAAGAAAAAAAATTAAAACAAATCGATTGTTTGATAAATTATTTGAAAATAAATTAAAGTTTTTATTCAAAGACTTACCAATGAAGGGATTATCATTGACAAAATCATACAAAGCTTGGTTACCAATCAAGAAGGAACCAATAATACGGCCTTGATGCATTTTCTTCATGCGATTGGTAACAGCACCAGCCTTAACCAAATCTACAACACCATTGGCAAACATTTCAGAGTGAATACCCAAATCTTTGTGGTTATGAAGTTGAGATAAGACAGCATCGGGAATACTACCAATACCCATTTGTAAAGTGGCACCATCATGTACCAAATTCTCGGCAATCAATTTACCAATTTTAGCTTCAACCTCACTGGGACCTTTGCCGCCATGTTGAGGCAAGGGAGTATCAATTTCAGTCATGGCATCAAAGTGAGACATATGAATAGCAGCATCACCAAAGGTACGAGGCATTTGTTTGTTAACTTGAGCTATTTTTTTATTAAGAAATGAAATTATTATTATCTTTATAAAAAAACATAAATTTATTTTTTAACTTACCAACAATTTTCTTGGAGTGCAATAAAGCAGCTCTAACACAGTCAACACTGGTACCCAATGAGCAGTAACCATGACGATCTGGGGGAGATACGTGAATCAAGGCAACATCGGGTTGTACAATTCCACGATAGAACAAATAGGGAATTTCATGCAAGAAAATAGAGAAATTATCACCACGTCCCTCGGCAACAGCTTTACGTACATTGCCACCCATAAAGAAGGAGTTGGAGCGGAAATGTTTCTCATTTTCGGGTAAAGTGTAGGCAGCAGGACCCTCAGTATGCATATGACAAACTGTAACATTTTCTAAATTACATTTTTTACCATATTCAACCATGGCACTAATAAGTGTATTGGGGGTGGCAGCTGCACCAGAACAGAATACGGTATCACCTGTTGGACACAAAAAAAAAAAAAAAAGAAAGAAAGATATAAAAACGTGAGTAATTAAAATTTTATGAATGAAATTTAAATAATTTTTTTGCCAATTTATTTTTATTTTAAGAGGACCTTCAACCAAATATTTCATTATCAAAAAATTTCACTTTCAATTTGATTTAATTAGAAAAAAATGCAATTAAATGCCAATGATTTCAGTATATCATTATTTACACTGATGCATATTCCTATAAACGCATACTTTTTTCAAAGACAAAATTAAACAAAAATATTTAATAGGGAAATAATCAAAAATAAACATTATAACGTTTTATGAATGTAAAATTCGGGGTTACTATAGCTTGCCATTCCATGAATTGTTTGGAAAATTGTGACTGCTTAGAATCCTAAACTTTTCTTAAACATTACCTCGAGCATCAGCAACAAACAATTTTTGACCAGGAAGTTACGAGAAATCTGCCAGATCATACGTTCCGTCATAATTTTTTAAATAAAATGACTTTATATGAAGTTTTCCTATCAGAAGTGTTGGGAACTCTTTGAAATATCATTTGGACCATTACTTCTGCCTGAACCTGGTATTCTATCAAAAAACAAGTAATCCCGGTTCATAAGAAACATTTTTTGATGGCAGACCTTTGACTGCTGCAGAAGTTGCATGAATGAATAGGCAAATTTTCTAATGCGCTGTGTTTAGTGGCTTGCAAATGCGCTGGTTTGGAAGTGGTTCGTTGGAATTTCTGACGAATTTGGCGACTGCTGATGTAAGAAATATTTGTGATTTTAATCGGAATTGCGGTTTTTTGAACATATTCGAAAATTTTAGTACGCACTTTTTTCTATTCTCTAATTTTGATCAGATTAACAATAAATTAATTTCATTGTTATTAAACGGTTCAACTGACAAGTTTTACAAAAGTAACTTCACTAAAAAAATACTTGGGTTAAAAGTTTTAATTAAAAACGTGTGTTAAGAATTTTTCGCTCTCACTCCTTATTTTTATTTTTAAGAAACAGAAATATATATTTTATTTTTGGTATTGTTTTTTAAGCAGGCGAGAAGTATACGTTTATAGAAATATTTTACATAAGTTAGAATTAAGAATCGCATGAATAAGGCATACGACAAGCTAATAAAAAATCTTGTTTATATTAAAGTTGCTTTTCACTAAAAAGTTATAGATAAAACAACATAAGAGACAAAATTAATGGCATTTATAGGAATATTCATTAGTGTAGTAACAGATATTTAAATAAACAATTGATGCAAATAACCGTTATTACTTGTTGTGATAAATCGGCTGTCTCTGTTCGTTATTTCTTGGGCTCTCTCACCACCATAGTGTTAAGTGACGTTGGCAGAATACTTCGAAGTTTTAAACGATGCCCGTAGCGTTATATATATGAATTGTTATGCTGCCACCTAGCGGTGGCTAGAAAGTTACTATCTCCTGTTATCAATTCACTACGAATTACCATTTACTGGAGAATAACAGCTGAGTGCTGTCATTTTATAATATGCGCGTGTGTTTTTGCCGGAGTTCATTTATTCTTTTAGAAATTTTTAATAAATTTTAAATATTCCACAATTTAAATATCAAGAATGACTTCGATTCTATTAAAACAAGCTAAAATAACTTTTGTAAGTATTAATATAAAAATAATTTTATAATTAAAAGAAAATATTACGAACAATTCATATTCTATTTTGTAGGCAAGACCCCTCGTCAACAATATTTTGCGTTGTGCGGAAAGCCGGCTTTATAGTAGTGAAGCACCACCACAACGTACTGAAAAAAGTAAGTATATTTTCACAATTTTTAGATTTCTAAAAGTAACTTCAACAACATTCCACTAACAAGATTTTGTTACACAATCAATACAGCTATCAATACGGTGACTTTATTGGGACGTGTAGGAGCCGACCCCCAATTGCGTGGTAATGCTCAACATCCAGTAGTAACATTTTCCTTAGCCACTCATACCAATTATAAGTAAGTTGAATGAGAGTAGAAAGAAAACTCTTTTAGAGAAAATAATGTTAAATTGAAAATTTTAGATATGAAAATGGCGATTGGGCCCAACGTACTGAATGGCATCGTGTTGTTGTCTTTAAACCAAATTTACGTGAAACTGTTATGGAATTTTTAAAAAAAGGACAACGTGCCATGGTACAAGGAAAAATTACTTATGGTGAGATAACCGATCAACAGGGTAATCAAAAACCTAGTACCAGTATTTTAGCTGATGATGTGATTTTCTTCCGTGAATCATCTTAAGTGAAAATTTTGAATGTACAATTTTTGTTGTTGAACTTCTATAATTTTAAGTTTAAAAATGTTAATCGTTTTTTCCCTCCCTTTTCACATTTACTTTGTAATACTTTATATTTTTACATAATTTCATTTCATCAAAAAGAACGAAATTTTACATATTAAATATGTATAAGATTTAAAAAAAACAGTGAACTAAATATAAATAATAAACAATAAAATTGGTTTTATAAAAATCATATGATAAAAGAAACTGGATCTTTTGAACATCTTATAGGTACGTACGCATCTCAGAATTTGTAGTAAAGTAAAATTTTAGTAATATTCATTTTAATGAAATAATTATTTTTTGTAAAATATTGATTTTTTTAAATAGCAATAGGTCACAAGTGGGTCCAGAGAGTTTGGCATATAGATTTAGACCAATACAGAGTTTGTTTTGGTTTAGTTTTAGTTAATGATATAATTTAAGAATACAATTTTTAAATAAAAATTAAGTGAATTATTCTCAGTAATGAATTAAAAATTACTGAGAATAATTTAAATATGATTCCAGCTATATGATTTGAGAAAATATATTTTAATATCCGGGAGGAAATATAATAAATAATGAACACATCATCATCTATTTTAATAGGTATTGTCCTTAGTTCAAAATAATGAAAGTATATTATCAACATATCCTTCAAACGGTACCCTACATTTTGCTCACACAGTTTACATGGGTTACCAGACGGAGGCGAATGTAATACTTAAAAGAGGTGGTAGCATAGTTTTTCTGGCCGTTACGTAAAACCTATATTTTCTTTTGTCTCAATTTATAAACTAATTATTGGCCAATTTATTAAAAATCAACATAACCCAACTAATCATGTAAAATTTTATTAAGATATCTAACCACTGAAGGTTACATTTTAAAAAATCTTAAGGGTATAAAATAGGGATGCCAATCCTAACATCGCATTTCCGAAAATCACGCGATTTCTCGGGATAAATAAATCCCCAATCCCGGGATATGAATAAAAAAATGAATCCGCGAATATATTGGGACTCATTAATGCCAAATTTTCCGGGAAATCACAAAATAATAAAACAATTTTAGGTTTATTTTATTGTCATAAATAAACAAAACTTCACATTATTTAACAAAAATGTTAACAGAGTGTGAATATTTATTTATCCATTTGGTGTTCGATTTTTCGAACAGTAAAAATTATTTTTTTTTAAATAACATTTATATATGAAAAATAAAAATTTCAGTAAAATTTTGATATAAATGTTAAATCTTCCATCCCATATTTTTGTCTTAAAAGGACTCTGTTTAGAATATGGGAATATGAATACTGGGATCCTAAAAAAAAGTAATCCCAAAAAATTTCGGGAATTGAAAAAAAAAAAGTCTCGTTTCGTATCCCTTGTATGAATTTAACTAATGATAAATAAATAAAAATGTTTGAATAAACAAAAATAAAATTGAAAGAAATATTTTTATCTAAGTGCGTTTATTCAACTTTTCAATATCATTATACAATTCTTTTAGATCTCACATTTTTTTCAAAATTTCTAAATCATACATAATATTTTGAACTAAATACTTCGGTATAACGATGACTTTCAAAAAATTTTGCTTTAGACTATTTTTAGTTGATTTGTGTTGACACGCCCACGTGATCGCAACTTTTTTTTAATATGGAAAAATAAAATATTAGAAGGTTTTTTTTTATATTTTATTAAAGCATAAATACAAATTGCGCAAATTTAAAGAAAGAAAAAAAAAACAGTTTAAATAAATGCAAACACGTTATGTAAAATAATTAATGATTTAATTACACGAGATACAGAAAATGGAAGCAAATGATAAAGACAAAGAAAATAAATAAAATAAAAAACAAGTAAGAATGTAGAGACGGTCAAGTTCGACTATTTAATACCCCACACCACATTGTCGTATAACTAGATTTTCTGATTTATTTTTAAGTGTGTAGTACATTGTTGTGACACTAAGTTTAATGTTAAATTTGTGCGTTTTAAAATGCATTTTCCTTGGGGGTTATAAGGGGGCTACAGGAAATTATGAACCGACCCTTGAATTATTTTGTACATCGATTTTTGCTTATATATTAATCTCAATTTGACCAATTATTATTACAATACCAACGTATATGTGAGATTTTGTCCCTTAAAAGTGATATTTGGAAGGGGGTTTGTATAGGTCCTATGAGAAATAATGTACCAACCCTACGCATTTTGGCACATGCTTTTAGACCTTTCTGTCCTTAGACCAAAATAATAACATGTACCTAATTTCACCGCGACATTTCAAAAATTGTGACTTTTAGACTATTGACAACGTTTACATGGACAGCCAGCCGGACAGACAGACGAACGGAAAGACATAATTAAATCAACTCAGGAATAAATAATTAAATAAATAAAATAAATATATAAACGAAAAAATTTAAAAAGTCTTATTTGTTGCATTTTATTACTGTTTCCAATTCTTATGGAATTAGAAAAAATGAATGAATGAACAAATTTCTTATAAAGAAAATTTTGTTTTCTAGATTATACAATCAAAATTGACGTAGAAACATAACACACACAAACAGCACTTGACTAAAATACAATATCTTAAATCATTTCTTTGATATAAATATAATATTAGAAAAAAAAAAACTACGCAAAAATGGGCCTGGCCGATAATAGTGAATTTCCCCTCTTCTCTTACTGTTGGACTTTTCCATAATATTCATTTTATATCTTCACCACCACAAGCCATAAAAAGGGTATAATAAATTTGTCATTACGTGTGTAACGTAATGACAAATTTCATCAAAATCTGTATCGATTTAGCTTTTTCCGTCCGTCTGTCTATCTGTCTGTTATGGCAGGCTTACATCTACAATAATTGACATAGATCACTAAAAATTGACCTTAGTATCTGTTATAGTTCTGAAAAGCTAAAATCAGCTAAATCGGTTCAGTATATTAAACGATATAGACCGATACCTGAAGCAACCCCTTAGTTCAAACGATGAACTTTCGTAAAATTGTCCATTATAAAACGACTAATAAGAATGGAAATTTGAACGATTATTAAGTTATATATGTACTTCATAAGCATTCCAAAAATCGGTTCAAAATCGGTTTAGTAGAAAAAAGTTATAGCCAAAAATATAAATAATTTTATGACACATTTAGTGTTCCCTGTCAAATTTAAGAAAAACTTTTACATAATCTATACGCTTGTGAGTGCATACATGAAACATAATGTATTTACTTCAAATGTGTTTGTGGTAGGGGGTGTTAAAGATTTGACATGGCCGAGTAAAGCATTCTTACTTGTTTAGATTTGATAAATTATATAAAAATAAAGTCATCATATTTTGATTATAGTTTTCATACTTTTTGTATTTATTTAAATATTTTTTTAAGTTTAGGTATTAAATGTTGTTGGTTAGTGTTGTTCAATAAACAATTATTAAATTTTTTCATTTTGTTCATTTTCAAGCAAATATTTTGAATAGAGACAACACTGTTGCTGTTCTGATTAGCATTTTTTTGGTTAAATTATAAATTCTTAATGAACATGAACGTATCTCTCCCTCCCCCTATTTCTTTTCTTAAGTATATTGATTTTAATCTTTAAAGTGTCAACTTAAATGTTCATTGAACATATTGACTGTTAAACAATTCATTATATGATTAATCCCCATCTGATTTTTATAATTGAAAACACTAGAATTTCTTTAGCGTAAAAATAAGTTTTTCACAAAAATTATCAAACGATAAATATGTCAACATATTTTTAGTTGAACAAGAATAAAACCAATGACACTATAAAAAACATGAAGAGTGAGATCGAAAATTTCTTCATTATAATAACAATTAAAAAATGTAGTTTTAATCACTAGTGAAGAAATGTTTGTACCATTTTTCAGAATCCTTCCATTAACGTTTTTATAGTGTTTTCTGTCCCATTGCTAAAACTGGTAATCTTCGTTTCAAATCAACCACGCTTTTGTACGCCTTTTTAGTGCTTTTCAATTCTCTTTTAACAAGGCTTTAGCTCCAGGCAGGTTGGAAGATTTGCCTCTCTTGGTAGAAATATTATTGTTCTTGTACCATTCAAACGCTTCTTTACCATAGCGACAGGATGCCAAGTCCAATCGAAAATAAGTGTACATATAATGAAATTTTATGAATGGAAGCAAAATTTTTTGTAAACATTTCTCTGATGTAAATTTCGGTATTTAGAGAGGCCTTTATAACACATGATTGGTTTCTCTTACAACAATTGCATATGGCTTGACATAGCAAGAACTTTTAAGGAAATTTTGTCTGATTTTGGGTTCTAATCATTTCTTCAACATCCTCTCGACTATGAGCAACATAAATTTTTGATCAGGAAATTGTCTGTCAGAACTACATTTCGTCATCCATTATGCAGCAAGATTTTTTTAGAAAACTTGATTTTAATTTCCCTGCTTTGTTTTTGGCCTCCTAATTTTTATCAGTGTTTCTGTTAGGAATTTTTATTTTTAAACCAATATTGGCCTTTAATTTTCGTACCAAAAGATCCGAGCACTGGGCTACTTTCCTACGGGGTGTGTTGTGAGCTCTTTTGAAAATGCTTTTGTTTTTATTAAAAACATTAGAAACAGTTTGACGGCAGATCTTTGAATGCGTGGCCAACATTTTGTACGATCAAGTCGGATTTTGTTGAAAATATTTAATAATTATAGTACTGACTTTTTTCTGGTAACTAATTTGATAAAAAGATCAAATAATATTTGGATTAAAAGTTTTAATGAAAACATGTGTTAAAAATTTTTCGATCTCGCTCCTTTTAAGTATTTGTATTTACTATGTATTTGTACATATGTATTTAAAAATATATAAACAAGTGGTAAATATTAAAACATATTTAAATATATAAAATTTTCAATATAAAAGAATAAATAAATAATATTTTATGTTCATCAACATTTAAAATAATTTTCCTTTAAAATTTCGTTTGCAATTTTGTAATTTCAAGGTTTTTTTTAATTAATTGATCAATGTTAAAGAATACATAAATATAGATTTTTACAATTTAACTTCATTTATCATATGCTCGAGTGACGTGCTAAACATGTATTTTTTTCTCTCAAACAATATTTGTTCATTAATTATCTTAGTTATTAATATATAATAATTGTGTTAAATAATAAACATTTGACACATAATTGTTCAGCACAATTTTTCCTTAACTCACACATTAAATTTTCTAAGGTGTAAATTAAAGTAAAATTATTTGAAAATAAAGTTTTGCAATTTATTTGCAAAAAAAGTCTCATATTGAAATATCTGGATGCTCATATTTCTTTAGGTTCATTGTTATCAAAATTAGCATTATTGTAGCCTGAGGAGCATGATTGTTTTATACAAAGAATTATACTTAAGTAAACAAAAGTAAAAATATTAAACATGATCCAGAACAGAATTGATTTCTGAATTAAATTCAATGGGGAATTGATATAGAAATGAACTAAAATTTTATAAAATAGAATAGAACTGAATTATAAGTGAATTAGAAATGAACTAGAACTAAATTAGAATCAGAACTGAACCATAACTGAAATAGAATAAAATAGATCTAAATTAGAACTAAATTAGAAATGAACCAGAACTGAACTGGAACTGAACTAGAAATGAACTAAAACTGAACTAGAATTAAACTATAACTGAAATAAAACAAAAAGGAACTTGAGCTGAAGTAGAAAGGAACTGGATCTGAACTAGAACTAAAATAGAGTAGAACAAGAACTAGAACTGAACAGGAAATGATGCACAACTAAAATACAATTCAACTAGAACTAAATTAGAACTAAATTGAATCTGCAATGAAACAACTATTTATTTAATCACTATTATATATTTATATACTAAATGAAATTAAATGCCAAATAAAAAAGATAACATATTTTAACCAAATTTAAGAGAAAACATTAGAGACATCCAATACTGATTAAGAAATATTTACAAATCCCTTTTGCAAATATCACGAGTGTAATCTTTAAATCGCTTGAATCAATTAAACGACCTTGAACCTATAAATATGGTTTATAAGTTTTACATTTTTCAATAAATTAAATATGATTTAAAATATAGAACATTGTGAAAAATATTCCAATAAATTAATTATGATTATAATCTTTCTTCTATATACCTATTGGCCTTGTTTCTTTCTTTATTGCAAAAAACAAAAAAAAAAAAACGTATATAAAACAATTTCTTATCTACTAATGGATTCGCACAATTCTTGAAAAAAATCACCTTATTAAATTTATGAAAATAAATTAATTTGTTGCCCTCTTATTCATAACAATTGAAAGTAATTAAAGTTTAAAAAAAATAAGAATTTAATTCATAAGATCTTTGCTGTTTCCATTTGGTAATTTTGTGTATTTTTTAAAATAAAAAAATCTGGTTGGCAAAGAGAACAAAGTTTATTTTAAATATACGTATTTATTGACTTATCTCTATTTAAAAAACGAAAAAAAAATTGAGAAAATAAAAAAAGACCGATACAAAATATCTCTCATGCAGATATTTAAAATAAATTAAATATTTAAAAAATCACTTTTTCTTTATATTAAAATTTTACTTTGAAATATTTTATAAAAGTATTACATATGAAATTTTATAAAAACAAAATTTGATTTCATAATTTCGACATAGAAAATTAAATATTTTCATTTTTTCTTTTAATAAAAATTAATAAATATTAATTTAATGCAAAAAATATTGATTTCATTTTAATTTTATTATTCTTTGAAAATGATTTTTTATTAGTCAGTTTTAACATAAATTATTTCAAATTATTTGTAATTTTCTATTCTTCCCCATTTGCCTCTTCACCTAAAGTCGCTTTGTTTATGTCAACTTGTTTAAAAACCCCATGTTCATTTAAGTGTGTATGTATGAGCATTTAAGTACAAAGATCATTTTGTCTATATGCAATTTATTTTTGACGTTACATACAATTTAGAAAGAAAAACACCCTACTAATAGCATTTTGAATAATTTATAAATTAAATTTTCATTATTTTATTTAAAAAAATCGCAAACAAGTTAATTTTCTGTTTGTATTCATTTAAAGTTCTTTTACTGCAATTATCTGAGTTTAATAAATACAATTATTTAGGAAAGATATTTGAAATCATTATTTCCAAAATAAATATTGCATGAAATGTATAACAAAAAGATAAGAAATTAAAAAAAGAGTTTAAATAAAATATATAAAAGAATTTTGCAAAATTAATTAGAACGAACTGGATTCAACTAGAACTGAATTAAGAGTTGAACTAGAATGGAACAAGAGCTAATCCAGAACTGAACAAGAACTGAGCTAAAACTGAACTAGAATGAAACCAGAACTGAGCTACAACTGAATTAGAACTGACCAAGAACGTTTACTTCGTTTAGAAGTTTACTAGAACTGTCTTGAAACTGAACCAGAATTAGAAATTGAAACTTTATGAGGATGACAAACAAAAATTCTGCAAAACAAAACAATAAAATTTTTTGCATAAATTAAAAATATTTAATAATATCACTTCACCGTTTGTAGCGTGATTATTATTTCTGTTTTATTCCCTCAAAACGTCTTCGTTCTAGTCGCACGACACTTTGTATTCATTTTATTTCAATAGTATGAGTATAAAAATAAGCTCAATGTTGCTTTTTATACATTTTATTTTATTTATTTATTTTTTGCATACGTATTGATAAATTTAATAAAAAGAAAACACAAATTGGTAGATATTGTTGTTGTTGTTGTGTAATATTTATTATCTCTCACTGACTTATTTATTGTACATATATGAAGTACAATGTACATAATCTGTGCATATTAGCAATAGGTTGTTGTGATTATAGAATCAAGTAAGATCATGGAATCATTAAATAAACAGAACTATAATTCAATATTTAAAATATGTTAACTTTTTATTAAAGAATTGAAAAGGCTTTTAAGAAATGTAAAGTAGATGTGTAAATGTATGCGTTTTTTTTATCTATTTATATATATACAAACTAAACTTGATGGACCAATTTTGTTAAAATTTTCACACAATGATCTTAATATACCCGAAAGTAACATAGGCTATAAACAATTCTGATAGGGTCAAGGAGAGATGTGTACCCCACTCAAAGCAAATATTTATTATGGAATATCTTAAGACATATAATAACACTTTTAATCTGTTTTACTGGACAAATATAGAACAGATAGGGTCAAGGGGGGAGAAAGCCCTCCTTCAAATCAAATATTATTTATTTACTGTATAAAATGTAGGACGGATAGGATCACTACTACAACATTTCAAATTTAGTCCCAACATTTTAAATTTAGTCCCAATCACTTTCTCAAAATGTAGGATATATAGGATCATGGGGATATATCGGATATCTAAAGAACTATTGAAATATTTTTTTTTGAAACTGTTTTACTAGAGAAAATGTTCCAATCACTTTCTTAAAGAATCGATGTGGTAAAAACAGGGAGATTAGGACATGAGAAAATGGATGGTAGATGTGGCAATACATAGATATAAGAAGAGCAGACCTTATATATACCAATTATTGAATATTTAAAGAACTATTTCACCTAGAGTTTCTAAATTTCGTATACAATTTCCTATGAAACAACTTTTTGGAAAATTTTAGAATGGACGGGGTCCGTCAAAATCTGAGTCGATTTAGCTATGATCCTCTGTCTGTTGCTGGCACTCTCACATCAACAACATTGACATTTCTTAATGAAATTTGGCCTGAGTGTCTGTCCTGAGAAGTTATAGACCGATATCTGAAGCTAATATCTAAGATCCAGCTAAGTATTTTCTAATTGTATTTAAAAAGCGGTTATATATTATACACGTTTGTCGTGGAAGATATAGAAGATTCTACATAGCCGAATATAGCATTCTTACTTGTTTTAATGCATGTCCTGATTTGTGAAATTTCTTTCAAAGTCTAAGACTGAGAAGGACTTTTGAGGAGCAAAGCGCACCGAGTAGAAGCTAGTTATTATAAAAAAACAATAATATTGCATTCTTATCACTAAAATTTTTCCTCCTCTTCCCTTTGTTGTTTTTATTTGTTTGTAAAATTAATTAATACATTGACTGACTGACCGATCAACCATAACAACAAAGAAATATATAAATAATTAAACATAAAATAGGAATATAAAATTAACCGGTTAAATGAGAGAATATTAAATAAAATTCTATTTGCTTTTGTTACTTAATAGAATTATTATTACAAAAACAACAAAAAATAAATTGCAATAGAAAAACCTCGTCACAAATAAATTAATAATGGAATACAGTATGAGAAGTTACATAACCAATTTATATCAAACTTATATGTTTGTGTCTGTGTATGTTTTTTGCTTAAATGTTTGTTGTAATTCTTTTCTAATTAATTCTCTTTTTTTCTCCAAAAATTGTTCACATTTTGGGTTTTCTTTTTTTGGGAAATTTTGGGGGGGGGGGCGAATCTGTTTTAATTAACAATTAAACTTACCAGATTCTATACATTGTACTGCTTCTTCGGGTGTTACATTTGGCGGTTTACGATTGAGGGGATGTGAGATTTCATTGGCATAAGTGAAGTAGTTATTGAGGGCAGCGACCATGGGTTGCCTTCCGCCACCAACGACGACACGTCTTAAATTTTTAGCCAACATTGATGCCATGCTTCTGCTTAAATTTTTATTTATATAAAATTTTTTTATTAATTTATTTTTTACAATTCAATTTTTTCTATTTTATTAAAATATTTTCTTTTAGTTGAATTGTTGTTGCTTTTCTTGTCAATATTTTTTTATTGTTGAATTTTTCTACTAACCGTTCTAACACAAATTTACTTTTAATTTATCACACTCCTCCTTTCAATAGTTTAATTTGGACTGATTTTTGTTTAATTTTGCTCGCAACGTAAAATTTTTTGTTAAAAATTTGCGTCTGCTCCCAACAGAAGATTTTGTTAGAATTTAGTTGTCGGTGTTGTTTACGTCATGTAGAAAGAAGAAACATTACGTAAGATTTATGAGACGTAAACTGTTGATAACAGGGTGTATCAGATAAAAATGAAATGACAAGAAATATTTAAAAATTTAATGCTCTATTGAATTCACAAATCTTATTGGAATATTACGACAATACTTCGTACAACAAATGAAACTAACTGGAAATTTTCTTTCTCTCCCCTCTAGTTTTCAAGATATAGCGATTGGAACTTTCAATATACAACTTTATTTTTCTTGTTGTATACTAAATGTATGATAACAATATGGGTGTCATTTAAAAGGTATTAAGGAGGCCTTTCTATGCTGTATTAAACTTTTTGTATTATTAGTCCATTAAGCTATAAGACCCGTTGTAATTGAATTTTATTTTTTTTTTAATTTGCAGGATCTTGAGTAATTTTTTTAATGTCGTAAAAAAATATTATTAATTTTTTTTGCCTAAAGGATCCTTTTATAAGAAAAAATAAATTAAAAAATGGAATAAGAATTTCTAATTAAATTAAAAATTCTGAAAGAATTTCATAAATTATTTTATTCATTTATTTTTCATTTATTTATTATTTAAATATTATAAATATTAAATGTCTATTTTATTTTAATTTAAAAGCAGTACTTTAGATTTCATATATTACATTATTTTTTATTAATTATTAATAATTAATATTAATATGAGAAAAAATTTTGTTACTACCAAATAAATAACAATATTTATAAAAACTATTATATGACAATAACAAAGAAAACTTTTTTAATTAATATTAATTATATTTAATTAATTATTCTACAAATTATTTATTTAGTTATGATACAAATAAATTTTATATTTTTAATTCAATAAAAAAACTTAACTTAAAATAAATTTAAATTCATCAAATATTTCAAAATTCAAATTCAAAAAGGAAACATTAACAACCTAAAGTAACTATTTCCGTTTTATGTTTACACACCATTTCCGTTTTACGTTATGCTTAACGTAATGTTTCTTACATCGTTCTTATAACATACAACAGGGTGTAACACACTTTATTTTTTAGTTCGGTTTCGTTGTTCAGGTCGTGTGCGTGTTATAAAAAGTGTTCGTTTTTTAATTAATAAAAATAATATTATTAATAATTGTTCGGCTATAAAAAGTTGATAAAAATAAAGTTTAAGTGTTAAAGAATGAACGGAAATAGAAATAATTATGAAAATTATGAATTTAAAGTGTTTTTTTGAGATGAGAAAAATGTATGTTCTTTTAGTGTTTGCTTTGTTAGTAAATTCACAAATGGCGGGCATGTTTTTTGTGTTGAAAAAGCTGTAACGTAATAAAGCTTTAAGCTTTGTTGTTCTTACGGAAAGTTTTGTGTTTTTTTCTGTTGAGCAAAAATAATATGGCGCGTTTAGTGTGTTTTTAAACCAAATTTTTTTGATTAAGAATATAAATTAGTGGTTGTTAATTTAAATGAGTGTTAACATTATAATTGAAAGAATAATAAAAAAATTAAATTAAATTAAATTAAATTAAATTAAATAAATCAAAATATAAAATAAATCTTCAAAATAAGGTAAATTGTAAATCTCTTTTATTTTTACAAAATTTTTATTTTAAATTAAAAGTTTTCGTAAAATATGGACCAGAAATTTCAATATACGAATTCATTTGTGTCGTTTCACAGTAAATGTATGTTTAGAATATGGAAATCGTTTGAAAAATTTTAAAGAGACCTATTTATATAGAATATATCATATATCTAATACTATTAACCCATTAAGAAAAAAATGCCATTGAAATAAATTTTATTATGGATTTTTTTTCATAAATTCATATATAATTCACTAAATTTAACCCATTAGGAGAAAACAGCCGATATCTCAAAAATACAAAGATAACGGTACTTCCCTTCATATCAAAACTTATAGACATTACTTTAAGCTATCATTTGGTATCCAGATTTTATCATTAAATTTGAATTTGCTTAATTAATTTTAAAATTTTATTTACTTAAGTATTTTTTTCTGAATAATAAATCCGAAGAAAGTTAGTACCAAATGAAAGCTTGAAGTGTTGTCTTCAAATGCCAATATTAATAAAAATACCGTTATTTTGTGATTTTTTAAGATATCTGAATTTTTATAATAGAGAGTCGTGAAAAAAATCGATAAATTTTTCTTAGCGCTTAATAGGTTAATGACACTAAATATGTTATATATCATTAGGAAGGTCTCCTTTAGACCTTTCACACAAAATTCATATTGTTATCATACATTTAATATACAACGAGAAAAATGTAGTGATATAACAAAAAAATCCGGTGCCGATATCTCGAAAACTAGGGCAGAGCAAAAAACCTGTCTACTCTGTTCTATTTTTTATATATAAATTATTTTCGTAATATTTTAACAAAATGTGTGAAATCAGTAGTAATCCAGATTTATTCCTTTAAATTATTATACAATTTTTTTATTAAAATTTTAATTAAATTTGATTAAAAATTAATTGAGTTTTTGAAATTAGTAAAATTGACTAATTAACATCCGAATGGTCATTATGATTTCAATATAATTTTTTACAATAATTTTGGAGTTGTAAACAAGTTTAAGTTTTGAGCTTGGACCCTATAGAAAAAATATAGATGAGTCCACAGAAACCGAAAGCTGTATACCTCTGGTATTAAAAAAATATTATAAAGGAACATTATTTATTATTAAATGCTTAACACCTGAATGGTAAATTTTTAACAATAATAACGGAATTGTTGTCGAGTTTAAATTTGGAGCTAAGTTACTATAGACATAATTGAGTCCACAGGGGTGTAAAAAGGGAGTTAGTTTCGTTATGACAACTTCACCACTCACATCTGAAACAATTGCCGAAGCAATTCAGTGGATTAAAAGTTATAGACTCAAATTTCTAGTTAAGATAAATTTTGAATTTAAAGTATATAAGATAATACTTAATTACCAGATCAAACATTTATTTCGATCGGTTCAAGTGCATTAGGGTTAGATCAAAATTAGTCTAAATATCTCTTAAACTACAGGATATATCTAAGAGGGTTATTGTAGAGAATTATAAGGATTATCTGTGCGATTCTTATTAATCAGCTCATAAATGTATTCTTGGGGATTTTTTAAATTGCATACCCTTGGTGGTATTTATTCGCTTCCCTAGACCTGCAAAAAACTATTGATTTCTCAAGTCAGCTGGAATATATCTTAGGAATCCCTATTCTATTTTTTTAATGCACCGAGTGGTTTAAAAGTTTAGTATTTTTTGAATTAAATTACGAATGATATTTTAAGTTTTTTTGTAGAAAATGGTAGTTAACTTTGGAAATCCTTATCCGGTCTCATATACCTGCTAAGAATGTTTGCTTCTCTAAATCCATTGGAATACACTGGAAGATTATTTATTTAGTATTTTATTTAAATACAACGAAAAGTTCAAAAGTTTAATTTTATGTTCAATTTAATCGTGAATAAAAATATTAAAATTTGTTCAAAAATTTCATACCCTTTTGGATCAAAGTCGGAGGACCTTATCCATTTCCTACGACTTACTAAGAACTTTTACTCCTCCAAATCTTTTGGAATACATTTTAGAAATTTTCATTGCTCGGACTATTTGATATGAAAAGTGAAAGCTAATGGAGTTTTAAAAACAAATAGGACTCAAAAGCTTTCGAGAGGAACGCTGACAAATACAGAGCTCGGAAACTGAAGTCAAGATTTAAAAAAAAATATATATTATTTCTGTATAATGGATGACAAAACGTATGTTCTGGCAGATTTTATGCAACTTCCTGGTCAAATATTTTATATTGCTGATGCTCGAGGTAAAGTTGAAGACATATTTAGGACTCAAAAGCAGTAAACATTTCTTAAAACAATTCTTGATATGGCGAGCAATATGTAGATGCATTTGTTATAATGTTTATAATTTTGGAAGAATGTTTACAAAAAGACTGCTTCCATTTATAAGGCTTCATAATGTGTTCATCCTGTCACTAATGATAAACAAGCCCTTGAGTGGTATAAGAACAATAATTTGGTGTTTGTACCAGAAGATGCAATTCCTTCAAACTACCCGGAGTTTAGGTCAATTAAATTAAATTCAATTAAATCGTGAATAATTGAAAAAGTGAGAGCACAAAAAGGTGTCCAAAAGTGTGGTGATTTTAAACAGAGACCAACTACCTATAAAAACGTTAATGGAAGGGGTTTCGAGAGTTCAGGGTATCGCTAGTGATTAAAACTGTAATTATATATTTTTTTCTGAATTGTTATAAAAATTGCGATCAAATGAAAAAATTCAAACTATGTATGTTAAGAATTTTTCGATGTCACTCCTTATGCCATTTTTAAAACCGTACAGCCGATCAATAGCTACAGATATAATTCCAAAAAAATGAATTCTCATCCACTGTGCTGACGTTAACAGAGTACATGAGAAGTAAGCAGAGTTTGTAGTTTACCTCGAAGGTAAGAAATCGGTATTTTGACACCCCTGATCTAGATAAAATTATTGTTAGAAAAATATTGAAAAAAATGTTATCATAATCAAAAGATTTGAATCTTGCTTTGGAATTCCGAATAACTTTTTTCTGAATTATAATTGTTTAAATTTAATTTTTTTCAATCATTCATAATTTTATTAAAAAAAATAAACAAAAATTTAACAAAAAGACGTTAATGAAAAACAAATTTTCAAAAAACTTTAACAAATTATTAATTATAAAATTAATATTAACACTTATATTAAAAACTAATAATTTTATACAAAATGAGTTTTTTTTAATTAATTTTTATTTTACACTCTAACTAATTTACAAAAAAATTTAAGAAAAACGTTTAGCAAAACAAAAAATTAAACATAATTTTTTTTGTCTTTTCATATTCTTTAGTAAATTTTGCTCACAGTAGAACCTGGCTATAACGTTAAAGTATTCGAAATAAAGTATTATTTGTATGGTCCCTTTTAAATAGGAATTCAATTTTAAATTTGAATATTTTTTTTCTTAAAAAAAGAATTTGAGTTTTGTTTTAGAGTATTTTTTTTCAAGTTGAGTCGTTATAGCGAAGTTTTACTGTTTTAATTTCATTTTTATACCCTACACCACCATAACTGATTGGGTTATAATGCGTTTGTGTTTAATTTTGTAATGTATAGAAAAAAATATTGCTACCACCAGTTTTAAGTATACAATTCGTCTCAGAATAACTTTCTGAGTCCATATAACGATATCCGTTCGTCCTTCCGTTCGTCTAGGTGGCCTTGTAAACAAAATGCAGTTCGTAATTTTAGAGATATTTTGATGAAATTTGGTACGTGTTAGGATGTGCCAAATAGGACGATGCCTATTGAATTGATTATAATTAGTCCATTTTTACCCCAACTCCCTATAGAAATGTTACTCCAGAAATGGGGTTTTAAGGTTAAAAGCGTCCGAAATATAAAGCGATTTTAAGGAAATTGGAGACAAATAAGTCTTTAAACGATATGCTTAATACGAGGATCCCTTCATTACTTCTCATAGGTCCCATATAACCACTTTTCCAAATATTACTTTAAAGTGTTTAAATTTCATACATGTTTCTCACGGAATGGAGATTTGTGGATTAAGTGCCCAAAATATTAAGCGATTTTAAGGTAATTAGGGACAAATAAGGCTTTTAACGATGTGCTGAATACGAGGACCCGTTCATTATTTTTCATAGTTCCCATACAACCACCTTTCCAAATATCACTTTGACGTGTTTAAATTTCACATGTTTTTCCCCGAATGGATTTGTGAGTTTGTGGGTTAAGTGTCCAAAATAAACAGCGATCTTAAGGTAATTGGGGACAAATAAATCTTTGAACGATAAGAATTTGTCAAATCAAGACAAATGTAAACAAAAATCGATGTGCGAAATTTTACGAGGGCAGGTCCATAATTTCCTCTAGCTCCCATATAACGTCCGGGGGAAAAATCCTTTTAGAACACACTAATCCCACATTAATGTTAGTGCCATTAGAATACTACACTCTTAAGCATAAATTAAAAATACCTTCATACGAGGGTGGTTTATTAATTTTTGGTGGCAAACACTTCTAACCCAAAATGGGTGTAGGGTATTAAAAAGTCGGTTTCGACCGACTATATTCTCTTACTTGTTTTAATTATAATTTTTTGGTTTTCGTTCATTTTAAGAAATTAAATTACAAAATTCCTATAATTATTGGCCTTTTGAATGCATTTTGTTCTTGTTGTTGTTTTTAATTTTTTAATAATTAATTTAAAATAAATACTTAAAAACTAATTCAGTTGTAATTTTTTGGTATTTTCTTCTTCTTTTTTTAATTCTGGTTTTAGAATTTGTTGATTATTTTTAATTAATTTTTGATTAAATTAATTTTATAGAGAAAAAAATTATTGTAAGAGGATCGTTTTTTAGGTTAATTTTCTTATACTTTTTTTTATCAAGTTTTTAAATTGTGCTTAAATTTCATTTAATTTCCGCTAATTAACTATTTTTTTAAATTATTTTATTATTAAGAATGTTTTATTTTTAAGATTTTATTAGTGATGAGCAGGATAAAGAGATGAATTATAATTTCCGGTTTAAGGATTTTTCACTAAGAAGATTCATTTCCGCCTTATTTTTTCATTTCCTAATTTCAATAAAATATTTATATATTCTGAATTATTATTTCATAGTTTGTGAATAAAGACTTTTCAGCTAAAAACTACATTTTCAGATGTTTCATATCGGCTCAGATCTATTTTAAACTGGGTTTCAAAAAATAATTCATAAAATAGAAATGGAAATGTCTATATGGATCTTTAACAAAAGCTAATCTTTGGAAAATTTAAAAAAATTAATACTCCAGGATAAAATTAGAAAAAATGTCCTTTTAAAATTTTATCTTTTAAAATCGTTGTAATAAAATTCCTGTTCACATAAATTTCATAAAATTTATTGAAAAATTTTTAGGATATTTTTGTAAGGACATTTTTTTTTGGGTTTTTATCCTGGAAGATTCAATATCTATATATTTAATATATTACAGAAATTTGTATCTTTCATTTGATATCCATATTGTAATTATTATTATTTTTTTATCCTTTAAAATTTTGAAACCCCTTTAAAAGAAAATCTGAACCGATAATTAAATAAAACTTTAATATTTAGAATTATTCTTTTCATAACTTGTGAATGAAGGCTTCTCAGCTTAAAACTTTATTTCAGATTTTTCATATCGGTTCAGATCTATTTCTGAAAGGGTTTTCAAATAAAAAATGGAAATTATTTTACCATAATATGGGCCTTTAATAAAATCTAAGATTCTTTAAAAATAGAAAAAAATATTTTTTGAATCCGCTAGGATACAATTGGGAAATAAATATCCTTTAACATATTTATCTTTTAGAGTTTTTGTAAAAAAGGATATTTTTTAATTTTTTAGGAATATTTTTTTGAGTTATCATCTTGGTCTATTCCAACAAGTAACCTTAATATATTACAGAGATTTTTATCTTTTATTTGATATCCATATTGCAATTATTATTTATTTTTAAAAATTTTGAAATCCCTTTAACAAAAAATCTGACTCGATAAGAAAAACCTGAAAATTCGCCTACATATCGGCTTGTTTAGATGTAATGATATTTTTTCTTAAATTTTTACACGGTCTGATATCATCCATCTCAAGAGGGGGGTGGGGTCCTTGAGATATAGCTATATATTTTCAGAGTAATTTAAATTCTGAAACGATTAGTTATGTTTTTTTTCCATATTTAATCAAAGTCTGAACCACTCTTTATATTATCTCGCTCTCGTTTTACAAAAATATTTATGAATTCAGTTCTGCTATAGGCCGATATTTGAAAACTATTTTCACAGTTTAGATATGAATTTCCTAAACTGAATTAAATTTAATCTCTAGAACGTTCAGACCATCAAAGGATCAATGATTGACAGTTCAACTGTAACAATCAGAATTTCTTTCCTCTGGAAAAACTTCAACGATTTTTGTTCAGTTTATTTTACAAATTCAATCATGAAAGGTTGTATAGAATCTATAAGAGGTTCTTAAATTTAATACGGACCGATTATCAAGGTGCCAAAGATTGTCAATTCAGTATGAGCTGTATCAATCGGAAGATTTTTTTTCTTAAGGAACGAAAGAACTTTAAAAACTTCAGGTCCAGTTTATGATACATATACATGTTGTGTTGAGTAGTAGTTCCTCGGTTAAATGGATCCACTATCGTAAGAATGTGATTTAATTCGGAAAAGCGCAGCAAAAGATTCAGACAACTCGGTCGACTCTGATCTTGAAGCTTATGAACCATTTAATAAGTTTTTAATACTTTTCGACTCTTTTGGCTTCGTAACAAAATCAAACAAAATAGTAAAAAAGCTATTGACCGTCAATAATGGGATTCTCTACCTAAATCTACTGAGAAATCGGTAGAGGTCGGAAAAATCATAACGATTATCTATAGAAATATTGCAACGAAAGTCTTAACATTTCGAGCCAATAAATTCCATAAAGAAGAAAATTTGAAAAAAAGTATGGCGGATAGGAATCTTCACTTGGACCCCTTCCATTCAAAAAATAAATTGGAATAAAGGGAAGTGGGATCAGGAAAGAGTTACCCCCATATACATTTTGGCGTTTTCCTACAAGAAGCAGAGGAGCTCGGAAAGTCTTTCTTTTAGTATTTACTGTTTTGCCTGGTTTCATTCCGTATTCATCCAAAAAGTCAAGTTGACCAGGGGTCTTCAACGATGCTCAAATTTTGGAGGAGTCTTGAAGCTAGTTTAATTTTATATTTTGAAGAAGCACCTGGACAATTTTAAAGTCTCTACAAAACTTTCTGATTTGTTTCAGAAACAAGCTATTTTGTATCTATTGTTGCCTAAAACAGCGCTCTCTATGTGTGATATAGAAGCAGGGTTGCAGCACTAACTGACTATACATTGGAATTTCTTTGTTGACGTTCATCCAAAGTCAGGTTGGACAGGGAACTTCTTTGACATTATTAAAATTCTAAAAATAACGTGGACAATTTTTAACTTAAGTTCGATTCGACCCTGGAATGTTGGAAACAATTGATTTGTAGACAGGCACTTAAACCACTACACTGACAAATATCAGGCGATTTTGTGAGAAGGAATCGTATCTCCATGATACGAACAAATTGTTTTGCTTTAGAAAAATGTATGTAGGTCACGGGGAAATGTTAGCCTTCATATAGGAGTGATCAGTTATTCTATATACAAGAAATCTTCTATTTATAAGAAAAGGGCTTCCCAAAATATTTTCTTTCCAATTATAAATCATCTCTTTTCCCTTTTATGTTGTATTTTTGGTATTTTTTTTAATTTACGTCTTATTTTCATTATCAATTTGAAAATATTTTTTTATTACTTTAATTTTAGTTTATTTAAAAAAATGTTTTTAAGAAAAAAATGAAACTATTTGATTTGATTTTTATCTAAAGACTTAAATTCATCTAGTTATTAAAGTCATATTCATACACAGTTCATGATCACGACGATCACCCCAGCCACCATTACCTTTACGTAATTTAGTCTTTTTTATAAGACTGGCAACGGTGAGTGTTAAGGATTTAGGAAATATTTGCCCTGACTTACGGGCAATACGTAAAACCTGTTGAACTTTTGAAATCACTTGATTGGATTCACAATTTTTCTTTTTATGATGGACGCCACTGGAATTGGAAAAATCAAAAAAAGAGAGAGATAAACAAATTAAATTAATGGTCAATTTGTTAAAAAAGGGGCGTTTTGTAAGATTACAGAACACAAAAAAAATAGTAATAATTATTTAAGTGATAAATGAATTAATTAAAATTATTATTAAATAACTGTAATATAATTAATATTATATACAGTTATAGCAACATGTTTGTCAACATGTATATAATTATTTAATTTTCTTATTCACTCACCATTCTCCAATATGAAAAACTCTCGGTCCTTTAACAATCATTGCATGTAATTTATGTTGTAAACATTGTTGCGATACATGTTGCAATGACCAATCCCAATTATAATCATCATATGAACAAAAATGTTGACGACATGTTCGTATACTATTCCAGGTGCTGCGATTAAATGCAAAACCCATATTATGTTTACTACTTATCCAGGGCATAACCTCAACCTACAGATAAAGAAATAAGAAAATTAATTTTAATTAAAATTTTCATTTGAAAGCTTTTTAGCTTTAGTTTGTAAAAAAATACATTTTTAATTAGAATTTTTTTTTTTTAAATTGTACAAGAGAAAATAACTAAAATTAAATTAAGTTTGTTTTTTATGAAAATTAACTAGCAAATTATATTAATAATTAAATGATTTTTTAAATGTCTAAACTGAGAGGAAAAACAACATGCTGGAAAAAGGAAACATAACTCACTAAAATGTTTCTAAAAATACTTTAAAATAAACATTAATTTCCAACTAATTTCTAGTATTACTGACAACCAATACAAGTTTTAATTAAATCTAATTAATTATTTTCCAACTTGGAATGATAATTTTCTTAATTTATTATAAATTATTAAAAAAAAAATTATAAAATATTGCTAAATTATGTTTTATTAACCTTAGCAACATGTTGCTAAATAAATTTTATACTCTGCAACATTTTAATATCAACATGTTTATAATATAAATTTGGTTATAATAATTAACAAATAAATTAGTCTAATGATTATTGGGAATTATATTCAATACTCTGATATTTCTTAATTGCCATTTTGAGTGAAATCCCCTATTTCAGTTACTTTTCATAAATATGACTATAACAATTCCATATAAAATTATTAGATGATAAAGTTAAATTTAAAAATCCCTATGATTTTACTAAGAAGACCAAAGAACTTATTTGTAGAAATATTAGTTTAAGTATCATCCCCAATTTACAGCAAGATTGTAATAACTCAAAAATCTTGAAGGAAAAATTGTATTGTGGTCCATTCTGTTAAACTCTTTTATATGCTGCACAACTGGAATATGACATTTTTCAAATAAATTCTATAATTGGAACGCTTTTGTTGTAATACCATTTAATATATGAGTAGTCCGTACTGTACTACGGCTGTGAAGTGGAAAATTGAATTCCTTGTGTTATGACGATCTTGCAGTAAATGAGAATTCATATAAAATGAATCTGTGTTTGTTTGTTTATTTGTATGGGACTTATAGACTGCTAAACTACTGGATCGATTTTACTGAAATTTTCAGGGAGTAAAACATAGGCTATACAAAATTCGGTAGACCAGGGGGAGAGGTACCCCTATACAAAAGTAAATATTGATTATTGAATATCTAAAGAACGATTTCATAGAGAATTTTAAAAACTTGGACCTAATAATTTGTGAAAAAACTTTTTTACAATGCAAAATGTAGAATATGGGGAAGAGGTGGCCCTCAAATATTGATCAATGAATATGTAAAGAACTAAAACAGTGAGAATTTTCGAAAAAAAGAACGGATTTTTAGTAAAAACCTTAAAAATAGGGTTATGAGTCAGACTTGGTACTTTTCCATTACTTCCCTCAGTCGTTCACGGCCCAAGGTCGTCATCGAGGAATACGGTTTTCGGAGATTATGAAGCCCCGAAGTTTTCTCAAACATGTGGAAAATAGAACTTTTGCATTTTATACTTTCTATTAAGTTTCGGAACGACTGTCCCTTTGTGAACAAACGTATTAAATAGCAGCTCAAAATGGAAGCACAAATGCTGTATAGATTTTAACTTCTGTTGCTGGAAAAACAAGTTTCCACAGATCCAATGATTTTTTTAAATAGTGAAATTATTTTAGCACAAATAAGGAAACTCTAACAAATGAAAGATTGTCTGGCAGCTGTACCTAAGTAGAAACATAGAATTGCCTATACCTTGTGTGAAGGTATAGGCAATTCTGAGTATTGCCTCAAGATGACTAAACTTTTTAAACAATATAACGATATCGAATATCAAGTTATTTTGTATAACACATCGGGTTAGCTTAGTGCTTCCACTATTTGGTACGAAAAGAAAAATTTCGAGTCTTAAAACAGAAGTCAAGTTTTCTAAAAAAAATATTCTTGCTGCAAAATGGACGACGAAACTTAAGTTTAAGCAGATTTTTCACAACTTCCTGGTTAAAAAAATATAACTGCTACCACTACTTTTAACTACACCGATCGAATCAGAATCACTTTCTGAGTCGATTTTACGATGTCCGTTTGGCTGGCTTTTCATGTAAACCTTGTGAACAAATCAAACTTGGCACATGTCATTACTGTGGTCCAAGGATGATACCTATGGAAATTGGTAAAGATAAATCTATTATTTCACTTAGCCGACAAAAAATGTTCTGCCTGGAATAAAATAAATTATACAAGGATCGGTCCATTATTTCTCATAAATAATATCATTTTGAACGGCTAAAATCTCTCATATACGTTCGTATTGTGATAAAAATTTGTTTAAATAAAGATAAATATAAACAAAAGTCGTTGTACTTAATTTTACGAGGGTTGGTCCATAATTTCGTGTAGCTCACGTATTATTCCCCACAGAAAATGTCCTTTTAAAGCGTACAAATCCTACATACACATATATATAAATATACTACACTCTTAAGCACAAATTAGAAAATATATTTATACGAGGGTCGATCATTAATTGTTGATAGCTACCATTAATGAGCAACAATGTGGTGTAGGGTATTAAATAGTAGGGCTTGACCAACTATAGTTCTTATTTTTTACATGTATGTATGTTAAGTATTCTTCGATCTCACTCCTTAGTTAACAAAATGTTGTGATATAATCAAAATTGATTTTTTTCTCACACTGTATCTAAAATAGATGTACAAATAATGTTGTAAATGTTGTAATTTTATTTAAGTTACATTTCCTGAATAATGAACATTTATGTAATAAATGTCTATTTTTCTCTGTTACTAAATTTTTTTTTCTATTTCCTATAAAGAGAAAAAGTATTGATTGATAGATTTAGTATATCTATATATATCTATATGTATAAAAGATATACAGCTGCGGTCAAAATAATAACACCACTCACATGTCACATCTTTCTGTTGATAATTTGTGTTTTTATTCATAAATATTTTTAATAAAAATTTTGTAGTCCCGTTATTCTAAGAAAATGAATGTAATTTTTTAAATTAACACGAGTATTTCCGTAAATTTGATTACAAAGACAAAATATCAGATTGGGACCTCTCAAAATAATGGCACCATTTTTATTATAATTAAAAAAACATAATATTTCCAAACAATTGTTATAACATTTAGTATAAAAGAGTAAGTAGTTGTTTCCATAATTTATAAATAACAAAGTTTTAAAGAAGCGTGTCTAAGCACTGTACTTCGGAAAAAACGCTTACTCATTTAAAAACATGGTTCCGGTCAACAAATTTATGCCGAAATAAGAAAAATTATAAAAAATTATAATAAATTATAAAAGATATAATTAAAAGTAGGGATTCGTGGGCGAAAAACTGTGGAGACACATTTAAAGGTTCATCGTATGTTAGATCAAATGAAGAAGGTTAAATTTATCTCAGCAGCAGGGATTAAAAAATAATTTAAATCTGTTAATAAGCACTGAAACTGTATCTTAAAGACTTAGAGAAGGACTTAAAGAATTTTAAAGCCCATAGATCATGAAAAGTCTTTCTCGTAATCGCTCTGCATGTCTTCAAATAGATTAGAGTTTACTTGGTATGACATATTGAAAAAGGGGAGTGGTATTCTGTGGATCGATGAGTCTAAACTATTTTTATTTCAAAGAAGGTCTCTTATCAAGGAATTTAATAAAAAATCTACTACAAAATTTCAAACAAGACGGTTCTAGTGTTATGTTCTGGTGATGCTTTTCGTACTATGGTGTTGGACCCATTAAAACTATTATGAATGTGTCAGAATATATGAAAATATTAAACGAAGTAATGCTACCGTATGCAACTGAAAAAATTCAACTATTTTGGGCCATGTGGTTTCAGAATAATGGAGTCACTGTAATGAAATGGCCTCCCCAGTCTCCCGATGTAAATCCAATTGATAATTTGTCTACATAAGTATTAAAGAATAGGTCGGTAATTAACCGATCTTTGGACCACTATAAAGCACTCATGGAACTCAATTAACCTGTAAAGGTGCCAGAATATAGTAAATGCAATGGGAAGACGATGTTCGGCACTACAACATGATTAAATAATACTAAAAAATTAAAGAAAAATTAATTATTTTTAGCTTTTTGTATAAACCGGGTGGTGCTATTATTGTGACGCCAGGTTCTGGAAAAACGGAATTTAAAGAAAAATTATGAATATAAATATTTTTGTTTCCTCTTCACATTCTTTTTAACATTTTATATTTTCTTATTCATGCTTTGTGGTGCTATTATTTCGACCTCAACTGTATGTATATGTGAATGTTTCTATTACCGTTACAAAAATTTCCAATTTACAAATTACAGATAAATACCTCAAAGTACTTGTTAATGCCCAACGGCTGTTTTGGCATTTTTGACATGCGATATTTAATCTGAATACAAAAATTACACATACATCAAATACATCAAAACATTATTCTTACAAACACAGATACAAATACATAAAAATAACATTTATAACAACAACAAAAAAAAACGATTTTTTTTAAATGTTCATTTATTTAAAATGATAAAAAATATAATTAAATTATAAAGTTCAAATATTAAATGTAACATTTAGTTAGCAGCAGTCAGTAGACAATTTGAAACAATAAAATTAATAGACAAAACATTCATACATACAAACACACACACATAAATAATAAATCACAATTAGAATATTAGAAAAACAAATACAAACAAAAACATGAACGGCAATAACTATTAAAAACAATAACACACATACAAAACGATTAAAATGTAATTACTAAAGTTAAACAAAATGAATGAGAATAAAACAGGGTGTTGCAAAAACAAGTGATATTTTATTCAGTTCTATTTAATTAGAAAATATATTTTTTATAATTTAAGGGGACTTTTTTTTAAACATAAGTACTATTTCGAATACATATAATTAATATAAATTTTTTTCAACTCTCTAATAGTTTTCGAGATATAGAGTGCCAAAGTTTCAAGTTACAGATAAATTGTTCTCGTTTAATGGTTAAAATATATTAACAATATGGGTATCATGTGAAAGGTCTTGGAAGGACGTCTCCAATGATATATAAATTTTATCATATTTTTAACCCATACGGGGACAAAATAATTTTTTATAATTTTATGCTATGACTTTATTAAAAAAAGTACCGATATCTCAAAAATTAAACGATATAATGGTATTCTTATTACTATCAAAACTTATAGACAACACTTCAAGCTTTCACTTAGTGCCCATGTTATACCGTTAACCCATTTAGAACCTTAGATATGGAACTACAAATTTAAATAATTTAAAAATCGTAGTATTCATTACAAATAATTGATAAATTTTTAATTTAATTCGCTATAATAGAGATCCGGATAATATGACCAATAATACATAAATGATATATAATGATACATACAATTGATAATATAAACCCTGATGGGAAATTTGTATAATTTTTTTGCTATGACTTTTGTCACAAAAGCGCCGATATTTCAAAAATCCATCGATATATTGGTATTCTTGTTCCTATCAAATTTTATAAACATTAAATCGAGCTCTCATTTGTAGCCCACTCTTAACCCATTTAGTACCAAAGATATAGAAACACAAAATGAAATAATTTTAAAATTGCAGTTTTCATTAGAATAGAATTTTTGTATAATATGAAAGCTTTCAGATAAACCTTTCCAATAATATATACAATTTATTATATTTTTTTAACCCATACGGGGATAAAATAATTTTTTATAAATTTGTACTATGACTTTTTTCACAAAAGTGCCGATATCTTTAGCTTTAATTTGATGCCCTTAACATACTTTAATCCTGTTATTACCAAAAATATAGAATTACAATTGACAATTATTAAAATTTTCTTAACAAATATGGAGTTTTCTGGATAATAATTCGAAATTTGTGAAAAACAAAAAGTTATCAATTTAAAATGTTTCAATTATTGGACACGAAAAAGGAGAACTTTTTAAAAATATTAATTTTTCTAATCGCACATGTTTAGTATTTAATGGGTAAAGGGTATTAAATAGATACCAAATGAAAGCATTCATGTGTTATCTACAAATTTTGAAAAGTATTATAGCTTTTTTGAGATATTAGAACTTTTTTCCAAACGATACCCACGATAACGATAATACATTTAATATGCAACAAGAAAAAGGAAGTTGTATATCGAAAATTTCGGTTTCTATATCTTATAAATTTTGGTAGAGCTGAATTTTACTTTGTTTAATTTTTTATTTTTATTCTAACAAATCTGTGAATTCAATAGCTTATGGATCTAGATTTTTCCTAAATTATTTAATTAGTGTTTAAACCCTCCACAACCACAAGTGGTGAACCTTCTTTGTCATTCCGTATGTAACTCTAAGAGTGAATCATCTCAAACACAAAAATGTATATATATATATTCTTCCATCAATTCAAAATCTGAGTCGATTTAGCTATATCCGTATGTCTGTCTGTCTATTGTTCCTGAGAAGTTTCTTATTAAAACCAGCGGTTCAGTTAAAAAACATAGACCGATATCTAAGGCCTCTAAGACCTCTAAGTTCAAGCAAAAAACTTTTGTAAAATTTTTAATTATATATCTATATCAAAATCGGTTCAGTTTTATGGCTCCTTAGGTTTTCTTGCGTTTTATTTAAGAAAAGGTTGGCATAGCATTTTTACTTATTTTTTTTACATTTAAATGCATTTCCTTTTTTGAAACACCCTGTTGAAATTTTTTTTATTTGAAAATGCAAAATGATTAAACTGAAGAAAAAAAAATTCACTCAAATTCATTTAAAATAATGTATGACTCGTTTAATGTATTTAATCTTATCAAAATGATTTTACTAAATGTCAGGAAAAATTATAGAATAAATTTTTAACATTTAAATGTGAAAAGAATGAAAAATGATACGATCATTAAATGTAGATCATGTAATTAAAATGATGTTGTTGTTTTATTTTTTTTTGAAAATAGCTAATTATTTAAATTGGATTTGTTAATTTGATAATGAATAAATAATTTATAGTTTAAATTCTCTAAATTATTTAAATTTAAATAATTTTTAATCCAGATCAGTAAAGAAGATCGACTTTTAAATGATTTTGAATCTAGATCGATTTTTTGATAGCTTATTTGAAACTGTAATCACTTTTTGAATATATTGGGTTTTTAGAGATATTTTATGATCGATACCTTATTCACCAAGCGATAATACAAATATTTTGGAAATTATGATTCATACGTTTAAAATATATAGAAATATTTATAAGAGATTTTGTAGAAAAACATTTATGATTAATACAACTTTAATAAGATCGATCCATTTATCATGAAGTATTTATTTCTGAAAATTACTCTAAATTACATAACTGTCAAATAAGTTTGTAAACAATTGATTTATTGAATGCGATCAATCATCGAAAAAATATCAGATACAAAGACATCAATTATCAGTCAACGACAACCATTTCTGTCGATTGATGCAGAACACTCATATACGATTTACTTGGAGCAGGGTATTACAAATGGAATTGATTTATGAATTTATATCGAAGCTGGATTTTTTTGTAATAAATCGAATTTTTATTATAAAATATATTTTCAGCGAAAAATCTGACTTTTTTAAACTGAAGGGATTTTCCGAATAAATAAATAATTTTAACAAAAAATAGTTCTTTTTAGAAAAAATCAGATATTAAGATTTTTTTTGGGAAAAAAACGGATTTTTAAATAAAAGAAAATCGGATAAGATTTTTTATGTAAAAAATGGAATTTTCAATAAAAACTACTGAACTGGCTTTTTTTCCACTAGGCCAAATTTCATTGAGCTCTGCCAATTTTTGTGGATGTGAGCAGACAGATAGATTGACGAAAATCGTCTGAGATTTTGATTTGAAGCAAGAATATAAATACATTAAGGGGTCTGAAATAATTCATTCTTAACGTTACACACAGAATGACAAAATTAATATACTCTCTTCACCTCTTGTATTGTGGAGGGTATAAAAACAAAAAATTTTCGGGAAGGGGTCTTATATGGGAGCTATATCAAAATATGAACCGAGATTGTTCATATTTATAATATACTTTGATTATAGTTCGAATGGAATTGATCTTTATTTAAATATTTTATAAACTCAAACCCGTTTTCCGGCAAATCCCATTATAAGGGAGCTATAGGAAAAATTGGACCGATATAGGGCAAATTAATATAATATCTTCAGAACAGTTAGCAAAATAATTGTGTTGAATTTCAATAGAATTGGTCTTTATTTACTCGTTTTATAAGCTGAAAACTGTTTTCGGTGAGGGGCCTAATATGGGGGCTACATCAAAATATGGACCGAGATTGTTCTAATTAAAAATATACATTGCAAATAGTTAAAAAAAATGCATTGTACCGAGTTCCATTTAATTGTTTTATAAGCCCAAACCCGTTTTCCGGGAAGTGGCGTTATATGGGAGCTATATCAAAATATGGACCCATGTAAATAAAATTTATAACATATATGTAATATGTGTTAGAAAATTAATTGTGCCAAATTTCAATAGAATTGGTTCAAATTTAACACTTTTATAAGCTATAAATCATATTCCGGGAAAGGGCCTTATATGGGAGCTGGATCAATTAATGATTCCAGAACAACATGGCTTCTTTGGATTTATTATTGTATCAAAATAAGTATATGTGACAAAATTTCAGTAAATTATCTTAAAAATTGCGATCCATATGATAGACAGAGTTTGGGGTGTATCAAAATTTTGCATTTTATTGTCTATAACTTCTTTTCAGATTTTGATGATCTTTTAATGGAGCACGTACAATTGTTTAAGTCCAATTAAAGAAGAAATAAGAAGATTTCTTTTTTGGAATTTTGAGGTTGTTTCAGACATCGGTCTATAATTTAAAAATAAAATTTCCATTGAAAAATAAGAGAACAAGAGAAAAGTCAGATTTAAATATAAGACTGATTTTCAGTGAATTCTGAGCTTCTGAAAAAAGTTGGATTTCAAATCCTTAATGTTCAGTAAAAGTCAGTATCAATAACAAATCAGAAATCCTATTTTCAATATGAAATCGGATTTTGGGAAAAATCCGAATTTTTAGTAATAAATCGAATATTCAGAATTCTGAATTACAGTAAAAAGTTATATTTCAGTAAAGAATATCGGTTTTAATAAAAACGATTTTCGGAATTATTAGAAAAACTCGGAATTTCGTAAATTATAAAAATATTAATTGTATTTAGCCGATATGCGGGCTTTGACTATAACCTTTCATTTTATAAGTATATGTCAATTTCTATATCTTCTAACGCCAAAAGTGTTTTAGTGGTTGTATTTGCTTTGTGTACCGCCAAGAAGGAATAATCTAAGACCCCATAAAGTTATATAGATTCTTGCATCAAATCAAAATCTGATTCGATTTAGTTATATCTGTATATTTTTGACACGCTCACAACCACAATAATTGACAGGGCTCAATGAAATTTATCCTAAGTGCTATTGTCCTCAGATATCTCCCATTCAAACCCCTATTTTGCTGGTTTAATTACAAAAAAGTTATAGACCGATAACTGAGACAACCTTCAAACACTGATAAATTTTACCTACGAAAGCAGCAATTGGAAATAGGAAAACTTTCAACAATTAAACATTAATTCATTTGTCAAAAGCCCTTAACGGAAATGAAACCTGGTTTTCTTTCTTTCTTTTTATAAAAAGAATAAAATTCAAATTAATCTTCAAATAAAAATTATTCTTAAGAATTTAGAACACGATTAACATTAAAACAACTTGAGAGTGCAGCTGAAAGCTAAAAACGAATTATTATTATTATGACCCACATAGAAAATCGCTAACAGTGTTGCAATTTTGTTCGCATCGTGTGACCTTATTTTGGAATCAATTAAATTAATGTTCAAAGAAATTTTCATCTGCCAGTAACTCACACACACACACAAACACAAACCAACTAAGAAATGAGAAAAAGAAAAAAACAAGCAAAGAAAAAAAATAACAAGTAAGAAAGATATATTCGGCTATGCCGAATCTTCAATACCCTACACCACAAATAAATAATGTTTCGTGCATGTACAGTATACTTACATACACACTCACATGTTATATAAAACAAAGAAACCTTGACCTTAACAAGTTTATTAGTGTTTATCGCTTGAACTTAGAGGATGCCCCAGATATCGGTCTATATATTTTAATACACTTAACCGATTTACTTGCTTTTAAATAGGAAACTTCTCAGGACCATAGCAAATATTTATGCTTAATTTCATTAAGCTATATTATACGTTGTGGGTGTGGGCGTGGCAACAACAGACAGGCCGAAAGACGGACGGATGGACGGTCGGATGGCCGAATCTACTTCTTCGCAACCGATTTTAATAATTTTTAGAATAGTAATGAAGCACATATAGCTTAATGTTATGACTAAATTTCATTCTAATTTATCAATTTTTAGTTGAAAATTTTGCGAATGTTCTTCGCTTGAACTTACAGGATACCTCAGATATCGGTCTATATCTTCATTATATTGATACGATTCTGGTAATTTTAAATAGGAAACTGCTCAGGTTAAATTTCATGAAGTTCTATTAATTATTGTGGATGTGAGCGTGCCATCAACAGACAAACAGGGGGCCTAGGGGGAATAGACGAATGGATAGGCTGACAGACACACGGACAGACAGGCGGACATAGCTAAATCGACTCAGATTTGATTTGATGTATGACTATATACATTATGGGGTCTGAGATGTTTCCTTATTAGCGTTACATACGGAATGACAAAGTTAATATACCTTCTTCACCACTTGTGTTTGGTGTAGGGTATAAAAATAATAATAATAATAATAAAAGTATAAAGAAAATATTTCTTTTTTGAAGAAAAAAGTCAAGCAAAAATGGTTATGAAAAGCAAAAGAAGAGAAAAAAAATGTTAGAAAATTATAAAAACAAAATTATTGTGAATTTCTCTTAATGAATTCTACAAGAAAAAAAACTAGATATTTTTTTTGTAATGATCATATTATTGTTGGAATTTGTTATGTTATTTTTAATGGGATACCTTCTGATAGACAGAATATAATGATGGTAAGACATGATAGCTCCATGTCTGTTGTGCACCTGATTGTGTAGAAGTGCTCTTAGTTGTGGTGCTCGTTGCTGAGGTGATGGAAGTGGTGCCATGTGAGTTTGAATTTGTATCACCCACATATGATTTTAATTTACTATTGTTGTTGTTATTATTTTTAATTTGTTATTATTATTATAATTATTTATAATATTATTATCTTCTTTATTATTATCATAATATTTGTTATTGTAATAATTTTTATTATTATTATTGTTATTGTTGTTATTATTATTAGAAGATGATGTTAAAGCTGATTGCGATGATAATTGTAGTGATTTTCTATTCCTATGGTACGAATATCCTAATAAATTGTTAGTAGAGATCAGCGAAGAAGAAGCATATTGATTGCTAAATGATTTTTGTTTTGTCTGCAGCACACGCACACATACACACATTTATAAAGAAAATATATATATGTATATATGTAAATATATATATTTTTTTTGTAAAAAAGTATAAATTATAAGAAAAATAAGTATAAGAAAAATAAGTATTATAAAAATGTCTTCTTTCTTTTTTCATGATTGATTATTATTAATGATAATTAATTAATGTTATTTCTTTGTTATAACTGTAATAAGATAAATACAATTAAAAGAAAATGAAGATTAAATTACAATTTGTAATGTTGAGACCATAAACCACAATTATTGTTAATAATAATAATGCACTATGGGGAAAAGTGTTGGAATAATGATGGAAATAATTATTAAATTTCATCTTAATTACTCTCCACCACCTTAACTGGCGAATGAGGGAATATTAAGTTTGTCCGAAACCACAGACCAAAATAATATTTGGAAAAGCTTTACCTCTATGTCCGTCCATCAGTCTGTCGATCTATTTGTCTATAAATATAAGCTGGTCAAATCGTTTGTTATTATCTTCATAAGTTTCATATTCCAAGACCGATATTTTTCAATGAAAACTTTTCAATTGTTAGTTAAACAATTTCATAGTGTTTCCTTAGATCTGTTCTGAAGTGAATCGTATCCCACAGAATGTGCTTTATATATCAAAACAAATGGTAATCAGAGAGAAAGCAAAGTCCGTTTTATAAAGCAGATAAGCCAAACCTCTATAATTCAAAAAGTTGTAAAGCGGTCTTGCAACTTGTTACATAATTATAATTATCACCTGTCTGATCAAATATCATGGTTTCCTTTCGACTGATGTCATCGATACAGGTCGCCTGAAGTCGACTGAAATTGCTAAATGTGTGTTAACATTTTAGTTTTCGAGATTTTCTTCTAGTTTCAGTTTTAAATTCAGTTTGAGATTTAATTCTGGTTAAATTTTAGTTGTGTTCTAGTTCAGTTCTAGATTTCAGTTCCAGATTAATTTCTTAATTCAATTCAAGATTCTGTTTTTGATTCAGTTCTAAATTTAGTTCTTGTTTAATTTTTGATTCTTTTCAAGATTCCATTCAAGCTCTTATTCTTGATTTAGTTATGGATTCAGTTCTATATTTAATTTCAGATTCTGTTCTAGATTAGGTTCTTGATTTTATTTTTAATCAAATTCTGTTCTGATTCTGTTCTGTTCTATTTCTGATTATGTATTGGTTGTGTTATAGTTCTGTTCTACTTCTGGTTCTGTTCGGGTTCTAGTTCTGATCAAATTCTGTTTTAATTCTGTTCCAGTTTGGTTCTAGTTCTGGTTCTTTCCTGGCTCTATTTTGGTTGTGTTCTGGTTCTAATTTGGTTTTGTACTGGTTCTGTTCTGGATATGTGCTGGTTATGTTCTAGTTTTGGCTCTGTTCTGGTTCTGTTCGGTTTGTAGTTCTGTTCTAGTTCTGTTCTAATTCTGTTCCAGTTCTGTTCTAATTCTGGTTCTGTCCTGGCTCTATTCTGGTTGTGTTCTGGCTCTTATTTGGTTTTGTACTGGTTCCGTTCTGGTTCAGTTCCGGTTCTGTTCTGGCTCTATTCTAGCTTTAATCTGGTTCTGTTCTGGTACTGTTTTGATTCTGTTTTGGTTCTGTTCCGATTCGGTTCTGATTCGAATCTGGTTTCTGATTCTGGTTCTGATCTGGTTCTGTTCTTTTTCTGTTCTGGCTTTAATCTGTTATGTTTATGTTCTGATTTTGTTCTAGTTCTATTCTGGCTTTTTTCTGCTTCTGTTCTGGTTTTGATTTTGTTTTGGTTCTATTGTGGTTCTATTCTGATTTGGTTCTGATTCCATTCTGGTTCTGATCTGGTTCTGTTTTGGCTCTGTTCTTTTTCTGTTCTGGCTTTAATCTGTTATGTTTATGTTCTGGTTTTGTTCTAGTTCTATTCTGGTTAAGTCCTTCTTCTGCTCTACTGCAGTTCTCCTTCAATTCTAGTTAATTTAAATAAAACGTTCATTATTTTTTATATTCATGCTCATTTTTTGTATTTAAATATAAAACTTAACTTATTTAAATTATTCCTTTTTTAATATTAAATTTCTAACAACATTTTTTTAATAAAAAAATTCCAAGAAAAATATTTTCAATTATTCTGTTTCTCTTCCACAATTTCCCCCATTTTGTAATAAATATCAATCATTTATATTAATAACCACAATATTGTTTCCTGATTTAATTTAATTTGAAAGTAATTTAAATCAATTTTTTATATTTTTCAATAATTTTTTTTTGCAATTTATGGTTCAATATTTGTTTAATTGTAATTTATTGATGATTTTGTTAAAACAATGCGAATAAAAGATATGAGGAGATGGAGGGGGTAAATAAAACAAACAAAATTTAGGAAGAAAAAATATTCAAAGAATATAAAAAATAATAAATTTGAAAAATTTATTAATGCAATTAATTTCCAAAAAGAAAAATGAAAGAAGAAAAAAACAAATAAAATTGAGGAAAACGGAATTTCGTTACGCAAAAGAAGATACAAAATTAATAAAGAAATAATAAGAGGAGTCAATAATCAGCTTTTTTAGTATTAAACACTATTTAAAATATCTAGATATATATGTTAAGGAAATTATGGTTCCGGACTTACCTTGCTATTGTAGGTGTAATAATTAAATGTCTTTAAATAGGTGCCTAATGATAAAATATTACATTGTGGACATAAATCTTTTGTACGTCTTTGCATCATTTCCAAGAGATATAGAAAATCTTCTGCCACATAATGATCTTCTTCAAGGAATAAAACTAAACCTAAAAGTTTCAGAAAGATTGTATTGAAAATAAACATTAAACTTTGATTAAATAAAGTACTCATTTTTAGAATCGAAATTTTTAAATCAGATATCTTCGATATAGACAGTTTTATGATAAGAAATAGAAATTCTAGAGCTTAAGATTAGGAAAATTTTAAAAATTATTAAATTTAATCTTTCTGTCTTTGTCTTACCCGTGTGATATCTTGTCACTTCTAATTGATCGAATACTCGATTTGCTTTCCACCACCAATGATGTTTTGTTTGTGTGAATTTCGCCTCTCTATAGTGTCCATATAGATCGGGATATAATGCGTTATTACATTTACGTATTATGGCCCTTCAAAGTATTGGATATATAAACGATTTATATAATTTTATAAAACTTATAAGATGTTTTAAACTTACTGATCTTTTTTAATATCACGTGGACAATCATCCGGATCAACACCCGGAAATTCATGAGGATGTGTTTGTATTGAATGAGGATAAAATATCTAAAAAAGATGAAAACGAAAAGGAAATATATGAACCGATATTTATGAAATTTGTAACAAATATTTCAAACTGAAGAAAAAATTTTGTTAAGAGTCTTATGACTTAAATCTTTAAACAGGAAGGGGCCTAATATGGGAACAATATTTGATGAAATTTCATTATAATTTGTCGATATTTAAGGGTCCTATAAGCTTAGAATCAATTCCGAGAGGGGTCCTATACGGAATCTATAACCAAATATGTACCGATTCTAGTTACATATATTTTTATAATTGCGATAAATTTCAGTAAAATCGGTTAAATTTAAAACTCTATTCCCCGAATAGACCTTATATAAGCGCTATAAAGAAATATGGACCTATGTTCGTCAAATTATATAGTATTTATTGTTGTTTAAGGCAGTAATAGATGTAATTGTGCTAAATTTTAATGGAATTGGTCCATACTATATTCCGGGAAGCTGCTTTACATGAGAGCTAGTTAAAAAGTTGGTCGTAATATAAGCAAATTGTTTAGGGTTTATTGTTACATTAAAATTTAAAAAATTATATTTAAAATTGCGAACTATATGACACGTTGATCCCGGGATGTATCAAAATTGTATATATTTTAGTCTAAAATTATATTTCCATTAATCCGAATCGATGATTTTTGGTATGGTGATGAAATATAAGAATGGAGAAGCTGTTTTATGGTTATTCTTCATTTAAAAAAATTTTTAAAGTTTGGACCAACAATGCAAAATCGACTAAGATTTTGATTTTCTTTATGGAGTCTTAAATAATTCTTTTTTGGGCGCTACACTCGGAATAATTATAATTCAGTATTCGATAGACGTGTAAGTAGGGGCACGCATTTAACAATATGTTTTGTCGGGACGTCTGGCAACTTCTTTTCACGCTGGCAAAAGCTTACGAACAATATTCCCCGACTTGTGAAAAATGGTTTTGAAATTCAAAACCTACTGGAAGTAAATCATCATTGGGAGTCACTATAAAAGTAATTTTCCTACGTTTAAAAGCTTTGAAATATTTTCAAAAGCACAAAAATTGAAACAAATACGAATTGAAGGCGAGAGACATTAAAAATCCTTTTGTCGGAAATAATGGTAGAACGTTACAATGCGGAACATTCTTGTAGCGTATTGTTACTGGATACGTTACAACAGCCCAAGGCAAAGAAATCATATGTAAAACTTGGCCAAATAATTAAATCAACGTTAAAGTCGAGTATCCATGACGAGGAGCAAATCATTATTTGGTGGGATCAGAAAATTGCTTTGGGATATAAACTGTTAAAATCGGGTCAGACGATCAGAATAGAGCTGTAACGAATACAATCGATTCATTTGAAGGAAACAATCAATGAAAAAATACCAGAAAATTGACGTGGAGTTAATGCTCATTATTTGGTGGGATCAGTGTTTTGAGATATAAAATGTTCAAATCGGGTCAGACGATCAGAATAGAGCTGTAACGAATAAAATCGATTCATTTGAAGGAAACTATCAATGGAAAAATACCAGAAAATTGAGGTGGAGTTAACGCTTATTATTTGGTGGGATCAGAAAAGTGTTTTGCAATATAAAATGTTCAAATCGGTTCAGACGATCAGAATAGAGCTGTAACGAATACAATCGATTCATTTGAAGGGAACAATCAATGAAAAAATACCAGATAATTGACGTGGAGTTAACGCTTATTATTTGGTGGGATCAGAAAGCTGTAACGAATGCAATCAATTCATTTGAAGGGAACAATCAATGGAAAAATACCAGAAAATTCAATTAGACGTGAGATAATTTATTGAGATTTATTTATTTGAAGGTTGTACGACCAGGCACATGTCGAGTTTCTTTTATCTCGGCAACACTCGACCAAATGTTGCAAAATCGGTCAAAAACTATTTGGAAACAGCATATGAGATAATTTTTACACAGCCGTTTTAAAGCCTTTGTCACCCTTATTTGTTGCAACAACCACTCTTAATGGAGTATGTTTCACTTCAGAACAGGATATAAGAAATTGACTTATTTTTTATTTATTTCAAGACTGTATAACAAATGAATTTAAATCTGATGCATATGCTATCAAGCGCAGGGAAAAAGTCCATAATAGTTTAGTTTAATTTCAGTCATATTAAGATTAAGCAGTAAACATATTCATATTATTGACCATAATATGATAGTGGCATTATATGCTGCACTGTTTCAACTAGTATTTGTAATGGCCCAACTACAATATGTTTCCACTCGACTATATTTTTTTTAGATAATTGAGAACTTACAAATTAAATTTGATGTTCATTTAGGTCCATTTGTTATAAAAATTTCCATTTTTTGCTTTGAAATCAAGAAATTAAATTAAATTAAAATGAATTAAACTCACCTGCATAACTTTACAAAAGTCTATACTCTGTACTAAATCATTAATATCTTCATCATAAAAATCATGAGAAAATATTAATAGAACTTTAGAAATATCACGAGCCTGTGCCAGACTCACGATCAAATGGCGTAGGTATGTAATACGAGTGTGAACCTGAAATGAAAAGAAAATAATAAAATTGAGATATTAAAATCAGATAAAAATGAAGCAAAATCATCATCGTTAATAATTGATTTTGGACAATGTTAATTTCTGCATTCAATTAAAAATCATTATTCATGAGTTCACTAACAAAAAATTTAATTTAATGTGAAACAATTTTGAATTAAAATCTTTTCACAATGACACAAAATTATAATCGAAAAATTTTAAATCAAATTCGTTTCACTTTGATTTTCTCTATGTGTATGAAGTTAAAAAATATTAAGACTTCGTATCCAACTTACTTGTACTACAATTATCACAGAATCATTTTGTAGCGGACCAAATGTGTATTCATTTAAAACTAATTGCATTTCATTATATTTGGCAATTTGTCGTTTAATCTCAGTTATATTGGGAGGATGATATAAATCGACAAAACTAACAGAACCGCCAGCACCATTTAATAATGAACCATTTTGATGTACTGAGAGAAAAATATAATAATTTTTAAATGAAAATTTCACAAAAAGAATATTGATCGAATATCGGGTACTTACAATTAGCAGCTAAAGTTTGATTACGAGTTTTTGGTGTTAAAAATTTATGTAAAACAGATGGCACCATTGACAATATGGCATCAACTGAATCATTTGTGGGTTCAGTCAATAAAGGGTCACGAGATTCAGCTAAAAATATAAAATATTTCTCCAATTATTTATTCATAAAAAAGGGAAATTATTAGGTTAACAAGATAATAATGATTCAGTTTCTGTTCAGTAATGGATTCAGTTCTAGATTCAATTCTAGAATTAGTTCTAGATTCATATTTAGATTACATACTAGTTCAGTTCTAAATCTAGCCCTAGTTAAGTTTTAGTTCGGTTCTACTTTAGTGTCAGTTCTAGTTCAGTTCTAGTTCTGTTCTAGTTCAGTTAAAATTCAGTTCTACTTCAGTTCTAGTTCTGTTCTAGTTCAGTTCTAGTTCATTTCTTGTTCAGTTCTAGTTCAGTTAAAATTCAGTTCTAGTTCTGTTCTAGTTCAGTTCTAGTTCAGTTCTAGTTCTGTTCTAGTTCCGTTCTAGTTCATTTCTTGTTCTGTTCTTGTTCAGTTCAAGTTTAGTTCTAGTTCAGTTCTAGTTTGGTTCTAGTTCTGTTCTAGTTAAGTTAAAAATCAGTTCTAGTTCAGTTAAAATTCAGTTCTAGTTCTGTTCTAGTTCAGTTAAAATTCAGTTCTAGTTCAGTTCCAGTTCAGTTAAAATTCAGTTCTAGTTCATTTCTAGTTCTGTTTTAGTTCAGTTAAAATTCAGTTCCAGTATCGTTCTAGTTCAGTTAAAATTCAGTTGTAGTTCAGTTAAAATGCAACTCTAGTTAAGTTCTAGTCCAATTCCAGTTCAGTTTTAATTCAGTTCTTGTTCAGTTATTAACTTGTATACCCAATATTTTGTGTACTTACGAAAATTAAAAGCGTGTAATTGCAGGAATAAAAATATTACTAAAGTTATCACAATAATGCCACGTATATAATAAGTATTACGTTTACGATGCATTGTCCCCGTATTGGGTAGGGGCAAAGGTATACGTCGACCTAATTAATACAAAAAGTAATTACATAAAGAAATTATAAGAAATAAAATAATTTACTTTTTGCGTACTTACCTCTCATGCTGTTTGAATTTGTTGTTCAATCTAATTTAAACTCTGGAGGTTTTATTTCATTCTTAACGTATCATTTTATCTGAAAGAAAAAAAAAAATAATGGAAAAAAAATAATTTTTTAGATTCAGTGTTGGAATTTGAAATAATTGATAAGTTAACATTAAAGGCGTAAATGTTGAAAGATAAATAAGCGAAAAATTTAGAACAAAAACTGATAAACTTTTTAAGAAAAATATATTTTTATCATTAAATGTTTCCTAATTAAAGATTGGAAGCATTTTGAAGACATGTTTAGACAAGTGAAATATAATTGGATGATGTAAGAAAAGTGCGTTTGTATCAGGAAGGTCAAATGAGTTTGAAATTTATTGATGATTTATTTTTCCAAAATGTTTTCATAACCATAACATGCTGAGTTTACTTAATGAGGTTCGTCCGCCTGTCTGGTTAGCTTTCATGTAAGCCGTGTTAACAAAACGCAGTGACCTGCGTTATGTTGATCAAATTTAGCTACAAATCTTCCTCTCGGAATGATACAGGGATCGAGTAGAACTGAACTAGAACTGAACTAGAACTGAACAAGAACTGAACTAGAAATGAACTAGAACTGAACTAGAACTTAACTAGAACTAAACTAGACTTGAACTAGAAATGAACTAGAACTGAACTAGAAATGAACTAGATCTGGACTAGAACTGAACAAGAATTGAACTAGAAATGAACTAGAACTGAACAAGAACTGAACTAGAAATGAACTAGAACTGAACTAAATCTTGAACAAGAAGTGAACTAGAAATGAACTAGAACTGACCAAGAACTGAACTAGAAATGAACTAGAACTGAACTAGAAATGAACTAGAACTGAACAAGAACTGAACTAAAAATGAAGTAGAAATGAATAAGAACTGAACTAGAAATGAACTAGAACTGAACAAGAACTGAACTAGAAATGAACTAGAACTGAATAAGAACTGAACTAGAAATGAACTAGAACTGAACAAGAACTGAACTAGAAATGAACTAGAACTGAACAAGAACTGAACTAGAAATGAACTAGAACTGAACAAGAACTGAACTAGAAATGAACTAGAACTGAACAAGAACTGAACTAGAAATGAACTAGAACTGAACTAGAACTGAACTAAAACTGAACTAGAACTGAACTAAAACTAAACTAGAACTGAACTAGACATGAACTAAACATGAACTAGAACTGAACTAGAACTGAACTAGAACTGAAGTTTAACTGAACTTAAACTAAACTAGAATTAAGTAGAACTGAACTAGAAATGAACTAAAACTAAACTTGAATTGAGCAAGAATTGAACTAAAATTAAATTAGGTTCTATGCTCACCCAGAAATCTGTCCAATATTATTTTTGTTATTATTTTATGTTCTCAATTTTTCTTTTTCTTATTTAATTCCAAAAATCAATCAATTTGATTACATCTTATTATATAACTAAAACCACCTTCACACGCTGCCACCCTCTCTGTTATAAAAATTATCTTTGATTTCTATTTCAATTTCCTTTTGTAACTTTTATACATAATTTTTCTTCCTTTTCATTGTATTTCTATTTAAATATTATATTTTGATGAAAAAGAGATTTTTTTTGTTACAAAATCTTATTTATTTGTTTCTTTTTGCAAAAATCGAAATAAAAAAAATATATTAAATTACAAATGTATTTGTTTACATAACTAAGTAAGTAGAAAAGTAATATAGATATGTATATATGTATATGTATGTGTTGTGTTTATTATTTAATCAACAGACATCAATTTGGTTTACATAAATAAAGCAAATAAATAATTTATGTATTTTATTTCAATTTTTTTCTCATTTTTTTATTATTTCGCAAAAAAAAAATTCTTTTATAAATTATTTTAGTCAATTTTTTATTATTTATTCACTTATTTATTCATTTTCTCCTTTATCATCATATATTTGATTTTATTGTACCCTACACCAACCACATGGGGTGAAGGATGGTATATTTACTTTGTCATTCCATGTGTAACACTAAGAAGAAATCATTTCAGACCCAATAATGTATATATATTCTTGCATCAAATCAGAATTTTAGTCGATTTAGCTATGTCTGTTTGTCTGTTTTTCTGTCTGTCTGTCTGTCTGACTATCGCTCTGCCTATTTGTCTGTTGTTGGCACGCTCACATCCGCAATAATAGACAGAGCCTAATGAAATTTGGCCTGAGTGCTTGCTATGGTCCTAAGAAGTAAGAAGCTATAGACCGATATCTGAGGCATTTTCTAAGTTCAAGCGAAAAACTGTTATAAAATTTGTCAATTATAAATCGACAAATTAGAATAAAATTTGTCCATAACATTATGTTATATGTACTTCGCTGCCATTTCAAAATATGATCAAAATCGAAAAAAGTTATAGCCAAAAATATAACTCACTTTATATTACGTTTGCAATTGTATGTGTGAATGTACGCTACATAATGTATTTATTTTAACCGCATTTGTATTGAAGAGTATAAAAGATTCGTTATAGCCGATTTTTCAATATTCTTTCTTGTTTGTTATTTATTTTTATTCCTTCTAAACACAAGTTTTAGTTAAAATTGTAAAAAAAGTTTAAGTCTATAAAAGAAAATTAAATAAAATATAAATAAAAAACTATTGAATAAATGGTTTGATGAATGGATGAATGAATGAATGGACTTGGATTCAAAACCTAAATTTTCTTTAACATCCATTCATCCATCCACCCATCCATCCATTCAAACAACAACAATCACTTGTATTTATATAATTTAATACTCGTACTTCTTCCATAATTCACACACATAATAACGTTATTTGTAAAAAAGAAGAAAAAGTATTCAGAAATTATCGCAAAAGAATTGGAATGAAAGATGTGGGTTATTATTTTCTTTTCTCCCTTTTTTTGTTGTCACAAATGATGAGAAGAAAAATCCATATTCGTCTCCACATTTTCTGTAGAATTTTTTCTAATATTTATTTTTCCATTAAAGAAAACCATTTTTTCGTTTTACTCTTCTTAATTCTCAATTTTTAGGGAAAATGACTGAAAATGTGAAAAATAAAACTGAATAATTATGTAATTTATTTCTAAGTATGAGTTGTTGTTTGTAAATTTATAATTATTATTTATGTATTTCTTAGATTCTTTTTAATGTTGAGAAATTTAAATCTTCCTTTTCTACCGACACAAAGCGAAAAAAGGAAAAATATACGAAACTTATTTTTAATTGGAATTTGAATTATACGAATAAAAATGATTCTTGGAAATTAGAATTTGATCTTTTTTATGGATAAATTTATAAGTCTTAAACTTGATTTGGCAAAAATAAAAGTTCAGTTTTAGTTCAGTTCTAGTTCAGTTCTAGTGCAGTTCTAGTTCACTTCTAGTGCAGTTCTAGTTCAATTTAAGTTTAGTTCTAGTTCTTTTCAATTTTATTTTTAGTTCAGTTTTAGTTCGGTTCTAGTTTAATTTTTTATATAAATTTTTAATGTTTTGATTTGACAGATTTTTTTTTTTTTTTGAAAAATCTTTATTTTATAAAAAATGTTCATTTTATAGGAAGTTCGCAAATTATTGGAAATTTTCTACAATTTAAATTTTATTGTTAATATTCGAAATACATAAATTTTAAATGAAATTTCAGAAACTCTCTATTTGATTTTTAAAAAAGAAAATTTTCGAAAAAAAAAAAAATCATTTTATAGAAAATTTTTCAATTTATAGGAAATTTTTTATTATAAATTTTAGCTAATAAATAAATTTTGGAAAACTTTAAAAAAATTATTTTTATATGAAATTTCTTTTGTAAAATTTTATTCAAAAAAAATCTATTTTAGAAAATTAAAACAAAATCTTTTTTATTTGAAAATATTTCATTTATAGAAAATTTAAAAGAAAAAAATCTTTAATAGAAATATTAAAAAAATGTTCTTTTGTAGAAAATTTTCTTTTGTGGAAAATTTAAAAAAATAAAATAAATTTTTTTTCTATTTTTTTAGAAAAGTTTTTTTCAAAAAATTAAAAAATCTTTTTTTACAGAATTTGCAAAAAAAAATTAAAAAAAAAATAATAAATAAATAAAAATTGTAGAAAATTAAAAAATATTTATATTGATTTTTTAAAAATATATTGAAAAAATAGAACATTTACAGAAAAATCTTTTAAGAACATTTTATAAAAAGAAAATCCCTTTTTTGGATTTTTTTGTTAAAATTAAATTTTAGCTTTTTTTTAAAATGTATTTTATAGGAAATTTTTAATAAATATCTCTTTTCTAAAATTTTTAATAAATTTCCCTTTTTAGAAATTTTTAATAAATTTTCATTTTTAGAAAATTTTTAATAAATTTTCCTTTTTAGAAAATTTTTAATAAATTTTCTTTTTTAGAAAATTTTTAATAAATTTTCCTTTTTAGAAAATTTTTAATAAATTTTCCTTTTTAGAAAATTTTTAATAAATTTCCTTTTTAGAAAATTTTTAATAAATTTACCTTTTTAGAAAATTTTTAATAAATTTTCCTTTTTAGAAAATTTTAAAAAAATTTTCCTTTTTAGAAAATTTTTAATAAATTTCCCTTTTTAGAAAATTTTTAATAAATTCTCCTTTTTAGAAAAATTTTAATAAATTTTCCTTTTTTAATAAATTTTTAATAAATTTTATTTTTTAGAAAATTTATAATCTTGTAATTAATTTTCACTTAATTTTCTTTTTAGAAATTTTTAAAAAATTTTGTTTTTTTAGAAAATTTTTCTTTATTTTCCTTTTAACATGAAATTTTCAATAAATTTTCTTCTTATTAAAAATTTTTAATTTATTCATTTCTCTCTGAAAAATTTCCAAGTTCAGAAATTTCTCAAACAAATTTATTTCTTATTGAAAATTTTATAAAATTTCACTTTTTTAATTAGATTTTTTACTTTAATAAAAATTAGTTGAATGAAATCCTTGTGGACATATTCACCTCCCCCCCCACTACTTTTGACCTAAAATATGTTTTAATTTATTTTTCTCGCACAAAATTAAAGTATGAGAAAATTCAACAGAAATGTTAATATTAATTATGTCCTTCCTACACCGATCCCTCGTTCTTCCTTTAATGGTGAAATAACACAAATTTAATATTAATTTGACATTTTTTATTCGTTTTTATTGTTTCAAATGACTTTTGCAACATTTTGCAAACAAAAACAAAAAAAAAACAACAATAAATTATGTAAATTAGTTTTAGTATGACCGTTATTTTATGTTAAACATGTAACTGTGTAAACACACACACACACACGTAAGTGTGCATATGTGTTATGTAATTTACATTGTTTGCTTTTTTAATGTTTATTGAATGAAGATTTGTTTTTGTTTTGTAAGGTCAATGTTTAGTTTTCTTATAGTTTTTTGTTGTTGTTTTTTATCCATTTTTCTTGTTTTTTTGTATTTTCTTTTAAAACATTTTTTACACCATTAAAACACAAACAAATATTTACATTTATACCGCAACCTTACCCTCCAAAAACAAATACAAAAACAATAATTATAGATTTATAAACAAACATTCATACACACATCATGTATTTAAGAAGTAAGGAGTGAGTTCGAAATATTCTTAACACACGTTTTTCATATAAAAATTTTTAACTCAAGTATTATTTGAATTTTATACTCGCCACCACCACGCTGAGAAGGAATCATCTCAGACCCCATTAATATTTATTATGTAGTCTTATATGCATCAAATCAAAATCTGATTCGATTTAACTATGTCCGTCTATCTGTTTTTGGCACGCTCACGTGCACAATAGTCGACAGAATTTAATGAAATTTGACCTGAGAATTTCTTATAGTCCTGAGAAGATTCCTATGCAAAACCAGCAAAATCGGTTCAATATATTAAAAGATATAGGATGATATCTGGGGCAACCACTAAGTTCAAGTCAAAAAATTTCATAAAATTGTCAATTAAAAATCGACAAATTAGAATGAAATTTTGCCACAACATTATGTTATATGTACTTCATTACCATTTACCAAAATCGGTTGAATAGAAATAAGTGCTCCAAGTTACATAAAAATCTTATATATATGGTATACATCTGTGAGTGTGTATGTACGAAACATAACGTATTTACTTAAGATGTATTTGTCCTGCAGAGAGAGATTCGGCATAGACGTACAAAAACCCGATTGAGGTAAAAGGGACCATTCTTTTTTTGATTTCACTAACGCCAGAAAAATAGAAAGCTCCCGGTAGGAAAGCAGCCCGTTTAGCTCAGTTTTCGCTCGGTTAGCTCGGTCTACACCATATGGTTGGTTGTAAATGACTGCTAAGAAAAATTTATGAACGGCCCTCGTATATTTTTTTATGTATGCTTATGTGTGCAAAATATTATTATAGTATCAACATTTATGCGTTCTAAAATGAATTTTTTGAAGGTTTATAATGAAGTTAGAAAATATTATGGACCTCGTATAATTACGAACAGCGGTTTTAGATTATATACATCTTAATTTGACAAATTATTTTACAATATCCTCATATACATGCGATTTACTAGTTTCAAAGTGATATTTATAAGAGTAGTTGATGGGAACTATTAGAAATAATGGACCGATTCTTATATAATTTTGCAAATCGTTTAAGTTCAAAATAAAACTTATTTTCGCAAAATTTGAATAAAATCGTTTTATATTTCGGAACTATATGGGACCTATATAAAATAGAGGACTAATCATTATCAGTTGCGTTAGGTTTCGGCCTTGGACCAAAATAAAAGTACATGCCAAATTTCATTAAGATTTCTTCAAAACTGCAACAAATTTAATATGAACAGCTAACCGGAAGCGCGGACCTGCTTAAATCGACTAAAGAAGTGATTTTGGGTCAAAAATTTTGCTTGAGAGAATGTTGAAAAAAATGGCAAGAACCGAAAATAGTTAAAATTTTCAAAGAAGTTCTTGGTGTGACAAGCAATATGCAATTGCGCAAAAAACAACAATCATTTGTTACAAGGGGCCCGATAAATATTGAATTTTCCATTTAGGAATGTTTACAAAAATATCTGCTTCCATTTACAAGACTTCATAATGTGTCCACTTGTATTTGGCCTGAATTGGCATTCTGTCACTATAGTAAACAAGCCCTTGGGAGGTACAAGAACAATAATGTGGTGTTTGTATCAAGAAAGGCAAATTCTTCAAACTGCCCGGAGCTAAAGTCAGTGGACAGATATTGGGCTCCTGTTAAAAGAGAATTTAAGAGCATAAAAAATGTGTTCAAAAGTGTGGTCGATTTTAAATGGAGATGGACTACCCATTTGAGCAATATAACAGAAAGCATTATGAAAAGAATAATGGAAGAGTTTCCGAAAAAGGTTCTAAATTTCATCACTCGTCATTTCGTGGTTTCGTCTTTTTTAAATATATGTATGTTAAGAATTTTTTCAATCTCACACCTTATCTAGATACATATGTATGTATGTATGTATGTATGTATGTATGTATGTATGTATGTATGTATGTATGTATGTATGTATGTATTAGTATAAGTATGTAAATTGTAATTGTAACTGTTGTTTATAAAATATTTAAAACATTGAAAAAAAAAATACTAAAAAAAGTAAAACGAAGAAAAGTTTAATGAGTAAAAAAGAAAAGAAAATAAGGAGAAAAAGAAAAAAGAAAAAAAGAAAAAATACTTGTATTTTGTGTTAAGAATCATTTAAAAGACATTTTATTGTTTGAGGCACGTTACAATTTGTGACGTTGGACATTTTATGCCAGAAGTGTTTATTATTATTTTTTCTTCAATGATGACTTCATTTGAAGACATGAAATCCCCAGGCGCTGCTTTAATTAGACCAAAGTCATTGGGTGATTAAACCACATACATTCATAAATATATAATTACAGACATCATTACAAACATACATATACATATACATGTTCTATAACAAGATTTAAAAAATTTAAAAGTCAAAGATCAAAATTTAAACTTAAAATTATATATAAATCCTTTTTATAGGAAACTTTCAATTTTTTCCTATAAAAACGAAAGTTATTAAAAATTTTCTTTTATTGAGAAATTTCAATAAAAATTAAGTTTTAATAGGATATTTTTTAAATATTTTCTTCTCAAAAAGTTAAAAAAAAATTTATTTTTTAGGAAATTTTAAAAAAATTTTCCTCTTATCTTAATTTTTCCAAAATTTCCTTTTTATAGAAAAATTTCCAAAATTTTCTTTTTACAAAAAATTTCGGCTTAACTTTTTTTTATTGAAAATTTGAATTTTATTTTTATAGAAAATTTTTGAAGAATTTTCTTTTTATAGAAAATTTTTGAAGAATTTTCTTTTTATAGAAAATTTTTGAAGAATTTTCTTTTTATAGAAAATTTTTGAAGAATTTTCTTTTTATAGAAAATTTTTGAAGAATTTTCTTTTTATAGAAAATTTTTGAAGAATTTTCTTTTTATAGAAAATTTTTGAAGAATTTTCTTTTTATAGAAAATTTTTGAAGAATTTTCTTTTTATAGAAATTTTTGAAGAATTTTCTTTTTATAGAAAATTTTTGAAGAATTTTCTTTTTATAGAAAATTTTTGAAGAATTTTCTTTTTATAGAAAATTTTCGCTAAATTTGAATTTTATAGAAAAATTTCGTTAAATTTTCTTTTTATAGAAAATTTTCGCTAAATTTGAATTTTATGAAAAATTTTCGCTAAATTTGAATTTTATGGAAAATTTTCGTTAAATTTTCTTTTTATAGAAAATTTTCGTTAAATTTTCTTTTTATAGAAAATTTTCGTTAAATTTTCTTTTATAGAAAATTTTCGTTAAATTTTCTTTTTATAGAAAATTTTCGTTAAATTTCTTTTTATAGAAAATTTTCGTTAATTTTTCTTTTTATAGAAAATTTTCGTTAATTTTTCTTTTTATAGAAAATTTTCGTTAAATTTTCTTTTTATGGAAAATTTTCGTTAAATTTTCTTTTTATAGAAAATGTTTCACAATTTTCTTTTTATTTGTTAACTTTATCGTTATCGTTAATATTCTAAGAAGTGAAGTGTAATTTCCATTTTATCGTTTCGTTAATATTTAAAAAATATTCATGTCATAAAAACTCATAAAATAAATTTAATTCTATTGAATTTTGTAAAGAATTTTTGTTGTAATAAATTTTTGTATTTATTATTTCTGGGAAATTTGCGTTATTTGATTTTTATATTTTTTTATTATTTTGCGAAAAAAAAGTGCCAAAAATTTTAAATGTAAAATTTCTTTAAAAATTTATGACTAAAAATGGAAAAATTCTAATAAATTTATGACCCTAAAAAACACTTAAATTTAATAGAAATCAATAAATTTGATGATTTTTTCTTCAACAAACGTTTTGTAATGACAGTTTGTCATAACAATTTTGGGATTTTTTTTATTTCAATTAAAAAATATGAAAAGCTGTTGAAGTGGGCGTTAAGGAGTTTTATGGGAATTAAAGTGAATTGAATTGAATTGAACACATGTCATAAACAGAATTTCGTATTTATGTCATTTCTTCTAAATACGTCATTCATTTAAACAGACCCCCTGAGGTTTCACTTGTAACGTTATTTAGTGATTAATTATGTCATAGTTTCAGGTCACATTTGACGCTTTTTATACCCTCCATCACCACAAGAGGTGAAGAGGGTACATTAACTTTGCCATTATGTATATAACGCTTAGAAGGAATCATCTCAGAACATATAATGTATATATTTTTGCATATGTCTGTCCGTGTGTTTGTTTGTTTGCTGCCTGTTTTTGGCTCGCTCACATCCACAATAATTGACAGAGCACAATGAGAAGTTTCCTGTTTAAAACCACCAAAATCTTTTAATTATATTAAAAGATATGGACCGATATCTGAGGCAACCTCTAAGTTCAAGGGAAGAATTTTCGTAAAATCGAAAGTTATAAATCGAGAAATTGGAATGAGATTTTACTATAATATTAAGTTATGTGGACTTCATCACTTTCTGAGTTGATTTAACGATGTCCGTCCATCTGGCTGACTGTCCATGTAAACCTTATAAGTGTGTCACTGTTTTGGCCCAAGGACGATGCCTATTGAATTTGGTGATGATGGGTTTTATATATCACGTAGCCCCCATACAAATATTCCTCCCGTAATGGGGTTTTAAGATCATAAAATCCTGAATATAAAACAATTTTAACGAAATTTGTCCCAAATAAATGTAATAATATTTAAAATGAAGTGTCAAATTATACGAGGATCGGTAACATATTTTTATAGGTCCCATATGACGCCCCTTAAAAATAACACTTTGAAAAGCTTAAATCTCATATAAACGCAAGTATTATGATCGAAATTTGGTTAAATTAAGATAAATATAAGCAAAAATCGATGTACAAAATTTTACGAGGGTCGGTACATAATATTATCCAGCTGCCGTATAATCTCCCTCAAAGAAGTTGTTTAAAGCGCCCAAATCATACATATTAGAAAATTTATTTATACGAGGGTCGATCATTAATTTTGATCATTAATAACCAACAATATGATGTAGAGTATTAAATAGTTGGCCTTGAGCGATTATAACTTTTACTTGTTAATTTTATTTATGTTTTTTTACTTAAAATGATTTTTTATTGAAATTTTGTTTCGATCACAAATTAAGGAACAATTAGACTTATCTCGCTAAAAAAATCTATCAGGTAAATAAAATTTATATTTAATTCAAGTCCATAAACTACAAATCACCCTTAATAACAATAATTAGATGAGTTTATTTTTATTTTTAATCGTCCTCCCCAAATACTAGCATTTTATCAATTATAGTCATGTAAGTTGTATTTTACTTTAGTTTAACTTTAATTACGATTCATGTTGAAATCTCATAAAGTCGTATTTTAATAGTTCAACTAATTTCAGTTAAAACGATCGATATTTATTTTTAGAAATCGCTAAAAAAGGAACTTGTTAATAAATTAACACTAAATTGCTTAAAACAGTCATAAATTGAGGAAAAGTGGGAGAGAGTGAGAGAGAGAGAAAGAGATAGAGTTAATAAGAATACGGTAATTGATGTCATTGTTATGGCGCATTATAAATGTTATTTATTTAAGTCGTTTTAATATTTAAATGCAAGTCAGAATGCTATGACGAATCTTCAATACCCTCCAACACAAATTCAAGTGAAGTAAATACATTATGTAACGTACATACACACTCACACATACAATCACAAAGATTTAAAGTTTTTCGTTAATAAAACTTATGAATGTGAGCGTGGCAACAACTGACAGATATAGCTAAATCAGTTCAGATTTTGATTTGATGTAAAAATATATGCATTTTGTGTTCTGAGATGATTCCTTCACACGAGAAAAAGTAGTAAGTTAGAAGAATATTAAGTTTATCATTTCATGTGTAACACTAAGAAAGACCTTAAAATGTCCGCTTACATCTGCACTACCTCAAAATTTCCGAAATTGTTTGTAATTCACAATCATCAAAATCGGTCTGATATAAATGGAATTTTTTACATATGATTCAGTTACATGTAGAATGTTGGACTAAATTATTCCTCTTACAATAACTATTAAAGTGGATCTCTATGGCTTAAGGCTTTCGGCATTTATATATTTTTCTTATTTAAAAAATTATTTAAAGGTCATCTCCTGTGAAGGGTATTTAAAATTCTTTATAGCTGAATAAAGTGTTTACAAATTGTTCTAAATTGTGTTTTAGTTTTATATAAAAATAAATTTATTTTTCGTTATTTATTTAATGATGAACAGAACAGAAGTCACATGAAAAAGTGGAAAAAAAGGTGTTAACAAGATACTGAAGACGAAGAAGAGGGAAAACAAGTGTTTAAAGTTTATTTCCCATTCACCATGAAATTTAACAAAATTTTCCAATAAAAAGAAAGTTTTAAGAAAAAATTTAATAACACGAATTTTCATTGAAAATTCCTAACAAAAGGAAATTTTCTATAAAATTAAAATTTAACGTAAATTTTCTATTAAAAGAAAGTTTAACGAAAATTTTTTATAAAATTAAAATTTAACAAATTTTTTCTGTAAAGAGAAAGATTTCCATAAAAATAAAATTTAACGAAATTTTTTTTAAATACAATTTATCGAAAATTTTCTATAAAATTCAAATTTAACGAAAAAATTCTATAAAATTCAAATTTAACGAAATTTTTTTAAAAATAAAATTTATCGAAAATTTTCTATAAAATTCAAATTTAACGAAAATTTTCTATAAATTCAAATTTAACGAAAATTTTCTATAAAATTCAAACTTAACGTAAATTTTCTATTAAATGAAAATTTAACGTAAATTTTCTATTAAATGAAAATTTAACGTAAATTTTCTATTAAATGAAAATTTAACGTAAATTTTCTATTAAATGAAAATTTAACGTAAATTTTCTATTAAATGAAAATTTAACGTAAATTTTCTATTAAATGAAAATTTAACGTAAATTTTCTATTAAATGAAAATTTAACGTAAATTTTCTATTAAATGAAAATTTAACGTAAATTTTCTATTAAATGAAATTTTAACGTAAATTTTTAATTAAATGAAAATTTAACGAACATTTTCTATCAAAAAAAAAAAAATTAACGAAAATTTTCTGTAAAATGAAAATTTAACGAAAATTTTCTATAAAATTCAAATTTAACGAAAATTTTCTATAAAATTCAAATTTAACGAAAATTTTCTATAAAATTCAAACTTAACGTAAATTTTCTATTAAATGAAAATTTAACTTAACGTAAATTTTCTATTAAATGAAAATTTAACGTAAATTTTCTATTAAATGAAAATTTAACGTAAATTTTCTATTAAATGAAAATTTAACGTAAATTTTCTATTAAATGAAAATTTAACGTAAATTTTCTATTTAATGAAATTTTAACGTAAATTTTTAATTAAATGAAAATTTAACGAACATTTTCTATCAAAAAAAAATTTAACGAAAATTTTCTGTAAAATGAAAATTTTACGAAAAATTTTCTAAAAATGTCCTCTTTATAGGAAATTTTCTAAAAATAGGAAATTTTCTAAAAATTTCCTCGTTATAGGAAATTTTCTAAAAATTTCCCCTTTATAGAAAATTTTCTAAAATTTCCTTTTTATAGGCAAATTTTCTCTTTATAGGAAATTTTCTAAAAATTTCCTCTTTATAGGAAATTTTCTAAAAATTTCCTCTTTATAGGAAATTTTCTAAAAATTTCCTTTTTATAGGAAATTTTCTAAAAATTTCCTCTTTATAGGAAATTTTCTAAAAATTTCCTCTTTATAGGAAATTTTCTAAAAATTTTCTTTTTCTAGGAATTTTCTAAAAATTTTCTTTTCTAGGAATTTTCTAAAAATTTTCTTTTTATAGGAAATTTTCTTTTTATAGGAAATTTTCTAAAATTTTCTTTTTATAGGAAATTTTCAATAAATTTTCTTTTTATAGGAAATTTTCAATAAATTTTAATTTTATGGTAAATTTTCTGCAAATTTGCAAAATTAGCAAAATTGCTACATAACTCTAATAAGAGGTGATTGGTATCGATCACGTATCACTTAAATAAGCGTGATCTTAGTGTTACTTTTAAATGTCTAATGAATTCGTTAATCTGTTACAAATTCCATTATTATTATCTTCTATTGGGAATCTGAACATGTGTTCACATCTTGTTTCTAATGCTTGAAATTTAGATTTAAATAATTTCGATTTAAAATGATTCGTTTCACCTTCTGGCGATTTCACATTTCTTTACACTCGTTCGTGTCTGATTCATTAACAACAAAAAATATAGAATTAAAAGAAAATACAAAAAGGGAAAATAAAGAAAGATTAAAATAAATAAATAATTCCACTTAAGTGCGATTTTTTTTGTATTTTCTTTTATTTATTTAAATAAATCCCAAAAAAGCTTAAAAAGCAAAAAGAGAAAGAAAAAAACGTAAAAAACGAAAAAGATTCACTTTAGAATCAACATTTAAATCTATAAAATAAACTTTTTTCTCAATTTCTACATTTTTATGGAGGAAGGAAAAAAGGCATATAAGTTCTTTACAAATAATTAAGATGGATGTTTAGAATTCAGTCGTACACCCAAAAGGGCATATAAAAGGAAATACACTAGAGCCTCGAATTGCGTTTTTCCGATTTTGTGTCATTTCGATCGGTCGTTCAAGAACGACTATGTAATACCCTTCAGAACAATGTTGGTTAAAAGTGGTATTTACAAAAAAGGAATGAACGACCCTCGTATTACTAAATTTACTGATTTATTCTTAAGTGTTCAGTAGATTATTGTGAAACTAACATTGAGGCGAAATTTATGCGTTTTAAATGAATTTTTGTTGGGAAAATGAATGGGAGCTACAAAACCGACCCTCGTTTAATTTGCACATAATTTTTGCTTTTTTATTTAAAATGACAAAACTTTACTACAATATTAACGTATATGTGAGATTTATGCCTTTTTAAGGTGATATTTGTAGGGGCTTGTTTATGACCATGGAATGGACCGATCCAAGCAAAATGTCGCACATCAGTTAAGAATAAGAATAAGTTCTAATTATGTCAAATTTCGTTAAAATCGATTCATGTTTAGGGACTTTTTATGAGCTTGAAACCTGATTGCGAGAGAAATTTGCATGGAAGGTAACTGAAATATTGGATCGAACATGACTTATTTCAATGGGCTTCGTCCTAATAATATGTACCAAATATCATCGAAACATCAGCACAACCTCATAATGCCCTAATCGCCTACAGAGGTTTTTTATTTACTCCAATCTTAAGAAAAATGCGATTGCTACGATTTGCGTCGCATTTCTCCGGTCTTCATTACCGACGCAAATCGGGGCTCTAGTAAAACAATTAAAAGATTTTAATTCATTTTAAGCAAAAAAGCAAAAAATAGAAAATGAAAATACCTACAATTATTTTATAAAAATCCACATAAGTTTGGGCGTTTTTGTGGTCAATCTGTAGAAAAGAACAAAAATTATAATTATTTAGAATTTAACGACCAAAAACTCATAACAACAATAACAACAAATAGTTTGTACTTCATTAAAATTATTTTAATGTTGATTATTTATAAATTTTATTTTTATTTTATTAATGTTCTAATTAAACTCACAAAAAAATCGATAACTCACAAAAATAAAAACAATATAATTTTTTTTTTTTTAAATTCTACAAAATTTTAATTCACATTGAAATTTTCTTTTAAAAAGGATATTAAATGAAAATTTTCTATAAAGAGGAAATTCAAAGCAAATTTTCTAAAAAAAGTATATTTAATGAAAATTTTTTTATAGAAAATGTCCTATAAAAAGGACATTTTATGAACATTTTCTATAGCGTAAATTTCTTCTACAAAAGAAATGTTTCCTTTAAGAAAGATGTTAAGATTTTTTTCCTCCAAAAGGAAATTTTAAGCAAATTTTCTCAAATACAAAATTTTTCTCAAAAAAGAGAAAATTTTTTTTAAGGAAAATTTCTCAAAAAGGAAATTTTAAGAAAATTTTCTCAAAAAGAAATTTTAAGAAAATTTCCTCAAAAAGAAATTTTAAGAAAATTTTCTCAAAAAGGAAATTTCAAGAAAAATTTTTCTAAAAAAGAATTTTTTTGAATTTTTTTCCTTCATTACCGACGCAAATCGGGGCTCTAGTAAACAATAAAAAAATTAATTTCATTTTAAGAAAAAAAGCAAAAAAAGAAAATAAAATAAAATTAAAATTAAAAGGAAATTAAATTACAATTATTTTATAAAAATCCACATAATTTTGGGCGTTTTTTGTGGTCAATCTGTAAAAAGAACAAAATTATAATTATTTATAATTTAACGACCAAAAACTAATAACAACAATAACAACAAATTTTGTACTTCATAATGAGTTTATATTTTTTTATGGCTAAAAATGGCTTTTTGCCTTTAATAACTTAAAATTCTTTTTAATTGGTTATTTTTTATGGCTAAAATTTCCAAAAAACCAACAATAACAACCTCAACTACGCAAAATTTATAGCAGCAATTGCGTCACAACCCACTGACCAAATTAACTGACACTTGTCAACATTTTTAACATTATTTTAATGTTGAATTATTTATAAATTTTATTTTTATTTTATTAATGTTCTAATTAAAATAAAACTATAATGGGGGACATGCAGAAATGCTGTTGTCGATAACTCACAAAAATAAAAATAATATAAATTTTTTTCTTTTAATTTCTACAAAAATTTGAATTCACTTGAAATTTTCTATAAAAAATATATTTAACGAAAATTTTCTATAGAAAATGTCCTATAAAAAGGACATTTTATGAACATTTTCTATAGCGTAAATTTCTTCTACAAAAGAAATGTTTCCTTTAAGAAGATGTTGAGATTTTTTTTCCTCCAAAAGGAAATTTTAAGCAAATTTTCTCAAATACGAAATTTTTCTCAAAAAGGAAATTTCAAGAAAATTTTATCAAAAAGGAAATTTCAAGAAAATTTTTTTTTAAAAGGAAATTTTAAGAAAATTTTCTCAAAAAGGAAATTTTAAGAAAATTTTCTCAAAAACGAAATTTTAAGAAAATTTTATCAAAAAGGAAATTTTAAGAAAATTTTTTTCTAAAAAAGAAATTTTTTTGAATTTTTTTCCTTATTTTCTGAAAATTTCCTTTAAGAATATTTTTATAAAATTCCTCTAAAAGGGAAATTTTTATAAATTTATAAAATTATAAGGAATTTTTAAAGAAAATTTCCTCCAAAAAGGATTTTTTTAGAAAATCTCCTCTAAAAAGGAAATTTGTAAGAAAATTTCTTCTAAATAGAAAAAGGAAATTTGTAGAAAATTTCCTATAAAAATTTAAAAGAAAAGAAAATTTTAAGAAAATTTCCTATAAAAAGAAAATTTTAAGAAAATTTCCTATAAAAAGAAAATTTTAAGAAAATTTCCTATAAAAAGAAAATTTTAAGAAAATTTCCTATAAAAAGAAAATTTTAAGAAAATTTCCTATAAAAAGAAAATTTAAGAAAATTTCCTATAAAAAGGAAATTTTAAGAAAATTTCCTATAAAAGAAAATTTTAAGAAAATTTCCTACAAAAGAAAATTTTAAGAAAATTTCCTATAAAAAGAAAATTTTAAGAAAATTTCCTCAAAAAGAAAATTTCCTTTAAAAAGAAAATTTTAAGAAAATTTCCTTTAAACAGAAATTTTAAGAAAATTTCCTTTAAAAAGAAAATTTTAAGAAAATTTCCTATAATAAAAAATTTTGGAGGAAATTTTCTTTTTAAAGGAAATTTTCTTCAAAAAGAAAATTTCTTCAAGAAGAAAATTTAAGAAAACTTCTTAAAATTTCCTCAAAAAGAAAATTTTAAGAAAATTTCCTCAAAAGAAAATTTTAGGAAAATTTCTGAAAATTTCCTCAAAAAGAAAATTTCTGAAAACTTCTCTATAAAGGAAATTTTTAGAAAATTTCCCCTAAAAAGAAATTTTTGGAAATTTCTTCTAAAAAGAAATTTTTAGAAAATTTCCTCTAAAAAGGAAGTTTTTAGAAAATTTCCTCTAAAAAGCAAATATTAATTTTAGATAAAGGGTATTTTAGACATTTTCCCCCAAAAAGGAAATTTTAGAAAATTTCCTCCAAAAAGGAATTTTTCCAAAAATTTTCCAAAAGAGGAATTTTGTAAAAAATTTCCTTTAAAAATGAAAAAAGGAAATTGAAAACTTTCTTAAAAAGACAATTTTTTTAAATTTTCCTTAAAAAAAAGAGTTTTTTTAGAAAATTTATTGAGACCCTGTAGCTTTAAAACACCCGTTATTAAGTTTCTGCTTTAATACACTTTTTACAATCTTTTTTATCTTTTTCTCAATTTTATTTTAATTTGAATCATAAAAAACGTTTAAAATTACAAAATCTCTTTTTTTCGCGAAGTGTAACAAAGAACCTCATTTAAATAAATTTATCTCATATTTAAATTAGCGTATCTTAATAAGAACTTTAATTCTATTTTCATTTTTTATTATTTAACTACCTAATTACACTCCAAAGTGTTAAAAAACAAGATGTTTCGTTATCTAAGCGAAAAATGTATTTAAATATAAAAAACGCTTTGAGGGCGTGTAAATAAAGTTCATATTACACATTTTGCACTATTTTATTGTTGAATTTTATCACTTTTTTATTTCTTTTGCTTCTTAACTTTTGTCTGATGCTATTTTTTGTTGTTGTTGCAGTTGTTATTTGTTTTATTTTGTTTTATTTTATTTATTTGTAAATAAATTAACTTTATTTTTTATCTCATCAATTTATACAAAAAAGACCTAAATACACACTTCACAGATACAAATATGTTTGAATTTTATAAAACATAAACACACACACACTTACAGACACTTACGTTGAAAGTGAAAAAACACAGAATTAATACATATTTTTTGGTCAATAAATTTTATTCCAAAAAACTTGATTTTAAATGTAAATAACCCGAAATAGCGGGTAAAAAGAGATATTGACTTATAAAGGTTGACTAAATGAGACCCTACCTAATTTTACCTTGAAAAGGAAATGCAAAATAAAAATATTATTCTAAATTTTTAGACAGCTAAAATTGTTATTAAGCTATTTTTGCTGTAGCTGAATATAAAAAATATGTTATTCAGCTTATTTCAACACAAATTAATTAAAAAATAATATTTTTAAATGTATTTCTGTTGATGAAAATTGTTATTCAGCTTAAAAAATATTTTAAAAGCCTGCTGAATTCAAGAAAATGTCTATTTATCTACATTTCCAGCAGCTGAATATAATAATTATTAAAATTTATTGCCAAAAATTGTATTATTTAATACTTTAACGGTTAAAATTATTATTCAGCTATTTTTGCTGTTGCTGAATATAACAAATATGTTATTCAGCTTATTTGAATGTAAATTAATTAACAAAATAATTTGTTTTAATATATTTTTGTAAGAAAATCGTTACTTAGCATGCAAAATTAAAGAAAATTTTAATTCAGCTACATTTTCAGTGGTTGAATATAGTAAATATTAAATTAAAGTTACGAAAAATGTTATTCTGAATAACTAAAATGTTATAAATCCTGCTGAATAAAAAACAATATATATTCAATTATATTCACAGCAGCTGAATAAAATAAATATTAAATTTAATTAATAAGAAACAAAGTCTCAACTTTTCTTATAGTCTGCTGAATAAGAAAAAAATATTTGTTTATTTTATACTTTTTTGATAAAATTGTTATTCAGGACAAAAGAATTATAAATCCAGCTGAATAAGAAAGCATATTAACTCTGTTTTATTTCAGCAGCTGAATATAAAAAATATTAAATTTAATTTAAAAAGCCTGGTTAAAGATTTTTTGTTTGTTAGAATTGCTATTTAGCATTAGAAAATCATAACAAGTTCAGCTGAATAACAAACAATATTAATTCAGCTACTTTTTCTGAAGCTGAATGTAATAAATATTATTTATTATTATTAATCATTTATTTAATTTACAATAAATGATTGGAATCCTCTTTTCTATTAAAATTGTCATTCAGCATAACAAAATTTGTTCCAGAAAACTACTGAATAAAATAAACTATCTATTCAGCTAAAATAAAACGACTTTAATGTTATAAATTATTTAATATGTAATTAATATTTCTTTTCTATTAAAGTTGTTATTCGGCATAACTAAAACATTTTAAAACCTGCTGAATAAATTCAAATTTTTATTCAGCTACTTTTTTTACATCTGAATACTAAAAGTAATTTTATTTCAATGTGATTTCATGATATAATTACCATCAAAAATGTTCTATAACCTCAAATTAAATTCAGCTATAGCTGAATTAGCATATATCGAATATTAATAACATATTTGGATAATAACAAAGTTATCACACTTAAAGAATCATAATTTCAAAATGCTTAATTATGTTTAGCTCTTAAAAAAAGAAGTTAAACTGCTTTATTTTACATCGGCTAAAGAAATTAATTTTTTTAGCTGATTTTGATGCTGCTGAAAAAACAAAATTATCCTAAAACATCTGAAATCATTATAATTTGTTTCTAATCCTAATTCAGCCATCTTTAATTCTGCTGAATAAGTCAAACAAACTTTAGTTAAGAATGTGATGCTTTATTTTGCAATTCAACTATTTAAATTGCAGCTGAATTGCTTAATACAGTTTTAAACATACACTTTCTTTAGCTTATTTTATAAAAAGTTGATATGAAACTTATTTCAATTTAGCTGAATTATGTAAAACTCTAATTAAACTATTTTTTCATTTTCTTTCCTTTCATTTCTTCTTTCCAAAATAATTCTGAATCACTTTAATCTTATGAGTCATATAATTACAGTAGTTTAAAGTGATTTTTCCATTACAATTAAATTAGTTAAAACTCCTATCAATAAACTAAAACTATAATTAAGCAATAACAATTTAAAACACATTGTTTTAAAGTGTAATTAGGTTACAATCAGTACAGCAAACTTATGCACTTGAAATGTTGTAATTCAATTCAGCTGCATTATTCTTCAATGATTCAACCACTGTAATTGAATTTTAGTTACTTGAAATTATTGTGAAGTTTTCTTCATAGTTGCTGAATTGGTATTAAATTTATTTAAATTGAAATTCAGCAACATTTTAATGCTGCTGAATTGGTTGAAAATATGACTAAGATACAGAGATTTTATTATAAAATTGTATAATGACTTTTAAAATAATTTGAGTGCTGCTGAATAAACAATTTTTGTTATTCAGCAGCGCTCAAATATATATTCAGCAGCTATAAATTTATTTCAATTGTTTTAATACTGTAGGATTAAAAAATATCATTACACTAGCTAAATTAAACTTAGAATCGTATTCAGCTGCTATTCAGCTATTGTTAGGTAAGCTGAATAAGCTATAACACTGCTTTAGTTTATGTTAAATTTATTTTGATATTTAAATAAAATAAATATGTATCTTTTATATCAAATGTATGGTGTATAAAATTTAAAATAATTTAGATATTTTCGAGTTAGCTGAATTAGAAGAAAATGTCTTTAAATTCATCAAATTAAGAAAGTTTTAAATGAAACTGAATCGTAAAAATGTAACATGTTAACAGTTAAATAGCTCTCTTAAATTATAATCATATTCAGCAGCTATATATCATCTTAAAAGCTGAATTTGCTAAAACTTTCATTTTGATATCTAAAAAGAATTATTTAAAATTATTTTATGAACTTTTTCATAGCTGAATTGTAAAGATTGTATAAGAAACCTAATGTAGGGTGCGTAAATTGAATAACTTAAATATATTTGGGTTTAGTTCCTATTTATACCCTACACCAATATTGATAATTAAGGGGTATTATGCATTTAAGTAGCAGTATGTTAACCACAAAGTAATGCGATCACCCATTTCAGAATAAACAAATCGCCATTAAATCAGTTACTAAGTCAATTTAACAATCTTCATCTGTCCGTCCGTCTAAATGACAGGCTGTCTGTCTGCCCATATACTTGTTGTCAATATCCTACAGTCCGCAATTTTAGAGATATTTTAGAGTACAAATTTATATATATTGGGACAAGGACGAAGCCTATTGAAATTTTTAAATATTTGTCAAATATTTCAGGTAGCTCCCATACAAATGTTTTACCTTAAAGTATAGCGATCGATAAAAATCACTTTCTAAATCGATTTAACGTTATTTGCCCCTCTACTGGCTTATTTTCAGTAGAGGGGCAATTCGGAATTCAAGATATATCTCCATGATATATCTTTATGATATATTTAAATTGTTGATTATCGGTCCAAAATTTCATGTAACTCAATATCTTCAAGAGCAGAAAATTAGCATTATCCACTTTAAAGTATACCGATCGACTCAGAATCACTTCTTGAGACGATTTAACCATGTTCTTCAAATCGACAGACTGGGTGGTAAACTGTCAAACATTTCAGGTAACTTCCATATAAAATGTTCTCCCGTAATGTGATTTTGAAGTTAAAAAAAATTCAGATAGATGTGAAGATATGTTACTTAGATTTAAAGGTAGTAAATTTCGTATTCCTCCAAATACACATGCTAAATTTCAAGACGATCGGTCTATAACTGTCATACAGATCCACTTTCGAAATCAGTTTGGTTGAGACTCTAGACAAGTTTTCAATATACATAAGTTTATAGTTGAGTATATTTTCATGATTATAGCTGAAACTATAGACAATTCTATAGTGGAGACTTAAAACAAGTTTATAGCTGGACAAGTCTATAGCTGAGACTATGGACAAGTCTTTAGCTGAGACTATGGACAAGTCTTTAGCTGAGACTATGGACAAGTCTTTAGCTGAGACTATGGACAAGTCTTTAGCTGAGACTATGGACAAGTCTATAGCTGAGACTATGGACAAGTCTATAGCTGAGACTATGGACAAGTCTATAGCTGAGACTATGGACAAGTCTATAGCTGAGACTATGGACAAGTCTATAGCTGAGACTATGGACAAATCTTTAGCTGAGATTATGGACAAGTCTATAGCTGAGACTATGGACAAGTCTATAGCTGAGACTATGGACAAGTCTTTAGCTGAGACTATGGACAAGTCTTTAGCTGAGACTATGGACAAGTCTTTAGCTGAGACTATGGACAAGTCTTTAGCTGAGACTATGGACAAGTCTATAGCTAGGACTGTGGACAAGTCTACAGCTGAGACTATGGACAAGTTTATACCTATAGAATATAGACAAGTATACAGTATTTGGACTATATACAAGTCTAACTGTCTACTACGCTTTTACTTGTTTAATCGGATTTGGAAGAAATCGTATGAAATGAAATTCTACAAATATCGTTTTATAATTTTCTATCTTGTGGTTATAAAGAAGGGTATTATACAGTCGGTCTTAGCCGGGTACTACGCACTTTTTTAAATTTTATTCAAATTACCTGTCTCTCTGTTTGTTTATTTTATCCATTAAAAGAGGGGAGTATTTCCTCATAAAATTTTTGTTTTGGTTTCGTTGATGACGTTTGTTCAAGATGAAAGTGTTTGGTTGTTGTTGCTGCTGCTGTTTTTATTTTGAAACTAACTTTTTGTTTTATTATTTAATATTTTTAATTATATTTACTTATTATTATTTTTTTTTAAATCAAGTTTTATAATAAAATTTTATTAATAAAAATTGCTTTTGAAAATTACACATTTTTTTCTTAACGATTATTTGGTTGTTGTTGTTATAGATTTCTACTGTTGTTGTTATTATTATATTAAGATTGGTGTTGTTGGTTTATGTTACTTGTTATCGTTGTTGTTGGTTGTTATTATTTTTATATTTGTTGTTGTTATTATTTTGTTTAACTTTTGTAGGCAAAAAAGAAGTGTTGTCGGTTTTAAAGGAACAGGAAAAGAAACAATTTGTTATTGTTGTTTATTTGTCTGTGTGTGTGTTTGCTAACCGAAAAATACACACCAAATTCAGCTAACATAACACACTTACACATTTAAACTTTTATATGAAAATTTACACATTTACACACACACATTTTATACATCATGTGAAGAAAAAAATAAGGAAAAAAATCGATTTTTCACTTTTGCTGTTGCAACTTAAAGGATGAAACGCCACAAAAAAGGATGAATGAATTTTTTGCTCTTAATGTGTGAAAATTAAAACAAAAGTTAAAATCTTTTGTTTAAAATATTTAAAATTATTAAATCAATTTTTTTTTAAATTTTCGATTAATTTTTAAATTTTTCTTAAAATTTTCTTTATTTTGCATTAAAACATTTTTATTTTTAGAATTTTCCTTTCAAATTACTTTTTTAATTAAATTTATTTAATTTTATTATACATTTTTCTTATTATTTATTTATTTACTTATTTATTTATCTATTTTTCTATTCACTTTTCACTTTTTTACCTAAAAACCACTTTATTTCGAAAATTCTTTTTTTTTTAATTTTATTTAATTTTTTTCTTTTATTTAATTTTTATTAGAATTTTCTTTATTTTTTCTTATTTGTTGTTGTTATTTAAATTTATAAATAAAATATTTTTTTAAGCACATTTTTTTGTTGTTGTTTTTTTGTTTCTTGTTGGTGTATTCCTTCTTTTCTAAACATACACACACATTAAGTGTGTGTTGTTCCGTCGAAGTACGCGAGTGAATGAGTATCTTTTTATTTATGTTGAAGTATCTATGAGATACTTAAAATATATTTTTTTCATTATGTTTTGTTGTTGTTGTATTTTTGCTGTTTTTACTTTATTTCTGATTTTAGTTTGTTGGATTTTTTTTATTAGTTTTGTCACAACCTCTTATTTCTTTGGTTTTTGTTTGTTATTTGTTTTTATTGTTGTTGTTGTTGGGAATTTCTTCTTCATTTTTTATATTGTTATTATTTTGTTGTTATTTATCTGCCTCTGTAAAATCTGTGTAAATAAAAATGAAGATTTAATTTTTTTAATATTTAAATATTTCTCTTTTCGATTTTACGGTTTTTTTTCTTTAGTTGATCCATATTTTTCAAGGTTGCCACCTTTTAAAAAAATAATAAAAGTTTGGGAATTCATTCATTCATATAAAAAAATGTCCTACTGAATGAATGACATTCCCGTTAATATAAAAAGGAATAATTAAGTACAACAAAGAGTAAATTGGACTTATAATATTAATCTTCGCAGAATTTGATTTTGTGATATGTGATGGTGTGAATTCGAATACTTAATATTTTAGGGTAACTAAACCGATCGTTCATCCAGGGGTCTAAAACTATCTGTATGGGTTTGTCCTTAGGAGGTTATCTACTGTCTTTTTTTAGTCTCTTCACGATACACAATAGGAACACTATGGGAAAAGGATCTGTAAGAAAGCTTATTCTGGAAATTAATCGAAACTAATATCCGTAGAATGATAATGAGATATTATGAACAGAAAATTGTAAGGATGACCATTCAGTACCGCCCTGACTAGCTCGGGTCCTGTAATCCCCCAAATCAATTTAGAAAACTCCAATTATGAAAAAATCTTCAACAATTCAAAAGTTACGAAAATATTTTCAAAAAAAAAAAAAAAAAAAAAAAAAAAAAACATCGAAATTATTTCCAAAATATCTGAATATTCGAGATGCCCAGATTTGGAAGGACGCACACAACCGCCTGTTATTTGAGAGCTGCAAATCACTCCAGTTATTACTGCATTAAATTTTATTAAGATTTCTTTAACGGTTTAAAAACTACAGAATTATTTTCAAAAAAAAAATCGTTTAGGAACCCCTGTGTAATGGGACGATGACAAGGTGAATCAAGTTTTTCTAGAAAAAATATTCTTGCTGCCTAATGGATGACAAAACGTATGTTTTGACAGATTTTACACAACTTCCTGATCAAAAATTTTATGTTGCTGATGCTTGAGGGAAGGTTGAAGGAAAGTTTAGGTCCCAAAACAAGTCAAAATTTCCCAAAAAGTTCTTTGAATGGCAAGAAATATAAAGTTGCGGCAAAAGATGACAATCATTTGTTATAACAGACTCCATAAATATTGAAATTTACAACAAAGAATGTTTACAGATTAGACTGCTCCCATCCATAAGACTTCATAATGTGTCCTAACTTGCCATCCTGTCACTATGGTGAAACAGCTCGAAATTAAGGGCAATGGGGAGATATTGGGCTCTTGTTAAAGAGAAATTGAAGAGCATAAACATTTTTTGCAAAAGTGTGGTAGATTTTAAACGGAGATGGACTAAGTGTACAAGCAATATGATAGAAAGCATTATATAAACGTTAATGGAAGGGCTTTCCGAAAAAGGTTCGAAATTTCATCACCAGTGATTAAAACTTTCTTGGTAAATTGTAATAATAATTTCAATCAAATATAAAATAAAATTCTAACTTTATTGGTTTAATGTTTTGTTAATTTTTTTCGATCGCACTCCTTAATTTAGAAAGACGAGGATTCTATAAAATTAATTAATTTAGTTTTAATTTTATTCATAAATTCATTTATTTTTGTTAAAAATTAAAACTTTTTCAATAACAAATTATTTTAAATTCTTTTCAGGTGAGTTTTGACTCAATATTTCCCCTATAAAATTTGTGTAAGTTAAAACCCCCGCCCCCTAAAATACCAATTGACCAAAATCACTTGGTGGCAACACATGACTGCATTTAGTATTAACTTTTTTGCTCGATTTTCATTTTTTTTTTTTGATTTTCTGTATTTTTCAATATTTATTTTATTTATTTAATAAAAAAAGTTCATGATGCGACACTGGTCTCATCGTTTACGCGTTTAATTCATTCACAAATGGAATGTAAAGCAAAAAATATAAAACATAATAAAACACACAATAAATTTGTTTGATGATTATGTAGTTTACAACTACACATACACACACACACATACTCATTTATATACACATGGTTTCATTAATACATATATTTGGGTTTATTTTATATCTGAATACTTTTTTGCCGTTTGTAACGTATCGCATAATATACAACAAACAAATCATTGTCGCGGCCAAACGCCTTTTTTGAAATCGCCAAAATATGAATTATTTTTGCATTCGTCCGTTCGTACGTTGTCTTTGGCTTAACTAAACAAACTGAAATTAAGTATCTGTCAGATACATTTTTTATATTCACCTTTCTATTGCGAATTAAATTATAACACTCGGATATGTGAGTGGTTGTTTTTGGTGTCAGTTGTGACAGACACTCTCTCAAAAATGTTTGTTTGTACTCCCCAAGTGTCAGTTAAAACCACGAATAAAATTCAAAAAAAATGTAAATCATTTATTATTAACAAAAAAAAAAAACAAAATTAAATAAATTTCTCTCTTCTATAGTTAATGAACTCTCACTCACTTTGCGCATTACCAGTGAGCATATTTTGGTTTTTGGCATTCTTTCAATATTTCTTTCATTATTGTTTATTTTCAATATTAATAATATTCAAAAATTCCTAATGTTCGATTTCGTTTTTGTTTTGACATTTAGCATAAGTTTTGTTTTGTATATTCATTTTTGGTTAAGACAGCTGTTTTTTGTTGTTTTATTTCAAAATGTATCTTTGAGATACTTGTTTTTTACTTTAAATGGGGGTTGTTTTTTCTAGTTGGTATTGAATTATTTAATTCAAGTGTTGTTGTTTTTCTTTTTGTTTTTAATTCAAGAAAATTTTTATGAATGAAATAATTTATTTATTAATTCATTGTAAATTCATTGTATGAATCATTTGTAGAGGTAGTTTTAATATATATATTCTATTTTTAGATAATCATCAGTTTGAAAGACAATAAAAAATTGAATTAGTAATTTTGAAATTGTTTTAGTTCAATATGAATTAATTAATTTTCTTTTAATTATAAATTATAATTTTTTTTTAACATTTTTCACATGAAATTAATTTTTAAAAAGATTTATTTCATTTATTCAGTACAGATGCAATTATATTCTCTATTTTAGATCCGACAGTCCTAGTTCGGCTTTAGTTCAATTCTTGTTCAGGTTTTAGTTTAGTTCCAGTTCAATTCTAATTCAGCTCTATTTCAGTTCTAGTTCAATTCTAATTCAGCTCTAGTTCAGTTCTACTTCACTTCAAGTTCAATTCTAGTTCATTTCTAGTTCTAATTCAGTTCTAGTTCACTTCTAGTTCAAGTTCTAGTTTAGTTCTAGTTTAGTTCTAATTCAGTTCTAGTTCAATTCTAATTCAGCTCTAGTTTATTTCTAGTTTAGTTCTAGTTTAATTCTAGTTCAATTCTAGTCCAGTTCTAATTCAGTTCTAGTTCACTTCTTGTTCAAGTTCTAGTTCAGTTCTAGTTCACTTCTAATTCAGTTTTAGTTCACTTCTAGTTCAAGTTCTAGTTCACTTCTAATTCAGTTTTAGTTCACTTCTAGTTCAAGTTCTAGTTCAGTTCTAGTTCACTTCTAATTCAGTTTTAGTTCACTTCTAGTTCAGTTCTAGTTCAATTCTAATTCAGCTCTAGTTCCGTTCTCGTTCAGGTTTAGTTCAATTCTAGTTCAGTTCTAGTACAATTCTACTTCAGATCTCGTTCAGTTCTAGATCAATTCTAGTTCAGTTCTGGTTTATTTCTTTCTCAGTCCTAGTTCAGTTCTATTTCAGTTCCAATTCAGTTCCAATTCAGTTCCAATTCAGTTCCAATTCAGTTCCAATTCAGTTCTAATTCAGTTCTAATTCAGTTCTAGCTCAGTTTTAGTTTAGTTCTTGATCAGTTCTGGTTTGGTTCTTGATTCGCTTCTTGGTTCAGTTCAGTTAATTTTCTTTTTGATTCAGTTCTTGATCAGTTCTGGATGAGCTCTGGATTCAGTTCTTTATTCAATTCAAGGTTCAGTTCGGTTCTAGTTCATTTCTAGTTTAATTCATGATTCAGTTTTTAATTGAGTTCTACATAGAAATCTCAATTCATGATTCAGTTCTTTATTCAGTTCTAGACTGAGCTTAAGAAGTAGTTCTTGATTTCGTTCTAGATTCCGTAATTCAGTTCAGTTGTCAGCAATGCTCTACGGCTTTGACGTGGTCCTCCGATGTTCGGCATTATTCTGAGCAATGCATTTGATGCAACCTTTGCAAAAAGGCAACTGACGTACTGTTTAAAGGGAACTGCTTTAGAGTATCCGGACCATCTCATGGATACTGCGAACGTTGTTGATGGAATGGAACCCATAGCTAGGGAAATATCTAATATATTAAACGCGTTGAGAAGAGAATCCAGAAACCCTTAAAGTTTTTGAAACATCAAAAGAGAGAGAAGTTTAGAAAGTTGGCAAAGCAGAAGGGAACACTCCCACAGTGGTCGTTGACTATTTAGATTAATACCCACAATCAATACCTGGGTCAATCGACAACATGATGAGGTAAATAACAACCAAACCCAATTACTTACAAAGCATGGTTGGCTTTCAAGCTATTAATGTTACTTTCGTCTCGACATTTCCTCTCGGTATCCCGAATGCAACTCGGTAGACGAAATAGCGGAACATTTGGTATTCACATCCACACAATTTGCAGGGCACAGAATTGAAGTAGAATAATTAAGTGATAATTAAGTTTATCGATGATATAAATGGAAGATTATGTGATGCTAAAAAGCCCACAAATGATGTTGCTGCTCGAAGAAATACCAAACTGAAATTTTTCCTTTAAGTAGGTGGATTTGCCATATTTCATGACACTATAGAATTTAAGTAATATACGCCTTTTAATTAAACTTTTAAAAACAGTACCTAAAATCTCTATAACCTGTGCTGAAACATGTTCTCTATAGTCAGTATTATACACAAATCGAACCAGACGATTAAATCACAAATGTTGTTTACTAATTAGCTGTTCAGATGTCCCAGAAAAAATTTCAAGGCCCTATAGGAGTATTGGTAAGCACAGAGACAATGCAATTCTTTTCTTAACCTTAAATGGTAGAAAGGATCCAAGTATAGTTTTCTCAGTATAAAAGACAATTTTGCTGTTAATGTGAAAATGAAAATTTAATTTAACATCTAAGAATATGCCTAGCGATTTGTGATGAGTTACAAAAAAAAAAACAGCTTCATCCATTATACGTACGACAGGAAAAGGTTTTAAACTAATGTAATTATATTTGCACCATTCCATAACATGGATCAAGTCGCTGTTAACATTATTCTCAAAATGTGCAAGACCTAATTCTGTATCAACAGCCAAGAGCTGAATATCATCAGCATACATATAACATTGACAGAAATTAAGCTTCCCAAACAGATCATTTAAATATATAATAAATAAACGAGGTCCTAATATAGAGCCTTGAGGTACTCCTCTAAATGTTCTCAAGGTTGACGATCTACTTCCTCCTTGACTTCTATTTGTCAAAAAAGACCAAAGCAAAAGGCAAACAGAAAAGTCAAAATTGAAATTAGACTGAAGCTTTTGACATAAAATTTCGTGACTCAAAGAATCGAATGCTTTACTTAAATCCAAAATAATAAGCAAAGAACTGTGAGAATTGTCCATATTCACTCTAATATTTTCCGTCAGATCTAACAGCAATCCAGTTGTATTATTGTTTTTCCTAAATGATGATTGAAAAGGGATTAATTATTTTTCTATCAGAAACATAATCTTCAATTTGCTTTCTCAACAATACTTCCAAAACTTTGGAACTGGCATTCAGAATACTAATTGGCCTAAAATCTAAGCATGAACGGGGAGATTTAATTTAAGGAATGGGTACAATTTTACCAATTTTCCAACACTTAGGACAAAGTTGAATTGTGCTGAAATAAATGGATATATAATTTTGGATAAAAAATGTAATCGGTATGCTATCAGGTCCAACTGAATTGCTTCTAATAGAAGTTATAGCATCATGGGTGCAGTTCCTGAAATAACGTTTTTGATTCTTAATTAATTTGTAAATTTAATTCTTGATTCAGTTTTAACTTCAATTCTCGAATTATTTCATTCATTAAATATTTATACAATAAATTAATTTTATTAATAATTTACAAAAATAATAATAATAATCTAAGTAATATTAATATAATATTAATATTAATAATAATATTTTAAACAATTAATTTTTGTACCACATTTTTCGAAAAAGAATCTTAACAAATTTTTTTTATTATTCAAATCAACCGTTACAAATTTAAATCCGTAAAAACAATTTATTTTTGTTCCAAAAAAAAAAAATTATCAGTCCGTTGTTGTTGTTGCAGTAGTAATTAGTGATTGTTGCTTTTGGTCTTTTATGTTTCACGTGATTAATTTCCTATTGAAGCTACTTTGGCACTTTCCTTTTTAACATATTCATCATCGGCCAAGTATTGAACACCACCGATACGTTTACCCAAATCCATGTCATACTGATAGACACAAGGAACACTATTGGGGATATTTAATTTCATAATTGCCTCATCGGTTATAGCTGAGAAGACACAGGAGTGAAATTAATATTATTTTAAGGAAATATTAACTATCAAGATCTTACCTTCAATATGTTTCATTAGGGCTCTTACTACAGTTCCATGTGCCACAATTAACACCTTTTTACCTTTTAATACTTTTGGCATTATTTCCTCTTCCCATAGTGGAACTGTGCGCAGCATTAATGTCTTAAGAGATTCCGTATCGGGAAATTGTTCTTGGGGTATATCTTTGAATTTAGGATTATTGCGTATTTTATCGTAATAAGGATTATCGGGTGTTATCGGTGGGGGTAAGACATCGAATGAGCGACGCCAGATTTGTACCTTTAAAAAAAGGAAATGATAAAATTTTAAATAAAAATTTATTTTCAAAATTTATATAAAAATATAGGTTTTGAAAATTTTTATTTTGCAAGGGCCTTGCAAAATTGCAATTTAGATAAAAATTTAAATTGAATAGAAAATAATATCTTATATATACTAAAATGTTTTTGTAGCTTTTTTACTTTATTATTTTGTAAAATTTTTGATTTGCAAGGGTATTGCAAAAATAAAATTTTAGAAATTTTAAGGTTTTATGACTGAAAATTATACATAAAAAATTATAATTTTATTTTTTTGCATACTTTGAAATAAATTCAACATTTATATTTTGCAACAGTCTAGCAAAATTGCAATTTTAGAAAATTTAAAATTTTCTTTGGTAAAAAAATGAATTTAAATATTACATTAATAAACATATATTTTAATGATAACTGTTAAAAATTCCGAACTTGCAATGGTATTGCAAAATTGTACTTTTTTTTAAAATATCGAGTTTTTATGTCCAAAAATGTTAAATTGAAATAATTTTTAATAACGGAATATTTCATATTATTAATATTGAATTAAAATTTTGATTTTTCAAGAGCATTGCGAAATTGCAATTTTTAAAAAAAACTTTTTAAGTAAAATTAAGAAAATACATTTTAAGTAGCACTAACTAATATTATGATCTATCAACGATTTTTAGATTTTTTTATTTTTAATTTTGCAAGGGTCTTGCAAAATTGCAATTTCTGAATAATATAAAATTTTTATTAGAAAAAATATACATAAGTACAAAGATTTTTATGTAACGATATCAAAATTTATATTTTTGGAGTTTAAAAATCAATTAAAGTAAAATTTTGCAAGGGTGTTGCGAAATTGCATTTTTTATGAATTTAAAATATATTATTATTGCTATATTTTTTCTTTGCAAAAAAGGAAATAAATATAATTTTAAATGGATTAAGAAATTACTTTGCAATGATCTTGCAAAATTGCACTTTTTAGCTGTTTTTTATGTGTTTTTTATTTAAAGAACAGAAGAAAAATCAAAGTAATTTTATGTTTTTAAAACCAGTAAAAATCATTTGAAAATTCCTACTTTGTAAGGGTGTTGCAAACATGCATCTTACAAAAAAACTAAAATCTGGTATAAGTAGAAAGAAAAATGAATATTTTATCATAATTGACGACTGTATGTGTCTTTATGACACCAAAAATTAGAAATAAAATAAAACTGTTGGTAATATAAATAAAATTTCTAACTTTTTGCAAGGGTATTGCATAATTGCATTTCTGGAAACTAAGATTTCTATGAATTTCTATATCCAAAAAGTGAAATAAAAATTATTTTTATTAACACTAAGCATTCTTATTAAAATAAAATAAGCAATTCAACTTTGCAAGGGTCTAGTAAAATTGCATATTTTTAAAGTTATAATTTTTAAGGTATTTTATAATAAAAAATTTAAATAAAAATTATTATTTGTAAAATGTCTGCAATAATTTTTGGATTAAAATTAATTTTTCTATTTCGCAAGGGTCTTGCAAAATTGAATTGTTTGCAATTTAAAAATAAGTATGAGTTTTATCACCTTAATTTAGAAATAAATACAATTTTATATGAAATATCTGCAGAATTTTTTTAATTTCATATTGCAATCCTATTTTACAAGGGTATTGCGAAATTGCATTTTTGGACTTTTAGGATTTTTTTGAATTTCTATATCCAAAAGGGGGAATAACGAAATCTTTTATTAAATGTTAACTTTTTTAAAAAGTGAAATTACAATTCTACTTTGCAAGGATCTTGCAAAATTGCATTTTTTAAACTCAAACATTACTATGAGTATTTTAAGCAGAACTATAAAAATTATATATCAAATTTCTGCAGAATTTTCTCAAATTAAGATTACAATCCTATTTTTTAGGGTCTTGCAAAATTGCGTTTTTCGAAAATGCATGAATTTATGCAACAAAAAAGGTAATTTACAATTATTTTATATTGAAATGCTACAACGCATTTTAAATAAAAATATATATTCTTAATTTGCAAAGGTCTTGCGAAAATGATTTTTTGGAAAATAAAAAAAAAATAATTTGTTTGCTGTAAAATTTTTAAAATTGAGAATGCAATTTTATTTTGCAAGGGTCTTGCAAAAATGTAATTTTTGAAATTTTAAATTTTATAGTCAAAAATGAGAAATAAAAATGATTTTTAATTAATCTCTGTAGAATTTTAAAACATTGAGATTTATTTTACAAGGGAATTGCAAAAATGCATTTTTTTAAAGTTAAAAATTTTTTTATAAATTTTATATCCAAGAGAAATAAATTTTTTTCTATCAAATTGAATTTAAGTTTGCAGTCGTATTTCGCAAGGGTCTTGCAAAAATGCAGTTATTGAAATATAAAATTTTTATAATCAAATAAATTTTTGAACAAAAATTCTATGGCTGCATTTTGCACCTTGTGTTCTTATAATTGGAACCATTACTCACCTTTTCTTCTCCATATTTATTGGCCACTTGTCGTTTATTGAAACCCGTTAAATTGCCATAATGACGCTCATTTAAACGCCAATCATATATGACGGGAACATTTTCATAGCTCATTTCACTCACAATCACCTTGACCGTTTGGTGGGCACGTTGCAACAGGGAAGTGTAAATAAAATCAAATTTCATATTATTTAAACGTAGACCAGCTACCGCAATCTTAGAGGCATCTTCAAGACCTTTCAAAAAGCAAAATAAACAAACATTTATTTCACGCACTCACGTGATGCATTTTAATTTCTCATACCTTTTTCCGTTAATGGGGCATCATGCCAACCGCAAAATAAATTCAATTTATTAAATTCACTCTCACCGTGACGTAAAATTACAACTTGATTAAGTGGCATTTTTGTATTTCAGAAAATGTTACTCTCAGGTGGTTGGTTGCGTTTAGAATGCGTTCTGTTGCCACCTCCGACTTTTGCTGATAGAGATTTTTATAATTTTTGTGTTGTTCTTGCTGTTTTGGTAACCACTCGAAAACTAAGATGTTGAGAAGAAAAGAACGTTATTTTTAAATCTGAATTTGGTAGCAGAAAAATAAAACAACAAAAGAAAACTTTCTAAACAAAAAAAGTCAAAATCAAATAGAATAAAATAAAAATAAAAAAAAAATACTAAAATTAATACTCAAACTGACAAAAACAAAAAGAAACAAAACAAAAAAAAAGAATTTTATTTCAAATTGCAATTGCAAATTAAATTTTATTGTTGTTGCTCCTGCTGTTGCTGTTGCTGTTCTTGTTGTTGTCAATTCAAGATGAAAATCTAAAAGAACAATAGATACCAAACGAATAAAATGTAGTTATAAGATACAGATACCAACTGACTGATAATTTCTTTTGTTGATTTTCAAATCGTTTTACTTTGTGGTGATTAGTTCAATTCCTATTTGCATCGCATTGCAATTGTCTAAATGCAATGATATGCCATAATCCCAGTTCCGCGGTATTAGATTCTTTGTTTGTTAACCGACAACTGTGGCATCAGTTTGAAATCAAAAGGCATAAAATTCAAATGTTTATTTCGCATCTCTAACATTTGTTAAAAGTATCTTAATATCTACATAAAAGTATCTACAGTATTTTGTTGCTGTTTGCTTTTCTTAATTTTATTACACGTTTTTTTATCTAATTTGCTTTTGCACTTGTTAATAACAATAAAAAAAATGTCTCTTGCATTTCTTCTTAATTGATCTGTCAGTATATTGTGTTGAATGCAATTTAGTTGTTCAATGGTTTTGTCATTTAATTTAGGAACATTTATGAGTTATTTTTAGAATCACTCGCTCATTTAAATTTAGTTCAGTTCCAGTTCAGTTCTAGTAAAGTTCTAGTTCAATACTAGTTCAGTTCTAGTTCAGTTCTTGATCAGTTCTTGATCAGTTCTTGATCGGTTCTTGATCAGTTCTAGTTCAGTTCTAATTCACTTTTAGTTGACTTCTAGTTCAGTTCCTAGTTCAGTTCTAGATCAGTTCTAGTTCAGTTCTAGTTCAGTTCTAGTTCAGTTCTATTTCAGTTCTAGTTAAGTTCTACTCTCAGTTCCATTCACTTTTAGTTGACTTCCTAGTTCAGTTCTAGTTCAGTTCACAGATCAGTCTTAGTTCAGTTCTAGAATCAGTTCTAGTTCAGTTCTAGTTCAGTTCTACTTCAGTTCCTAGTTAAGTCTACTTCAGTTCTAATTCACTTTAGTTGACTCCTAGTTCAGTTCTAGTCAGTTCAAACAGTTATTCAGTTCTATTCAAGTTCTATTTCAGTTCTAGTTAAGTTTCTACTTCAGTTCTAAATTCACTTTTAGTTGACTTCTAGTTTTTTCAGTTCTAGTTCGTTCAAAGATCAGTCTTATGTTCAGTTCTAGATCAGTTTCTAGTTTCAGGTCTAGTTCAGTTCTATTCAGTTCTAGTTAAGTTCTACTTCAGTTCTAATTCACTTTTAGTTGACTTCTAGTTTTAAGTTCTAAGTTCAGTTCAAAGATCAGTCTTAAGTTCAAGTTCTAGATCAGTTCTAGTTCAGTTCTAGTTTCAGTTCTATTTCAGTTTCTAGTTCAGTTCTAGTTCAGTTCTAATTCACTTTGGTTTGACTTCTAGTTCAGTTCTAGTTCAGTTCAGTTCCAGTTCAGTTCTAGTTCAGTTCTATTTTAGTTCTAGTTCAGTTCTAGTTCCGTTCTAGTTCAGTTCTAATTCACTTTTAGCTGACTTCTAGTTCAGTTATAGTTCAGTTAAGATCAGTCCTAGTTCAGTTCTAGATCAGTTCTAGTTCAGTTCTAGTAAAGTTTTAATTTTGTTCTAGTTCAGTTCTAGTTTAGTTTCAGTTCAGTTCTGGTACAGTTCTAGTTCAGTTCTAATTCTGCTCTCAGTAGATATCTAATCAGATCTCTCAAGTAAACAATTCTATCTTCTATAGCGTTCGTTTAAAGTCGTTGTTACCTCGAATTCATATAAACATTTATGCGTTTAAATTATTCATTTTCTTTCAATCAGCATACGCATCTTGTAGCATCCACACACGCTCCCATTCAATCATATTTAAATGATTTAAATTAATTTCTGATGCACTGATTTTTTTATTATTTTCCTCTTTTGCATTTTCTATTTAAACAGTGACGTCATTGTTGTAGGTGACAAATTATTGTTGTAGTGGGTGTTTCAATTATAATCACCTTCTCCTCCTCTTTCCCCTTCCTTTGCTTTAAAACAATTTAGTTTTTTCTTTTAATAACATTTGGAAAAAATATTTCTTTGTTCGAAAATACAAATGATTTAAATCTGTAATATAAAAATGATTTATAATTAAAAGATGTTTTCTCACTTAAAACTTGATAATTTCAATTGCGGCAAAATATGTGTTTATGTAATTTAACCCGCAGTGAAGTTGATAAAGTGTTAAGATGTTTTTGTTTTTTTATCTAAATTTTTTGTAGTTTTATTTTTATTATGAATGAGTGAGAATTATTAGGAAATTTCAGATTAAATGAATCCACAAAATCTCTGTAATCATAAAATGAAAAGAATTTATTATTTCCGTTATTATTATCAGATGACGAGCAGAAATTAAAGATAATTCCTGCCCCAAACTAAAATCATTTTGAACTTGGGTAATTTAGAGATTTTATTTCAGCTAAATACACTTAGTGGTCGTAAGAATAAGATACCTGACATTTCTTGATCACCTCCAGTTCGGCTATAGTTTAGTTTTAGTTTTAATTCTAGTTTTGGTATATTTCTAATCTAGTTTAGTTCTAATTCAGCTCTAGTGCAGCTTTAGTCGCGGTTTTAGTTTCAGTTCGTGTTTCAGTTCTAATTCAAGTTCGGTTCTACTTGAATTCTTGTTCAGTTCTAGTTCAGTTTTTGTTTAGTTCTTGTTCAGTTCTAGTTCAGTTCTAATTCAGTTCTATTTTAGTTCTACTTTAATTCTACTTTAGTTTTAGTTTAGTTCTAGTTTAGTTCTAATTGAGTTCTAGTTCAGTTCAGATCTAAATTCAGTTTTTGTTTAGTTCTAATTCAGTTCTAATTCAGTTCTAATTCAGTTCTAATTCAGTTCTAGTTCAGTTCTAGTTCAGCTCTATTTCAGTTCCAGTTCAGTTCTAATTCAGTTCTAGTTCAGTTCAGCTCTAGTTCAGTTCAGCTCTAGTTCAGTTCTATTTCAGTTCTAAATTAATAATATTTACAGTTTTTTTTTTTGATCCTCAGAATAAAGTTTATATAGACAAGTATCCTTTTCGAATTGCAATGATTTTTTAAGTTTCCTCTAATTTAATTTCCTTATTTTCTTTTTTCAAGCCCTACAGCTGGACACATTTAAAAATGTTCCCCAGTTCTTTAAAATTTTATGGTTGTTATTAAGAAAATATATTCAATTAATGTTGGCTAAATCAAATTATAATTATTTTCCAAGCGAATAAACTAATAGCCAACAAATAAAGGTTACATACAAGGTCACTGAGCAGCAAAGAATCGTACGCACAAACATACATGTGGGTACATGAAAAGTAAGCAGGGAACGTTGCAGAATGTGTTTCTGTTCACAACAAACATTTTGGGATAGAAAAATAATTATAAAAATACGAAGAGAAAAAAATAATAATAAAATTATAATTATAGACATTAACTATTATTACTATTATTTATTAACCAAATAATTTAATAACAAACTGCTTAATGACCATAAAAATAGAATTAATAAAACGAAAATAAATTAATTAAATAATAATTAATTATTGCTCCCACTTTAATAAGGCAAAAAAATAGTAAAAAAAATTACAGCAACAAACTTAAAAAAATATCTCTCATTCTCTTAGTTCACATCAGAAGAGCAGCTTTTTCACAAAAATCAAACATATAAACTTTTTTAAAAAATTAAAAAACGACCCTCCACAACATAAATATTATTATGACGTTTTAATATTTTTAATACATCATTAACTTAAAATAATTCTCATACTTATAAAATATTACACACTCACACACACACACACAAACTAAAACATTTACAATTACGCACAAATACTGAATTAAATACGTTACATTTTATTTAGATATTGACAAAGAATTTCCATAACAATTTCCGCTTAAATTTCTTAAGATTTTTCATTAGTTTTTCTTTTCCTCTTTTTCTTCACAATTTCTTTTTTCTTTTACTTATGTTTTGCACTTGATTTTGTACTGTTTTAATTTATAATTTTTATTAAAAATGAGGTAGATTTTTTGGTTTATTAAATTTTTATATAAATTTCTGTAGCGTTTTTAATTCTTCTTCTAGTTAACGTCTTTTTATTTATAACTTTATTTATTATTGCGCTATTTGTTTTTGTTTATTTGTGCTGGCGTTGTTGGTGTTTGGTGTTATTGTTGTTTGCAATTGTAAAAACAAAAAAATAACAGTGTTTGTCTATTGACTAATTGTGTGTGCGAGTGTGCTTGTGTGTCTGTTAGACAAACGTCAGATTATTCCCAATCGATATGACGACTGACAGCTGTTGTTTGTGCAAATATTAAATTAAAGTGTTGGAAAGTGTTTAAATATGAAATGAAAGAAAACAGTGGAAATTAAATAAATATGGGAAGATTTCAGGAAAATTAACTTGAAATAATAAAAAGGAAAATTTTATGAGAAATTAATACTAAGAAACTGAACTGGAACTGATGTAGAACTTAACTGGTACTGAATTAGACCTTAAATAGAATTGAATTAGTACTGATTTGGAACAGAACTAGAAATATATTAGAACGGAACTAGAACTGTTATAGAACTGAACTAGAACCGAACTGGAACTGAATTAGCATTAAACTAGAACTGAACTGAAACTGATTTAGAACTTAACTGGCATTGAATTAGACCTGAACTAGAATTGAATTAGTACTGATTTGGAACAGAACTAGAAATATATTAGAACGGAACTAGAACTGATATAGAACTGATCTAAAACTGAACTAGAACTGAACTAAAACTGTACTAGAACTGAACTAGAACTGAACTAGAAATAAACTAGAACTGATTTAAAACTTAAGTGGAACTAAAGTAGTAATGAATTAGAACTAAACTAGAACTAGAACTGAACTAGAACTGAACTAAAACTGAACTAGAACTGATTTAAAACTTAACTGGAACTGAACTAGAAACGAAGAAGAAATGAGCTAGAACTGAACTAGAACTGAACCAGAACTGAACTAGAACTAAACTAGAATTGAACTAGAATTGTACTTGAATTGAACTAGAACTGAACTAGAACCGAACTGGAACTGAACTAGAACTGAATAAGAATTGAACTAGAACTAAACATGTTCTGAACGAAAACGAATCCGAACTAGAACGGAACTACAACCGAACTAGAACTGAATTAGAACTACAATAGAACAGAAATAAAACTAAACTAAAGCGAAACATGTAGTGAATTAAAATTTCCGTAGAAGGATATTTAACATTTTATATTCCTTATAAAAAAGAACTTTATCAAGGTAAACAATTTTCTACAATTTCATTAGAAGACAAATAATTTTATATTTTTCTCTATTTAAATTATTTTAAAAATAAAAAAAAAAAAAACATTTCAATACAAATTCAAGACAATTCCTTTTAGGTACACAATTTACAAAAGTTAGGTACATTCCTAAAACAATTCCTTTCGAAGTAAATCAGTTCATCTCCTATTTAAGACAACTCGAACTTAGAGGTGTATTAATTTAATAAACCCTTTTGTTTTAAATTCAAAATGGAATCGGCTATAACCTTGGCAGATGACTTCAAATAGCCGCCACTTAAAAGCATAACAATGGGTATGCGGCGGGAGCGGCAAGTGGAAAAAACAAATTCATCACGTTCGATAACACCCTAAGGAATAGAAAAGTATTTAATTTTATTTGACTTATTTATAAAAAAAGTTACCTCTGGAGTTATGGATAAATAGCCCAAAGGATCTCCTTCCAAAATATCAGTGCCAGCATTATAAACCACTAATTGAGGTTGAAATTCCTCTAGGGAATAATTTAAGCCCCTGAAATTTTAAGTTTATCAATAAACTTTGATCGTCATTATAATTACAAGTTTAATTACTTTCTAAGTTTCCTTAAATATTCGGTATTAGCAGTTCTCGGCTTTAATTCTACAGCATAACGTATGGCCAATTTAGCTTCATGATCTTTGGGGTAAATACGAAAATTATACATATCCATTATGTAAACAAAATTATTATTCATAAAATCCCTTTCATGACCATTTCCCTGATGGGCATCTAAATCGACAATCATGATTTGTTCAATATAACGTTCCTCCGTAAAGATGCGTTGTATTAATAAAGTTATATCGGCATAAGGACAAAATCCTCCACCTTTATAGGAACAACAATGATGAAAACCTCCTCCTAAGTTAATGGACCAACCATATTGTAAAGCCAATTTCCCGGCCATTATAGAACCGGCAGTTTGAAAACGCATAGGTTTTAAATAGCCTCTTTGGACACAACAATTGGGCACAAACATCAAGATTGGAATCTCGGCTATTTTCGCCACATTAAAACTCCATTTTAAACTATTAAGATATTTTTGCTTGTGGACGTTTAACAAATCATCTTGAGAGATTTCTTCAGGTTCATAGAATTTACCCTTCAAAACTTGAGTCTCTAAAAGAATCTTCAAAGGCATTTTATAAAAAAATGTAAAGAGAATTATTGTAATGAAGTTACCTTGGCTATATTTTTGCCCTTTTGTGCATCGAATGGATGTAATTTTTCCAATTTCGCAAAATGCACACCATATTGTTTACTATAAACAATGGGCATTTGTTTACATCCTCTGGCTTCCGTTTCCGTTGTTTCTGCTTTATTTTTTAACTCTTCACGTTTAATCCACACCACTTCAGGCTTTTCTTTTTCGCTGTGCACCTTTTCTGTGAATTTTTGCATTATTTCCATCTTTTGTATTATTTTGAAATAATTTTTCTTTGATTGATTTCATTTTTCTCGGAAAAAACTTTTTTGAGGATTAAGAATGCAAAATAAAAATGTAAACAAAAAAATCAGAGTTGTGCATTCATTTTAGTGTTGTAAAGTGAAAAGAATTGCAGTCCATCTAACAAAGAAAAGTGTTGGATAGTTGAGCTACTTCTAGAATATTATTTGTGTACTATTCGATATTGCGCCAATGCTGTAATCATGAAACGCGCCACGAGAGTAACTCCATAAGGAGACGTTCTTTCATCTAATGGAATTTAGCACTGCAGGCTTTGTTTATGAAGATGAATCGATAAGTAGATAGGGCTCTGAGCCATAACATATCCTGATGAAGTAATTGTAGCGATGTCAGGTTAACATCTGAAAACGCTATCCCCACTTAGCACTCTAATAGATTGTAAAGTATGGCCTATGAGAAATCATCTATTCAGAAGAGAGCTGGTATTATTGACTTGAAAAATACTTTCGATTTCAAAACACTTGCTAGAATGCCCAAGGCTATCTTTCCTATCTTCACCTACAGCAAATCTATATGTGCTCCAGAAATTCTATTTTTAACAGGCTTAATCGTTTGAACAGAAAATTCGCTCTTCGAACCAAAATCGGCAAAGGAATGCAGCTTGTACGGTTGGCCGAATATCTTGGGAGCGATAAGTAAATTCCTAAACATACTGATTATTAGTTTCCCTTCCTCTGCTGTACAAGGAATTTCACTACATGGGAGAAACATGGTCTCTACCTATCTCTTCTCCACTGGTCCGAAGTGGGGATAAAGTCGATAGAGATGTTCTCATTTAGGAGTTTAATATTAAAATGCCGTTCGCCCTGAATCACATTTGAAACTCATATGAATGTAATGAGATGCCAAAACATTCGAATATTACACTAATATGGGATATAATAGTAATCGGGGCAATATAAAGGCCGATACCCTTGCGTAAACGCAAACATACTTCACTGATGAAGACAACGACCAAATTGTCGGTATAAAGAAAGAGCATAAGGTTACAGCGCAGCACTTTTTAGCTTGAACGGCATTGGGACTCCATGGGCAAATTATATAGAGGCAAATAGGGGTAACTATAATATTTAATTTTTTGGGCGAGTGCTAAATCCTCTAGCCTATCCTGAAATTGTCGTCAGCTGGAGTCGAGGGCGTCTCCAAAGTGACTCCACCTTATCCTCGCACATCTTACATATACCTGACGTCCTTCAATCCCATTTCATCGCCATCGCCTCTATACTACAATCAAGAATCATATGATCTCGTTAGGCAAACTATGTCGGTGGACAAAAGTAACTGCACTGAGCCATTCTCAAGACATTGTCCATCAAGCGAGGCTTGATCCATTCACGATTATCTGATATTTCGTTACCGATCATCTGTCTTCATAGCTTATCTGTATACTTCCAAACCAAAGCTCTGAATTTACATAGTGACTCCTATTTAGGTGAAATTTTATTGAAATCGGACTTGCTGTTAGGAAGTTGCAGATTTACTGTACACCCATAAAAAAGTACCGCTCTTACTACCGAAGTGTAAATCCACTTCACAAACTTTTGCTTAAGTCCTCAGCTCTTAACAATACAGTTTCTGCATAAGTAGAAGGCGTTGAGACCCTATTTAAATCTCCCTGTATATTCCTTTTCAAGGATATCCATTGAAGATGGCGCTATCGGCCAACTTCAGTTTCAGCCCTGCCAAAAAGGTAAGTCTACAACCTTCAATCTTATACCTTCTGATAAAAAAGATCAACTTCGACTTCGATGGATTTATTGTCCCAATATTGGACAATAGAAAATATTGACAAAATTAAGGAAGCAATGACTTTTAAAAGATCAATATTTATAAGTCAAAATCAATCAATTCAAATCGTATTGATGACATTTTTAATCTTTTTGGATTCTTTTTATAAACAAAATGTTATTAAAATATTTTAACAAAAATTTTTTAAATTTAGTATTTAAACAAATTGTTTAAATATGTACAGTTACTGTCAAAATAATTTCACCACACACATATCATTCTCTAAGAACGACATAAATTTGGTTATAATTCCAATAAATTTTATTATAAAGACAATATATAAATTTGGGGCCTATCAAAATTTTATATTTTCTCTTATACTTGGAAAAACCAATTAACAGTACAAATAACTGTTATAGCATTTTGTGTAAAAGAGTGTGTAGTTATTTATGTAATTTATAATTAACACAGTTTTCAAGAAGCGTGATATTAGAATTTAAATAATCGGATGGTCTGCACACAGAACCTTTGAAATTTTGTCATGGTTCTGATGAATATATATGCGCCAAAATAATAAATAATCAAATAAAATGATTAGAAATAAAAACTACAAATTAAATGCAGGGATTGGAAAAACTGTGGCGACACCTTTAACGGTTCACTGTATATAACGTCAATTAAAGAACGCCTCATTTACCAATTAAATCTGTCAATATGTATTGAAATTATATCTAGAATGCTTAGGGAATATTATTGAAAACCCATAGACTATGTAAAGTCCCCCTCTTAATTGATCCCCATATTTCAAATAGATTAGAATTTGCTTAAACTTACTTTTACTTAGATTAGCATATTGAAAAATGGCGTATTACTCTGTGGATATATGAATTGAAATTTTTTGTTTGGTGCAAAGGGTTTGAGATCTTTTATAAGGAGGCTCCCAACCAAGCATCCAAAAAATTTCAACAAAAACTATTTAACATGGCGATTCTAGTGCTGTGGCTTAGAAGTGCTTTTCTTACTATGCTATTGGACCTATTTAGCGTATTTTGGATGCGTTAGAATATATGCCGTCGTATGCATCTGAAAACAACTGAAACATACCAACAAAATAGCTAAACAATTGTTTCAGAATAATTGAGTTAATGAAATGATCCGCTCAGTCTTCCGATCTAAATCCAATCGATCAATTGTGGACAGACATAAAAAGGTGCCGGTAATTAAGACGACCATTAATAATGATTATAGGACCACTATAGAGCAGGCATGGGACTCTATTATCCTGGAAAGTTGCGGAACATCGCCTTTCCATTGAATTTACTAAATTCGTTAAAATAACACTAAAAAATTAAACAACAAATGTTTATGCCCTACACCACCATAGATGGTTGGGGTATAACGGAAAGGAAAAAATTGTGCTAACACCACTTCTGAGTCAATTTAACAATGTCCATCCTTCTGCACGTCTGCCTGACTGTCCATGTTAACCTTGTAAACAAAATTCATGTGTTCTTGGTGCTGATGGGTCCATTATTTTACCGAGCCTCCATACAAATGTTCCTCCCGGAATGGGAAAGGCCATAATATAAAGGTCATAAATATAAAACGTTTTCAATGAAATGTGGCACAAATTAGTCTTTTGATACACTAAAACATTATGCCAGATTATAAGAGAATCGGTCCATTATTTTAAATAGTCAAATGTCACCTGGAAGGGCTTAAATCTCAAATATATGTTGTCATTGGTCAAATCAAAACAAATATAAACAAAATCGATGTGCGAAATTTTACGAGATTCAATACATAATTTCTTTAAGCTCTCATGTAAGGCCCACAAACAAATTCTTTTAGAACGCAATAATTCCACATGGATCAGTATAATGTACTGTACTCTTAAGCATAAAATACCTTTATATGAGGGTGGTTCCATAATATTTGGTAGCTACCACTTATGATTAACAATGGTGTAGTGTATAAAGTAGTCGGGTTTGACCAACTATAACTTTTTATTTTGTTTAATTTATTTTTGATTTAATTAAATCACAAACAAAAATTTTTAATTTAACTGGACTTTATGACTTATTTAAGAAGATGTAACTATGTGGTGCTATTATTTTGACAGCAGCTGTATGTTTAAAAAAAATAAAAAAAGTTGAAACGTGCTTAAATGTCATTTTAATTAAAACACCTGAGATTTCAGATTACGTATCTTTTTTATTATTATTTGGCTTTTCTAAATTATTGTTACAGTTTTATTATTTATTATTTTTTATTATTTTTTTATATAAAAAATTTAAATATTTATTAAATACATACACAGTTCTATTCAGTTATAAATATTAAATCCTTGATCTTAACATTTATTTAGTGTCATTTATTGTTATCGTTTTGAATAAATAATTAATGGATTTTTTTTCTTCATTAAAATTATAAACTTTTTTAGCTTTTAGTTTTATTCAACAATTTGTTGTTATACCCTACACCATCGAAAATGGTTGGGGTATTATGGGTTTGTGCTGATGTTTGTAACATACAGAAAAAGTGGTGTTACATCCACTTTTAATTATATCATTCGATTCAGAATGATTTTCTGAATCGATTTAACGATGTCCATCCGGCTGTCTGTCTTTGTAAACGTTGTGATGAAATTTGGTACTTATTATTATTATTATTATTATTTTGGCCTAAGGATTAGGCATATTGAAATTGGCCATTTTCGGTTCAATAGTTCAGGTACCTCCCATACAAGTGTTCTTCGCGGAATGGGGTTTAAAGGCCATTTAAGTCTTAAATATAAACGAAATGTGAAACAGGTAATATTTTAAAACGGTGTGTCAAAATATGCGAGTGTGGGTCCATTACTTCTCATAGGTCCCATACAAATCCCCCTCCAAAAATCACTTTTAAAGGCAAAAATCTCACATATACATTGATATTTTATAATAATTTGTCAAATTGAGACAAATATAAACAAAAATAGATGTGACAAATAATACGAGGGTCTGTTCATAATTTCATGTAGCCCCCATATAAGACGCCCCAGAAAAAATCATTTCATTTAACATAAATCTTAGTGTAACAACAATGTACTCACACACTTGAGAATAAACCAGAAAATCAAATTATACGAGGGTTGTTCATTAATTTTTTTGTAGCTACCAGTTTTAAACGAACATGTGGTGTAGGGTATTAGAAAGTCGGGCTGGACCGACTATACATTTTTTACTTGTTTTTTTATGTGAAGTATTTTAGGCGTGAATTGTTTATAAATTAAGTATTTAAAATACTTTTTTTTATATATAAAAGAATTATAAAGTTTTAATATGCAAAATATTTAAAAAATAAATGTGTATTAATTTTTTATATTATTTTTATTTATTTATTTATTCCTGCTATTTAATTAATATTAAATGCTGTTCTACAATATTTTGTATTTTCAATTATTTAGAAAATCTAATATTTTTTTTTTGCAGTTTAAAATTAATAAATAAGAAATAATAATTCATAAATTTCTTATAATAATTTTATTTAATTATATACAAGTTATTAAATTCAATTCAGAAAAAAATATACAGTCACAACCATAAGTATGGATACAAAATGAAAATTCAAATTTTTATATCCACCACTACAAGTGGTGAAACTTTCGTGTGCAACACTAAGAATGAAGCCATCTCACATCTCATACTATTTATATATACTTTGCAACATTTTGTCGTTAGATTAGGTCATCAGGCTGTCAAGGAGATTGAAGCTCACTTGAATCCTGAAGGTCTCTTAGTTTTAAAATTGTGTCATTAATTGTTAATAGAATAAAAATTTTCGAAAAATAAGTCGGATAAAATGTGAATAAAAATTTCGCCGAGATCGGTCGAAAAGTAATATTTTTAATTTTTGTAACTAAATATCTCTTCAACTATAAGAGATAATCTACCCATATTACATTAGCAGAATCCACTCATATAAAAATTGGTTAAGAAAAAAAGAATCTGAATCGTTGTAAGTATTTTTTGACCAAATTGACCAACTTTGTGTCCCTGTGGACCGACCCTCGTTAGGTCTACAAAGTCCAAGCTCAAAACATAAATTTGCATACACATCTACTATCACATAGTGATAGTAGAAGTGTATGCATTTCATTGTCGTAACCGTTCGACAGTTACAAATTTGTTTCTATTTCATTTTTCATTTGAAACACTGTGCGAAATGAGGACTGAAAGAAGTTATTAAAATTTATACAAGCTTTTAACAAATTTTTCATCTGGTGTTACACTGTGTATAAAATTTTTTATCTCTCAATAAAATACTTCAATTAAAATATGTTTTTTATCTGAATTTTCATTAAGTGTCCATACTTATGTAAGTGACTGTATGTTTGCAATTAATTATGTGTTATAAGTCATTATTAAATTAATTAGAAATTTTTGTTGTTGTTTTTTAAATAGTTTTTTTTTTAATTAAATGGTTAACTAACTATAATACAATAATAACAAAATATATTTTCATTTAAATTCATCCATTTTAATAATTTGTAAAATCTAGTTGAAGAAAAATAATGTCTTTTTTTAAAGTTTGTTTTACAAATGTTATGTTTTTCTTTTTAAATAATTTAAAAAACTGTTCAAACAAACTGGAAAATAACATTCAATTGAATCCAATTATATGTTATAACCTCATTCCGTATGAAACAATGAGAAGGGATCATTTGTTTGTATATTCGTCTGTGCATCTGTTTGTTCGTCTGCCTGTTGTTGGCACGCTCACATCGACAATAATTGACAGAACTCAATGAAATTTGGCCTAAGTATTTGTTATAGTCCTGAGAAGTCTATTGTGTATAATAAAAGATATAGACCGATATCTGAGATAACCTCTTAATTCATATATTAAGTTATGTGTACTACCATTCCAAAACTGATCAAAATCGATTCAGTAGAAAGAGAAGTTTAAGCCAAAAATATAACTAATTTTATGACACGTGTATACGTTTGTGAAAGTATGTATGTACGAAGCATAACGTATTTACTTCAAACGAATTTGTGGTGTAGGGTATTGAGAGTATTCGTCATAGCCGAAAACAGCATTACTTGTTTCTATTTTAAATGTCTTTCCAAATTTTGTTTGAACAGTTTTCAATTTAATACAATTATTTTTTTATTATTATTAATTATTTTTAATAATTATATTTATTTTTTAATTTATAAAAAAGATTATATAAATAAAAAATTTAAAAATATCAAATAGGATGGATTGTATGTGAGTGTATGTGTGTGTGTTTTTTTTTTAACGTAATGTGAATTTTAAAGTGAATTTAAAATCTTATCAATTGTCATGGAAATGGAAAATTATTTAAAACACAAAGTTAAAAATTACATTTTTTCAATATTAAAATAACTCCTTTTCTATCATATAAAACCAATTTTTGGAGATTTTATTTTTTTGGCAAATTTTCTTCCAATTCTCCTGTTAACTTTGTGTATTTAAAAAAAAAAGTTATTCGCTTAAATTAAAAGAAAAATATAAATCGAATATTTTAAAAAATTTAAAAAAAATTATAACCTCAATTTTCAATTATTTTTTCCTTAAATTTTTTGCTATAAAATTAAAAATTTTATTTTAGCTTTTTAGTAGTTGTTGTAGTGCAGTGTATATATTGTGTAGTTGTTGTTTCTTTAGGCATTAACAAGCCGTAGGTGGGGTTAACCTAAAAAAAATTATCAAAAAAACATATTTTAAAATATAATAAAGAAAGAAAAATTATAATAAAAAAATATGTAAAATTCTAAAATTTTAATATTTTTAAGGTTTTAACTAAACAGTTTGTTATCACTACAATTTAAAAATAATAATAAATGGGATGAGTGTTTATAATTGAGTTAATAGAGGGCAGTGTTCTTTAATGTTAATATTCCAAAATATATACGATTCTTCATTTTAATTAAATTTTGCGATAAAAATAATTATTTCATAGACAATTTTTTATAAATAAAATCCATACAAAAAAAAAAAAACATTTGAACTTTTTCTAATTTCAAATAAGAATCATTTGATATCGAAAAATATTTTATTTTAATTTTAAAAAATTTTAAAGTTTTTAAACATTTGTATATAGAAAATATAATTTTTGCTTTATATATAATTTACATAAAATTTTTTATTAAAAGTTTTATTTTTTGTAAAAATATCTGAAATTTTAGAATGTTTTCAGAGAAAATTCGAAATGTTTTAAGGAAAATTTAGATCGACTTTTATTTTTCAGCATTTTGATTTTATTGGAAGAATTTTTATCATTTTTTATGTTTTTTATAGAAATTTTTTAAATTAATTTTTGAAAACATTTTACGATTTTTTATTAAGAGAAAATTGTGGACACAAATTTACAATTTTATTATTTTAGAAAATAATTTTAATTCCTTTTGTTAGAGGATTCAAAACAGGAGAATTTCTTTAAAGAAATATATATCAAAGTTAATTTTCAAAGATACATAAAAATTCTATTTTATAATCAAAAATTTTATTTTTTGATTTTCAAATAAAATCTTTTTTGTCAAAAAAGAAATCGAATGCTGAAATTTTAAATTTTTATTCGAGAATTAATGTAATTTTTTATAGCATCAAATTGTTTTATAATATTTTTTATGGCTTAGATTTTTATTGAGAAACACAAATTAACATTTTCAAATTACCAATTATTTTAGAAAATAAGTTTAATTCCTTTTGTTATAGAGGGATTCAAAACAGTGAGAATTTCTTTAAGAAATAATATATTTTTTTCCAAGTTAACAAATTTAACATAAAATTCTATTTTATAATTCAATTTCAATATATAAATTTTTTTTTTTTTTTTTGAATTTCAATAAATCTTTTTTGTCAAAAAAGGAATCGAATGCTGGAAATAATCAACTTTTAAAATTTCAAAATTTCTATTCGAGAATTAATGACATTAAAATTTTAAATCAAACTGTTTGAAACTCAAAATCAATTTATTTAACTCTTAAGCAAACGGCAAATGGTATCAAAATTTCTAGATCTATTTCTCAAACAACTGTTTTTTGGATCAAATTTATATTCTTTCTATGGAATAAGGGTGAAGTAAAGCATCTTTGGTTCAAATTCAGGCAAAAATTGACAAGGTGACTTGTTTTTGCAAAATTTTACTCTGCCTTAGTTAACCTGATATATATGATATAGTTTTAATTATACATCCCATATATAGCATCCTTTTACCAAATTTAAATCGAGAGGACGTTTCATCTTCACATATTAGATGAAAGTTTCTTAAGAACATTTTTATTACCAAGATAAGACCGATCCTCTTAAGATCAAGGATCCAACATATTTATTATCATTAAGCTGTATTTATTTAAAAAAACATCACTGGTCCTGGCCTGGCCCTAGAAGTTTGTATATGAATGCATGTATGTAACGTAACGTTTTATTGTATGTAACGTAACAGCGGTGCTCATTTTCATGAAATTTCCACAGAATGATCCTAACATACCCGACAGTAACATTGGCTATAAAAAATTCCGATAGCACCAGGAGGAGGGGTACCGACATACAAAAACAAATATTGGTTATCGAATATCTTGAAGAACAGCAAGAGTTCTTAAATTTGGTCCCAACAACTTTCTCCAGGAACTGTTTTACTTGAAAAAACTTAGAACAGATTGAACCAGTGAGGAGGGGTACCCCCTTTATAAAGAAAATATTGATTTTCGAATATCTTAAGAACTTTAACAGTGAGAGTTTTTAAAGTTGGTCCCAACTTCTTCATCAATGAACTTCGAATATGTGAGACATAATCACTGAAAAATATAGGACTTATAGGATTAGCAGCGCCCTAAAATTTGTTTTCGCAAAACAAAGTTTTCCGGGTCTGTTAGTGTTGAAAAAAGGGCTGCTTTCATTTATAAGACTTTATGTGTCCACCTTTTATTGGCTTGATTTGGCATCCTGTCACTATGAGAAGTGACAAGGGCTTCTGAGTTGTACAAGAACAATAATGAGGTACAAATACCACAAAAGAGACAATTTAAGAGATTTTTGAAATTGAAAAGCACAAAAAGGTGTCCAAATGTGTGGTAGATTTTTAACAGAGATGGACTATCTGTTCGAAGAAAGAGACAGAAAGCGCTACAAAGACGTTAATCGAAGATTCCCGAAAAGAGGTTCAAAATGTCATCACTATTGATTAAAACAATAAAATGTTTCATTGTAAATTGTAATAGTATTTTCATCAAATATAAAAAAATGTATGTTTTGTTATTTCGTTTTTAACATATATGTATGTTAAGAATTTTTGCATTGCACTCTTTAGTAAAAAAAAATAATTTCGTGAAAAAAAGTAAAATTTGTATAAAACAAAGATTTTCAAATAAAGTTAAGATATATTTTTTATAAAATATTTTCCCAGAATATTTTTCTATATAAAATATTGAAAATTTAAAACCTTAAAAAAATCAATAATTTGGAAATCTTTTTAAAAAAAAAAAACAAAAAATGAATTTTCATAAATTTAAAACATTTATGAAGACAAATTTAACTTAAAACAAATAATAATAAATTACAATAGATCAAATAATTCTTACGCATCAGTACTAGCATTCGGTCCAGGATCTTCGAATAAAACCTCTGATTTTGAACTGATAATATAAACCAAACAAAATGAAATAACTAACACCACAATACCAATTGTTAATGTAAGTATTTCATGGATCCTTGAAGGACGTAAAAATAAACGAGAACTTAAAGAACTCCAAGTGGATTCAGACCAGGTGGAGTATTCACCCGAAGACCAATTGTAATCTAAAAAGGCAACAAGGAAATGCAAAACTTATTAAAAAACGTCTGAAATTAAATTAAATTAAACTTTGACTCACTTTCAATTTCAAAAGCTGGACTTAAAGCTAAAGAATAGTTTTGTGTGGTTAAACCACATTCTCCCTGTTTATTATAGCCAGCAAACCAATATCGTGGTAAATAGGTGCAATTGTCTTTGGAAACATTTGCTAGCTTTTGTGATAACAAATAACCCATAATGCGATAAGTCCAAATGGTGGCCTCCTGGGTATCACGATTAACACTTATATAGCTAAAAAGTTAAAAGGAAACAGAAGTTAGATTAACTACTATATTATTATCCGTTATCTGAGTAATACTTACCGATTTGGTGCTATTAATGGCAATTTTTTAAAACTATTCGGTTTAGAGGCCGCAAAGAATAATGGACAATTTTGTGATTTAGTAAAACAATATAGAATTTCATCGATCAACACTGGACTAGGAAATTGATCATCGACATACTCTTTACCCGTTAAAGTTTCATATAAAGCCATCGCTATAATGGCCGATACATTACGTATTTTTATTTGTATATCATCTGTCTTAAAATATTTCAAAGCATCCTCCCGACCCATTAATTTTGTATAATCCAATGAAGTGTTAGTATAATTATATCGCAAATTGACCGCATCATCATAGACCGAATGATAGAAACGGTTAGTGGGTGGAGCATTTAATATAGCAGCAGGAAATGAGAGATTTTTTCTTAAGAATGATTGGGCCGATGTTGGTGGCATTTGATAGCCTATGGAACTTTCAAAATTTATATTGAAATCGTATTTCGGTGTTGTAGCATAATGTTGTAATTTGCGTAAAATCGTTTTAGCATAAGGAAATTCACTGATTGTATGCAATTTGATACTGGACATTTCATCGAAAGTACCCAAATCCAAAACAAATTCTATATTATCAAATGTAATTGGTGTTGTCTGTGTGGAGGGTGTGGGAAAATCTTTATTCTCCAGATCATAAACAAATCTTTGCGAGCCAATGTAATCATAAGATTCGCCATTGAATATTACAAAAAGTAAATTAAGATTTGAATCTTTTAAAAGTCTTTTATCCGGTAACAAGCGAGAAAGTGTATGGGCTACGCTTACGAGCACAGTGTAACCTGTTAATGAGTCTTTAGCGCCAACACCTGAAAATGGAATTTTGATTATAAAATTATTTCTAAAAGAGAAAATTGTTTAAATAAATATATTTATATAGAAAAAATCTTAAATCCAAAATCCGAAAATTTCAAATGGAATTTTCTATATAAAAAAATATCAAAATGGATTTTTTTCTTGGAAAAAAATTTTTGAAGTGGACTTTTTTCATAAAAAAATGTAGAATCGATTTTTTGGTTTGTAAAACCAAAACAATTCAAAATGGAAATTGTAAAACAAATTTCGAAATAATTTTTTTTTTTTTTTTTATAGAAAAATTTCGAAATAAAATTTTTTTATAGAAAAATTTCAAATTAAAATTTTTTATAGAAAAATTTCGAAATAAAATTTTTTTGATAGAAAAATTTCGAAATAAAATTTTTTTTTGATAAAAAAATTTCGAAATAAAATTTTTTTGATAGAAAAATTTCGAAATAAAATTTTTTTTGATAAAAAAATTTCGAAATACAATTTTTTTATAGAAAAATTTCGAAATACATTTTTTTAAAGAAAAATTTCGAAATAATTGTTTTATATAAAAATTTCGAAATAAATTTTTTTATAGAAAAATTTCGAAATGAAATTTTTTTATAGAAAAATTTCGAAATGAAATTTTTTTATAGAAAAATTTCGAAATGAAATTTTTTTATAGAAAAATTTCGAAATGAAATTTTTTTATAGAAAAATTTCGAAATGAAATTTTTTATAGAAAAATTTCGAAATGAAATTTTTTTATAGAAAAATTTCGAAATAACATTTTTTTATAGAAAAATTTCGAAATAACATTTTTTTATAGAAAAATTTCGAAATAACATTTTTTTATAGAAAAATTTCGAAATAACATTTTTTTATAGAAAAATTTCGAAATAACATTTTTTTATAGAAAAATTTCGAAATAACATTTTTTTATAGAAAAATTTCGAAATAAAATTTTTTTATAGAAAAATTTCGAAATGAAATTTTTTTATAGAAAAATTTCGAAATGAAATTTTTTTATAGAAAAATTTCGAAATGAAATTTTTTTATAAAAAAATTTCGAAATGAAATTTTTTTATAGAAAAATTTCGAAATGAAATTTTTTTAAAGAAAAATTTCGAAATGAAATTTTTTTAAAGAAACATTTCGAAATGAAATTTTTTTAAAGAAACATTTCGAAATGAAATTTTTTTAAAGAAACATTTCGAAATGAAATTTTTTTATAGAAAAATTTCGAAATGAAATTTTTTTATAGAAAAATTTCGAAATAAAATTTTTTTATAGAAAAATTTCGAAATGAAATTTTTTTTATAAAAAAATTTCGAAATGAAATTTTTTTATAGAAAAATTTCGAAATGAAATTTTTTTTTATAGAAAAATTTCGAAATGAAATTTTTTTTATAGAACAATTTCGAAATGAAATTTTTTATAGAAAATTGTCGAAATTAAATTTTTTTATAGAAAAATTTTGAAATGGATTTTTTTAATAGAAAAATTTCGAAATGGAATTTTTTTAATAGAAAAATTTCGAAATGGAATTTTTTTAATAGAAAAATTTTGAAATGGAATTTTTTTAGTAGAAAAATTTCGAAATGGAATTTTTTAATAGAAAAATTTCGAAATGTACTTTTTTATAAAAAATTTCGAAATTAAATTCTTTTTAAAGAAAAATTTCGAAATGAATTTTATATAAAAAATTCCAAAATGAATTTTATTACAGAAAATTTTCAAAATGAAATTTTTTATAGAAACATTTCGAAACAAAATTTTTTATAGAAAATTGTCGCAATGAAAAATTTGGAAATGGATTTTTTTTAGAAAAAATTTGAAATGGAATTTTTTTATAGAAACATTTCGAAAAGATTTTTTTTTTGCAAAAAAATTCAAAATGAAAAATGTTCGAAAGTTTCGGAATATACATTTTCAGTGGAAGTTTTCAAATAAGAATTTTCTATGGGAAAAAATCGGAATAATAATTTTCAATAGAAAAATTTTCGGAATAACAATTTAACGGAAAAATTTACGGAATACAAATTTTCAATAGAAACTTTTAATGGGAAATATTTCGGAATAAACAGAATATTAGGAATAAATAAATCATATGGAAATAAAGATTTCGAATATAAATTTTTATAAAGAAAAATTTTCAGAATAAAAATATTTATAAAGAAAATTTTTCGAAATAATAATTACAAATATAAATTTATATATAAAAATTTCGAATGTAAATTTTTGTATAAAAAAATGGTAAAGGAATTTTTATATAGAAAAGTTTTGAGAAATAAATTTTATATAGATTTTTTTGAAATACAGTTTTAATTTAGAAAAAATTTCGGATTTAAAAAATTTTATATACAAAATTTTTCTGAACAAAAATTTGAAATACAAAATTCGAACAAAAATGTTTATATAGAAAAAACGAATTGGAAAAGTTAAAGATTGAAAAGTTAGTCAGATACAAATATTTTCAAACAAACAAACAAGAATTTTGTACAGAAAATTTTAAGAAAAAATTTTTGGTATAAACAGAATCTGATATCAAGTTTTAATAAAAATTCATCAAAATTTATTTTTAAAATTCATTTATTTGAAAATTAATTAAATATTTAAAAATACGTTAAATTAAGTTTAATACTTATAAAATACTGGGGGACTAGATAATGTTTCGCTATTTAATTCATACATATAAATTGAGCCATTTGGTTAATATCTGATATATAAATCATATTTTTTGAGCTTTAAAATCGTTTGAAGGCACTTTATATTGCACATAAGGCCACCAATTTAATAAATATAATTAATAATAATCGGATTGAAATTGCTTTGTTGTATTGCTTTTGTTAAAATTTAAATTCACTCTTGTTTCATGCGTTTAATTGGAGGCTCCGGATGGGTCACATCAGCTGCTATTAACTCCAACTGATAGTCTAATTCAAAATCAACATCTTTTTGTAAACGATCACAAATTACTGCTATTGCGGTTTTCTCTTGAGCTTCAGCTATTTTATGTTCTACCAAATAGAACATGTATTCATCGTATAATAAACGTATTAAATGAAAACTACCAAAACTGGAGGCCGATCGTAAAGTTAAATCTCTAATAACCATGGAACTGTAGAAACTCCATTTGAGTAGAAATTGGCGAGCAGCTTTGGGATAACAGGATTTGCCACGATATTCTTGAAGAGCTGAATCCACTACCAATTGCAACCAGGAGGCCCATTGTTCCAAAGAACTTTGCTGTTGTAGGGCAGCTTTAAAATCATTTTCTAAACGTTGAACCATGGCAGGATCACATTGACACACCCAAGCGGCTTGTTCTTGTACATTATGGAAATCTACACGATTTAAATCCGTTAACATTTGAGTAATTTGAGCACTATTTTGTAAAACAGCACGAGCAGCCTGAGCCAAATGATTGAGCGAAGTGTAACGTCGTAAAGTTTGACAGAAAGCTGAAACAGCTGATGTTTTTATTTGAACCATTTGGTCTGGTATGCCCAACATGGCTTCACATAACCAGGATTCCAAATTTTTGGCAAAACTTCTAATGGCTTGCGTGAGAGCATTTGGAATGGATCTTAAAACATCGGGTATAATTACATCTACCATATTCTGAAAGAACTGATAATCAATATTGCGTACAAACTTCTGCACCGATGAGGAAAGACACAGTAATTGTAACTTGGAACGCGACAAATTGTGTAGGGAGTCATGATGATCGGTAGACCAAAATTCACGCCATAAATATTCGATGGTATTGAATTCCAAATTAACAATGGCATCTAAGAATTTTTCACAATGTTCTTGATATTTTAAGCGAAACAATTCCAAATCTTGACTGGTAATATCTGGCGGATATGTATGATCTAATTCTAAGAGAGGAAAGGAGGGTAATGCTCCAGTACCATCACCCAAATATTGAGCACAAGCAGCATAAGATTCTGGTTTGAAAATTAATTTTTTGGAGGTTTTATTATTGTTGTTATTATTGTGATGGCTGGATCCCGATGTAGAAGCTTGATTGGAATTGTTATTAGAAGAATGATGAATTGTTACCGAAGAGGGGTTTTGTTGGGAGGAAGAAGTTTTTGTGGGCGATGAGGAAGAAGAATTTTCGTCCTGACTTTGTTGTTGTTGTTTGAGCAAAGAATCAGGTTTAATACGTATGCCATAATAGTGATATTTGGAATTACCACGAGTACCCAGGCGACGAGTACGTAAACCAGAGAATACGGAACGTATTAATTTGCCAAAACTGGCAGCATTTACCGGTTCTATTTGGCTTTCATTGCAATGTTGTATATAATGATTATAGAGTGTAGAACGCGGCAAACTTACTCCGTCTGCGGTTTCATAATTCTGGGATAACCATTTAATGGTAGCCGAGGCAATTTTATTAGAACCACCCATATGATTCAAGTCGGTTTCCATGGAATTATCATCCATCTCTTGTTCATTGGCCGAACTAATACATTGTGTTCCTGCTAAAGTATTATTGGAGGAATTCGGAGTTTGTGGAGAACTTTGTAAATCCTCTGAGGAAGTATTAATTAACATGCCCTCTTCGACAGGCACCAGATAAGGCATTAAAGAGCCGGTATTATGGGCTGTATTACCCGTTAGTTGTGTGGCCTCGGTAGAGAAATTTCCTGTAGTTGTGGTATAAAAAGTGGATTGATTTGTTTGATATTCTTGCACTGGACAAAAGGGATATGAAATTTGAGTTTGTGTGGCATTGGTAGCCTGATACAATTGTTCAGCATCTACATATTGTACTTGATAATTTTGACCGGCATCTTGAGTGGAAACAGTGACGGTAATGAATTGGGGACAACCCTCATCTTGATCACCATGATGAACTAAATCTACAACACCTTCTTTAATGGCAGCCAGAGTATCCATTGTGGCTTGAGCCTCATTGCTGGAATTATCATTATTATCCATGGGTACTACCACATTTATAACAGCCACTTCTTCTGGCTGCTGATGTTGTTGCTGTTGCTGCTGTGGATGGTGTTGATGCAATTGTTGTTGCAAATGGGCTGAATGTGATTGTTGCTGAAGCTGCTGTTGCTGCTGCTGGTCAGCGCTAGTTAATTTAACATGCGTTGTCATAACATCCTGTAGAGATTCTGTTGTTATATACTGATATTCTTCTTGTTGTGCACTATGGCATTGTGTAGAAGACGAGGGGTCCCTAGTTACCACGATTGCCGCTGAATCGGTTGTAGTATTAACGACACATGGCAAAACCGTTGACTCGGTTGTTATAGTATCCGTAGCTGAGGACACAACACTCAACGTAGGAGAATTTATTATTCCGGCTGCTGCTGCTGTTGCTGTTGTGGTCGATGTTAAGACAAAATTTCTAGGCGCTGCCAATCTAGTGGTCATCTTGCTACATCTACTCTAAACTCCAGACTCTTTAATTCCGTTTTAGCCAAGAAAATTCTATGAATTTCGTTTTTGACAAATTGAAATTGGAAAAAATGACGTTATTCTTACGTGGTTTAAGGTTCGTTTACAAATAATTTTAAGGATTTTTCCAAAGGATGTCTATAGTATATAGTTTCAGTGTTGTTTTCCTGGCGTTGGCTAGGTAACCAACAACAACAATTAACAAATACATTATATTATAAGAAAAAATAGTATAGAAAATAATAATAAAAAAAAACTTATATATAAATAAGAATAACAATTGCCTATAATAATATCATACTCCTAATTTCGGTGGTTGTTTATTACGCTTGGTTGACTATTCGAACATTTGTTAATCGTCGTTTTATTTAAATAGTGACGACGATGAAAATGCACTTGTCTCAAATACAAAATATCCTTTTAATAGGGAAATGAACATGTGTATAAGAGTGAGTGTATGTGTGTGTGTATGTGTGTTTTTTGGGTAACAAATAGTAGGTGTAGTTGTTTCACCTGTGAGTGAGTATATTTTGTCAGCGTGTGCATGAGTGTGTAGTAATTTTTTTTTTTTTATTTTATTATACCAAAAAAAATATATAATTTTGTATTTATTTATGTTTAATATTATTACAAACTCTTACAAACAGTTGTTTATAGTTACATACATGTGTATGTTTGTTTGTATATTCCTTGAGTTCATTTATCATTTTCATTTGATTATCCTTTGAATATTGCGTGTTGCAGTTGGCGATTTTTTTCCGGAATTTCTTGTTTATTGTTTGGTGGTTGATTATTTCGTTCTGTTAACGGTTTTTTTTCTGTTTGAAAATAAATAAATTTTCACCTTTTCAGGTTTTAGTTTTATTTCATGAAAACTGTCTATCATTGTGGTATGGAATGGGACATTCAAATAAAACTTTTTCAAAAACTATTGTTATTTCCGGCAAAAGACACCTTCTGCTGAATTGATATTCAAAATTTTTGTTTAGTGTTTTGTTTGGAAAAGGGGTTGTTGCAAAGTAGCAGGTAGTATAAGAAGGAGATAATTTTATCTATGGTTGGGGATGATATTTAAATGGAATATATTTAGATCAGATTTTTTGTTATCTTAGAATCCAGTTATTTATTTCTTTTTCTGAAAAAAACTGGCATTTCTAGATGACAGTAATTGAATAATGCAGCATAATTTATATTATGCTGCATTATTCAATGCAGAACAGCTCGAGTAACCTCAGATAAATAATTTGAACGAATCCAATGACAAAAGAATGATAAATCTTGAGTTTTTGTTTTAGAAAATTTTAATCGAATATTCGCTATAAAGCGTCAGGTTTGTTAAATGGTTATCTCACCAGTGAATTCGACAACAACAACACTTTAAAAGAGGTAAATGTAAATTTTAGGCATCATAGTCACTGGTATCCAAATTCACATCCTCATCTCATGTCACTGCAATCAAGCAAAAATTTTAGGAATAACATGTTTAGATGAGGATACAGATAAAGAAAACCTTATTAGCTTTACTTTCAAAACGTTTGGCCGATCAGTAATAAATTATGCTGCTCCAGTGTGGACTCCTCCGCAAAGTGATGCACAATGGAGAATGATTCAAAGTTGGCAAAATGCAGACTAATTTTCTCAAAGATCTTACCGGTTAAGGAACACCATGAATTGCTTTGTAACCAGTTCCTTCTTGAATATTATCGAAGGCATCATATCCCGAAACAAGAATAGAAAATATCTTTTAATGTGAGAAATGTGTGAAAATCCTTTTGTTCTGGAATAACTGGAACGACATTCATAGAGACGCCTCAAATCCACGGTTTCAACTAACTTATGAATATCGTACTTAGAGGCCGCGCACTTCCCATCGCTGACATTTAACAGAATCTGCCGAGGTCTACAAGAGTAATTGTAGCACAACTTTGGTCGGAATGGAGCCATAGACTCATTGTCTACTGGTCTCATATTGAAGTGCCAATCTTAACATGCGTTCAGCATGTAACCAAAGATCACATGATACATTACATTTGTTTAACAGCCAAAACAATCCAACCACTTTTAATACAGAAGATTTATGAATTCATCCTATAGAAGTTGCACAATTTCTTGATATGGTCTTAAACAAGGAGCTGAATCACTAATCAATTAACGGTTTTTTCAACAACAGCAAACATTAACAGCATTTTATATTTTTGTAAAAATGTTACTTTAATGTTAAATATTGTATGGATCGTAAAACATCCGGTTCAAATCAAAATTTTCCATAGATAAGGAAAGATACAGTACATAGAACTGAAAGGTTATTGATGAAGAATTGTTATGTCCTAAATGAAGAATAGTTATATTTTCCTAAAACGATTTAAAAAAACTGAATTAATGGCAAATCGTAAGAGTTTTTTTGGGCAGCTTTTATCCATTCTCTTTGGATTTTATTAACTGTACGATTTCATAGTTTTTATTATCTTATCTTCTAAGGTGAATATTGCTAACTCAAATGATGTAGGAAATTTTCCGTCAACAAACCACAAATTTGTACAGGATTAAATTTTTAATTTGACGTTTAACTTTTCTCCTTCTTTTCAACAAATCAAATTTTATTAAAATTCACTGTTTTTGATTTAAAAAACTTATTTTTTTAATTTTTTGTTCTTTGTTGAGTTTTTAAATAAATTTTTTTGACAAAACGCAATTTTTAATTTTTCAAAAATATTTCTTTAGATTTTTTTTTAAATTTAATAAAAAATAACAGGTAAACAGTGTAAAATTAGAACGATTCTATTTTTTGTTTTTTTTTTTGTTGTATAATTTGTTAATACGCGAAATATTGCAATACAAACATTTTCTTAAGATTTATGCAATTTAAAGTTATTTTTAAAAGTGAAGCTACAGTCACAGTGAGAATTAATCATTTTATAAATTTGCATATTGATTAGAACTAATGAAAATTTTCTTTGAGCTTGAAACCCCATTCCAAAAGAACATAGGAAAAGTAGCTATCTGAAATTACATAGATCACCAGTTTGCCAGACGACAGACGGATGCTTATACTTAAAGTAATTCTAAGTTGATCGATATAATTTAGGATTTTACGCAAAACTTTCTTTTTCGTTTAATTTCTTTTTTAAAAAAATTTATTCCAATTTCCTTTTCAAGGAAACTTTCTTACTTCATATCAAATTATCATTAAAATTAATTCTTATCAAATTTTTAATTTAAGTTTCTTATCCGACCTACATTTTCTCCAGTAAAACAGTTCCTTACGAAAGTTATCGGAACCAAATTTGAGAACTTTCACTGTAACAGTTCTTGAGATAATTCTGTATGTTACTTTCGGATACTTTGGTATCGTTCTGTGGCCCAGCCGTTTTAGACATTTATTTTTTTTTTTTTGTGGAAAATTTTTGTTAAATTCAAATTTTATTGATAAATTTTATTAAATTTTAAATTTTGATCGTAATGAAAATTTTCACTTCATTCGACTTTCTTGTAAATTTTATTCTGAAAATTTTTAAACATACAATTTCAATCTAAAACAACAAGTAAGAATGTTATAGTCAGTCAAGCTCGTTATAATACCACTAGTGATACAAAATGTAGGTTACAGTTTTAAAGATATCTTTATACGAAGATGACTATTGAATTGGTGCTTAAAGATGCAATATTTCACTTAGCCCCCATATAAATATGTTCTTTTTGAAATGCTTATAAACGTCCAAAATACCAAACGATTTTTTTGTCACAAATACGATCCACTTCCAAATATAACATATGCTCCATAATTGCTTCTAGCTCCAACATAATCCCTTCTTAGAACAAAACTCATTAAAAACGAATAAATTTAACATAAATTTTAGTGTCTCAATAATGTACTGCACACTAAAGTTAAATTAGAAAATCAAATTTAAGAGGGATCGTTCATTAATTTTTCGCAACTGCCATTTAACCTACATTGTGGTGTAGGTCAAGCAGCCAGACAGACGGAAGGATATCGTTAATCAACCCAGAAAGTAATGATACCTAAAAGAATTGATTTTCTTACATGCAAAAAATATTCTTTTTTATTTTTATAAAACGCTTTTAAAACTCAAATCAATGTCTAAACTCATATTGAAGCTTAAATTGAAGCTTAAAAGCATTCTGACCCGATATGATATGCACAGAAAAAAACTATATATTGATCTGTAACGTTTACAATTTTATATGCATATCGATTTTTCATTGCATAAAATTATAATTTTTTATAAAAATACTCAAAACTTAAAAATCATTATTTTATTTCACTTACCATAAACACCTTCAAACAATCCCGTTGTATCCATACGCGTAGTAACCAATATAAATTTCTCTTTAATATTCACTTTTCCCACTTCATTTTCATTCACTATGGGTCGTGGAAATAGAGTAGCATAAATATTTTTACCCTCCAATGGATCACAATAACGTGTTTGTGCCAAATTATTGATGAAATTTGTTCGCCTCCAACAAACTTCCGAACTAACGGCAGCACTCATAAAACTTTTTATTTCCACCGAACACAAACTGCGTAAATGTTGTGTTTCATAATCAAAGTTATTGAATTTATTAAAACAATCGAGTAATTTTGAAACGGTTTCATTATTGGGAATGATAATAATGGGAAACGGAAAATCTTCATGTAAAAGACCAGAACCCCAAGGATTCCAAGAATCTTCAGGTCTTTTTGCCGAACAGGTGGCTGTCTCTTGAGAATTTGGCAATAAAATGCCACTATATTGATTGGGACATTTTAGTTCATGTGAAAATCCAACATTATCATTATTAAAATTATCAAACATGTTTAAAACTAGAACAGCGGAAATATTACGACCTCCCTCATGTTTTAAACGCAACATATGTTCACGATTAAAATAATCAGAATCTAGGATAGCAGCATAGGGAGGAGCTGGTGGGGAATTCAAAAGAAATTCTAATTGTTGAGTATCGTTTACATAATGTAGAGCTCCTACAGAACCAGATTCAGCAGCTAAAAATAGAAATTGAAAATTATTGTAATAAAATAGCAGTTAATGAGGTACAGTGGTCCAAAACAATTTATTGAAATAATTTGGTAACATTTGAAAATATGGAAAATAGCTAAATTTGACTAGAGGAAGTGAAATAATTATTGATGGATTTTTAGAACAAGCTGTTTTATCAAGAAGTCAGTCACAAAAATCTGTGAGACTGGAAAATCATGTAGCATTTTTTAAATGATATCTTTAAATCAGAATACCAAGTATGATTTAAGAGGGCAATATTGGCAGAATAATATTTGTTTATCTCCTATTTGCAATATAATTGAATATGACGTATTGGTTGTGGTTCATTTTTAATTCCCGCTTTGAAATGTGTATCCGAAGGTATCAAATTCACTTGAGGTTCGCCCCTTCCCGGGAGTCAGTCCAAGCTGTCTTCACTAGTCCCAGGTCACTGCAGTAAAAATTTCTCTGCTCCGAATGTTAATTTTATGAATGAGAATATCTCCTTCAACTTTGTTACCTTTTTAACAATCAACAGTGTAGATGCTTAGTACAGTTTCCTGTAGGACAGAGGACTGCACTCTAAAGCATAATACGAGGGTCCTTTTAGAACCATCAGTGTAAATGCTTAGAACACAAGCCGGTAACACCTATGTGATGTATGAATGTCCTATGCAGGAGGGGCATACCGTTTATTCTATACGTCCAGTTCCCGTGACATTCAGCCATCCATCCTTTCAGCCAAATAGATGTGATAATAGTTTTTTTACACCGAAAACTTATATTTTTTAAAATTTTGAAACTTTGAAAGAGCCAGGCCAGACAAAGGCCTGTACACCTCAATTCTAGCAAAATTTGTCTATATATATTTTAAACGGTTTAAAAGTTACGGAATTATTTCCAAATAAATCGCTTTGGAACTACTGTATGAATGGTAAAAAAAAACTTACAAGAACAGCCTGTTTGGTGGGTGCCATTTAAACGTCTAAAACAGGTGCCACCAAAAAAAGATTCATAGATCTTTTCATGTAAACGTTTGCTGGTTACTATAAATAAATTTAAAATAAATTATTTATATTATTAAGTTAAAATAAATATAAACAAAACAAAAAATGCTTGCAATTGACACCAGACGAGTGAGTCACCGGCAAAGCTTGCAATCATAATAAACTAAAGTCACTTGTTCAATAACGCTTAAGATAAGGAAGTCGTTTTGTACAAAAGAAATATATATTAAAATATATATTTCTCTTGTTTCTTGAGATTTAGATCCGGATTACAAATTCCTTAACACCCACCTTCATTGGTCTTTGTTTGCAACAAAATGTAAATGATTAAACACCAATTTACAACCTTGTTTAATTGTAGCTCCATAGCTACGTGAGTGTGTGTGTGTGTAAGTTTGTTTAACTTAATTAACTAATTTAAATTAATATTTTTTGTTTTTAGTTTAATTTAATTGTTAATTTATTGTTTTTATATTTTTTTTTTGCAAAATCAACTAAAAAATATACAACAAACAACAACAACGAATGTAAAGATAATATGCTTCTTCTTATTCCACAACAAGTTGTCAAAAGTTTATTTTTCTTCACAGATGTTTACTCACAACAGAGTTGTATTTTTTAAGGAATCGTTGCAAAAAGTGTAGTGACATTTGTCAAGTGAGTTAAAAAATGGAGGGAAAATAGAAAAAAATTGTTAAAATTTTGCGCCAGTTGGAAGTTATTTTTAAGTTTTGGTATGTATTTTATTTAATTAATTAGTTTAAAAGTTAAAATCGGTTTTAAAATATCATTAAAGTGATATTGAGATAGAAATCTATAAATAATTGTGTAAAATGATACTTTCGGAGTGAAAAAATAAGAGTTAAAAGAAAATTCTGTTAAACGTTTTATTTTGCGAAGTCATTTGTTAAGGTTATTTTTAACAATTGCAAATTACTTTTTTATCATGTTTTAATTCAGTTATTAAATCATTGTGGTCTAAGTGTTAAAATAACTAGGAATTTATTGCAAAATAATAAAATTAATAATATTAGAGAATCGTTGTAGTAATTTATCGTATATTACGCAGTTGGTGTCTCAAAAATTGTTCAGGGCAAATTTTAAAAAATACTACAAATAACACAATACATTTTGGAGTAACTTGCTTTCAGGTCACAAGTTTAAAAAGGTAAAAATTGTCTCTTAATTCCACATAATTAGTTTGCAACATGATTATTTCTATAGAGGTTTTTCTCTGAAACAGTTTCGTTGTTGTTGAAATTTCTTCCCTGGAGAAAAAACTTCCGGTTGATAAAACTCTTACTGAGTTGACAGTCGGATCATTGCAGAATGGAGATCCAATTGTCATGGAAAATAAATTTTTGTTTCATTATCACTCTATAAGTTACACCGGTCATTCCGAAGCAAACTTGAAATTGTCTAGGGAGTTACAGCTTGCAAATTGTTCAAGCGAAGTCTTTAAGTTTCTTTCAGTTCGTTTGCAAAGGATAAGGACTAAACTTAAAGTTCTAAGTAGTGAGAATGAAAAATTCTTAACATACTTATATGTCAATAAACTTTTTATAGGACAAAGTTGAATTTTGTTGAAAATATTTAATAATTTTATTACGCACTTTTTTCAGTTCACTCATTTTAATCAGTTTAACAATATATTCCTTTGTTTAATATTAAACATAATAAATTACATGTTTTACAAAAGTAACTTGATAAAAGAAATCAAGAATTTTTTGATGTGATTCCTAAGGTGGTCGTTTGTGCAGATTTATGTAACGGCAGAAAAAAATGTTGCTACACTACGTTTAACAAATCGTTTGACTCAGAATCACTTTCTGAGTCGGTTTAATGATTTTCATTCGTCCAACTAACTGCCTAGTTGTTCATATAAATAAATATGAAAAAATGGAGGTCGCAATTTTAATATAACTTGAACAATTATTAATGATGGTAACATTACTTGAACTAGCTCCCGCACAATTTTTCCCGTAATGGGGATTTAAACTCATAATAGTTTTAACTATAAATCAATTTTAAGGAAATTTGACACAAATAACAAATAAATTATAAATGTTATTATCATAACGTACTCTTCAGCATAATACGAGGGTCATTTATAAATTTGAAATAAATTTCATGATGTATATGAATTTGTGATTTAATTAGAGTATTTAAAAAAATCCGTATAAAACTTGTTTAAAAATTTTCTTTTTTATTAAAGTTGTAACATCCGTCGGGTAGAAAATACTTCTTGGCTGATTATCTCAAATATTTAGTTATATATATTAATTCCAAGATGATTTTTTGAACTTTAAACAAAAAGTTAATATTTTCTGCTTTAAAAATAAAAAAAGGTTGATAAGGGCTAATTCCAAAGCTTATACAAAAAGAAACAAATTTTGTAAAATGAAAATTATTTTGTTTCTAACAAAAGCCAACTGTTTAACTAAGAAAAAGCTAAAATTCTAAGAAATTATACTTTTCGAATAGTCGATTTCTGTATAAAGTTGATACTATAGATTCTCAACCAAAATCGAAATCCGTTCTCCAATAACTAATACAAATAGGAAGCACCGCATAAAATTTCGATTTGTAATTTCCTCTAAACCCACTTCCATAAATCACCTATAATATCTCAAATAATTTTGAACAATCATAATACATCAGCCTATATTTTGCCATGATCAATCTACAAATCATAACACTAAATTTTATATGGATTGGTCGATTATTATCATGTCTGAGTCTTGATGTTGGTCTTAACTCTTAATTGTTTCTCTTTGTACTTTAAAAGGTTAACAAATTTTAAATCAAAATTGCATGTGTTTAGGAGCTTTTTAGACCATCTTTTCCCAAAAATCTTATGATAGAATTGTGTTACTGTCCATTCAAAGCAAATAAGGCGCTGTACAAGGTGCCAATTGAGTTCGGAAACTTGAGGAATTTGTTATTAAATCGTCCTATGTTATATTTGAGAGTTAATATATTGTATGGTATTGTGAGTCTATATGTGAATGATTACATATTTACTTTATATGCATTTGCGGTGCAGGGTATTAAAGACTCGGCATAGTCAAATATAACATTCTTACTAGTTTTATTAATAATAAATTTCCTAATTATTGTTAAATTAATCATAAATGCTGGTCATTGGAGATCATTACTTCCTGATACCATTCTTCTCATATGTATATTGCATTATTAAAGATTACTGGATCGCCGTTCTCTTCCGGAACGACCCGTGTTGCACTCGACTAAAGAAAGAATTTTTTTCACCAGTAAAGAACTATCGGTTACAGCCGAAATGTTACCTCAGCAGCGATTATATGAACTCTGCTTATTGTAGCAACTCAATAACTACAATAATCTTCGATTTTGAAGTCCACAGTATGAAACTATTTTTTGGAAAAAATCTTTCAAATACCTAAGAACCATTCTGCACCATTTTAATCGTTAATGTACTTAAAAGTTGATCAGATTTAAAACAAACTTTAAACAGTTTTGTCCATTATTCCATATAAAAGCAGTTACACTTTTTCCAGCATAACTGATCCAAATTTCCATTTACAATTAATAACACTTTTCCAATTTCTTATATTCATCATAATCATTATTTTTAAAAAACATCTAAACTTACTTGAGTACATTTTACTTTAAAAAAAAAACTATAAAACTAATAATTAACACACAAGGACTTTGTTAAAACAAACTATCTTCTGATCTTATATATTCACCAATATCTGATTGATGGAAACATACTGTAGTCAAAGGATCTGCTGCTTTACAATCTGTAGTTGATCTCGCTAAAACACCAAAACCCAAAGGTAAATCATTCATGTTGTAAACAATAACTCCCTGATATTGGCCGGCATTTTCCGTAATACGACCCAAACCAGATTTAGGAATATGATTACCATACAGATACTGTTGTTCGAAAGATTGTTTAACCCACACTTTGTATTGAGCATAGGGAGCCAAATAGTACAAGGCGGTAATGTGGAATTTCAATTTGTTCGTTTTAGAGAATTTGCCAAAACAGGTTCCCACACAAACGAGCTTTTTATGGCCAAAACATTCAGATAATTTTAAAATACGTTCTGAAACGTAATAAACTCGATCCAAATGCTCACGGAAACAGTAAGTGCCATCGGGACGATCTATCAGTTGTTTGACATTAGGACCAATGCTAGAAATATTAAAATAACATTTAGTGATTTTAATGCTCTCTGGAGTTGAAGACAAAAACTTACTATTTGGCCAATTTTTCAAAAAGAATTTTAGCTCTTTCTTCACTTAAACGTTTCATCTTTAATTTATTTTAGTTTTTTCTTATAATTTTATTTAATTTTTTGATAATTTTAAAGAAATTTCCTAAAAATTTAACACGTTTCTCTATCAAGCGAATACAAAATATGATAAAACAACTGTCAAACTCTTTGTTTTCATATTTTGACACCACGTGCGAGAGCATGTACTGTATAAATATAATTGGAGGAAGAAAAATTGTGTTTTAAAGCGCACTCTAGTGAGAGAAATTTGTTAGAAAATATTGAAATACAACGTTAATTTAAAAATTTCATTTATTTATTTAATACTCATTTTCACTTTCTGAATCGATTTGAAGATTTCCGTCCATCAGTCTGGCTGGCTGTCCATGTAAACAATTTAGTGATATATCGATGAAAATTGGCGCGTGCCATTATTTTGGTCCAAGGACAATGCCTTTTGAAATTGTTGATGATAGTTTTTTATGTCACCAAGTCCCCTTTATAACAATTTCTGCTTATTATTAATTTTATTTTTATTTTTTATTTTGCTCTCTTTTTATCTTTTTGGATTTTTATCATTTTTTAAAATTAAATTCTTCTTCAAAAAGCGTTAAAAAAATAAAACTCTTTTTTTTAATTAAAATTAAACTTTGTGAAAGATCTAATCGTTTGAAGAATAGAAAAAGAGTCAAAAACCTTACTTTGATCTTGACTGATTTTAATTTTACTTATTTTAAATCAAAATAAATATTTTCAATTTTATTTGTTTTTTTTAAACTTTTTCATATTTTCTCTCTCTTTTCAGTGTTTTCGGGTTTTATATCTGGCGCCAAAGTGTCGCGTAAAGAAAGATTCGTTAAATAATCGAAATAAAATAGTGTCAATTAATGTTTAAAAGTGGTAAAAATATGAAAAAATCATTCAAAATCAATCGAAAATGTTTAATGGTAAATTTAACAAAAAATTCAACTTCACTGGTAAAAACTGAATTTTAAGTTTCTTCTTTTCGGGTCAGATTTCCTTTAAAAATATATGGAATTATCAACAAATATGAAGCAATTTTATAGGTGAAGGCGATAGTGCTAACACTGATCCCATCCTGTTATGTAATTATTTTTTCGGAAAAGAAGTTCTATTGGAAATAATTGGAACTTAAACTCTGGTTAAATAACTGATAGTTAATATAAGCTTTGCGTTAGATACGAGCGATATTTTCACGGCAGTGATTTAATCACTGTTATTGGAAAATCAGTGGTCACTACAGTGACTGAAATTATGAATAACAGTTACTCATAATGTCAAACGTATTTGTTTTTATTTTGAGACAGACAAATTACTTAAAGGTGGCGCTAAGCTTAAATTCACAATTCATCTATAATTAAAATTATCCGTTTCCTACGGTGCACAGTGTATTTAAAGAAAATAAAAAAAAATATTTTTATGTTTTCTTTTGTAATACTGCGATCACTATCACTGTTTTAAAGAACAGCGTTTTAAAAATCACTTTCACAGGAAATCAAAAATCATGGTATGGCTCATCGCTCTACTACATGCACAGGTTCCGGATTAAAGAAATAGTTTCTTGACCTTATTTAATACAATATATTAATACAATATATTAAAACTCTTGCTTTAATGGTTCCAAAGATATACAATAATTAATACTTGCTTTCTTTGGAGGTAACCTCTTCCCTTATCTTCTCCGTTCTATATTTTGTCCATGTAAACAATTTAGTGATATATCGATGAAAATTGGCGCGTGCCATTATTTTGGTCCAAGGACAATGCCTTTTGAAATTGTTGATGATAGTTTTTTATGTCACCAAGTCCCCTTCTATCTCTCCATCTGTTTTTTTCCATTAAAACTATTCCCTGTGAAAGTGATTGGAATGAAATCTTAATGCTCTCACTTCGGTAGTTTTTTAGACATTCGATAATTTATATTGCTTTGTTATGGAACTACATTTAACCATGATCCTAACCACCTATGTTTTGTCTACTTAGAGGTCCTAGAGGAAGTTATTTGGACCCAATATTAACAATTTCACTTGTAATAGTTCTTTAGATTTATAGTAATAATTTTCTGTATATGGAGGATTATCTCACCCTGATCCTAACGAAATTATTTTTTTATAGTCTGTAATTGTTTGGTCCAGAAAAAATTTATTTTACATTTATCGACAGAAAATTTCCGCCCGAACATAAAATTTTTCAACGCCAAAAATTACGTGTTAATATCCGAACATCGTTTGATCTCAAAAAGTGTCAATAACATGAATATGAGTCAGGAACGTCTAAATTGCATTTGTTTCGTCAATTCTTCTCCGCCAATTTTACGTTATTTGGGCGAATTTTGGACTATGCCATTTTTTGACCATTTCTTCAATTTTTGTCGTAAAATGTGAGCATCATGTTTGGAAGATGCAAGAAGATTTAATTTGTTCTTTAATTGTCTAGAATTCAATTTATTACAGGTTGTTTCATGCTTTGTTAGATTCATCTGTCTTCTCGTAAATTTTGTAAAAGGTTCCGGACACCATAATTCTGTCATTTGTTAAAGAAATTAAGCATCACTCTTTCTAAACGATTATTTTAAGACCAGTTTCCCTATTGATCGTCCCTGGTCATGAAAACCAAAAAATATTTGGATGTTTTCTTAATCAGAGAGAAAAGTTTATCTGGTCACCTTTTTTGGTAATTTATTTTAAAGCAATTTTACTTGTGCGTTTGTAGAAATATTCCCCAGAAAATAGCACCAAGAATTTCAGATCACATAAATGAGGCAAACAACAAGAATAGGAATGGCCTCTCATTACAGAATTCAACTTCAACAAAAAGGATAACACAAAAATAGAAAAAATTAAATGCGTTTATAGGAATATGCATCAGTGTTTACTATAATTACTTTTAGTTTTGTTTGTTATTTAAAGTCCATTTAAAAGAAATTCTGACTTGATATGGAAAATTTTAAAATACAGTTTTAACCAGGGGAGTCTGGAGTGTCTGGTATTTGGTTCAATGATCTGTGTTATCGTTTAAAAAATATGTGTTAATATAAAAAAGGTGCAAATGAAGTTTAAAGGCTTTTTATTAGAATTCCAAAATCTATTATCTTTTCTAAATGAAATATAAAATAAAAAGTTTTTAATAAAATTTAATTAAAAAAGTGTTATAAAATGTATATAATAAAAAGCGCCGAAAAGTCAAAGGCATTATAAAAAGTAAAAAGTGCAGCTATATAAAAAGGCTATTGCCCCCTAAAAGTGTAATTTTTAGTTTAAAGTTCTTCGAAAAGGTAAAAATAGAAAAAATCCAAAAAATAAAGGCTTAAAATAAATAAAAAATAAAACATAATTAATAAAAAAATTAAAGTTATAAAATATAATTAAAAAATATAAAAATAAAAAAGGCATTTTGCAAAAAAAGTGTTTAGTTTTCAGGGTAATATGAAGCCAGATTTTCGAGAAAGGAAACCACAAGAGAAGCAGTAACAGGTACGTTTTAGAAAATATATTTACTATGAATTTCTCATATATATTTTTTATAATATCGAATTAACAATTTACACTTATGATTTAATCCAATCTGGGCTCGAAAACCACAATATTAAAAGATAAAAAATAAATTGAATTTTTAGTTAAAGTTTTAGGTTTGAATGAATGTTTTTTTGTGAAAATACCCTAAATGCATTTGTGCAGATGTTCGTAACGTCAGAAAAAATAGTGTTAAATTTACCTTTTAGTACTTCGTTCGACTTAAAATCACTTTGTGTGCAAATTTAAAGGTTGTTTCCACATTCACCTTGAAAACAAATTACATTTTACAGAAATTTGGCCAAAATAAATATTGATGAACCAAAAAAGGTAACAAACATAACGGAAAAGGGTGTAGAATTGAAGAAAAGTAGTTAAATATCAGTCATCGAAACTTGTTCATCATAATGAAAATTTTCGTTAATTATTTAAAATTCTTCAAATTGACAAAATATTGTCAATATGACTACTTGAATTCGTTAATAAAAATGCGGTAAATAATTCGTTATATTGATGAATATTATTCAAATTAATACCATATTTAAGTTATATTTGCGAAATTTAGTTGGAATTGAGGAAAGAATTATGCTAAATTGTTGAAATAAATTACATAAAATGTTAAAGATCAAGAAGAAGAGAACTCCCTTTACAAAGCAAATATTGTTTTTAGAATATCTAAAAAATATTTTAGGGAGAATTTGGTCCCAATTACTTTTTTTCACTAAAAATTCAAATTTTTCACTAAAAATTCAAATTTTTCACTAAAATTAAACTTTTTCACTAAAAATTCAACTTTTTCACTAAAAATTCAACTTTTTCACTAAAAATTCAATTTCTCACAAAAAATTCAATTTTTCACAAAAAATTCAGTTTTTCACAAAAATTCAATTTTCACAAAAAATTCAATTTTTCACAAAAAATTTTTCAAAATTATTTTCACAAAAAAATTCAATTTTTCACAAAAAATTCAATTTTTCACAAAAAATTAATTTTTCACAAAAAAATTCAATTTTTCACAAAACATTCAAATTTTTCACTAAAAATTCAAATTTTTAACTAAAAATTCAAATTTTTAACTAAAAATTCAAATTTTTCACTAAAAATTTAAATTTTTCACTAAAAATTTAAATTTTTCACTAAAATTCAATTTTTTACTAAAAATTCAAATTTTTCACTAAAAATTCAAATTTTTCACTAAAATATTTTCACTAAAAATTCAAATTTTCACTAAAAATTAAATTTTTCACTAAAAATTAAATTTTTCACTAAAAATTCAAATTTTCACTAAAATTCAAATTTTTCACTAAAAATTCAAATTTTTCACTAAAAATTCAAATTTTCACTAAAAATTATTTTCACTAAAAATTAAATTTTTCACGAAAAATTAAAATTTTTTCACGAAAAATTCAAATTTTTCACTAAAAATTGAATTTTTTACTAAAAATTCAATTTTTCACTAAAAATTGAATTTTTCACTAAAAATTCAAATTTTTCACTAAAAATTCAATTTTTCACAAAAAATTCAATTTTTCACAAAAAATTCAATTTTTCACAAAAAATTCAATTTTTCACAAAAAATCAATTTTTCACAAAAAATTCAATTTTCCACAAAAAATTCAAATTTTCACTAAAAATTCAAATTTTTCACTAAAAATTCAATTTTTAACTAAAAATTCAAATTTTAACTAAAAATTCAAATTTTTCACTAAAAATTTAAATTTTTAACTAAAAATTCAATTTTTCACTAAAAATTTAAATTTTTCACTAAAAATTTAAATTTTTCACTAAAAATTTAAATTTTTCACTAAAAATTTAAATTTTCACTAAAAATTTAAATTTTTCACTAAAAATTCAATTTTTTACTAAAAATTCAAATTTTTCACCTAAAATTCAAATTTTTCGCTATAAATTCAAATTTTTCACTAAAAATTCAAATTTTTCACTAAAAATTCAAATTTTTCATTAAAAAATTCAAATTTTTCACTTCAAATTTAATTTTTCACTAAAAATTCAAATTTTTCACTTCAAATTTAAATTTTTCACTTCAATTTTAAATTTTTCACTAAAAATTCAATTTTTTTCACTAAAAATTCAATTTTTCACGAAAAATTAAATTTTTTTCACGAAATATTCATTTTTTGACGAAAAAATTCAAATTTTTCACTAAAAATTCATATTTTTTCACTAAAAAAAGAAATTCTGACTTGATATGGAAATTTTAAAATACAGTTTTTAATCAGGGGAGTCTGTAGTGTCTGGTACTTGGTTCAATGATCTGTGTGTTATCGTTTAAAAAATATGTGTTAATATAAAAAAGGTGCAATGAAGTTTAAAGGCTTTTCTATTAGAATTCCAAAATCTATTATCTTTTCTAAATGAAACATAAATAAAAAAGTTTTTAATAAAATTTAATTAAAAAAGTGTTATAAAATGTATATAATAAAAAGCGCCGAAAAGTCAAAGCATTATAAAAAGTAAAAAGTGCAGCTATATAAAAAGGCTATTGCCCCTAAAAGTGTAATTTTTAGTTTAAAGTTCTTCGAAAAGGTAAAAAATTGAAAAAATCAAAAAATAAAGGCTTAAAATAAATAAAAATTAAAATATAATTAATAAAAAAATAAAAGTTATAAAATATAATTAAAAAATATAAAAATAAAAAGGCATTTTGCAAAAAAAGTGTTTTATTTTTCAGGGTAATATGAAGCCAGATTTTCGAGAAAGGAAACCACAAGAGAAGCAGTAACAGGTACGTTTTAGAAAATATATTTACTATGAATTTCTCATATATATTTTTTATAATATCGAATTAACAATTTAAACTTATGATTTAACCCAATTTGGGCTCGAAAACCACAATATTAAAAGATAAAAATAAATTGAATTTTTAGTTAAAGTTTTAGGTTTGAATGAATGTTTTTTTGTGAAAATACCCTAAATGCATTTGTGCAGATGTTCGTAACGTCAGAAAAAATAGTGTTAAATTTACCTTTTAGTACTTCGTTCGACTTAAAATCACTTTGTGTGTAAATTTAAAGGTTGTTTCCACATTCACCTTGAAAACAAATTACATTTTACAGAAATTTGGCCAAAATAAATATTGATGAATCAAAAAAGGTTGCAAACATAACGGAAAAGGGTGTAGAATTGAAGAAAAGTATGGTAAATATCAGTCATCGAAACCTTGTTCATCATAATGAAAATTTTCGTTAATTATTTACAAATTCTTCAAATTGACAAAAAATTGTCAATATGACTACTTGAATTCGTTAATAAAAATGCGGTAAATAATTTCGTTATATTGATGAATATTATTCAAATTAAATACCATATTTAAGTTAAATTTATGAAATTTTAGTTGGATTGAGGAAAGAATTATGCTAAATTGTTGTAATAAATTAATACATAAAATGTTAAAGACCAAGAAGAAGAGAACTCCCTTTACAAAGCAAATATTGTTTTTAGAATATCTAAAGAAATATTTTAGCGAGAATTTGGTCCCAATTACATCAATTTGAATTCAAATTTTCACTAAAATTCAAATTTTTCACTAAAAATTCAAATTTTTCACTTCAAATTTAAATTTTTCACTAAAAATTCAATTTTTTCACTAAAAATTCAATTTTTCACTAAAAATTCAATTTTCACGAAAAATTCAATTTTCACGAAAAAATCAATTTTTCACGAAAAATTCAATTTTTCACGAAAAATTCAAAATTTTTCACTAAAAATTCAGTATTTTTCACTAAAAATTAAATTTTTCACTAAAAATTCAAGTATTTTTCACTAAAAATTAAATTTTTCACGAAAAATTCAAGTTTTTCACTAAAAATTCAATTTTTTCGCTTAAAATTGAATTTTTTCACTAAAAATTTAAATTTTTCAACTAAAAATTAAAAATTTTTCATTAAAAATTTAAATTTTTCACTAAAATTAAAATTTTTCATTAAAAATTTAAATTTTTCACTAAAAATCAAATTTTTCACTAAAATTGAATTTTTCACTTAAAAATTCAAATTTTTCACTAAAAATTGAATTTTTCACTAAAAATTCAAATTTTTCACTAAAAATTGAATTTTTTCACTAAAAATTGAATTTTTCACTAAAAATTCAAATTTTTCACTAAAAATTGAATTTTTCACTAAAAATTCAAATTTTCACTAAAAATTGAATTTTTCACTAAAAATTCAAATTTTTCACTAAAATTGAATTTTTCACTAAAAAATTCAAATTTTTCACTAAAAATTCAAATTTTTCACTAAAAATTCAATTTTTCACTAAAAATTCAAATTTTTCACTAAAAATTGAATTTTTCACTAAAAATTCAAATTTTTCACTAAAAATTGAATTTTTCACTAAAAATTCAAATTTTTCACTAAAAATTCAATTTTTCACTAAAAATTGAATTTTTCACTAAAAATTCAAATTTTTCACTAAAAATTGAATTTTTCACTAAAAATTCAAATTTTTCACTAAAAATTCAAATTTTTCACTAAAAATTGAATTTTTCACTAAAAATTCAAATTTTCACTAAAAATTCAAATTTTCACTAAAAATTCAAATTTTTCACTAAAAATTCAAATTTTTCACTAAAAATTCAAATTTTTCACTAAAAATTCAAATTTTCACTAAAAATTCAAATTTTTCACTAAAAATTCAAATTTTTCACTAAAAATTCAAATTTCAATTTTCACTAAAAATTCAATTTTTCACTAAAAATTCAATTTTTCACTAAAAATTCAATTTTTCACTAAAAATTCAATTTTTCACTAAAAATGAAATTTTTCACAAAAAAATTCAATTTTTCACAAAAAATTCAATTTTTTATTAAAAATTCTATTTTTTCATTAAAAATTCAAATTTTTCACTAAAAATTCAAATTTTTTCATAAAAATGTTTAGTGAAAATTTTAATTTTTAATGAAGAATTTTAGTTTGCTTTTAAATATCAGGTACAGTTTAATTCTGTATTTCAGCTTTTTATATTTTTATCACTTAGCGAAATCAAATTGTGACTTTAATGAATGAAAACTGTGTACTAATTAGAATCACTGGTTTAATTATATTAATTAATCTATTGAAATGGATGGTTCTAATTTTTGTGAGAGTTCTAACTTGTAACATTCACCTAAAGAGGTGTATGAGGCAGAAGGTTTGTTGAAATTGTTTTCGGTTCCCCTTTTTTAAACCTGATTTTTCTAATGATAATTTAAAAGACATTTTATATTTTTCATATATATCGATCAATTTTAATATATATTTTTAATTATTTGATTTTTGTTGCAACAAATTTAATATTAATATAATAATACAAGTGTTTGTATCTGTGTGGGTGTGGGTGTTATTATATGTTTAAACAAATATAATACTATAAACTAAGAATCCTTAAAATTAAAACTAATTTTTGTTCTTTTTTTTAAACTAATAATAATAATAATTAATACTAATTTAATAAAAATAATACAAATTTTATTTTGTTTGTTTTGTGGTTCGATTAAAAATATCACTAAAATAGCTTCTTCTCGATTATGTTATTGAATCAAAGTCTGAATACTTGAAGCTTTTGATTTTAACAGAGTCCCAATAACATTAGGGGTAATCACAATAATGAAGCAAGAACCTCAAGTATTCCGTTTTTTTTTTTTTTTTTTTTTGAATTAAAAAACTTTATGCTCTTTAAAGTTTAAGTTAATACCAGATTTTTAAGATTCATTTTAAATTAAAAGTAGTATAACCTGAGATACTAGCACTTTTCTTCCATCAATAAAATTTTGTTTTGCTTTTAGGCTAAAAATTAAAAAAAAAATAAGTTAAATTCCATGATTTTTCACTTAAATAACTAAAGGAAAGAATTGCTTGTCTTTACACATGATTTTTAGAGTGTGTTTTTTTCACACTTTTTGTTTAGGTTTTCACCATTTTAAAAATAAGTTTTTTTTCAGAATTTCAACAAAATTATTTTAAGGAAATTATTTTCATTATTTTCTTAAAAATAAATATCTTGAATAATTAAATAAAAATTTCATAATTATCATTAAACTATATATCACTTAAACTCTTTCTTGATTATAATCCCTTTCTTTTAATAATTCATCTAATTGTTGCTCCTGATAATAGACCACAAACTCTGTGGGCGATAAACTTTCAAAAATAGCACAAATACTCGGTTTTAAATTGTAAAAGAATAATAATTGTTGCCTTTGAGCAAAATCCTTTAGCAACGATTCAATAACAGTAGCGGCTGTAAAATCAGCACCATATACATGAGAAGCATCTATAACCACTGGTATACTATTACGCATAGATTGTTTATTAACTAGATTGCGTACATAGTCCACCGAGGGGAATATTATACATCTATCTGGTGTAATCATAAGATATTCATTGCCACCAGGACTGGTTAGGATTTCAGTGGTTAATTTGGGTCGGGCAGCATGATATAAAATAAAGATGACATTAAGGCCAACACCCAAAAGAATACCCATTTCTAGGGGCAACACAAGACAGGCTATGAAAGTACCAACACCGGGAACCAAGTCACTTTCTGAAAGAAGATAAGAAGGAATTAACTAAGATGTAAAGGAAGTTTAAACAAAATTGATTAATTTAACCTAAATTTACACATATACAGGGTGGAACAATATATAATATATTTAAAGTACTGACAATTACCCTACACTCAGGTTATATGCAAAATAAAACCTATTGGGACCGGTTTAACCTTTAAAACCGTCATAGGAATAATTCATTAGATATTCTATTATCAGCATAAGCCCATAATGGGAGTTATTAAGCCCCAAATTCTATCTTTCTTATTTTTATCAAACTAGAATCTGTCTAAGTCGTTTAACGATATCGGTCCTTCCGTAATTGTTGTAACATCTGTAAAAACAATTTAGTTATATATTCTGTTTAAGGTTCTAATTTAACTCCAATTCAAGAAATTGTGCTACTTCATATGATGAGTACATAGATGTTCTGGACATGTAGTGGTTTGTCATATGGTCCTTGGTCCCAAGCTATTTCAAACGTTAGGTATCGCAGGGTTAATACGAGACCAGTAGGCATTGAGCTTATTTCTCCATCCCGTTCATAGTTGTGCTAGAACTATTCTTGTTGAACTCGTCAGATTCTGCTAAATGTCTTTAAAAGAGCAGGACGTCGGAAGAATTTCAATTGTGTTATATGAAAGTAAGGATAATGCCTTCACTGACATGCAAGAAGCAGTTCATTATATTCCTTAATCGGTAAGATCCTGACGTAGATATGGTATTAAGCACATTTGTAGACATTACGTTAGGGTTCTTCAGCTTTCCCTTGTTCTATTCTCCATGTATTTTTATATCCTCCACCACCACAATTGGTATATTAAGTTTGGAATTACGTATGTAACGTCAAAAAGAATCACCTAAGACCACAAGAAATATATATATATATATATATATATATATATATATATATATATACTTTCATCAAATCAAAATCTGAGTCGATTTAGCTATGTTCATCTGTCTGTTGTTGTCGGCGGTATTTTCAACACGTTCCCACAATTATTTCAAAATCGTTCGTTGTGGGGTGTATTATAGATTCGACATAAGCCGAATAAAACTTTTATTTCATATCATTGTATCACTATTCCAAGTGTAAGGACTAAATGGTCCTTCCACCATGGAACCCAAAGTAACTAACAAATTTTTCTCTTTAATATTTAAAAATTTCTTTCATACTTACTTTTGGCTCTCCACATGGGTTTAATGACACGTACTTCCACCATAAAAACCACGGCCGCAATAATAATAGCAGCCAATGTAGCCTTGGGTATATAATAGAAATATGGGGTAAAGAAATCAAGGAGATAATAACCAAAGCACCAGAATAAATATTACTCAAAGGTGTTCTAACACCACTGGCATTATTAACAGCACCACGACTCAAGGCACCAGTGCCGGGGAAACCTTGTACAAAAGAATTAGCTATATTAGCAGCACCAATAGCTATTAATTCTTGGGAAGCATCAACAGGTTTGCCATTAGCTAAAAATCGGAAACGATTTTAAATTTAGGAATAATTAACTTTTATCAGAAAAATATTAAATTTACCAAAAGCTTTACAAATTGCTATATTCTCCATTAAAGAAATCAAAGGTACCACAATCAAGCCCGAACCCATGCCATGAACCATTTCAAAGAAAGTTTCCTCTTTGCCCAATTTAGTATCATTAGCATTTAAATGGGTGGGAGGTAAAGCAAAGCTGGGCAGACCTTGTGGTATATAACCTATAACCTTGAATGGTGTACCCTCATGTTCATTATGCAAGAGAATACCCATAATACAGCATAAAATCACTAAAATAGCATTACGTGAAGTGCCAATAATCCAAATAAATTTATTAATTACATTTTGGGTTTTAGAACGTAATTCCGGGTCTTTAGGACCAATTTTGTAAGAAGACAAAAGCTAAAAGAGAAATAATTAAATTAATAAATAAAAAAATAATTGATTCAAAATTCTTTCAACTTACTCTCATTATAAGCAAGATCACTATGCAAGTTACACCCAATATCGTATCGGTAGCACTGATATCTTTGATATTATCAAATATATGACCCCAAATCTCTATAAACGTTGAACCAGTGGCAGCTATACCCAAAATATTTTTAATTTGGGATGTTAAAATAATTAAAGAAACAGCCGAAGTAAAGCCCGAGGACACAGGACCTGAGACAAAATCTATTAGAAAACCCAAACCAAAAATGCCCATTAACAGTTCCACTATGCCGCACAGTAAACACAATAACACCGATCTCTGCCATGAGCCTTGAGCCGCTTGATAGGTTAACAAAGCTACAATGGCAGAAGGACCAACGGGAACATCTTTACAGCTGCCCAAGAATATATACACAAAACAACCCAAAAAGGAACCATATAAACCATACTGAAATTAAGAATATAAAAATAAATTAAGAAACTTCAAAAAGATTATTATTTCAAATAAAACTTACTGCTGCTGGTAATCCTGCTATACCCGAATAGGCCAAAGCTTGTGGTATCACAGTTAAACCCACCGTTATACCAGCCACAAGATCTCCCACTGCATCATCTGAATTATATTTGGGCAACCATTTTAAAATGGGCAAACGTTTGTGCAAAGTTTTCTTATTGAAAGTTTTCTTGGAACGTTCCTGTAGCCAAGATTTAGCACATTCTATTGTTTTAGCGGGAGGTATTATTTTTTTGCCATCTTCGGTTACTAAAAGAGAAATAAATAATTTTTGAAAATTATAAAAATATTATTTCCTTCTTAAATTTTAATTAAAACATTTTAAAATAAAATTGATCATGCGAAACGTTAAAAAATTGTTAAGAACAAAATCTTTTCAACCATAAAATAATAAAATTCTAATTTATTTCAAGGTGAATTAATAACTATTCTAACTGTTATTCAAATAATATTATGGGAAATTGAGAGTTTTTTTTACTAATTAAAAATAATAAACATTTTTGGGAAGTTGAAATAATTCCTTTCATGAAGGTTATGAAGGATTTCGACTTAATTTGGGGTAAGAAAAAATATTAAACTGTTAAGAAAGTCTTTTAAGAATTTCGCTTCTTACAGAAAGACCTCTTGTTTTTTTTAATGATCACATATAACAACTGATCATGTAATCATAAAAAATATAGAAATTTATTATAAATTTGAAATGGGAAATGTGTTCAAGGATGTAAATTTTTTATTTGCGATAAATATAATTTAAGCATAACATTTGTATTAACTGATCGTGTGATCTTTCAAAAATGAAATTTTGTATGTTATTTACATGATCTTAAATCCCATAAAATCCATTATAATTTTGTACTGTAACTATATAAAAAAGATGCTCTAACAAGGAGATTTTCAAAGTTTAATTTTCAATATTTATTACATTGATATTTTCTTCAAATATTAAGATCATTTTCGATGTGATCAAGTCACTGCCAAATATTTACATAAACCATTAATAAACATTCTGAAGTAAAATTTTTTAAATACTCCAATGATCTTCTTTTGAAAATCACCATCATTTTCAACATTATTTTATTTATACACCAAATGGAAAATTTACATATTGTTCGCATTGTTTACAGCCTTATTTACGAACATTAAGATCTTCTTAGACAGTGATCACAGAAGCTCTTATTTAGTATAAAAAACAATTTTGTAAAGATCTCCTTTTTAAACATTACGATCGTTTCGAATAGGAGAATCCCCAAATAGCACATTTTTTGAAGTTTAATTTTTAATTCCCGAATGATTTTCGCAAAATAATTTGCAGAAATTTTCATAATAATAATTTTGATTTCATTATAGTTCAGTTATAAATATTTATTATTCTTTTTATGAAAATTAAGATTCGTTTAGATGTAATCGCAGAAGCTCTCAAAGTAGTATGTTTCCAATTTAAAATTATATAACAAAGTGATCTTGTTCTAAATATTATGACTTTATATATCTTCCAGTATTTAATTTTAGACTTGACCGATATGATGATATTTATACAATTAACATTTCAATATAATAATGTCATATTATATATACGATCATCATGATCACGATTTCAAGTGATCATCGTTCAGAAATAATGATCACTTCCATCCTGAATATGAAAAACGCTGTCAAAAAGATTCCAAATTAAAAGAAGAACATATGTTGAAAGCGAAAATCATTGTAGATGATCCGATACAAAGAGATATTTTTATCTGTCCGAAAAGTCTGATTTTAATTTCCAATTGCTCCATTATACTTTGATGTAGTAATAATTTCCAACATGTATGTAAATAAATGATAGATACTGATCATTACTTCCTCTTTAAAAAAAAACTCATTAATAGAGTTACCAATGTTTAAAATAAAGATCGTTGAACTTGTAACCCAATGACATAGAAGTAGTGTATGGCTGCGATCACTGTTTTACATTTGATGTAATATTTTTATCATCATTTCAAAATCTCTCTCAAGTTTTTTTTCAATTTACCATAATTTCAAATCTCTTTTTCTATAATTAAAATTCATCAACTTCCTTATATTATTTTTAGTTTTAACATAAACTATTAAATCACACATTCTAAATTAGAATGAATTTTTCAAAAACATAAAAAATATCGTTAACTCTTTTTGTCAAACAATCTAAAATACATTAAAAAAACTACTTCTTAAAACTAATTAAAAAATAATTAACAATTAATTTAGTTTAATTTTAACAGTCTTTAAAAAATCTATAAAAATTATCTACATTTTTATTAACAGACGTCTCAGTTTTTTTTAACAACTGTTAAAAATCTATAAATTGTTTTATGACTCCAGACAGAATCCCTTCTTTTTACATAACTTTATTTAAATATTCTTATAATCTCCACCATCACACCCTCCGTGTGTAACGCTAAATCAGATAGGAATCATCTCCGATCCCATAATGTATAAATATGTTTGTTTTCTTGACTTCTTTATAGTTCAGTTATTAATATGTAACGTTCTTTTTATGGAAATTAAGATCGTTTTGGATATGATCGCAGAAGCTCTGAAAGCAGTAGATTTACAATATATAAATCTACGAAAGTGATCTTGTACCGACGAGAGTATATTAACTTTGTTATTCCGTGTGTAAGGCTAAGAAAGAATTATCTCAGACCCCATAATGTATATAAATATTCTTGCATCAAATTAAAATCTGAGTCGATTTAGCTATTTGCGTCTATCAGACTTTTGTTGACACGCTCACATCCACAATATTTGACAGAGTTCAATGATATTTGACCAGAGTATTTGTTAAAGTCCTTAGAAGATTTCTATTTAAACAGCAAAATCGGTTGAATGTGTAAAAAGATATAAACCGATTTCCGAGACAACCTCTAAGCTTATGCAAAATACATTCTTAAAATTATTGGTTAAAAATCGAGAAATTAGGATAAAATTATGTCATAACATTAAGCTACATGTACTTCATTACCATTCCAAAAAATGATCAAAAATCGGTTCATTAGAAAAAAGTTATAGTCAAAAATGTAACTTATTTTATGACCCATTAAATGTTCCCTGTTATATTTAAGGGAACTTTTATATATTGTATACGTCTGTGAGTGTATGTGTGGAGGGTATTGAAGATTCGCTGTAGCCGAATATATCATTCTAATTTTTTAAATTTGAAATGAAAATTTTATGAATCATTTTTCATCATTTTAATTGTTTAATTTTATTTTCAAATAATTTTTGTTTTTGTTGTTTAAATTATAATTTTAAATAATTATAACAATAAAGTTTATTATTGAGTTATTTTTGTATAAAAAAACTTTAATTTCATGACGTTAAAAATTTGCTACAATTATTTAAAATCTTTTGCGAAAAACAATTAATTAGTTAATGAGAGAATTATTTGAGGGAAACATTTTTATTTTTGTTAAATTCTTTGGTTTTGTATTTAATAATTTAATTGCAAATTAAAGTTGTATTTTATCTTAATTTTTTATATATTTCACCTCTTTAAATGTCGTTAATTTAATTTAAATTTTTTAGTTTTTGTTTCTTAATTTTTAATCAGCACGAAACTTTTTTCTGAAGCAGAAATTTCTAAAAAATTTTTTAAATTTTTTAACGTCTCAAGCACGAACATATTTTTATCTGAAAAAAGTTGAATTTTTAACCCTTTAAATGGGTAAACTATCAGACTTAAAAATATATATTGGGTTGTGCTGAATCTTATATACCCTTCCCATGCTCAGTTTAGAAATATTTGAAGGGATTCCTTTTGTAAGGAGATACCATTATCCGTGCCCTATATATTCTATAATATTTGATATTATTACTTCATTAATGCACCAGATTTAATTCATAAAATTTCCTATTACAGTTTAGAGATCTGTGATATTAAAGAGTCCATTTTTAAGGGAGTTTTAAACCAACGTGCCCTATCCAAAATTTTGTTAGTATTTTGTTGTTAAGGATGTGACAAAATTCAATAAATTAGCTTTTAAAGCTACAGAGATATATGCCTAGCCCTACCTGCAAATTTTGTAGTCTACAGTAATGACAATTCATGTGTCAAATTTCGTTTGAATTCCTATTTTAGTTTCAGAGATATGCAATATTATCTCTTTCATTTTTAATAGAGATACCTCTACCTCGTGCCCTGTCCAAATATTTTATTGTTCTATGTTTGGTACAAATATCACTTAATTGTTCTTGTAACACTGAAAGGCTTGTTTACCATACTGACAGGATGCCAAGTCAGGTGAAAAATAAGTAGACTTAAACTTTTCTTCAAAATTCCCTCGATCATCATCAACATAATTTTTTAACCAGATCGCTGCGAAAAATCTGTTAGAACATACGCTTTGTCATCCATTATGCAGCAATAATATTTTTTTTAGAAAACTTAACTTTAATTTCCGTGGTCTGATTTTGTTTCAAATATTCCGAACACTGAGCTAACTCGGCTCCTATCGGATTTCTTGGGATCTCCTTTGAAAATAGTTTATACTTTTTGGTTTTAGAAACATTATTTTAACCATTTCTTATCTGTACCAGGTTTTAAATCGATGTAGTTTAATAACATTGGAAACAGTCTGGCGAGCAGACCTTTGAATGCTTTGAATTTTTTCAGTCTCACATTTTAATCAGGTTCCAAAGGAAAACTCAAATAGTAGTTGGGTTTAAAGTTCTAATGAAAATTATATATATTAATATTTTTTCGATCTCACTCCTTAAACTCTTTATGAGATTTGAAATTAGTCCTTTTTGGCGTTACAAGCGGAATAACAAAGTTGATATACCCTCATCACCAATTTGGTGACACTTACTATGTCTCTGTATATATATACTATATAAATTTGTTCATGCCTCATTAAATTTGTGAACTCACTGATCATTATTAACTATAACAAATGATCTTAGCACCCGCTATTACCATGATTCATATTCTATTACAAATTATTATCAAAAAAATGGCTCGTGTTAGGGGCCAAATGTATAATATTATTTTACCTTAGTAAAGAGTTCATCAGTTTTCACTGATAAGAATAATAAAATTGAAATTAATTAAGAATTATCAAAAGCAGTAGTTTCTGGCTCTGATAATTTTTTCAATAATAAAAAAAAAACAGTTGTAAAAATGTAAATAAAATATAATTTATTTTATAATTAATAATTTATTTTAAATCACACATGATTTATAAACTAAAACGCCAACATATGAAACGTGCAAAATTCACTACAATAGAAAAGTCATATTGAAATAAAAAAGTGAAATATCGGATTAAACTGGATGTGAATTGCACTACACTACAAAAATAGATCTTGGAATAGAGATGAAAATATAACTGTTATGAAAGAATTCTGATTTTATCTGATTTTTATCTTATTATTTCCGCTAATACAATTTTGCTCATTGTTAATTAGTGATCTGTTATAAGTATTTCGAGGAAGATGTAAATTATATATCAAATAATAGAGATTTTTAAATCTCAATCGGACGAGATTAATTTTTATTCTTCCACCACTACTTGTAGATAGAGATATATTTATTTTTTATGTCGATTATAATGTCAAGAAAAATCATCTGAGACCTCAAAAAGAACAGATGTTCTTGCATCAAATCAAAGTTTCAGTCGATTTAACTATGTCTGTCCATCTGGCTGTTGCTGGCACTTTCTCAACCACAGTAATTGACAGAAATCAATGAAATTTGGCCTATTTATTATTATCCCATTTAAAACCAGCAAAATCGGTTCGGTAGAAAAAAGTTAAATACCTATAAAAGTATCCTCCTAAAATTGACAATTTGGCCAACAGTTATGAATAAACGGCTTATTGAATTTTCATGAAATTTAGCAAATTAATATTGTCTTTAATGAAATTTTTGATAGAGTATAGGAGAAGGGTATTCCCAATAACAATCGCAATGCTCTATAACTTATGCAGGAAATCTCACAAAATTTGGCACTTGACTAGTGCTTTGACAACCCTTTTAAGAAATGGCCCCTTTACAAACGGTATTTTTAATATCACATATTTCTGAATCTCTCACAAATATTTATAAATCGATCGTGGTGAAGGGTATTTAAGAATCGGCATAGTCGAATATAGCATTCTTGCTAATTTTTTATTATTATCAAAAAGGCTTCAGTTGTCGATCTAAAACCCATTTTATTCAATCGCTTTGTGAAGAAAGACTTATATTTTGATATATATGGCATATGCCCTATTGGCTTTAGATATCGGCTTACAAATTTTTTTCTACAATTCCAATTATGCAATTCTTTATCCCGATCTGTTGTGAACAATAACAAATAATTTGGTCAAATCTTTTTGAATATATAAAAAGAAATACTTAAAAATTGACTTCTTCCTTTTTTAAAATTTCAATCTGCATTACAGGGAACGGTCTATAACTTTAAATCTACAAATCTGAAAAAGCCGGTTTTAAATAGAGATCAGGACGGGGCCACAATAAATATTCAAAACAAATTTCTTTGAGTTTAAATTATTCGACTGGATGTCGGTATGCCATTAAAGACTCAGGTTTCAATTCTTAATTCGATATGTCCGAAGTTTCGAGTTCGCTTCAGATAACGGTTGATAACTTTTTTTCTAAAAATTCGATTTTGTAATTTTAAATCGCGAATTGTCAAATGATGTGAATATGCCATTATACTACACCCACAAACAAACATTTTAACTTTGAAAATACAAACTATTAAAAACCATTTATGTCCTTTTTCAATACCAGGCAGCCTTAAACATTCGGAACAAATTACTTTAAGTTTGGATTATTCGCCAGGAAGTCGCAATGTCAAGAAGAACTTAGATTTCTATATATAATTTGACTGTCAGGGACTTAGTCCATTTACTGTACTAAATGAATCCTTCTTTTTGTCACAAATATAATGATAAATTTATTATACTCTCATTCACATTTTGTGTTGGAGGAGGGTGTACAAATTGTTTAAAAATTTTACGAAATTGTAAACAATGATTTTCGAAAACACATTTTTTGAAAAAAAACGTAATTTTTTATTGTGATTTTTCAAAAGAAAACTGTCATAACTTTTGTAGCGTGTTATTTGTTAACATTTTTATTATTAAATAATTATTTTATTTAAAAGAAAATTATTAATAATTTTCCTCAGATCTTTTCATTAAACACTACAAATCGAAATCTCTAGGGAGGAGTTTTTACCTGATTTTATTTTGAGGAATTTGTATTTTTTTTCAAACTTTTAACGCTTCAATGAATTTGTGATTTCATTTAATTGAAATTTTGTTTTGTTATTGTAAAAATTCTATTTAATAAAAATTATAGAGGAAATTGTGTATCGGGGGTCCAGGGGTTAGACCACGTGAAAATGTATTTTATTTTATATATATTTTTTTGTATAAAGTAATTAATATTTTTGTGTGTTTTTTTTTTTTTGTGATGCCGCTTTACAAATAAGGGAAATGAATTACAAACAAAATAGTATGCAAAACTTCTAGATACAATTTATATACATATTTTTTTTAACAATTAAAAGATATAACATGCAATTTAAAGAATTCTAATGAGAAGATATTTTGAATTCCTATAAAAATTATTATAGAGTTTTGAATAATGATTTTGAATTATTTTGGTTTGAAATCAGGAAATGGAGAAAATATTCTAATAATTAGAGAATGGAAATTTTAGGGAACTAAAAACTGATTAATGAGGATGAATTCATCAAATGGACGTTTAAATGTCAAGTTTAAACTATAAATTTTTTGTTATGTAAATTTGAGCTTTTAATAGACCTGACTAGTGTTACGATATACCACTAAAAAGCTTAAAACATATAAATATCTTTCTCAAGAAAAAAAGAGAGCTTCAAAAATTTGCACGGTCCTGGTTAAGATTTTTATACATCAAAAGAAAGGTTTGAAGAAGTAAAAGTAGACGGTGGGAGAGCTTCAAAATTTTGCACGGTCCTGGTTTAGATTTTTATACATCAAAAGAAAGGTTTGAAGGAGTAAAAGTAGACGGTGGGAAAGCTATATCTTTTAGTCCTGGAAAAGATTATAAAAGAGTCCACATTTTAGGGAAATTCAGATATGTATTTTTGTATTAAGCCAGGGACCATTTGGTTCAGACCTGCTTAAGGTTGACACTATTAATTGACTCTCTAATGGGAAATATCCCCAAACCATTAAGAGTATATCCAAACCTTATTTTTTTTGTAACTTGAATATATAGAGTTCCAGAAAGCCCATTTTGCACCGACCTGAATATGACTGTATTATATTGAATTAAAGCTCCAGCAGGTTAAATTAAAAAACTATGTAGAGCATTCCCAGTTGTATCTCAGAATATGTCTAATGAGGGGTGGAATTTAATATACACTGATTGAAGTTAATATAAATAAAGTCTGATTTGCGTAATTTGGAGTTGAGATACATCAAATCAGAGCTTTAGACGAGTAGATTCTGAAATCAAGAAACATTCTAAGATGTTTGAAAATTAATATACACTGTATTGAAGGTAATAAAAAACGGAGTCTGTGAAGGGCCGTTTTTGATAATTCTGAATGGGATTGTGTTACACATCAACTTCAAGCTCTGTTCATTTCATTTAACCACATTTACACTCTTTAAACTCCAAAAATGTGCATTAATATATAAAAGAAAAGGAAAAAACTTTATATTACTTTAAATATGGAAAGTTTTTATGTAAAGTTTTCATAATAACGAATTTGATTTATTATTAACAGCTTTAAAATTAAGTTTCGTCATTAACTTAATTGCATTAAAACTTTTTTTCGAAAAGCTTTAAATACTAAGCTTTTCAATAGATTGCAATATAACAGACTTTCAGATGCATTTAAATTATCTTAACAGCTTAAAGGTCTTAAAGCACTTGATTCTTTAAAATCGTTTAAAGGCAGCTTTAAACTATATTAATATATTTAATAGCACAGTGTAAATTAAGCACAGGATGTTTGTATTACTTACAAATAATTTTTGTATAACTTTAAAGCTTTACAAATGAAAAAGCATTTGATTTTCTAAAAAAAATTATTTTAAAAAGCTCTTGGTTTTTTTTATTAATTTAAATTAGTTTTAAAGTTTCTTTTAACATTTAGCACAATATATTTATTTTATAACTTCGAAGCTTCACTAGTATGAAAGCTTTTAAATTCTGCTTAATTTAAATGTCGGAATTTAGCTTCTCATTGAACAGAACTTGAACTCATTTCACTTAATGGAGATTTATCTCAGCTTGTACTCACAATTACGTTTTTGCAGCATTAAAATATTTTCTCCAAAAGTTTTCATAATTAAATCATTCTTCGTTTAAATCGAGAAATTTCAAAACTTTTACCATAAAACTTAAATTAAATAAGAAATTGAAAACTCAACTTTAATCAACTGTTAGATTACGACTAAAAATCTCTTCTCAAAAAATTAACCTTTTAAATAAGCTACAAGATCAGATTAGTTATGTAATATCACTTAAACTAGTTTAACCTTAAACTATGTTTTACTTTTTAAACTTAATTTAAATTCTTATTAGTTTTCTAAAATGCATCCAGTTTTTTTGGTTTAAACTGGTTACTTTTTTGATATACAAAAGTTAAACTATGACTCAGCAAGAAATATTGCGTGGGAAAACAAATCGAAAGTTATTAAAAACTTGACTTACAAACTTGTTAATTCATTATTTAAAGTAGTAGGTTTTATGCATTTCTTAAAGCCTAATTTTAAAGGTCATTAAACTTTTTTAAAATTATTTTAACTAGATTGAAATTAAAAAAATTAATCTGAGTTTAAACTTGGAGTTTAATTTTATATTTAAAAATAAAAATTTTGTTATTAATAATTATTCAAAAAGAAAGTGAATCAATAAATTCTACCACAATTTCAATTTTCATAATTGACTGATTATGTTAAGCTTTGAACTTAAACGACCACTTGGCATAGCGACCTTTAAGATAAATCTTTATAACATTTTTCTAATGTATTATTAATAATTTCTATTCAAATATATTCTCATACCTATTTTCCTCAATTGATTTATAATTATAAATAAATTGGAAGATTTTTATTTATTACAAAACTTAATCGAAGATTAAATTTTAAATGATTTTAAACAAATATTTATATATTTTTCTTCTACTGAAGTTCTTAATGCATTCAAATGCTTTCAGATTATCAAACTTCGTACAACATTATTTAAACTGGTTTGAACTAAGATTTAATATTTTAAACTTAGATTTAATTTTTATATGTCAAATTTAATTTTTTGCAATCTTTCAACAAAGAATGTTAATAAATGTTTCTTATCTTATTAATCTCTCAATGTTCGTATTTGACAGGTTAATTTAACTTAAACGACCACTGTGAAACTTCACCTTAATGTATAAAGACATACCCTTTATATCAATTCAAATATTTTCTATTATTCCATCAGGTTAAACTTAATTTTTTTATATTTTTTAACACCACAAGTGGTGAAGAGATTATATTAACACTGCCATTTCGTGCAAAAGGAATCAACCCTATATGATATGCATTAAATCAAATTCTGAGTCGATTTAGATATGACCATCTGACTGTTGTTGACACGCTCACAATGAAATTTGGCCTTTTTTCTATAGTATTGAGAAGTTTCCTATTTAAAAACCAGCAAAATCGGTAAAGTATATTAAAAGATATGGACCGATATCAAGGGCAACCTCTATATAAACTAGAATAAAATTTTGTCATGATATTAGCCGAATACATCATTTTTCAAATAAAGGTATTAATGTATTAAAAACGCTTTTAGGTTATACTATGTTTAACATTATTTAAACTGCTTTAAACTTTAAGTAAGTTGATCTCAGCTTATAGTTGAAATCACAAATTTAATAAATCAAATAAAAAATTTTAATAATTTTTCTTTAAAAAAATCAATTTATAATTCTACCCACTTTTTATTACTCTGTCAGTTTAGATAATCGGCAGATTAAGTAAGAAAGTTTAAATTAATTTTTACTTAAACAACCACTTTGAAATTTAACCTCAAAATATTAAGATATAAATTATTCTATTAATTCAAATATTTTCTCAAAATCTATTTTCCATAATTTATCTATAATTATAAATATATCGGAAAAGTTTCATAAATATTTGAAAACTTAATCGAAGATGAATCATAAAATTTTTTAAAGTTCTTAATTTTTAAAAAAATTTTTGCTTGAATTTAGATGCTGCCTCAGATATCGGTCTTATTATTTTAAAATATTAAACCGAGTTTTCTGTGTTTTAAATAGGAAACTTTTCAGGACAATAACAAATACTCAGGCCAAATTTCATAGAGCTCTCTCAATTATTGTGGACGTGAACGTGCCAACAATAGACAAACAGACCGAAATAGCTAAATCGACTCAGATTTTGATTTGATGCAAGATAAGATGATTCCTTCTTAGCTTTACATACGGAATGACAAAGTTCATATACCTTCATCATCACTTGTGGTGGAAGGTATGAAAATAGTTTTATATATAAAAAAATAATCCATAAGGCGGAATTAATTGTCATATTCATTTTGTTTATTTGAGATGAATTATTACTATAATTAATTTTTTATAACAATAAATAGATGTTTTGTTAAATAAACAATAAAATGTAATACAACAAAACATATGGAGGGAGTTTTACTAGAATCAAATTGAACCTGATACAAACAGACACTTTAAATTAGCGAAAAAAATTAAATAAGTGAATACAAAAAAGAGGTGTGAATGAGTAAAATATTTATTTTTATAATAAATGAATCCAATTTGTTAAATGGAAATGACTTGGATTTTTTTTTCAAAAATTATTGCATTAAAAATTTAAAGGAGACAAAAAATTGCAAATGATTTGTTGACATTAGATCGGTCTGAACCTGATTTTTGAAATAATTGGATTTTAATCCGTTCACTATTGAAACCAGAGGTACATTACCTAAAGCATTAAAAGATTACATTGAATGAATGCTCGCTCTGCTCAAATTGATGGGAGAACAGCAGTCGTTTATAGAGTATGAGTGATGAATGTAGAATTCCTAGACAATAATCTCGAAACGATAATTTTTTATTTTTATCGTTTAAAACCGTTCCCCTTTAAGATAAAAAATCGCAACTATTCTTTCTCAGAATTTTAAGAAGTTACTTAGATATCGTTCTTTAACATAATTTATTAACTGAAGAGATCTTAAGAATAAATAATCATTTCAAATTCTATTAAGCTGTGACAATTACTGTAAACGTCAACACAAGTCTGATGAGTCCAAATTCCATGGTGGTAATAACGGGTAAATATAATACGCTTACCAACCGCCCCAAATGTAAAGGAGAACTATTGACGTGCTACTCTACACCGAACCTCATTGGGTATCAGGGGCCACACTAATGGTCAGGATGGAATGGAAGTTCCAGGGGCTGCTGACTACCGTGTTAGCTAACTTAATTCTCCGCTTGAACTTCGAAATTAAAGATGACGGCTATTAGTCCAGAACTGTTTGGACAACATAAAATAAAAAGTACAAAGGATAATTGTTCGTACACATATAATCAACATTGACCACAGAATGTGATCCGACAATGGATAAAGCCGCCAACAGCAGACAACGACAAAGCATTTAACGTGAGTACCTGTCTTCGTAGATCTAACCTCACTATGCTCTTCCCTCAGAAAACAACAATAGACAGTACTTAGATTCTTATTTTGCCATTGTTCCTACGAAGGCAATTAGACTACAACAAAGCTCTCTATTGCTGTTTTTTTTTTTGCAAAAGTTTTGTGCCAAATTCTTGTACAATACAGTTTAATATCTAACGTTTCCTAAAACAACGCCCTCTATGCATAATGTAGTTGTGAGAAATTTAGCTAATTTTTTAAAATTCTCTGTAATTCTCAATGAAGTGGAATGGCGACACTTTATGACCTCCCTCGGGTGTTTCATTGTGGTCGTTCTCAGTGTTTATCCAAAGTCGGATACATCAGAGGGCATCTTTGATGTTTTAAATTAAGAAACCTGAGATGCTTGAAACAATTGTTTTGTAAACCACCACCCAATTCTGTTACTTTTTTAATCGATTCATATTTCTTTTTTAAATTAAGTTCAAAAATTCAAAGTCCGTTATTATTATTATTATTTTTTTTGAGAAACTAAAAATTGCGGAAACTCGTACTTATTCAAGATAGTTGATTCGTGGAATTATGGAATAATTCTCGACAAATTATCTCGATAAGATCCAAAAGCAGAATCGTCAACATGAGAATGAAGTATAGCTTTATCCGAGTTTGGAAGATCTTTACAAGTTATAACGAAGAAATTTGTTAAAAATTTTTTAATTTCGATCTTAAGTTATGTCGAAGGTTGCGAGTTTAACTAACTGGATGTTAAACCTTTAATCTCTGCTTAAAACATTAACCGAATGTTAATTTCAAATTCCTTTTCCATATTAAACTACTGTTATAGTTTTTATATAGTAACTCATTTGTAATTATAGTTATAAATCAAACCAAATTATAAATATAATCACATATGTAATTTTCACACGATATCTAACGGCTATTTTTTTGCATTCCAAAAAACATGAGTTGCCTAATGATAACATTTCAATTTACATACAAGTTTCAATTATGATCACGACACAATAAACATTAACGTCATTTTGCCATTACAAATGACGTAAAATCTATTCGAGAAGGCGTAATAAATTCTATGACTATAAAATTATTTCTAAAAAACACATTTCAATTTCTTTTAATATCTTTAGGTGTTTAACAATTTACCTTAAAAGATTTCCTTATTTGATTATAAAAACCATTGAAATTTTAGAAATTTTTTATGAAAAAGAATTTATATGTCAATCGTTGTAATAAATATGTAACAGAATTTTAAGAGCTGAAAAGGGAGAAGTCATGTAAATAATGCATATTATAAAATATTTCAATACTTTCAGTTTTAAAAGTCTAAAAATGGCACTTAAATGATAAAAAACTGATTATATAACGTCTTTTTTGAATCTTGAGATTTTAGGATATAAATTTAATAATAATTTGATTACAAATTATGATAGATTGTTAAGATTTTTCACAAACATAGTTTTCTAAAAAATTTTTAAATCCGGTTCGAAGGACCAGAAGTAATTTATCCAAAAAAATTCAAATAACATACTTTAATCCGGTTCGAATGAGCATAAAATATTTTAACATATTTCTTCATATGAAGACGAATATGAATATTTAAATATATGAAAATTATTACAAAAATGTCGTTTTAAGAACACATAATTATTATGATTCTTTATACTCTGGAATCCATCTAGAAGTACCGCGATTTATTTACCATTATAAATAGCGTTTATATTGTTAATATACTGGAATTATATTAGAAGATACTTCTCCACTTTGAGAATATAGACACTATAAGGACAATATAAATTTGTAATCTATAGATTATTAAGCTTTTTCACAAACCTTGAATCCCGTTCGAAGTTTCAGAAGTAATTTACCATAAAAATTTCTATATAATGGAATGAAATTAAAATATACGTTTCCATTCTGAGAATATAAACAATCACAAAATGTAGATTTTATTCTGGTTCAAATGACCATAAATTATTATTCTGTTGAATTTGTCTCGAAGGACCAAAAGGAGGAAAAAACAAGAGATCATTTATTTTTAATCAGGTTCGAAGAACCACAAAAAAATGCAAGCCTTTTTTATCGTTATTTTTTATTCGCTAACAGACGATTATGATTATCTGGTGGAACATTTGATACACCGTTAATGTATTAAGTAAATCTACCATTTTTAACCTAGACTTACAACTCCTCTTAACGGTATAGGCAGTATCTTCAGATTTAAACCATTTAAGGAAAACCTTTTTCGGAAACAAAACGATTAGATATGAAATTGGAAACGTCTAGAAAATTTTAAATTGATATAGTTAAAAACGCATCTATTGGAATAGCAGCCCAAGTATTTCAGTGTTCTATTATTTAATGCGAAAAGTGAAAGCTAACGGAAGGCTTGAAGAATAATCATGTTTAGATAAGAACAATAGAACCTCAAATCTTTCAAAACTCTCGAAGTAAAACTTTTGTGGCAAAATGTAATAATTTAAAAAAATGTGGAATTTAGTAAAATAATTTAGAGGATCTTCAAAACTTAAGAGACTCCTTCATTAAGTTCTGATATGATATGATTTATAAGTACTGAAATATACAATAAATAGAACTGATTAAGTCCACACAAAAGTGGCACCTTGTCAATGATTAATAATTACTTTAAGGCACCAAAATTTTGGCACAAAAAGGGTATAAAACGTAAGATCACAATTCGCGCCATGTGTGAATACCTAAAGAATTTAGTCTAGTAGAGGGATAACGGTGTCTAGGGAAAGTCGAACTGCAAAGTACAAGAAAGGAGCCCTAAAATAAAAATACATATTTTTATTATGTTAAAAAGCCTTTACAAAGAAGTAATTAAAGAATAACATTCTAATTCATTAAATTTGCTCTCCTCAAAGACACGGATCTATAAGACAGGTAAATCGAATTACTGGAGATATAAGTAAATCTTTTGAATTAATGGTTTTGCAGTTTCTTAGATATTGCGTTAACCTACAAAACGCTTGCACGAAGGTTAAATCTATAAAATAAAATGTTGTTACCGAATAATTGAATATTCAGACTGAAATGTAACGGATACATTACAGGATAATTTACAATTAATGTAGGTGATCCATATTTATATTTCTGACCTGCCAGTAAGCGGTAAAATAATTTTCTCAACATACGCTGAAGACTCGACTCGTACTATAAGTTTTAATATGCCGACGGCTCATATGAAACATCTTCTCTTCATTGGTTATTCAATCACTAGTCAACATAAGTCAACGTAGTTTTGAAAATAAAATCATTCTGCGATTAATCAAGAAATGCTTATAATGATTTAATACAGAGGTCCAAGAGAGGGATTCTGAGGACTATAACTAATATTTATTGAATTTTCATATTTATCCAAATTCACTTATGACGGAATCACAAAGTAGTACCAGGCAATTTACCACCGCGCTTTCATGAAGGCTTTCTAAAAAAAATCAATGTCCATAAGAAGTGATTTGTTACTGCACCGATTTTGTTGAAAATTTCCCTAAGTGATCCAAATACAAATCTTGGTAGAATCAGGAAGAGCAGGGTACAAGGCTAAATATTGATTACCAAATCTCTATAGAAATTTTAAATGTTCCAATCATTATCTCAAGGATCTGGTTTCCTGAACAAAAATGAGAGGTAGAGGTATTCACCATTGGAGGCAAATATTACTTATCGAATATCTTAAGGACAATTGAAGAGAAAGTATTAAGATTTCATTTCATTACTTTACCAAGGAAGAGTTTTACTGGAAAAAATTTAAAACGAATTGGATCAGGGGGAAGTATAGCTCTCTTTTAATTTAAATAAATAACCAAAGTCTTAAAGAACTATTAAAGTTCTAATAACTTTTCCGGAAAAAGTTTTACAATATCTAGGACGTTTAGGATCAGGAGAAGAGTTTGCCCCCATAAGAAGCAAATATTAACTACTGTTTATCTAAAATTTCTCAAGGAACTTTTCTCTGAAAAAAATCGGTACGGTTTGGATCAGTGAGTGAAGTAATACCATACAAATCTAATATTAATTCACAGTTATTTGATGAAATAATTTGTGTCACTTTATAAGAGCGGTCAAGCGGTACAGGTCTCAGCAAAATAAGACATAAATACAAACAAAATTCTATAACTAAACATTTCAAAATTACTTATTTTTCCAATAAAAAAGAAGTGATCTAAATAATATTTCAGTTACTTACATATAAATTCATTGGATCCCTGTGATCCATCACTGTTACCTGTTGCTCCACCACTGTCAGCAGCATTTGTTTCATTTAAATTTGTTGTTATACTTATGGAGGAGCACTTGAAACCATCATTGAAATAAACATGATCAGATGCCGGATTTAACTTCATTTTGATCACTCAAACAAAAAACCCCAATTAATTATTTGTCAAAATGTGTTTACGTGTGTGTGCGTGTGTAAGTGTAAAAATTCTTGCACTTTTACACAAATTAAAATTCTTAAATTTCACTCGAAAGAAAAAAATGGTTTCAATTACAGATTTAAATATTTAAAACACGTTATAAAATATATATTTGTTTTTTGCTGCTGCTGTTTTTGTCAGATTGACGTATTTTTTTATTGTTTTATTCCTGTTATATATTTTATTTATTATTAATTAATTATTAACAAATTCCTTTTTTTTTGGAAAATTAAATGAGTTTAATTTATTTATTTAAATTACTATTTGACAGAGATTTCTTTTTTGTAAATTTGTTTTTGTTGTTGTTGTTATTAATTAATTAAAACGGTTAATAACTTTTAAGGAATTTAAATGGTTTTGAATTTTAAACATGTCAGCTGTTAATTAAAATTTTAATTATTTTTTTTTTTTGTTAATGCATTTTTGTTTAATAATGTTGTAATAAAACACAATTAACAAATCAAGGTTTCTTTAAAAAATTTAATAATTATTTTTATTTATTTATTTTTTGTTTGTCAAAGGTTTTTCTATTTATTTGTTAACAATTATTTTTTTGTTTAAATTCTTGATAAATAAAAATTTTAATTTTGTTTATTAATTTATTTATTAATTTTTATTGCAAATATTTTTATTTGTTTGTTTTTTTAAACTCCTCTACCACAAGTGACGAAGAGGGTAAACTTTATCATTCCGTGTTTAATGCTAAAAAGGTATCGCCTCAGAGCCCATAATGTATATATATTAAAAATCTGAGTCGTTTTTGCTAAATCTGTCTTGCTCACATTCGCAATAATTAACAGAACTCAATGAAATTTAGCCTGAAAAAATAGTCCTGAGAAGTTTTTTTAATTTAAACCAGCAAAATCGGTTCAGATGTAGACGTATATTTAAGGCAAAATCTATGTTTAAGTGAAGAACTTTCTTAAAAATGTCAGTTTTAAATCGACAAATTGGAATGAAATTTTGCTATAATATTAAGTTATGTGAACTTGATTACGATTTCAAAAATATTATCAAAATCGGTTCTGAAGAAAAAAGTTATAGTCAAAATTACAACCAATTTTTTGAGTCATTAAGTGGTCCTCAGTTATATTAAAAGAAAACTTTTATATATTGTTTATACATCTGCGAATGTATATGTACAAAACATAACGTATTTACTTCACATGCATTTGTGGTAGAGGGTATTAAAGATTCGGCATAGCCGAATATATCATTCTTACTTGTTTTATTTTTATTATTTTTTCAAATTCAACGTTAAATAAACCATGAAAAAATTTATTGTTTAATACAAAAATAATAATAAATTTTTATTTTTTATTTTTATTAAATTCACTAATTTTTGTTAAATATTTTTTTTTTAAATTTTTCTAGTTTTTTTTTTATTCGATTTTTCCCTTTTTAATTTGTTTTTACTTTGTTTTTGTTTTATAACTGTAAATTTTCGTTGCTTTTGTTTTTTAATTTTAATTATTTAATTTTAATTATTTAATTTGTATTTGTTTTTGTTGCTTTTTAATTGTTACTCGTCAATGTTTAAATCACGACTGTTTTCGAACTTGGCTCGAACCTTGTCTTTTATAAAATCAAAGCAATTTCATTTTTAAATAAAATTTTATAAAAATATTTATTTAAGTTTTATTATTATTATTGTTTGTTTGTATTTGTGTATAATTCTATTAAATACATGTGAAATGAAAAACGTTTGAACTCTTTTAATCGTTTAAAGGAGTTGCCAGATTTGTTAGAAAATGCAAAATTACACATTATCACTAAGAAATTTCTAGGAAAAAAATGTTAACAAATTTTCAATATATTAAAAAAATATTTATAGAAATTGGAACAGAATCTTCAACGTTCTTTTTACATTATACAATATTTTTACGAAGAACAGGTCCATATCAAATATTCTATCACGAAGATGAATAAAGATTGAGAAATTCTTACTTTTAACCTAAGAGTTATTTGATTTTTTTATACCCTACACTATCACAAGTGGTAAAGAAGGTATATTAACTGTGTCATTCCATACGTAACACTAAGAGGTAATTATCTCAGACCCTTTAATGTACATATATATTATTATATCAAATCAAAATTTGAGTCAATTTTGCTATGTCTGTCCGTCTATCTTTTTGTCGGTTATTGGCATGCTCCCATCTACAATAATTGATAGAGCTAAATGAAATTTTTTTATAGTTCTCAGAAGTTTCCTATTTACAACTAATAAAATCGGTTCAGTTATTAAAATACAAAGACCGATATCAAGGGATGTTTAGAAAACAAAGCTGCTTCCATTCATAACACTTTATAATCTGCCTTCCACTTATTTTTGGCGTGACTGGTAAACCAGAACTTAAGTGGCTAAAGAACATTAATGTGATATTTGTATCAATAGAGGTAAATCCCCCAAACTGCACGGAGTTTGGGCCCTAGCCCAATCTTCAATTCTCTTTTGTTGGTATGGGGAGCACTATAAGCACTATAAACTTTTTAACAAAAAAAAAATCACAAAAAATTCAATTGTTCAAAAGAAATTAAATTTTTCACAAGAAATTCAAATTTCCACAAGAATATCAAATTTTCACAAAAATTAAATTTTTTATAAAAAATTCAATTTTTCACAAAAAAAAAAAAAAAAAAAAAAATAATAATAATAAAAATAAATTTTTCACAAAAAATTCAAATTTCCACAAGAAATTCAAATTTCCACAAGAAATTCAAATTTCCACAAGAAATTAAAATTTTCACAAAAATTCAATTTTTCGAAAAAAATCCTTTTTCACAAAAAATTAAATTTTTCACAAAAAATTTAATTTTTGACGAAAAAAGTCAATTTTTCACAAAAATTAAATTTTTTACAAAAAAATAAATTTTTCACAAAAATTAAATTTTTTACAAAAAATTAAATTTTTCACAAAAAATTAAATTTTTACAAAAAATTAAATTTTTACAAAAAATTAAATTTTTACAAAAAATTAAATTTTTCACAAAAAAAAAATTAAATTTTTCTCAAAAAAATCAATTTTTTACAAAAATTAGATTTCTCAAAAAAAAATTATATTTTTTACAAAAATTAAATTTTTCACAAAAAAATCTTTTTTTTTACAAAAATTAATTTAAAAAAAAAAAAAATACAACAATAAAATTTTTCACAAAAAATTAATTTTTCACTAAATTTTTTAAGAGAAATTCAATTAATAATAAAAAAATATTACTGAAAATTTAAATCTGAAAAATTCAATTTTTTACTAAAAAATCAATTTTTCACAAAAAATTTAATTTTTCACAAAAAAATATTTTTAATAAAAAATATTAAAAATTAAATTTTTTACGATGATTCAATTTTATACTAAAAATTGAATTTAAAAAAATTAATTCAAAAAAATTTAAAAATAATTTTTTTCACAAAAAAAAAAAAATTATTAAAAAATTCAATTTTTCACAAAAATATTCAACATGTTTCCCCAGCATCTGGCATCTCTCGTTACAAAATGTATTGTTTATAACTTTAGTACTTAATAGCAGACAGACATAAAGACGCTCTTTATTTATTTACCGGCTCAAATAAACTCTCAGTTAAAAATCGAATTCCAAAATATTTTTGCTGAGTAAAAATACTCGCATTATTTGAGTAAATGCAAAAAAAAAAACTTTTAACTGCCACTGTTGTTTTTTTTTTTGCTCACGAGTATTTCCGGAGTCAAATGGCCGAATTGTTTTCGATTCTCAGTTGGTTGTGATCAAATTTTACGCGAACTTTTAGTTTTGAAATTGAAATCAAAATTACGGTTAACGTTCTAATTTTTATTTTCAAATTAAGTTTTATTTATTTTTTTATTTTTTTCATTTATTTTGTTTACAAATTGTTTTCATTCATTTATTTTATTTTTTGTATTTTGGTCAAAAGCAGATCATGTTACTTTTAAATATTTTTAATATTTTTTTTAAGTTTTAAATTTTTTACATTCTTTTTTGTTTTATTTATTTAGTTTTTTTATTGTTTATATTTTATTCGGTTCATCGAATTTCATACAGATCTTGGGAAAATCTTAAAAAGGGGGTTTTACGTTATTTTGACCATCTTTTTGTTATAATTTTTAAAAAGTGTCTTGCAGAATTATTAAAGATTGGAAATAAGTTCTGCATTTAAAATTCTAAGATTATTTCTGGTTATTTTGTTCTTTTCTTTAAGATTTGCAATAGTTTACTAAAAGAATTTAAATACGTAAACGACCATTAAACAAGATATTGTTTTTTGAATTAATACCTAACACCGACCGCTGTGAATAGTGTAAATTTAAGCGGAAAACTCTCCTATTTGGATTGGTGCCAAATTGGGGGTTTTTGGCACAAGAAGAAATGGCCAAAAAATTAAATGAAGTTTAATTAAATTAAGCGACTTCATTTTGCTATATTGGTAATCTAACATAATGGATCATAATGTTCTCTTGGTTAAAGTGGCCTAGCTAATCATCACGATCAGGTTAAATAGACTATTAAAACATGTAACCAGACATTTTTATATTTGTCCAAAATCCACATAATTTTAAGCTAATTGGACCTAAAGGAATTTAGAATTCATTTAGATAGCTGCTGACTAGTCAGATATGTCTATCATGCTCAGATTATAGACTATGTCTTAGTTCAGATTACATATAGTTTATAGATCAGATAATATACTAGAAATAGATCAGATTATAGATTTTTCAACATATAAGATTAAAGACCTGTTAACAAATTAGGTTATGGACCCGTCTTCAGATCAGATTATAGCTTAATCTGATCTGAAGCCGAAGTTTAAGACTGTTGAATATTAAGGAGTGAGATGTTCATAAAAACTAAACCACTAAACTTACAGTTTTAAATTTTTCTTATTTTATTAAAATTATTTTTACAATTTACAAAAAAATATATTTTTATAGTTTAAATCACTTGTGATGAAATTTTGAACCCTTAAACAAGAGCCCAATATTTCTTTAATGGCCTTAGCCACGGACAGTTTAAAGGATTTGCCGCTCTTGGTACAAATACCACAAGGGCTTGTTTACTATTCAGACCAAAAATAAGTGGAGTCTTATAAGTGGAAGTTGTAAATTTCGGTATTTATAAAGCCCATTGTAACAAATCATTGTTTTCTTTTGCCGCAAGTGCATATTGCTCGACATACCAGGGCATGCTGACATACTCAGATAACCGAGCTGTTTTCCTACCAGAAATGCTGGGAGCAGTTTTAAAAATACTTTCTACTTTTTTGTCCCGGTTTTCTTTCAACGGAGAAGTTCTCGTGGAACTGTTTAATAACATTAATTTTTTTTTAGTACGCACTTTTTTCTAGTCACTCATTTTAATCAGATTATCAATATATTCATTTGTTTAACATGAAACATAATAACCGACATATTTTACAAAGAAAACTTGATCAATCAACAAATCAAATAATTTGTGGGTTAAAAGCTTTAATGAAAGCATTTGTTAAGAATTTTTCAATCTCACTCTTTACTGATAGACCAGTCATATCAAGATCAGATAAAGCCAAGTCTTAAAATCCGATTATAGACATAACTATAGATCAAATAATATTAAACTCTATAGATCAGATAATATACTATTTTATAGATCATATTATATTCTTTTCCATATCAGGACGAGACTAGTCTACAGATCGGATTATATACTAATTTATAGCTTATGATCATGTTATAAAGTAGTCTATAGATTAGATTATAGATAAGATTAAAAATAACTTAACAGGTCATATTATAAAGTAGTCTATAGATCAGATTATAGATTGGCCTCAAGATCAGTCACTAAAACAGATAACAGACTAAATTAAAGATCAAATAATAAACTCTAGGTCTACATATCTAAAAAAAAATAGAACAGTTTATACACTAGTCTTTAAATCAGATTATAGAAAAACCTATAAATTAGTTTATATATAATTATATTGTTCTGATTATAGAATCCACAATAGTTCAGATTGCAGACTATTCTATAATTCAGATTAAAGTCTATATTTTAGATTGTGGCCTATATATTAAACTTTAGTCTAGATTATCAACTACTATTCGTCATATTCGGTCCACTATTTCAGGTATCTCCCATACAAATGTCCTCCCTGAATAATGTTTTAAAGTCATAAAAGTCCTAAATATAAAGCGATATTAATAAAATTCAACATAAATAAGTCTTATATTATTCTTAAGCGATGTACCAATTGAGGTTCATTACTTTTTATAGGTTCCATATAAGCCCCTTTCAAATATCACTTTGAAGGACATTAATTTCACATATACTTTGATATTCTAATAACAACTGGTCAAATTAAGATAAATACATTCGATAATCGTTATAAGAAATTACACGAAAGTCGGTCCATCATTTACTTTGGTCCAATATAATCCTCCAGAAAGAATCCTTTTTCATAAATGTACTTCACACTCAATCACAATCAGGCTCGTTCATAAATTTTTCTGTGGCTCAAGAGATAACCTAGTCTTTAATTGGAATTGGTATTTCGTCTATATTTTATTATTTTATAAGTTAATTTAATTGTTACCTTAAAAAACAACCAAAAATATTAACTTAATAATAAAAATAAAATATGAATGTAATTAACTTAAACATCGTCTTACAATAAATTAATAAATACTAAAATATTCCACAAGGTTTAGTTCTCATATTTATGTATGTCCATTCATCTGTCCGGCCCTCATTTAAAAATAAAATTTATTAAAACTTTTTCATCTTGTTATTTAATATTATTTTGTTTTTAAATGTTTAATTTTGGGTAATTCACCATACTAAATCCAAACCAATCCAAACATCTGACCGACCACCCGAACGACCAACAAACTAAACCAAAGTTTTCCAATGACTTTGACATACATTTCACTACAAAAACACAACACAAAACGCATTCGCTCGTCATCATCTGAAGACAACAATGATTTTTCTTTAATTCAAAAACTCTGTTAAATTCATTTAAAAAAAATGTTTAATTAAAATTAATTTGTTGTTTTACAATTAATTAAAAAATAATGTAAACCTTAAAAGTAATTTAAACAAAAAAACTATATTTTGTTTAAATAAATAAAAGAACATGGTTTTCATGTACAGTATATTTGATTCTTGTTTTCAATTTATTTCCAAAAAAAAGGGGGCCTATCTATCACGCCTCATATAAGGTGTATATCACGTGATTAGTTACGTGTGTAACATTTTCAAAAACAATTGTAAAAAATATTTAAAGTTATTTTTGTTTTTAATCGTAAAGAAATATTTGTAATGATTTGTAAGTGTTAAAATAGTTTAATGAACTTTAATTTCTGGCAATAATGGGGTTTATGCAGTTATTTTTTATTTTGATATTGACGGATATAATTAAGTTTTATTATATTTCAAAGTGACTAACGCATGTTTTTATAGTTATTCGTGTTCGCCAATTTGCCGATGGTAAACAAGGTTTTATAAAGTTCATTGACTTTAACATTAGTGTGCGATATAGACTAACCTATTGATCATACTATTTAAAGTTCAGATTATGGACCAGCCAATAGATCAGATTGCACTTTAGTTTATAGATCAGATTTCATGTTTTTCTATAGATTAGATTTCATGTTAGTATATAGATCAAGTTATAGACTGGTCTATAGATCACATTATAAACTAGTCTATAGATCAGATTATAGACTAGTCTATAGATCAGATTATAGACTAGTCTATAGATCAGATTATAGACTAGTCTATAGATCAGATTATAGACTAGTCTATAGATCAGATTATAGACTAGTCTATAGATCAGATTATAGACTAGTCTATAGATCAGATTATAGACAAGTCTATAGATCAGATTATAGACAAGTCTATAGATCAGATTATAGACTAGTCTATAGATCAGATTTTAGACTAGTCTATAGATCAGATTATAGACTAGTCTATAGATCAGATTATAGACTAGTCTATAGATCAGATTATAGACTAGTCTATAGATCAGATTATAGACTAGTCTATAGATCAGATTATAGACTAGTCTATAGATCAGATTATAGACTAGTCTATAGATCAGATTATAGACTAGTCTATAGATCAGATTATAGACTAGTCTATAGATCAGATTATAGACTAGTCTATAGATCAGATTATAGACTAGTCTATAGATCAGATTATAGACAAGTCTATAGATCAGATTATAGACTAGTCTATAGATCAGATTTTAGACTAGTCTATAGATCAGATTATAGACTAGTCTATAGATCACATTATAGACTAGTCTATAGATCAGATTATAGACTAGTCTATAGATCAGATTTTAGACTAGTCTATAGATCAGATTTTAGACTAGTCTATAGATCAGATTTTAGACTAGTCTGATTTTAGACTAGTCTATAGATGACCGCAGGGGTATTCTCAGGAGAGAATAACGGGGAGTAACGCCCCCGCGGACCCTAGTTATGGCAGGATGGAGAGCGTGCCAAAATGGGTACATGTGCTCAGTGAAGTCCTGTAACAGGGCGAGCGGATACCGCCCTTACATAGGTATCCCACCACAAGAGTGCCCTCAAGAGAGGTAAGGATTGGAGAGTGACGACTCCGTGGTTTCTTTAGTCGTATGAATAAGTTTAAAAAGAAGATAATAAAACCCTGCTGAAAGGCATTAAGATCAAGTCCAGTACGATCTTAATCATGGTATTTCTGGAAATAATGGTTTGGAATAGACGCTAAATGGGCTGACGGTTGTGGTATTCTGGGGCTTCAGTACGTAGGAGTGAAATTTTACGGAAATGGCTTCCAGGCTAATGCCACAACTGCCTCCGTCCCGTTAAAACTTGGCAGGTCTCAAGGTACGTTCGATAATTGTCGCCGTTAGGTTGGTGGTACAGGTTCGGATGTAATTTTTCCCCGATTAACGCGGATCTGGCTCTGGCTTTGGGTCTCATAAGGACCCCTTGTCAACCCTCGCATGGCCTCACTGCTTGCAAAGATAACCATGGGATCACAACGCGACTGTACAACGATTTGAGATAGCGGCTTTGAGTTGGGACCAAATAGAAAAGATAATGAATATCAACCAAAAAAATCAAACTGGAGCAGAATCTACAGGTGAAGCATATAACCCTTTAAATAAAAGTGTGTTTACGGCAAGAACACCGAAACGGAAAACAGAGCAATAGATTGGATTATAGACTATCCTGTAGTTTGGATTATAGACTAGTCTATAGATCAGATTATAGAACAGATCATATTGTGGACCAATCTATAATCAGATCTATATACTAGTCTATAGATCAGATTATAGACTAATCTATAGATTGGATTTTATAAATAGTTGACACAGGTCTTATAAATGGATGCAGCCAAGAACCTTTTGGGAAATTTTTTCGGACCTTAATTTTTCTTCAACATTCCCTCGAGTATCTCCCTGCACTTTTTAATAACATTGGAAACAGATATTTGAAATCTTGGTCGACTCTTTGTAGATCCAAGTACACACTTTTTTCTGGTGACTCTTTTTAATCAGATAAGCAATATATTCGTTTGTTTGACATTAAGCATAATAATGTAGATTGGACTTTAATCTGATCTAAAAAATAGGGACATCTTTAATCGAAATGTAGACTTGTCTAAATAGTGATGAATAGATCATATTATGTAACCTATAGATCATTAGCCATTTGTTCACATAACCTCGTTTTGACAATATAGAGGTATGGAATATAACGGTGCTGACCAAAAAAAAAATAACATTGAAAAGTCTTAATCCCCATCAATGTTCTTCGGCCCTATTTGGTAAAAACTTTTAAAATTTTGAGTATTAATTTCAAAAACTTTAAATTATTTTCAATAAAATATTGTATTTAATTGTATGACATTTAAGATAAAAAAGACATTTTTAAGATTTACCAGCATTTTCAAAATCACATTACCTTTTTTGAAACCACTTGAGGCCGGTTCTTCTCCGAAACAATTCCTAAACAAATTTGTATGCAAATTTCTTTTTTTTAAATCTTTTTAATAAAATTTATAATTTCAATATTTATTGAACTAAATTTTATAATATTTTTACTTCTTTTGCTGCACACGATTACAAAATACATTTTACACCCACATACACATGTATAATATTCTCAAGGTATATAATTCATCATGATGTTGTCGTTGTTGTTTTTATACCCTACATCATCGTAGTTGTTTCATGTGTTATGCATTTGTGTTGATGTTTGTAAAATGTAGAAAAAATTGTGTAACACCGTTCAGAATCACTTTCTCAGTCGATTTAATAATGTCCTTCTGTCTGTCCAACCACCTGTCCATGTGAACACTCTAAAGTTTGTAATTTTTTTAGATATCTTGATGAAATTTGGTAGATATTATTTTAGCCCAAGGACAAAGCCTATTCGTCATATTCGGTCCACTATTTCAGGTATCTCCCATACAAATGTCCTCCCTGAATAATGTTTTTAAAGTCATAAAAGTCCTAAATATAAAGCGATATTACCGAAATTCAACATAAATAAGTCTTATATTATTCTTAAGCGATCTGCCAATTGATGCGAAGGTTCATTACTTTTCATGGGTCCCATATAAGCCCCTTCCATAAATTTCACATATACTTTGGTACTCTAATAACAACTGGCTAAATTAAGATAAATATATTCGATAATCGTTATAAGAAATTATACGAAAGTCGGTGCATCATTTATTTTGGTCCAATATAACCCTCCAGAAATAATTCTTTTTCATTAATGTACTTCACACTCAATCATAATGAGGTTCGTTCATAAATTTTTCGTAGCTGCCATTTATAACCAAAATTGTAGTGGAGGGTATAACACAGTCGCCCTTAACCGACCATAACATTTTATTTGTTTTATCATGAAAATGTGTTACCATTTTTAAAATTTCAAATATTTAATATTTATATTAAATATTTAGTTAATACTAATAAATTCAAATAAAAAACAAGGTTTCATATACCAAATAATGAATTTGAAAACCTAAAATTTGAATTTGAAATATTTAAATATTTAAGATGCAGTTTTTTTCCAAAATTAATTTGAAAATTCTATATATAAAAGAATTTCAATAATTAAAAAAAAATGTTATTGAAATTTCTTAGAAATTAACATAATGAGGGGTTTGAATTATAGTTTTATTTTATTTTATTTTTTTAAGAAAAAGCCCATTAATAGTAATATTTTAATTTAAATCATTTAAATTTATTTTTTTATTATTTTAATTAATTTAATCCACATTTTTTTCTGTTTCATATTATTTTTAATCGCAAAGAAAAAAATTTTATATATCGCAAAATTCTAGCTAAAAAGAAAAAAATACTTCCTAGAGTTATATATATATATTCTTTCGATTCACATTGCAAATAATGACAACACAGTAGTGTTGTCAACTGGAATTACGAGTATTTATTTAACAATAAATAACAATAAATTGTTAGTTCTTTTGTTTAACAAAGAAATAAATGTTGATTTTATTTCATAGTTATTTCATTTTTAACATGAGTTTAATCAAAATCATAAATTAAATAAAGTTTTTTTAATAACAAGACACGCATTTTTTATTAAAAATATATATTCCTTTTCATATCCATGATATTTGTTTCTTAAACTCAATTAAATAATTTTGTTTAAGTGAATTAAATACTGTAGTTAATTTAACTTCAAATCACACACATCAGATTTAGTTATTTTAACAACTTGTCATCCATTATTAGTCGGTATCTTTTTAGTTCGTGTAACATCATCAATGAATTAATCGTAAAAAAAATTAAGACATAAATGGAAGAAGAAAATAAGATATAAAACATAAATGAGAAATTGGTTTAAATGTTTGTTTGATACCCTACTAGTTGTTGGAACAACAACATAATTCAGAAGTCTACATTTCAAAAAGCATTTAGTTCAATTCGGATTATAAGCGAAAATTCAGATAATATACTAGTATATTATTCTATAACACCCTAATACGTAGGCTGTTCCAAAGATTGATCTATAATCTATAATCTGAACTGTATAATCCGATCCCATAACCTTATATATAGAAAAACCTTGTCCAAAGTCAATAATATTAACTACAGACTAGTGCATTATCCGACTAGTGTATTATCTATATATAGATTATCTATAATCTGAGTTAGTTTATAGATCAGAATAGATCAAATTATAGACCAGTCTTAACACAGATTAAGGTCTATAGTCCTTAATCTGTGACTAAGGAGTATGACCGAGTAATTAACACATTTTTTTTCATTAAAACTTATTTTGATCAAGTTACCTTTGTAAAACATGTCAGTACTACTTGGTCCTGTAAAAAGTAGGCCAAGCATTTAAGGTCTGCCATCAAACTATTTTCAAAGCTATTAAACAGTACCGGTAGAACTGGTCTGTTGATGGGAAAACTGGTTCAGGTTAAAGCAAAATATAAAGCATTATTCAAAAGAACTCCCAATACATCCGGTAGGAAAGCATACCGGTTATACCAAATAGCCCAGTACTCAGACTATTATTGCTAATAGTTAAAGCTAATGCAGATTTAAAACATACAGGAGCCAAAAAGCACCTGACGATAACGCTGCTAAATTTCAAAAGCAAAAAGTAGAGCACTGAAATTGAAGTTAAGATTTTTGAAAAATATTCTTTCTGTATAATGGATTTTTAGCCACTTCCTTGTCGAAAATTGTATGCTGCTGATGCTCGAATAGACTAAACTTCCCAAAAAGTTCTTGATATGGGAATTTACATCAAGGAATATTTTCAATAATGGCTACTTCCTTCATAAGACTAAATTTTTGGACTGAGTTGGCATTATGTCACTATGGAAAACAATCCTTTGAGTGATACACGAATAATAAGGTGCTATTTGTGCCAAGAGAAGAAAATCGTCCAAACTGCCCGTAGAGGTATTGAGCGATGTGAACTACAAACTACAATATCAGATCCAATCAAATAAATAAAATTAAAACTCTAAGCGATCATTAAGCACATAGTGACCATCGAATTATTGTAATTACATTGGAACATGGAACGGATTAGCATTGCAACTCAGGGTAGAATTGCTCATATTAGCGATTTATTAAAAATGTACATCCAACAACACTTCAAAGAGAATGTATGAGGACATAGGAGATTAACTAGAAAGGAGGAAAATACAACAAGCAAGTGGGAGAAAGATGGGGGCTATAGACAGTTTTGTACAGAAAAGGACTCAAAGGAGCAGATATTTACTAATTTTAATGGAAACAATTCGATATTACTGTATTCAGCGCCTATTTCTTTTGTGTCTCGAAGAATATAGGATGCCCCAGTTTTGAGAAATTAAAGCATATACTGGAGTATGAAATTCAAACAAAGTTTTTTTGGGAG